>OY720193.1:10410741-11610741 GCA_963082885.1 Parascotia fuliginaria | reverse complement strand
CCTGTACCCTGCACCATCACATCGGCCAAAACACGACCACACCTAGACATAGGCCTCTCCTGATTTTCATCACCTTGGCCGGTTCAGCCGCTCTCATGTATCGGTTGCCCACCACCTTTGTCAGGGTTGTCGGTTTACCTTCTAAGGACTGCCCACGGTGCGCCTTGAGCTGCCACTCTAGAACCTTACTGCCCCAAAGGCCATCAGTTCTGTTTGTCCTGCAATAGTATAATAATAATATATCGTAGTTAGTATTATTATATCGGCAGGGGGTGTAATAATATTTTATGACTTTCTAATCAATATTATAATTATCATGTATGACAGTGCTGACGTTCATTGTTTACTAATAATAAATAGAGTAGCCACAAGTTATCTATATAATTATAAATAGCAGAAGAGTTTGTTTATTTGTTTGAACGCGCTAATCGGCTTTGAAAAATTATTTTTGTAACAGCCCAGTTCTTGAAGAATAGGCTCTAAAGCATCACGCTATTGGCGACCGGAGCGGAGCAGTAACCAAAGACGCGGGTGTAACCGCAGCGCGGGAAGCTTGTTACAGTATAAACCTTTTTTATAACATTTATATATTTTTATTTTATTTTGGAAGGTAGGCAGAAATATCATTAGGTCAGTTTTAAGTTAGTACTTATTCATCATTATATCAGCCGTAAGACGTCCACTGCTGGACATAGGCCTCCCCCAAGTTGTACAACTCGCTTTTATAAACGTGCACTCGTTCTGAATCAAATAACAGCCAGTAGAAATCTTATTATATTTAGTTACAGTTTATAAATATGCTAAACGACTAGCTTTCCGCGGTGCTATTACACACACGTTTTTGCTTACTGCTCTACTCCCGTCGCCATCAGCGTAATGTTACATATCCTATAACTTTCCTCACGAACTGGACTGAATACGCAAAAGTAATTTTTAATTTTTTTTTTTTTTTTGTTATTTATTACCAAAACATACAAAACAGAAAACAATATTTTTTGACAGAAATGCCACTTAAACCTTTAAGGTTTGTGTGTGACACAATGATTCGATCTTATTTTTTAATGTTAGTAGGTACATGTATAACAATAGATATTATAAAACATAAATATTTGCATATGAAAGCGTATTAATATTACTTAGTTACAATTGTGACAAGAAGTGTTGTTTTAACTGATCCAACTGGATCCAACTGGTAGTTCCAGAGATTAGCGCGTTCAAACAAACAAACTCTTCCACTTTATATAATAGCTTCCAGCGGCGTGGTTTCACCCGCGTCTTTGCTAATTGCTCTGCTCCCGTCGCCAGTAGCGTGATGTTACATAGGAATAAAGAAAAGTGTCATAAAGGCAATTTTTTAATTTTTCTCCCCGTAGGAACCATCCTTCAAGGAATAGTATACATAAAGAATTAGCGAAATTGGTTCAGCTGCTCTCGAGATTTGCGCTTAGCAACATACTCAGCGATTTATTTTTATTTATAGATAGATTGCATAAAGTTGTGGTCCTGTATGGAAGTGGAACCCACAACAGTCGCAGGCTTAGTGGTAGCACTAAGCCACCGAGATATTAAATCGAATGTACTCAAATACAAGAAGTAATAAATAATTAAAAGTAAATCTGTGCCGATTACCTTGTTGAACGAGTGTTAGAATTTATATTAAGCTTAGAAGTGTTAACTATTTGTTATTTATATATTATATGCTTGTTATATACCCTGTTATATATATTGTTAAGTCTCGGCAATGCATATCGTTAGATTTAAGAGATTTGTGGATAAGTGACAATATTTAAAACTCTTAACTATAACAATGACTAGGTGTAGTCAGAAGATAAACAAAACTTTGTTAGTGGTCAATGGTATTGACCGTTAATTGCAGATATACCCTTAATTTCTCATCAATAATTAATTATTAAAATATTAATAAAGTGTCTTTGTTGGTCGCAGGCAATGGCCCCAGTGGTATGGTGACGTCGTTCATGCTCGCCGGCAACGTGCCATACCTGAAGCCCATACCAGACGACTTGCCTATCGACGAAATGCTCAGAGCTAGGTAAGCGCCACAGACTAGACTGTCAAAATAACAATAAAAATATTATTAAACATATATATAACTTTCGTACCATATAACTATAATACTGTTATTAACAGTGTATATTTATTTGGATTGTAATCGAACCTATAACTCGGCATAATGTCAAGACCTACAACCCTAACCAGATCGCACTTGCATTGTTTGCAATGCAAGTGCGATCGATAAAAAATACTTACTTCAGATTTATTAATAATACAGGTACACACGTAAGTATTCTTATAATTTACATTAAAATTCGAAAGCTTTCCATATCACTCGCACTCTACAGGAAATTAGAAAAAAAACCCAAGCTCATAAAAGCATGCTTTCCAAGAAATTACTGAGAAACGGTCAAGGAAAACATAGAAATAAAACATAATCACGTTTTTATACAACTTAGTGGCAAATGTGGTGCTGGAGGAGGATAAATAAAATAAATATTACAACTACACACAACACCATCTAGTCTAGACCCAAAGTAAGCATATATTATAGCTTGTGTTTATGGGTTCTAGAATGCGTACAATAAGTTGTTCAGGAGGTTCTGAGAATAGTGAAAGAAAAGCGGACCTTGCTCAAGACAATAGAAACTAGAAGAGGAAATATCATTGGCCACATTATACGACATGACAGCTTTATAAAAATATCATAGAGGGGAATACAAAAGGCGAGGTAGGGGAAGACGACGGATAATCTATGAGTCAAATAAAGGAAACTGCTGATGCCGTGTCATGTAAGGAGGTTAAGGAGATCGCTCTTGAGAAAGATAAGTGGCAGAAATTGCATCAGCTCCACCGACAAGTAGATCCTTGCTGGTTTCAGAATGAATGAGACTGGAGCGGTTGACAGGTCTTATAGAAGATCGACGTAAAGTATTAGCTTCCAAACTAATGAGTACCGTCCGAATTTCTTCTTTCCTCTTTCCTTTCTCAAGGTCTGCAACAGCTTCAGTAAAAAGTAGATACACGGTCGACCCGGTATTATGGCTTTAATATCATATTGGTGTTCAAGTAGATTCGAATGTACTCGTACGTTGCGGTTCATTAATTTACAAGGTTTATATTTCTAATGTTTTATATTCGCAGAATATCAAACTTGCCACAGGGACAAAGTTTGTACGACACAGATCTCATGGAGCTAGCTGAAGGGCTAGAGGGGAGGAGTCTCAACCCCATTTCACTATTGGTGAGTTATAAAAATAATAATATACCTACTTAATATTATGTGGGATCTAACGGTTTTTGATTACTTCCAATTTGATTCTGAACTTTTTTAAAATGCATTCATCTTGGAATTGTGCCTCTGAAAAAGATATTTTAACATAGATACCTACCTGCTTACATTAAAAACTCTTTTTCCTTTGGCTCTCTTCGATTGACAGTAGGCAAATTGCATAGGTTAATTACTACAGTTGATCGAAAATACATTATGTTTAGACAAGCTGGCGGGCAACTTAATTCTACAAGACGAAATGAAAAAAAATCCCAAATTTTATTTTATTCAATACAAACGTTGTTAAGCTAGCTACACTTAAAGTGAAACATGACAGTGTAAAATCACTTAAAAAAACAACATAAGTCATTTGATAAAAAGTTTATGTGGTTATATAAAAACCGCGATAAGTTCGACCCTGATAAACTGTGGTGACCGCTGGGTTTGTTCCCATACAAAACTTTACTTGTAACATTTCATAGTATTAAAAGTTATCATTTATTAAACACGTAACGCTACGAAAGTAGCTACTCCCTCGTGGAGTCCATACTATATTTTCCTCCCATGTTCTTTTTTAATTGTGTTTTCTTTGCATTGTTTATGCTTAGAGAACGGTCGTGTAAATTTCAGTAATCACTTTTGTTCGTTAGCCGCACTCTTGTTCGCCACTAAAGTTATATTTCCCTCGCTTAGTAACAAGCCCTGTGTCACGGACACAAATTACAACCAGACTTGGAACAAATCCAACTCAAACTCAAAATTTTGTTATCATAGACTTCTGTCCCGTATAGGAATCGAATCCTACACCACCGAGGTAGTCAATAAGTTTGTGAACTATCGTGATACTGTTTTACCAGACTATCCTGAGGGCCTAGACAAGTGTCAAAATTGCGAATAGATTTTTATTCTATCGTATGCTATCGACATGTAATTTTATCCGAACATCGACATTAAAATTCGTAGCCAAATGTCATATTAATCTATTCTCTAACATGAAACGCCAGAGTAAGTACATTATCTATACATATAATAAAATTGGAGTGTCTGTTTGTAATATTGAAATAACCGTTTTTACTACATGTATATGAATATAATATATGCGATACATACACTAAAATAACATTTTTTACAATTTTTGTCTGTCTGTCTGTCTGTTTGTGCCGGCATCTCTAATATGGCTGGACCGATTTTGACGAGACTTTTGTTGGCAAGTAGCTGATGTAATAAGGAGTAACTTAGGCTACCTTAATTTTAGAAAAAATCCCTTATAAATAATAATAATATGCGATGTAACTGACGTTAATTTGCTGACATTTTGTAAACTTTGACGTTCATAAGTGTTAATTTAATTAACCTATATGAATAAACATATTTCATTTCATTTCGACATTTACGCGGGCGAAGCTGCGGGCAACAGCTAGTTCTCTATACAAATGGTAGACAAGTGGCACTTTTGACAACGGAATAGAATGTTAACAACCGACAAGTGTTGGTACGTTTGCCTTCCAAATTGTTATCGCTAACACTAATGCGCTAGGCTAGCGTTTGTAGACAGGGAATAGATACGGAACGTCTGCCACTTGTCTAAGGAGGCTGTTACCGTCTATATTTATAAATACCCACAAAATAACACATTTAACCACGTGTAACAGTTGTGTTGTGCCGCGCTGTCGTTAGAAGCGCCACAGTCTACACTTCCTTGTTAGATTTTGTAAGTTCACGTGCCAACGTAACATAAATAAACAAGAAAACGTAAAATAGTTGTGACTCGCACACAATGAAACGTCATCACTCAATTTTAAGATCCCAATTTTGATCAACTTTAACACACTTTGGGTATGTTATTTGTATATTTGTAGTACTTTATTTTAAAGGGCCTGTTCTCCAAAGAATGCATTGTTTAAAAACTATCCATACTTTCAGATCAAACGCGTGATGTCATGTTATAGTTTTATAATAATATCCTAATAGTTATTTGCTGTGTACAAACGCGCCATAAGTATACCATATCACTGCCCAAATACAAAAGAATGCTTACATGAGATAATGTACAGAAAAACACTCATATACCATTTATCTTAAAGAACGTTTTTGCAAAACTTATCAAGATAAGTGTTCAAGTTCAAGTTCTACGTGTGCGTATTTTTTATAATAAAATTTGGATCAAAGTTTATTTGATAGTAGTTAATGATTATAACAACCTTGTTTGTATTATATCATACATACGAGTGTATGTACTTACTACCATAATTTAAGCGAATAATAACAAACATATCATATCATCGAAGTTCGGCATTAAATACCATCAATGTAACATTCAGAAAATTTTACAAGAGAAAATCTTTCTCTACAGAGTGTATACGCGTCATGAGTGGCAACCTCGCCATTTAGTGTCATGTTTCGTGGTTTTAAATTTGTATCATTTAATCTAAGCTATATATTAAAAATATGTTCTGTTTAAGTAAATGCTAGAATTAGGTGAAAGCTGTATAATAACGATATAAAGTTTAAAAAAATGTTTGGGATTGACATAAGCTAACGACAATTTTAACGTTAGCTTATGTCAATCCCATACATTTTTAATCTATTCTATTTTATTAGCATTTATGCCACTTAACTAAGCTCTTTAGATCGCTTATTTAAATTCACACGGGATACGTCTTTGACGATTCGGTATAAAACACGATTCGCCTTGACGGATAGATGTTCACATTGAATACGGAATCGTGTTTTTTCACGATTCGTCAAAATATCCGAATTGATGTTCACATGTTGTTTCGTGATTGTGTTCAGTTGAGAGTAACTACCAAAGACAATGGACGTGAATACTTTAATTTTGTACTGGTATTATCGTCGATTTAAAAAAAGAAAAACAAGAAGAATACACTGGGTGCATCCAATTTTAAGGCAAAGACAAAGTGTTGGGGATTTTTATACTTTGATGAGCTCGTTACGAGAAGGTGATACCAAATTTTACACTTATTTTAGAATGTCTAAAGATACCTTTGACTTCCTTCTCCAAAGGTTGGATACGGATTTGAGAAAACAGGATACATGTATGAGAAAGGCCATTAGCCCTGAAGAAAAGTTGGCGATAACTATAAGGCAAGAAAAACTAATTATATTATTTATTATTCTTATTTATTGGTTATATTTATGATAATTTAGAACATGTTTTTAGAAATTTGATAGATCCAGATAATCACTTAATTGACTTAGAGCTGTAGATAGTGCCGGTGATGCACTTGGATCATCGCGATGGATCAGCGATGTTCCAGGTTGTAGAGGGGTGGGCGTTTCTGCAGACACTTCTGCATTTACTATCGATGAACTTTCAGGAAGAGGCCGAGTATTATTATTATTAGACGTTCCTCCCGGTGATTCTTGAGGCTTAGTATAATAACCACCACTATTATAGTTGTGATGATGTGAATTGTAATAATTTTGATGCCAATTCGAATAGTTTCGTCCAGTTTTAATACTCTGTATTAGGTTAATGACCCCAGATTGGAATTCCAGTATTTGATCATCATCAAAATGCCGAAGGGATGGCAGAACCCCCTTAAAAAAATTCATGTTACGGTCATCACTTCCAATTGTGTTTAATTGATGATCAACAAGTTTCATCATTTTATCATCCAATACGCTGCCACTATCCATTCTTTTCTTTTTTGATGATGATTCTAAGTGTTTCTCTTTCTGATTTTCTTGTTGATCTGCATTTTCTCTTTGGGCTTCATCTCTTGTATTTGGATTATTGTCATATGTTTCACCTGGCTTAATAATTGGCTTCAAAAAGCTCATCTCTTGATTATATTTGTAGGGCTTAGATTTTGTACCAGACCCAGATTTTTTTGTTTCTTTGTTTTCATCTAATGATTTCCTCCAAGTGTCTCTCAATTGTGTCCACCTTTTCATCACTGAACTTCCTGAAACAATAATTCATAAAACTGTATGAACGGTTTTATAAGAAGATTTTTATTTACATCGCATTATTCCCAATATTACAAAACAACCACAGATGAATATATATATACTAGAAAACAACTGTAATAATAAGGACACGGTTTCGAAACACGTCACGACAAGACGAGCGGTCTGTTGTCGGGCGAATATCTATTCACAAACGCCGTTCGCTGTCCGTCTGTGTATTTATGAATTATTATACATAAATAAAATATACAGGGACCTGATCTGTGGTTGTTTTGTACGGGCTACGCCCCATACGTTTTATAACGGTTTTTGCTTTCGTAAAAAGAGGATGCTTAGTAAGCTGAATTTGTATAATTGAAGAAGCGCTTGAAGAAGTTGTATTTTCATTTAGACTAATCTATCCCACTAGGCAGCCAGTCAAACATATGAAATCGTTTGGGTGCCTAGTGGGAACGCTTATTCTGAATGAAAATACGACTTCTTCATCCCACTAATTTGGTTTTAATGAAATATTTTTTTAGGTATTTGGCGTCAGGACTTTCCTATGAAGATCTTCATTTTAGTTATCGAATTGGCAAATCAACCATTTCCACCATCGTAGTAGAAGTAACGCAAAGTATATGGAATAATTTATATGAAGAATTTATGCCACTTCCTAATAAGGAAGAAGAGTGGTTAAAGATAGCAAGTGGATTTAATGAAAAGGCCAATTTCCCTCACTGCCTTGGAGCAGTTGACGGGAAGCATATTAGGCTTCGAAAGCCGTCAAATAGTGGTTCAGTATATATGAACTACAAAGATTTCTTTTCAATAGTGTTATTAGCAGTCGTAGATTCAGATTATCGATTCGTTTACGTCAGTGTAGGTTCCTATGGAAAAGAATGCGACTCATCAATATTTAAAGAGTCAAGTTTTTGGAAAATGTTGACAGAAGGCCGTTTGAATATACCCGAACCAAGGCCTTTATTTACAGAATCAGAAGTTCAAGTTCCTTACGTAATTATTGGCGACGAGGGATTTGGTTTACACACACATTTATTAAGACCTTTTGGTGGAACGCATCTTGACAGAGGTAAACGAATATTTAATTATCGTTTAACCAGAGCGAGAAGATACGTTGAATGTGCGTTTGGCATTCTAGCAAATAAGTGGAGAATTTACATAGACCCATAGACCTTAAACGAGAAACAGCTATTTCAGTAGTGAAAGCTTGTACTGTCCTCCACAATTTGATTATAAAAAAGGAGGGAATTGAATTAGAAAAAGAATTTAATTTTGAAAATTTACTACCCCAGGAAGTATCACCGAGTGTCGGAACTGGCAATTCAATGAGAAATGAATTTATGACCTACTTTCTATCAGAAACTGGATCAGTACCATGGCAAGACAACAAAATATAGGCAGTATAGATTTGTATTTAAAATTTTCTCAATAAAAACTTACCAAACAACTGTCGGTCCTTTTGATCCATTTCTTCAAAATCTTCTTTCAAAATTATGCATATTTCCCGCCATGCTGCTGTTTTAGCGGTTTTGTCCTTATAAATTTCCAAAAATTTATTCCATAAAACTGGCCTGTCTTTGATTGCAGCAATCAAAACTTCGCGATTTATTTGTTGGTCATACAATTTTTCTTTTTCTTTTTTCGACATGATTTTATTGAAGCGCAGCGCTACACGTCTTAACAAGTCAAAGGAATGTACTGAATTGAGCGGGCGCGCGGCGGGTGGGGCAGACAGGCGGGCGGAGCAGGCAGGCGCGCGGGGCGCGAGCGCCAATCACGATTCGAGATTTTTAACGAATCGTCATTCTAATGACCGTAGTGACCGACGTATCCGTCTACGTCTTTTTTCACGATTCGTGAAGCGTGTGAACATGGGTATATAAAAAGCATTGCTCCCGTCAAAAAAAATAACGAATCGTTTTAAAACACGATTCGTGAAAAATCACGATTCGTCTTCGTGTGAATGAGCTCTTACCTACAAAATAAAACAAGATCAATGGAAATAAATGTCTCATTCGCGGTATTGAATGGCTAACAATATGTATTAGAGAACTCGTGTACTTACGTCAATCAATCGATCAATCACCATGGTTTCCGTGTAGCAAATAAAACTGTAATTGTTTCTGTTCACAGATATTGTGATAAAAATGATTATTATGTACGATAGTGATGTGAGCCGGTTTGATGCGTATTCGAAACATAAGTATTTGCTATATGAGTCTAAATAGAGGTATTTTTAGGGTTCCATATCTCAAAAGGCAAAACGGTTATTATCTCAAGAAGCAAAACGAAATCCTTACAGCATCACTTTGTTATCTGTCTGTCTGTATGTTGAAACCTGTTTGCCGTGCGTGAAAAATAAAATTGTGTGTAGTTGATATAAGTTCAGACGTTGGGGGATACGATAAATAATTGGTTCATAATAAAATACGATACTTTACTGGTACCAGCTTAATACACACAATTAATTAGCAATACTTTATAATATGACTGAAGTACATGACTGTGGGGAGACGACTGGCGAGCCCTACGCGGATGTGCGAACGTTCCCACACACAATGGGTTGGCGCTATTTTCACTTACACATTGGACCAAACTGGGTTGACTTTTTGACAGCGCTTGACAGTTAGACCTGACGCTTATGTGCTGCCACCTCGTGGGCGCCATTTTAGATAACCCTTTTAGCAATTTTCTTTTGTCCATGTGCACGTGAATTATCCATTTTGTAAATTAAACAATAAAATTTTCGAAATGAACACTGATAAATATTTGTTTTGATAGCGCTGTCAAAATGAAAGACCTTTTACCAAAGTGGCGCCAGCTGGTGGCGAAAATTTTCTAAACACCTTCATTGCAACGTAAGCACAACATATCGCCAAGCCGCTACAATTATATCAAATATTTTTTGCAAACTCTTGAAGTTGTGAAAACAAAGTGCTATGACAACGCAATCAAAATATATAGGTACTTAAGTAAGGTTAATTTTATTTGTAACTACAAGAATCCGACTAGCACTTGTTTAAAAAATATTATTGGGCTACTTTTTATAAGGGTAATAACACCCGCATAGAAAATCAAGAATCTCTTTGGTTATGTGACTAATAGTATAACATAATAAATTGTTTAATAGTATGTATAGTACAAAAATTTTCATGCCACGGATATGGTGAACATGTAGAACTAACTGACCTAAATTAAGGTCTACACCTGTAACCGTGTTTATAGTCAAATAAATTTTCATTCTCATTTTTCATTTTCATTGTGATGCACATGATGTAAATGATTAAATTTTCTTTAACATATCACAGTCATAACACCAGCTAACTGTTTGATACTACTGTTTTGATATTTAATAGAACTTTGTGTATGTGTAAAGCTTAATCAAACAGACTTTTTGTTGTTTAATATAAGTAATATAACAAACTGTCCGTACATCATATTATAATAACAGTTTATGTCAGCAATGAATAACATATTCATGCAACAGAAAGAGATCGTTTTTCATTTGGCTGAAGATTATTAATATACTTAATTTCAATCACGTTATTTAAATTAGTGATTGCCAGTGCTCTAAGAAAAATTTACTGATAACTAAAAATATAATTTCAGTAAATCCAGACCTGCAAACAGTTTTTTTGGGTTGCAATTCATTATTTTTAGAATTCGTGACCAAAAGACTTCTGAAGGTAGATCTCTCCTAAACATCTCTACTTTTACTGGTCGTGAGCCTTCATCTATCGATACTATTATACTATTATATAAAGCGAAAGAGTTTGTTTGTTTGTACGCGCTAATCTCTACAACTACCAGATTTGAAAATTATTTTTGCGTATGATAGCCCGGTTCTCGAGGAAGGTTATAGGCTATGTAACATCACGCTACTGGCGACGGGAGCAGAGCAGTAAGCAAAGACGCGGGTGAAACCGCGCCGCTGGAAGCTAGTTATTTATAAAGTCAAGTAGTATTTACATCTGATATTAGTTAATCGTCATTTATAACCACGATACGGCTAACACTAACGATTAAAAAATTGCGCCTAAACACTAAATAAAATGGCTATTTACATAACCTTGTAAGTTCGCGGCAATACCAGCTATCTTAAAATTATGTCACAATGTTGCCATTACACGCACCACAAACACACATTCAATATTATGATAAAAACTCTTTCAATGAACACGATTGTGCTTGCCAACTGCATGTCATTCCATCGAGAAACGACTCATGTAAATATCTTGTTGTTACAATTTCAACCTTGTCGTAATCAATAAAGGGCTGTAATTACTAAGCAGTTGTTTCTTGTGTTAAGTTTTTATTTGTTAAGGCTGTACAGTTTTATATTTGTGCTTACAAACACGTGGATTATGTTGTAGGAACAGTTTTAATTTTTTAGACTGAGATTTTGATATTGGCAAGTTCTATAATTATAAAACCCTGTGTAAATTACCGTGGCCGTAGTAATAGGAGTGTTTTCCACTCATAGAATCTTTCGCTACCTTGGCCGTACATTGAGTATGAATGACCAAGGTAGCGAAATATTATTAATAGTTAATTATTAGTATCATACATAGGTAGGTACTCTACTGTAGCATTAGTATGTATTAACAATTAGTACATTATACGATACATACACTTAAATTCGCCGCAAATATTTACATAACACACAGTTTTATCCCCTATGGGAATCGAACCCACAATAATAAGATAGCATCCGTAATATGTCATACACTGACAACACGTCGCGGTACAGTACTGTTGCCACGCACATCGCTCGCAGACGAAAGAACGGAATGCGTTCTAGAGTTCCAGTATGATATCTGCCTTAAAATGCTTTATTATAACATAAGTAATGCCTATTACCCTTTGTATTCAATAATTGCATATACCTACTCGTTATACAATGTTTCGAGTAAATCGATTGCCACGGTCACGTCTCGACGGTAACTCACTCGCTTTACCATTCAAGCGTGCTTCACGCTTATGTTGCTGTCGTACGAGCAGAAATATACATAAGATATGATTGAAGAACAAGGTCATGAGGCAATGACGAGGTTTTTTGCTAGTTGTTCATGTCCTAATCAGCGAATTGCGAACAAATTAGCCGACACCTAATACATTCATATCTAAACAAAGAAATGAATTTGGATTTGACTTTCTTCGTAATCAGAAACAGTTTTAAGCGTTACTTTTAGCTATCACACTTGAATCTACAACAATATGGATGGTAGGAGCGTGAGAAGCGACTGCTGGTCTAATTATAGAATATCGATGTTAACCAGTTGATATGTGAAAGGACGCGACAGTCGCACCTGCGAATCGATCCGAAGTGCCTCGGTAATAAATGAAGAGAGCTCCTAATGTTAAGTGTAATAGGAGACTACCTTGATTACTGATAGCCACTCAGAGGGTAAAGCAAAGCAATTCGATTTTTTTTTGTTCAAAAATTCTCAGCTTGGATTCAAGAATTGTGCTGACACAACATAAACCGCGAAATTTTGCTTTTCAACACCTGCATTTGCATTTGCTTGCTTCTCGAAAAAAAAGCGTGTTGCTAAAAAACGAAGAAAATTTGAAATAAACCCACTCAACCACCAAAAATTATATTCAAATAATAATAAACATTGATTACTCATGATAATTTACGTACTCTACAGGACGTTAAATAAATATTATCATAAGTCTTACCTCTTAAAAATCGACGTTAACTATATACGAGTACAAGGAGTTTTTATCGAGTCAATATTTATTATGTCACGACGGCCATTATTCAGTGTTGGATCGAAAAAAATATCGAACGTATATTACGTGGTTTTTGTTATGTTTTTTATTTATTTGATTATAAATCAGTAACAAAAAGATACTAAGCAAAGATTTAATGATTGTTCCATGTTTACGAATAGTCGTATGCGATTTTAAAGTCGATAGGAACCGAAGAGAAAGGCATGAAGATTGTGGACAATGTAGGAAAAGGATAAACTAATAGACGTATATTAACAGATTTTTAAGAGCTGAAGATCTAATAACTTTTACAGTCCCTATCATATATTCTTCTTCCCTTATTCCTTAATTATTATAACGTCTGTATTGTGTTTTTGCAACTTACGTTAATTTTTACTTTTTTGTTACGTTTATCACTTGCCACAAAGTAGGTAGATAAAGATATGCTTGTTTTGTGTTTCGCATGTTGGCCATCTACATGCAATAAAAAAACGCATGCGAGTCGTATCATTTTAATACCTCAGACGCCCAGCATGCTTAATAAACCCACCGCAACATGCATAAAGAATGCGATAAACATGATTTGGTATTTTTCAATTGTTTTATGTAAAATTGCGTATGCTATTATGAAATCATGCAGCATGCAGTAGTAATGGAATTCGTAACCAATTTGTTTTCGCAATTTTATAACATTGTATTTTATTAAGTCTAATGTGAATGTTAGACGAAGATTTTGTTACATGCGGGGAACAAATGTGCCGCGGTGTTTTAGTAGTACTGTATACAGGCGAGGTCTCTGAGCCAGTTAGAGAGATATATTGGGTATTTGTCGATAAATTTTTAGTATAAGGGTCTCGAATTTTGCCCGTAAATTGCACAATCTCGCCTTTTGTTACATTGGACACAAAATCATTACTTATGTAATGTTATTTTGGTTCCGAAATCTTTTAAGACTAATTTAAATTACTTAGAATGGAGTCCACTGCAAGTCATATGCCTCTCCTAAAGAAAGTAGTCTACAATAAAAGATAAAGATAAAGATAAAGATATATTTATTTGTTTAAAACATGTGTAGCTTACAGGAGATACATCCTTAAATGGTTCATAAATGTTATATTGTCTCAACATGTTTTGCCATGACCGGCGTACAAATATGGTGTATTTAATTTACAATAATAATAAAAAATGTTATAGTACTAGATATTAATAGGTAATAATGTCAATAATAATAATAATTAATCACCTTTAGTCAATAAAAAATTAATAACAATAATATAAAAAATAATCATTAAAAGTATCATTAAGGTATTCATTAATATTATAATAACATTTTCTTGCTAACAATTCTTTAACTTTATTCCTGAACTGATTGTTATTTAAAGATTTAAAATATTTAGGAAGCTTGTTGTAGATTTTAGGCGCCATACAAAATATACTATTGCCAAAATGTGCAGTTTTGGCACTATGCTTGTTAAGCAAACTGGTGACTTTAGTAAAATCATGTCTGCGGCTGCCTATTAGGTAGATACCTGGTATTCACGGAAGACGGGCCGACAACCTGAGTGTGGCGGGCAACCGATAGACGAGGCTTACAATCGGCCAAGGCCGCAAGATAGCACCCGGCGACCATTTCCGAGAGGGTACGGGGGCCCTTCCGTCCGGCGGATCGGCTACCACCATGCCACACAGTTAAATGACGAAGCAATACTCGGCACCTTGTCTAGCCTTGCTGCGAGGGCAGTCATCTTTTCCACGCCCCTTCCTTCACCCTCCAACATGGCAGCACGCAAAAAAGCAGCAGGTCAAACAGCGGCATCTTCCTCCCCCACCAACCCGCTATTTGAGGTGGAGTTCACTAACATCCGTGGACTCCATTCAAACCTCAACGCCGTCCACCAACACCTCGAGACGGCACGGCCGGCTTTGCTTTTCCTAACGGAGACACAAATACGCCGCCCTGACGACACAGCATACCTGCACTACCCCGGCTATGTGCTCGAGGAGCGCTTTCGCGCTAAGGCCGGAGTATGCGCATTCGTCAGGGCGGATATTTGCGTTCGCCGTCTGCGCTGCCTAGAGGACCCATCCTACCCCATCCTTTGGCTTCACGTTGATCTTGGTTCTCTGAGCCGGGTCTACGCGTGCCTTTACCGTTCCCACTCCGGAGATTTGGAGACAACTCGACTCTTTGACCATCTGAGTCAGGCGGCAGACTTAGCGCAGGAGCGGTTTCCGAACGCGGAACTGGTGTTTCTGGGAGACTTTAACGCCCACCACGAGACCTGGTTGGGTTCTCTCAGAACAGACCATGCGGGACGAGCCGCCCATGCATTCGCTCTCACGCATGACCTGACGCAACTGGTAATCCATCCCACCAGGATACCAGATATTCCAGGTCAAGCGCCCTCTTTGCTAGACCTACTGCTGACGAGTCACCCAGACCAATACAGTGTTTCGGTCCACGCCCCACTGGGTAATTCCGACCACTGTTTGGTCTGCGCCTCAGTGCCTCTTGTTGCTCCCCCACGACGTGCGGAGGTAAAGCGACGACTATGGCACTACTCGTCAGCAGACTGGGATGGTATGCGGGAGTACTTTGCTTCCGTCCCATGGGCATTACGCTGCTTTAAAAACAGGGATCCGTCGCAAAGTGCTACTGCTGTCGCTGGTGAAATCTTGTTAGGTATGGAATATTACATTCCATCCTCAGATGTCACCAGTGCCGGCAAAACGCGTCCCTGGTTCAACCGTGAGTGCGCCGATACTGTTAAACAAAAAGAATCGGCGTACCGCGCTTGGATCAGGGCCCGAGCACGGCGTGACCCTAGCTTGGATCGCCTAAAAGCAGCGTACAATAAAGCCACTAGGGAATGCAAGAGGGCTTACATCAGAGCGGATGCCCAGCGCATTGCACGGATTGGGCAAGAACTGATTTCGCATCCTACGGGTAGCCGTAGCTACTGGCGACTAGCCAAGGCCGTGCAATCCAACTTCTGCAAGCCTTCGCTGCCCCCCTTGAAATGTCCTGATGGATCGCTGGCCCACGAGCCGCAAGAGAAAGCAAACTTGCTTGTAGAACTCTTTGCGGCTAACTCCCGAATCGACGACCGTCTCGATCTGGCTGCGACTCCTTATTATGCCTAATATCCGTATTAGGCATCGTGATGTCCGTGCGGAACTAAGGTCGCTCGATGTTCGGAAAGCCAGCGGACCGGATGGTATTCCAGCGGTGGTTCTCAAGAAATGCGCAGCGGAGTTGTCTCCTGCATTGACGCGCCTATACCGCCTATCTTATTCCTCGGGAATTGTGCCGGAGGCTTGGAGAGAGGCGAATGTTCAACCGATTCCCAAAAAAGGGGATAGGTCCGAGCCAGGCAACTATCGACCCATAGCTGTCACCTCAGTTCTCTGCAAGGTGCTTGAGCGGATAATAAACGCCCAACTAGTCCGCTACCTAGAGGGTCACTCGTTAATTAGTGACCGTCAATATGGCTTCAGGTCAAAACGGTCTACGGGTGACCTTCTAGCATATATCACGCACCAATGGGGTGAAGCTATGGACAGGCATGGCGAGTCCTTGGCCATCAGCCTTGACATAACCAAAGCCTTCGATAGAGTCTGGCACCGTTCGCTTCTGTCCAAGCTTCCAGCATATGGTCTGCCACCCCAGCTGTGCAACTGGATTGCCGCATTCCTGCGTGAGCGCCGCATTAGAGTCCTTTGTGACGGATCGGCCTCCGATTATTTGCAGGTCAACGCTGGGGTGCCTCAGGGGTCCGTCCTGTCGCCCACCCTGTATCTTCTGCATGTCAATGACATGTTGTCCCTTGGCAACATTCATTGCTATGCAGATGATAGTACAGTGCATGGGCGATATCTCGGACATCCTGCGGCTAAACAGACTGACATCGAGGCAAAACGCCTAGAACTTGTCGCTGAGCTCGACCAAGTATTATACCGCATTTCTAAATGGGGTTGTGAGAATTTGGTCGAGTTCAATGCCAAGAAAACACAGGTGTGCGCGTTCTCTGCAAAAAAATCTCCGTTCCTTCCCCTTCCCTCTCTTCAGAACACAGTGTTACCACTACAGGATAGCCTAAGTATCCTGGGTATGGACATCAGCCGAGATCTCAACCCCAAGAACTATATCGAGTGCGTCATTAAAACCGCCTCCTGTAAACTCGGTGTCCTGAACAGGGTGAGGCGGTACTTCACGCCCGAGCAGCTCTGTCTTCTTTATAAGACACAGGTTCGTTCCTGCGTGGAGTACTGCTCTCATCTTTGGGATGGCTCCGCACAGTACTTACTGGATGCACTCGATAGGTTGCAGCGGCGAGCAGTCCGTATCATCGGAAGCCCGGAGGCTACTAAGACCCTTGAGCCTTTACAGCTGCGAAGAGTTTTCTAGTGTTATTAAATTTTTATTTTGACATCAACAATTATTATTTATTTACCTAATTTCAAACCATAAATTTGAATTTTGTAAATTTATAATTTTCTAACGCCTACTAGGCACATTTTGGCGGCACAAATTACTAAAAATAAGAACATGTAATACCTATTTGTGTACATGTAATATTATTTATTTAAAAATGTATGAATAAATTATTTGATTTGATTTAATGCTACGCGACAAAATAGTCGCAAGACAGTCGCAAATGTGTCACTGTAAAGCACTCCGATTCTAAAAACTGGTTAGTTTTTGTGTGTCAGTACCGTGACTAAACGTGTTTTGATAGAAGGTCATTGTACCTGCATAGATACCTACTTTGTCACGTAATACGCAGATACGTCATAGGTATGACGTCATTGAATATCTCCTGAAGGCTAACCACGTTAAAAAACTTCGCCTTTGATCGTAAAATCTTTAGCGAAGTAAGGTATATACCTACAACCAATTGGTCGTATACTTTCACTAGCGCAATCTAATCGAATGGTGGCTGTCCATGGCATAATAAAGTGACAGGAAAATTTACGTTTGATAGCCGGGTTCTTGAGGAAGGTTAAAGGCTATGTAACATCACGCTACTGGCGACGGGAGCAGATTAGTATCGAAAAATTTAACTTAACGAGAATGAAACCACGCCGCGGAAGCCTAGGAATTAAATAAGACTAGAATTGGAATCGTCATCCTGCCTATCAAGCGATAATAATATGAATATACCTTCCTCCCTGAAATCTATTAATCTAATATCTGGATTCTGTTGCTTGGAGTCTGTACTCCATACCTACACAGTGACTACTACCGAAACACAGAAGCAGTCGTAGTCCTAATCTTAGAAGTGTATTTCGTCAGAAGTCTCTTTACCACTGAGCGATATATTTTATAGGAGTTTAGTTTTTTATTAAAGTTAAACCTTTCAACTTTCAAACACTGATCAAATATGTACATTATGACCGTAATAATAATGATGGCATGGGTTGTGACTTGTGCGTCACCATCGATAGACAGTCGCTATAGAAATTACTAAAATATTTATCCAGACAACTAAAATGTGTGAGTCATCATTATGTACGCGTTAAGTTTGTTTAGTTACTTTATATAAATTCACTAGCGGCCCGCCCGACTTTGTCCAGGTCATACAATATAACCTATGTTACTCGGTAAAAATGTAGCTTTCTAATGGTAGAAGAATTTTAATTTGAATCGTAACAAACATGCAAAAAATCATATCTTTCCTCTTTATTATATTAGTTTATAAATTTACTAATGACCTGCCCCTGTTCCGCACTTGAATACTAATTTGCTATTATTGACTCTCGGTTTTTCTGTAGGGACTATAATATGCATGTAATGAAGAAATTCTCAGAACGTATGGTGAAATTACAGTTTACCAATGTCCGTTACTGCAAACACCGATTAACAATGTTTACAAACTATGGACGAGTAGCCGGTTTATAAACACTGGTCACTTCCAGAAAATCTGTCAAAACTACACGGTACAAGTATCACTTGGTATACACCTTTGAAATTACTCGCTGGGGTTTGATCTGGGTGTTTTAGGCAATGCAGAAAAAGCAAAGAAAACAAAATCATGCTGTTGCCGATTAAGAGATGGGTGGGATAGGCTTTCGGCGCTCTCACTCTCCAATCTAAACGCGAAATCACTGAGACCAGGGTGCCGAGTGCGAGTTTATCGCGTTTGGCTCTCTAATTGGTTAAGAGCCCCTTCGTCCGCGTAGGTACGTAACTAAGTTTTGTAACTAGCTACGAACTAGGATTTTTTTATTTTGTATTTTTATGTCTTTCTAAGTAGCTGGGTTACGAACGAATAATAATTTGATTAATAGTTGATCCTATGATGATGGATCATAATTAAGACGATCTTGTCATAATGAGTGAAAATCTTTATTGATAAATCAAATTGTAAAACTTATTTACAATATTTTATTTAAGTAGTTAGCTCATAAACTAAAATGCTGAAAGCGGGCCAATCGCAGCGCGGAACGACATAAACGCGGCAATCGCGCTAATTTAAAACAAACTCTCAGTAGGCACTCAGATAACACTACCTTCAATATTCCTATTATACATTTCGATCTTAGTAAGTGAAAATTCTTTCACAAGGCCGCCATAGATATGATGACTCACATACAAACAGTTTATCACGACTGCACGTCTACCCTCCTGTACCCGCCAACTTTCTTCGAATCATGCTGGAACGAGCGAGGGCCTATTCATCGTCATCATCTACAGCCCATAGGTAGCCACTGTTAGGTGTAAGCCTCCTTTTGTGAATCCCACTTAAGTCGGTCCTGGTTTTATGGTCTGTTACAAAAATCATTCATTATCATTCTTCTATATCAATAATAGTCTTTTAAAGGCCGATTAATCTGTATAGCGCTAAGGTCATTGAATTATTTTTAACAATTTCCTTGTTCCATGTTTTTGTACTAACATTTCTTCCTGTTAAAATTTTGAGGAAGTGTATGCTGTTTTTTTTTTGATAACGTTGCGGTAGAAGATTGTTTGGTTTTGATTGCCATAAAGTGTACAATACAAATTTTAATCCAAGATTCTTGACAAGCGCGATTTTTGTTCGGCGCTGAATAGCTGTCATAAATAGACGAAGACATTATGAAAAAGCGATTCCGCGCTGAACGATTCATAGCCTAAATCTAGATTTAAAAGAATCTGAGATTAAAGATCGTGTAGATAAAGCGCCTGTAAGAGAACGTAGTAACATTGCCTGCGTATTAAATATCATGCAGTCAGCAATCGGCCTCTTGCCTCTTTAGAAGATCTTATGGCCAGCAGTAAACGTTTTCTAATGCAGTACACTCTTTATTTTTACATAGGATATTAATTTATTTTCTTTTGTATCGTTACAGATGGACAACTTGCTGCGACCCTGTGCAGATTTAGGCATTGAGGCTGACTCGCTCATTGAATGGAGATTTGACATTGAGAAACAGGTATTTATACATTTTTAAGTTGACACTCCGTACTATAAATTAAAGTATAATTAATTGCGCTCAGAATAAATTGTTTATTGAACAAAAATACTGAAATATGTTTAAACTGGTGGTCGGCGTGGTCGCCTCGCCACTACCGTTGTTTATCATGGGTTCTATATCCACCTTAAACAGATATGTTCCACAAATATTTGGTTTTGAGAGCGAATTTACTTTTTGTTTATTCTTTATTGCGTGTAAAGCTGCGACTCAGGACAATTTTATTTATTTAGTTATTTATTGCTTCATCATCACTATCTTTACGGGTTTTCCTAATGCAATAGTGTGAAACATAATAATTAATTAATAATTAAATTATTAATTAATTAATTAAATTTTAATATGTACCAAGGTGAGCATTCTTACGTAGGCAGGCAGACACACCACAATGTTACCAATCAGCAAGCTATATATATATGCTTACTTTGGGTCTAGATGGCGTTGTGTGTAGTTGTTGTGATATTATATTATTATTCACATATATTATGTTTTGTACATTTAAGTATGTATTTTATTTTTATATATTTAGTTCTGTAAAATTACTTTGTTTTTATCTGCATTACCTGTACTGGTTGACCGCTACTTACGCTATCATAGACTAAATAAAATAAATTAAATTGAACAGATAACTTATCTGAAGTCTTTACACATCAATCTATTTAATAGTTAAGCTTTGTCAAACAAATGAGTCACAATCACGCGACAAAACCCAAAAATATAAATATTTATAAAAACTAGATACTATTAGTATCTATTTAATTGATATTAGAACCATAGTTAATCAGACAGTAATAAAAAAGAATATGTACTTAGATAAGTATCGTGTGGCGTGTTTGTAGTTTCGTACTTTGAAAGAAAATTCCGTAATAGAATCACGTGTCTGTTTATTATGTGTATATTTGTTAGTCAGTACTTTTTCTTTAAAATTACACAATCCATATAATACCTATTATACTAAATACTAATATTATAAATGCGAAAGTAACTCTGTCTGTTACGCTTTCACGCCTAAACAACTGAACCGATTTTCATGTAATTTGGTATAGAGATAGAATAGACCTTGAGGAACAACATAGGATCTTTTATTGCGAAAAAATGGCTTGGAGGGGTTGAAATAGGGGATGAAAGTTTGTATGAAAATTCGTCAATTTAAACGAGATTGACCAACATTCACGCGGGCAGAGCTGTAGGCAACAGCTAGTATTTTATAAAATATTCCTTATATCTTAATCTGATGTATAAGCTATATTACTGTAAAGTTTCATTAAAATCCATTCTGTAGTTTTTGCGTGAAAGAGTAACAAACATTCATACATCTACAAATCTATACAAATTTTCGCGTTCATTAAGATCTGGTGTTGTCTTCGCAGATATCCCACATAGTACTAGGTCGGGGCCCGTCTGGCGGGTCGTGGCACACGTTTCCCTCGGGCGTGCGCACACTGTCGCCTGCCGCTTGGCTAACATTACCTCCGCACCGGCCCCGCGGGACCGCGCGTCTGTCCGCTCGCGCCGTCGCACATTACTGTCGGCGATATGTTCACGCTTGCAATTTACAGGTATACCTACTACCTTATTACCTAATATTCTGTTTTATCAGTCATCATTTGAACACACTTCTTTTTCATTAATATCACCCTTTACGTACATCCGTCTTTTCTTTGATCGCGCTCAAATTAATTTTAAGGTTCATTTTAGGTGGTAATAAATGTTAACCTGGTGGTAAATAGTATCTGTCGCTGGTAGAACTTGAAAACACGACAATGTTGGCTGTGGTTGCCGTCGCTGCTTTCAAGTAAAATAAAAAGGAAGACAAACAGAAGAAAGAGAAACAAAAGTGAAGACAGCCAGCCCAAAGGCTGTCTTCACTGCTGGCAATGTATCTAAAACTTTTTTTATTTTTTTTTATTGCCGATAGTGGCAGACGATCAAACAGCCACCTTATACTAAGTGGTAACTGTCGCTAATGGATGAGAGTCCCTAGCTTTGCTCCTGCAATGCCAGGGACTCTGCGAAGCCGCTGCCTACCGTGAATGGAGTGGGGTAGGTAAAAGGATTGAGGGAGATCAGAAAGGGAGAAAATTAGGCCACCGGCACTCTCACTACTGAACGAAACTTCGATCTTCTATGATAGGGTAGTACTTCCCCGGTCGATCCGGCCCATTCATGCTGAAACCAGCGTAGATCTACTACCGTGAACATTCAATAAGTACTTGCCTTAGATTCACTAAAAATCACTCTTTTGAAATTTAACTCTATCTAAGTAGTATAGTGTAGTGGTACTATAAACTTTAACAATAATAATAATACGAAACGTATTGGTGTTATTTCAGAAATTCTTTCGCTCTGGCGTGACGGTGACAAGCGTCACTCGCCTCCCGCCGCCCGACGCGCCGCGCTGCGACAACAAGCAGTGTCCTCTAAACGCACGGTTCTTGGTCATTGCGTAAGTGTCAATATCGTAGTTTGATTTTATAGTAGTTATGAGACCTGAGGCCCTAGACAAGTGGCAAAGATTTCTATTCTATTCATAGAATAGATAAAAAAATCTATGAGATTGACATAAGCGTTGGCGTTAGCTTATGTCAATCCATAGAATAGAATAGAGAAAGAATAGAAATCTTTGACACTTGTCTAGGGCCTCTCTGGTGTATAAGTATCCATATACCAGCCTCGTATTGTCCTACTGCAGGGCAAATGCCTCTTTTTTATATAGAGAAGGCATAAACATTGATCTCTACGCTTGCTCAGATGGATTAATCCATCCTATCAATACTAATATTATAAATGCGATAGTAACTCTGTCTGTCTGTCTGTTTCGCTTTCACGCCTAATCAAAAAAATTTGGTACCTAAAGAGATAGATTAGACCTCCGGGAACAACTTAGATTATCTTTTATCGCGAAAAATGGCTCATAGGAATTGAAAGTTTGTATGGAAAACCGTCAATGTATTAACAGAGATATAACCGACATTCACGCGGGCGGAACTGCGGGCAAATACTTTAATTTAATTTTACATTGCTAATGACTATGAAAGACTAATGGCCGCGTTCTATAATCGATTATTAATCTAAGATTTTTTTAACCCGGATCGTTCGGCGCTGAATCGCTATTTCAATATGTCTGTAGCGAACAATTTATCTCTATCTCCTTCAAAAACTGCTAAAATGAGATCGTCCTAAATCCTGACCCATGTTTTAGAATATGTACGTGAGTTCAGTAAAAAAATAAAAATAGATTCGTTTATTGATTATTAAAGTAGCGATTATTGTACTAAAACTAAAACTAATTTATTTTTTGTTTTTAGACACGATATTTCTCAGAAATTATTAATTTAAATACGAAATCTCTCAACATAATTACCAAAGAAGTAAAATAATTACATATTATAGGAGTACATTGTAATTATTTATTAATTATTTATCTGTTTATAATAGTTGTTCATTGTTGACCACTTGAATTGTGTATTTTTTGACCTCTTTGTTCATTATTGACCTCTTATTTTTATTATTTGAACTCTTTGTTTATTATTGCCCTCATTTAACCGTATATTATTTATTTCTATTCACCATTATTATTGACCTGCATTGATTGATATCAAAATGATTACTTAGATATTAGTAGTAATAGAGCGCGCATTAGAAACTATTCAAACCAAAAATTTAAGTTGGTTCGATAGGGACACCATCAAAAGTTTAAACAACGTATTAAAAACAATTAGAAAGAGTTTCAACCCACCCACGTGAAGATAATTATAGACAAATTCCTGGTATAAATAGTCGTTGTTATTGTGTACAGATACGACAACGCGACGTGTCGCGCGCTACGGTTCGCGAGCGCGCGCGTGGTGCTGGCGTGCGGCGCCGGCGACCGAGCCAACGCGCTCGCGCCCGGCGTCGCCCGCCGCGCGCTGCACGCGCTCGCGCCCTTCGAGCGAGCCTTGCACGCGCTCGCCACCCACAGTGAGTACCGGCCTCAGCTCTCCTATAGCCGACACTTCTCGGATCTAAGCGACCGCTACCCGCGATCACCGACCAATCGCAATCTACCACGCTGCTCTCTGGCCACGCACACTGTTGAGAGCAGTGAGGTGGACGATTGGTCATTCGCGCGGTCGCATAAATCCGAATGTTAGGTACCTTAATCAGACGAATAAACCACTTGATAACTACCGCTTGTTTTTGCTCGCCAAACACATTTATTTCGATAACGATCAATCACAGCTGTGCTTTTATTGAGGGCAACGTCCTTTTCGAACGA
Source organism: Parascotia fuliginaria (assembly GCA_963082885.1). NCBI lineage: Eukaryota > Metazoa > Arthropoda > Insecta > Lepidoptera > Erebidae > Parascotia > Parascotia fuliginaria. Next base: position 11,586,088 of record OY720193.1, on the reverse strand, counting down.
TTTTCATTTCAATCCGAAATAGGCTATTTGACAACATTCAAAATATACCTACTAATAATTGTGGTCATCCTCAAAGAAAATAGTGAAAAAATGTATTTCACTATATTTTGATGTGAAAATATGTATTTTTTGAAAAATAAACGAAATAAATTATGTTTAATTTTTGAAATGTCATCTGGTACGGTCTGTCACGTGGTTGCAGCTCCGGCGACGTCACACACGAGTAAAACATATACATAAAAAGAAGAAAGAAAGACTTCAACAAAACACAAACTTCAACTGCACGGAAATGGAATTCCTCGTAGCCAAATCAAAAATAGTTTGTTCACGACGAAAAGCCGAATTTTTACTGGTGTGTGAGTGTGACGTCACTCGTGACATATGACCGGCGTCATTTACAGAAATAAGTGTTTTTGGCGCCTTTTAGTTCATTCAAACATCAATATAATTTTTGTACACAGTAAATATTTCGAAAATATTAATGTAGTGTAATTATTATGACATAAACAATAATATAAAACTGTTTTTTAAAATGAGTCAAATAACCTTCTATGATAACTTCATTTAGGCAGTCGTTTTCGCTTCAAATCTATTGTTCTCAAAAAAATTTTTATTCATACATTATTCTTAAGAGCTGCAAGGTTTTTTTAAAATAATAAAGTGAAACCTATGATTTACTTCCCCGTAGCTCCAAAACATATCTTAGTGACGTAGATTTATTTATCGTAGATACTTAAATTAAATTTCATACTGTCATCATAAAAAATCTATAGAGTTAGCAACTCTATAGATTTTTTAAAGAATGAAATAATTTAGAATGAATGTATGGATAAAGAACTTTTAAGTAAAAAAATTGGAGCCGGTGGGAACGATTTTATAAACCAGCTTTGGAGCCGCCGATCACAAAATCTTGGAGCGGAGACGATTAAGCCTCAATTCACTTCATGTTCTCTGAATATTATCCAAATCCAAAATATATTGTAAGTATAGATAATAAGAGTGCACGTTGTCGCAGAGCCGTCGGCGCCGGTGCTGGTGGTGGGGTCGGGCGTGAGCGCGGCGGACGCGGTGCGGCTGGCGCGCGGCGCGGGGCTGCTCGCCGCGCAGCTGCACCGCGCGCCCGCCGCCGCGCTCGCCGGCCTCGAGCCCGCCGCCTACCCCGACTACGCGCAGGTGAGTTGGTACTCATAGATTACCTCATAGATACAGCTTTAACATTCCTTACAAAAATAAGCTGAAGTGGGGTGGAAGGCACGTAAAAACTGAGCTATGAGGTATGAATTGTGTCTGTTTCACTGTATGCATTTTATTGTCACTTACAATTACTCAAAATATATATTGAAACTCCCGTATTCATAAAAATCTTGCCTCTATAGTTAAAATGGGTTTTGTCTCTTTCTTTTTAGTACAAATGTCAAGGTGACAGATAAAAACAAACGAATTATTAACCTATTTTAGCTAGTACAAGCTAACGATGTTTATGAATAAGGAGGTAAGTATAAGTACCTAATCCTCAAAGTCACTTCACTCGTTCCTACCTTTGTGGCCCAATCGACCTGAAAAGGTTGGGATGCAGCGAAAAGACTACATGGATCGACGCCCAGGTTAACATCGATTGATAAAGATCGATATAGACTGTACTTTCGGGAATCTAATCTATAAATAAGCTACAAAATGTTCATAGACTAGTCCCCTTCTCCAGGTTAAGCCCACTGACGTGGTTGCCCAGGATGTGGCCGCTGTGACTACAGCTTCTTGGAGCCACTGAAGAAGAGATTGCGGAGCTTAAAATCAACTGAACACTCCACAAACTGAAATACGTAACCAACGAAAATATAATAAACAAAAAAGCATCGAAACATAACCCTAATCGCCCCCTCCTTCTCCTTCACTAATCGAAATATAAGTCGTTAGGCATCACACCGATTTACCCATTACGGTTGGCAATGTCAACCCGCACATTCAAAAGTTATAAAAGGCCTATAGAATAAAACTGAAAGGGTTATTACTAAATTCTTAACTAGGCTCCATTTATAAACAGCTATTTAACCATTCTTTATCTATTCTAGGTGTACAACATGATGTGTGACGGCCCATCCGGCAACCACAACAACTATATGCCATATCCGGACCATATGATAGTGGACATCACAGAAGAAAGACCTACCAGCACAGACGACATCGAGGACTACGCCCTAACGCTTAAAAAAGTCAAGCTCCTCGACCTCAATACCAACCAGATCAAAGAAATTGAGGCCTACATCATCGGGGTCTTCATAGGCTCCAAACCAGACCTATTCTTCCTCCAAACCAACTACTTAGACTGCATCAACGTCAACATTGACTGCGAAAAATGTACAGACGAATCCAAAATAGCTCAACGCAAAATCGAAGAAAAACAATGCTTTTTAAAAAACCATTGGATGTACATCAAATCTATGTTAGGACAAAGCATCCAAAGCTGCAAATCTAGGTACCTCAACTATTCAGAAATCAACGGAAACAATGATGTTCAATGTAAAATAGATGAGTGTAATCGACGAATGGAGGATCTCGACAAACTGGAGAAAACCGAAGAATGTGATAATAGTTATAAAAAGATGCAAATCATTCCATATACTGATGAAGATGAGAAGGTTAAGTGTCATTGCGACGCTATGAATCCATATTCTTCGGGTATTGGATTTGGAATTGATCCAAAGAAGGCGGTGGATGGACGAAATAATCCGATAGCTATAGATAAGTGTACACACGAGATTCTGAACGCACCTCCCGGCATGTACGCGCTGGGCCCGCTCACAGCTGACAACTTCGTCCGGTTCATCCCTGGTGGAGCCCTCGCCTTAGTCTCACACATGCACAGCAATAAACAGTGACTTGCCATACCATAGTGATGCAACACTTATTTTTTTTTACAATAAATTATTTTTTATACCCAGTGCTTCTGTTTTTTATTATGTTGCTACAGCAAAAATGATTTATAATATTTTTGAAAATTGACTCTTGATGCTTTAATAGTGCCAGACTGAGGATCCGATTTCTCTATATTTAACGAATACAAAGTATACTCTTTTGAGGTGGAATCCTAGCCGAAACACTGCCACCAACTATATCACTGGATTAGTTAAACAATCACAACACATCAAATTATTAGCCTGAAGACGATGCCTCTGCCAGAGAGAGGCGTTTATCATATTCACTACAATTGGCAGGTGGATTGGCAGCAGTAAGGTGATATAAGTATGCTGTGACAATTTGTGCCTATTGGTGTACGTACGAGTCTTCCAAAATACCAACAACATCAGATAATAGATATAATGTTACGCTGAAATAAGTGTATCAAGACGTCACAATATTGAGGGTAGTCAAATAAAACAATGAGTCACATAAAACATCGAGAAGCCGCATCATATGTACTTTACTCACATGTTATTCCAACAATAAACATTTACTTATATACTACACTTATTTAAACATCCTTATGTAAAACAGATGGCACAAATATAACTACACAATCTGACTGTATAAATAAATGCTTAGCCTTATAAATAATAACAAAAATAGAGATTTCAGTATAAAAACGTTAAGTTAAAATAAACTTATGGAACTAAATATAAAATTTATAACGGGTGGCGCAAAAGTAAAGACCCTATTTGGTTCAGCTATAACATTTTTTCTAAATTAGAAAACTAGATTTAGATTTTTTTAAATGTATATTTGTGCCATTAAATTTCGTACCATTAGGATTTAAAGATGATATCTTTTAAATGGTGACCTCCAGAGTTGATACACATTTGAGCCCTATTTATGACATTTTGCATAACTTGCCGTAACACTTCCTGCGATATGTCCGTTATTTCTTGACGAATGTTTTCTTTTAGAGCTGCGAGAGTCTGTGGCTTGTTCACATACACCCGAGATTTCAAAAAACCCCAAAGAAAGAAGTCTGGACTGGTCAGATCGGGTGATCTTGCAGGCCAAGGCAAATCGCCAAAACGAGAGATAACTCGGCCTGGAAAAGCGTCCCTCACTAAGTCCATAGTGTCGCGCGCTGTGTGTGCCGTAGCGCCGTCTTGTTGAAACCAGATGTGCTCCAGCCCCAATTCGTCCAAACTGGGTATCAAAAACTCACGTAACATGGTTCTGTAGCGTTCTCCAGTGACAGTAATCGCATTGCCTCCAGCGTCTTCGAAAAAATAGGGTCCGATCACTCTGTCAACACAGATGCCACACCATACAGTAACTTTTAGTGGGTGTAGAGGTATTTCTTGAATAATGCGCGGATTATCAGTGCCCCAGAACCGAGTATTCTGCTTATTGACATGCCCTGAGAGATGGAAATGGAAACGCAGGAAGTGTTACGGCAAGTTATGCAAAATGTCATAAATAGGGCTCAAATGTGTATCAACTCTGGAGGTCACCATTTAAAAGACATCATCTTTAAATCCTAATGGTACGAAATTTAATGGCACAAATATACATTTAAAAAAATCTAAATCTAGTTTTCTAATTTAGAAAAAATGTTATAGCTGAACCAAATAGGGCCTTTACTTTTGCGCCACCCAGTAGTACTCGTGTATTGAGTTATTAAATCTTTTGTATATATTTCTTTAAGAATAACGAAATAATTTAGGCAAAAATACCTGGCCAATCAACAAGGGTGGACAAGCTAACAAATAGGTTTTCACAGACTTTCAAAAGGTTAGCTTTTTAAATACTAAGAATTTAAAATGGTCAGAGTACAGCCAAATAAAAAATCCTTTTAAAAGGTTAGAATATAACGATAAAGTCGAAAATCGCTTGCATCTATTTTTTACAAGCACTATCGACGTCTAAGCACTTTCCGAGTCTTTAGTTTTTTCGACGTTAATTTGTTTTGTCGACGTTCATTCGTTAAAGCATGAAAACACCCTAATATTCAAACAATACCATTGAACATGATTCTTAAATCATAATGTTCTTCTGGGTCAGTCGGGTACTTTTTATTGTTGGACGGCACCATGATGTTCATGCATGACTGTACCAAAATTGACCATTTAAAAGTCTGAATATTAACCATTTGTTTTGGAAGTCTGAACATCCATTTGAAAATCTGACCATCTGAAAATAAAGGACAAATAGGTGATGTGTTGCTGGAGCCTCTGCAGCAGGACAGATAAAATAATAAATTACAAGCACCCTTAACTGATTAATATGTATGAAGAAATTAATTTATTTTTAATATGTTGAAGCAAAAGAAGTATGGTCAAAAGAGGTGCACAAGTATATTTAGATCATAGAAAATGACGTGAATGGAAGACATGTCTAGGTGGGTATGTATGTATGTAAACCTATCGCAAACATTTTATTGAATTGACAAGGATAGCTTACATAGGGGCCTCTTAAATTAGTATTTTGTGAGCTCAGACTTTCTAAACGATATGACTCTTATCGATAAGCGGTCAGTGGAGTCCACAAGAGGCGGCATAATATTAACATGGCTACCATATTGCCAATATTAAAAATTTTGAAACATTGTAAATAAACAAATTATTATTTTTATTTTTATAAAAAATATGTTGGTTAAGCGACATAAATTTCACACCGACAACATCGAAATTTTAATTTGTTATGCAGCAAACAACCATTTTTATCGTAAGTTATAATGTTTCTAACATTAAAATAAAATATTCTTTATTTTACACCAATATTAATGGTAGACCATATTTGTAGCCGATGTGAATTTTGCGGTCGAATGGGCGGTCTTCCAAACAACAGCTTTTTTATTAGCTCTTTACCTAATAGTTAACATTAATCGACATTTATTAAACGTACCTACATTGTAAAAGTGCTCGTGCATCATATTTGCTACTTACCGAGTAAAACCACATTCATATTCGCTAAAATGGTACTCGCAAAGTTGATACTTATTACATTTACGAAATACACATTCGCTAAATATTACTAGCACAATATTATACTTTTAACAATCACTTATTCGCCAAAATGTTAAGTCTAACATAAAAATAATGACTAAGTATTAAATTCGCAAAACGAAATATTATAATTCAACAAAATTGCCAAAGGTATAAACAACGCCGATGTGCAAACTGTTTATCGTAGAGGTACCTATAATATTTATATGTAGCCTAACTATGAACGTGAGGGAAAGAAGGGCAGATAGATGCACGCACACAAGCGACATTTCGGACATCCTTTACTCTGCCAACTCTCTAGACCAAAAACTGGACACGTCCATATACCTAACAAATAGAATGAACCTCATTTTCTTTACAAGTCATAAAAGCAAATTGAAGGTTTCATTAAAAATAAATAGGCATAGGCGGTGTAATCGCAATTTTTCTATAAAATACTATTTAAAGTACTTACCTATATTTGTGATAGAGAGCATACTTATAAGTATAGGTATTCAGAACACCTTAAAATTTGAAATGCACCAATTGTCCCACCGTTTCTGAACTTTTAGACAAGAAAATATGATTTTCTCAAGATTTTATGTGCGTCAGGATTGCTCCGCCAAGTTATCAAATCAGAAAATGGTTTCAGCCAAAAATTTGTCGATATTTGTCAAAATCGAAAGAAACAAACCCCGTATTTGTCAAAGCAGAAATAAAGAAGTTATAAGCGTTTTAAGTTGGCCGCGCAATCCTGACGTCAAGGACTGCGCGGCCACGGAGATCTCAGCAACTACTTGGGATAGAGAAATAATTCCTTTTGTCAACTCAAGTCTGTATTTGTCAAGATTTGTCGAAAAATGAATCAAAGCTCTATATCAATATTATAATTAAATATTCGCCTTGAAAGTCATGGCCGCGCAGTCCTTGATTTGCTATTTTGTTTTTAGTATTTTTTTTATTAAAATTGAAGACTTCATATAGAGGAGTTAAAAGGAGAAAGGTCTTAATTTGTCGAAACTGACAAAAGCTTTAAAATACGACTAAAGTGTAATTAAACAGACGAAATCAATTTAAAACACAAAACTCGTGGCCGTGCAGTCCTGACGTTACTTTAAACCATGATATCTCAATAACTATAGTAGCTAGGATTTTGCTGTAGACGTCCATATAATCCTTATATTAACCCCATTAAAATGACATATCCTTTTACCCTCAACACTGTTTGGGACGCGAGTAATCTCAAGAATTATGTTACCCCATACAATGTTCTAGTAGAGTGACCATAATTTCGATTTGTTTTTAATCTTTGTCAAACTGGCTATGACAGCACAGTTCAAGGGCATTCTGTTCTGTTAGTCAAAAACTTAAATAAAATACTAAATAAACGAAATAAAAAACTTGTTTAATATTTGAATATTTTTATTCATTGCACAAATATAAAGATTTCAAAAATCAACAAAATCATTATTCTTCAACTTTAAATGTTTTTCATCGGCTCTTACACCTCTACTAAAACATAAGTTAAAAAATGGATATATACAGAATCGTTTGTACTCTCTTCTAATTTACTCTTGTTATCGTCGTAACAAAGCATTCCGCTATTTCTTATAATATGACACTTATAATGCCCTATTGTTCCAAGTATTGGAGGAACATATTCTACGGCACCTAATAATTTATAAATGTTTTGTTTAATTATTATACTTTTAGGTACCTCATGTAAAAACACCATTTGCGTGCCATTTAAATCGAATGTAACAATTTTTGACAAGGTATAATGAAATAGAACTACTTCATTGCATTTTCTGCATTGCTTGTTTTCCCAATCATGAATAATAATAGAATCTTCCAAGTTACTGATGGTAAAAATATTAATTATATCTAAATTTAACGGTATAAACACATGTTTTCTTCTTGATGGGGTAGAATTTATGCATGCACTATTTGAACAGTTACTTACAGAAGAAGCACTAAAAATAATATCATTTAAGACGTGCTCATAAATAAATGCAGCGTTACATTCACAATCATAATGATTGTTTTTAAAATATATCGAAGCAATTCTTATTCTTAATCTGTTTGATTCTTCACTGTTAATATAACGCTGTTATATCTTTATTTCTGTGATTATTGTCAAATAAATTGAGTATACATAAATACTCTTTATTCCCAGGGTCAGTAAAAAAAAACACTGAATCAAATGCACGAGTAAATTTAATATTTTTTACAGATAAATCAGTAAAATTACTATTTTAACATTATTCTAAGTTGGTCTCTTCGGCCGCACTACAGGAGCATCGACGCGAGTTTGCCTATTGCGCTCTCTTTCTAATATTGCTTTTCATTCGCACAACTGCTGGTCAGCGGACCACCGCGCTCGCGTCGAATCGTCACGATACCAGTATTATATCTCAACGGACTGTTACTGCTGTACGTTGTGGATCCGACAGTGATATTCCGATAAAAAGGACATAAGTGTGTATTCAGTGAGAGACTTAGTGTATATTTAAACGTGATATAAATAATTACGTGATATTAATCAATATGGTGAGTTATTTATTTTTGAATTAAATTTGTTAACGATATTTATTTTGTGTTATCTACCACCATACCATGTTAAAACTTTTACCAGTTTTGCTGTAGTCAGTACTTTTACATAGGTACCTAGTTAAAAAGTAGATCGGAATAAAGTCCTAACAAATTAGGCCTTAATGAACAAGGATGGAATTTATTGTGTTTTATATAATTAATAATAATAAATAAAGCCTGGGTAAGGTAAACCTTTCCCAGGCTCTCTATTTAAAAACTAAATAGAGCGTTTAAGGTTTTGCCTAAACCAGACGCAACTTTTAACTCCTGGTAATCTCAAATTATTAAAAAGCAGTTATAAATAAATAGATATTTAAAAATATACTTTTTAATTTAATTTTCAGATAAAAGCGGGTCGCAAAGGAAAAGTCAATAGTGAAAAATTAAAAAAAATATTTCTTAAGTACGGAGATGTATGCAGAAATCGCAGTATTAAATATAATGATCCAGTATTTAAAACAATATCTAATGAGTTAGATAATACGATAGCTCCTTATGCAATCTACAAAGCATTGAAAAGGCACTACGACGAGTATTTTCAAAATGATGAAGATGATAACCTTTATTCACCCCGAGTTCAGAGTAGTTCATCTTCTTCACCGTCGCGTCATAGTGTGGCTTCATTATCGCTGACATATCAAGACAAGGTGAAAACATTTAGTTTTACAATGGACGAGCATGAATGGAAAAAAATTCAACCCGTGATGGTACATTATGCTAGAAGAGATATAAGGACCTCATCGACACACCAAAAATACAGGAGTCTGCCAAAGTTTAAGTGGGCGACTTTTTTGAGAGAAAAGCTCTGGGAGTTATCTAAGCTACCATGTACTTGGAACTTTAAAAATAAGAAAGTTGACGGTGAAAATAACATTTCGTTATTTGGAAAGTGCTCACAATGTCAAAGAGAAACAATAATAAAAACCGAAGCAATTTCTGAAAAAACTGTAAGATTTACATGCGATATACTTACTTGTAAGGAAGAGAATGTACCACACAATCCTAAAAAAAAATCAAAATTAACTCCATACAAAAGAGGTAAATTAGCAAAAATTCTACAGTATAAGCCTGCCGTAGTCGTACAAAAAGAACTTGCGGCCAAATTAATTAAAGACCCAAATCAAGTTTGCCCACCAGTGCTGCCAAGTTTAGCAGCTCTCCGCCAGATCAAGTATGAGAAACGACAAAGCAAGAGACTTCATGCTCACCCAATTTTAAGTATACTCATGATGACTCAAGAGGTACAGAACTTTATCCGTGAAGTGACATTGATACCGTGTTTTCATTTATATTATTGGTCTGATCAGCAAATAGAGTACTATACTAACTATTGTAATAGTTTTTCTAAAGTGACCATTACTGTAGATGCAACTGGATCTTTTTTTCAGGCTATAAAGCTTCCCGATGGAACTACACTAACAAAACGACTATTTGTATATATTGGCATGATTGCTTCGGATTCAATTAAATCTACTCCAATTTTTCAAATGGTTACCGATTCTCACAATAAAGATTCAATTGCAGCGTGGTTAAAAAAATGGTTAATTCAAGTAAGGAGCCCGCCACATGAAATTATTACCGATGACTCATCAGCATTAATTGCAGCTAATGTTTCAGCATTTACTACGTTTAGCAGTATAAAAGATTATGTTAAACGATCTGTTTTAGTCTTAAGTGGCCGCAATTATGCATTACCTGAAGTATTTATTAGGCTAGATACAAGTCATTTTATCAAAACAATTTATAATTTACGTTGCTTTGAAAATAGGGATATAAATGTTAAAATGTTATACGTTCGTTGCATTTTGTATATGAAAGAATGTGAATCGTTTCAGCAAATTAAAACTCTCATTACTGATGTTGTAAGACTATGTCTAACCGAATACGATAACCCAGAAAACCCTGTTTCTGTTTATATTCAGAAAATAAGTTGCACCTTAGGTAATACTACATATACGGAACCTAATGAAGACACCGATGAGAAGGAAAATATTCACGAAAACATAATCCTCGACGATGATGACGGTTTGCTCTCATGGTTTGATGAAATTGTTGAGAGGGAAAAAAGCCTAGATAAAACAAAAAGTTCGTCAGAATCACAAAACTCTTTCTACATGCCTCATTTAATAACAACGCTCAAACGGTTACTCCTAAAGTTACCCCTCTGGAGTAATATTATGTGCCCATTATATAAATCACAAAACAAAGTACCAACATCTTCAGCTATAGAGAGCTATTTTAAAACTATGAAAAATTTGTTATTCACAACAAGGTCGAAGAAATATAACATTGATGAATATTTAAATATGCATTATGATTATTTATTAGGTGAAATAAAAATTGCTTTAAATTGTTTAAATAATTTCGCCGACATTGTAGACAAAAAGGAGAAAAACATTAAAAGAAAACGAGGTAAGACTAGGAAGCGAAAAATGTTACCATTTGAAAACAAATGCTGCAAAAAAGAAAAACCTAGTGTAACCAAAACGTTTTTAAATGATTCGGTATTCTCAGTAATTCCTACGTATGTTGAAAACTGGAGAGGCGAAGGTGTTCCTAAAGATGATTCTGCAAATAAACCTGTAAATATAATGTTTTTAAAAAATAGTAATTTTACTGTACAAGATATATCTGAAAAAAATATTAAATTAACAAACACTTGTGCATTTGATTCCGTATTTTTTTTATTGGCCCACGGATTTAAAGAGTATTCATGCATACGCGATTTATTTGACAATAATTGCAGAAATAGGGATATAACAGCGTTTTTACAAATCCTCTGTTACTCTGATAATAACAGTGAAGAAGCAAACAAATTAAGAATAAGAATTGCTTCGATACATTTCAAAAACAATCATTATGATTGTGAATGTAACGCTGCATTTATTTATGAGCACGTCTTAAATGATATTATTTTTAGTGCTTCTTCTGTAAGTAACTGTTCAAATAGTGCATGCATAAATTCTACCCCATCAAGAAGAAAACATGTGTTTATACCGTTAAATTTAGATATAATTAATATTTTCACCATCAGTAACTTGGAAGATTCTATTATTATTCATGATTGGGAAAACAAGCAATGCAGAAAATGCAATGAAGTAGTTCTATTTCATTATACCTTGTCAAAAATTGTTACATTCGATTTAAATGGCACGCAAATGGTGTTTTTACATGAGGTACCTAAAAGTATAATAATTAAACAAAACATTTATAAATTATTAGGTGCCGTAGAATATGTTCCTCCAATACTTGGAACAATAGGGCATTATAAGTGTCATATTATAAGAAATAGCGGAATGCTTTGTTACGACGATAACAAGAGTAAATTAGAAGAGAGTACAAACGATTCTGTATATATCCATTTTTTAACTTATGTTTTAGTAGAGGTGTAAGAGCCGATGAAAAACATTTAAAGTTGAAGAATAATGATTTTGTTGATTTTTGAAATCTTTATATTTGTGCAATGAATAAAAATATTCAAATATTAAACAAGTTTTTTATTTCGTCTTATTTAGTATTTTATTTAAGTTTTTGACTAACAGAACAGAATGCCCTTGAACTGTGCTGTCATAGCCAGTTTGACAAAGATTAAAAACAAATCGAAATTATGGTCACTCTACTAGAACATTGTATGGGGTAACATAATTCTTGAGATTACTCGCGTCCCAAACAGTGTTGAGGGTAAAAGGATATGTCATTTTAATGGGGTTAATATAAGGATTATATAGACGTCTACAGCAAAATCCTAGCTACTATAGTTATTGAGATATCATGGTTTAAAGTAACGTCAGGACTGCGCGGCCACGAGTTTTGTGTTTTAAATTGATTTCGTCTGTTTAATTACACTTTAGTCGTATTTTAAAGCTTTTGTCAGTTTCGACAAATTAAGACCTTTCTCCTTTTAACTCCTATACTATATGAAGTCTTCAATTTTAATAAAAAAAATACTAAAAACAAAATAGCAAATCAAGGACTGCGCGGCCATGACTTTCAAGGCGAATATTTAATTATAATATTGATATAGAGCTTTGATTCATTTTTCGACAAATCTTGACAAATACAGACTTGAGTTGACAAAAGGAATTATTTCTCTATCCCAAGTAGTTGCTGAGATCTCCGTGGCCGCGCAGTCCTTGACGTCAGGATTGCGCGGCCAACTTAAAATGCTTATAACTTCTTTATTTCTGCTTTGACAAATACGGGGTTTGTTTCTTTCGATTTTGACAAATATCGACAAATTTTTGGCTGAAACCATTTTCTGATTTGATAACTTGGCGGAGCAATCCTGACGCACATAAGATTTTAGATAGCCGTGGTCTACACCATCACCATCATTAAATATAGTGGCAAACTCTAACATGCTGGCATCCATCCAGCTTTAGACCGTTAACAGTAACATCCCAGATAGACTGAATTATTTTAGTAATTGCTACCTAAATTAGTACCCTAGCCTAATGTAAATGGAAACACATATTTTGTTAAGTCCTACGATTCCTTACGTCCAGACTTTAAAAGAGACACATACATAGGTAATTATCTGTCTACCATATACACAAGAGAAAGAAACTGTGATTATTATGACTTTTTGAAAAGCTTACAAATAACAACAAAATAATGAATACTGATCACAGAGAGTCTACGGAAGATCTTGAGAGCATCTACCTACAAGGTCTATTAGCACCCAAACTCCTTTAGAAAATTCCAACATCATTCTATCTATCTTATCCAGGCTATCCCTCATACGAATAAGTTTGTATTCAAACGATAGATTTTGGAACTACAAATGGACAATGGCGGACATAGATATCTTAAAATGTCTGCCGCGAAATAAGGCTTTATCGCGTAAACAAATTATAACTTTATTATTTGGTGAATTGCAAAAGTGACCTCCTTGCTAGTTATTTACTTAGCTTATTGGTCGTTGGTCGTAAGCAAATTATCTGACACTTTAACTGACTTTGATTTTACATCAATATGAAGTAATCATAACTTTATTTAACATTATCTGTATAGATACTTCGCACACTGTATCATAATTATTTACGCTGTAATTTCCAAGAGGAAAATATCAGGACACAAATCAATATTTTCTGGAAACGTGTCTATAAATAAACGGCGTCTTCAACACCCACGCAGGAGATTTGTTACTCAGTAACTGTATCGTTACCCTTAATCCTTTGTACAAATAAAATATTCGTATTTTTCCTGTAAGAAAATATTCTTGGAAGCAATCTTGATATTTGGGAGAATAAATGCAATCAATGTACGATTTTTACATATTTTAGACATAGAAATGACACCAGTTGGCTTATATTATAAGTAAGCAATTACTCGTAGTAAGTTCGAGGAATAATAAAAATTGCGATTTTCTAAGATGCCTTTTCACGCCTCATTTAAAAACGACGCGTGCTTCGAAGCGAGCCTTACTGCCTAGTAGAGCCATACTCTTGAAATGTTGTAGCTATAATTGTTTAATTCAGCGCAAGCGTAGCAAAATAAGTACTTTTCCACCGAAACTTTTCCTAAAACAAATGACGTGCTTATCTGACCAATTTTTTTTATTAAAAAACATTTATTTATCTGTTAGACACAAAAGTTATTTAGATCCAAACATTTCTCATAATATTTATACATCAACACCAATTACATTATAGTTTTTAGGATCAAATAAACATTAATTGAGGAGCATGAGCATGACGAGCACATAGTGGAGGCCGCAACTTGACAAGGTCGACAAGCCAGGTCGACAGACGACCTGATAAATGTTACGGGTGTAAACTGGATGCAGAATGCGAAGGACCGACTGTTATGGCGTAAATTAAAAGAATTATGACTGACGGCCAATAGCAAGTTTGTGGCCTGAGTAAAGAGGCGGTAAATCTACAATACCTGAACTGTGCTTCAAAATTCAATTAAAACTTCTCATTTAGCCGCCATTTTAGGGTCAGTGCTCTCTGAAAGTTACTTTGGTAGAACAAAGGCAAAGTCTTTTTTGTTCTAGTCACGTTTTCCTACGATGAAGTACTTCTGTCACAATCACGTGAATATAACAATGATTGTTGTGTGGCTTCAAACAAAACTTGCAAACTTTTAGGTTTATAACGACTCTAATGTAACATTGATTGTTATAATTTTAGCTGTTATCATCCCACTGCAGGACAAAGCCCTTCTTACTCTCCACTCTTTTCTATTCAAGGATTTCTGTGGTTAATGGCGCATTTACCATGGTCGTTAGCGCCCGCATGCGGGCTGCGAGATTTCTGTAACGCATGCCATCCATCCACATGCGGGAAACCGTTTACATTGGTCGTTTTATTCCAAAATCCATCGTCTGAGATTGCTGGCATGTGGCCTCCACTATGGCGCCTTTTTTGTTCCTACCCTAGCTTATTTTGTTCGTACCTAGTCTACCTAAGAGCCCTCGCCTACGGTGACTTTTTGTAGCGGTGCTGTCGCGCGACTACCGCGTGTCAGTCGCGTTTGAATTCTGATACAAAATCAAGGCCAAGGTACACAGTCAGCGAAATCATCGCGACAGCATCTACATAAAGTCACCGTGGTCGAGCGGCCATAGTCTACCTCTTAGTCCATTCATAATACATATTGTATATAACTCGGCGAAGTTAATTCGGAAGCTGTCGACATTTCAGCAGAAAGAGTAGATCGCCCCATTTAATAGGGGACGAAATACAGTGACCAACTAACCCCCAGTTTATGAATGACTTATCAACGAAAAATTACCTAATCACCTGTTTCAGAAATTATTATTTGCAAATGCAAATACGGCAGCATAATGCTAGGCAGCCTTAGTTAAATATTATAATTAAAAGTAAAAAAATATTTGCTCTTTTCGAAAATCGCCATAATATTTTATAATTCAGATTATAAAAATTCATAATAACTCTGTCTGTATGTCTGTTACGCTTTCACGCCTAAACCACTGAACCGATTTTAATGAAATTTGGTAAGTATAGGAATAGAATAAACCTTGGAGAACAACATAGGCTATATTTTATCGCGGGAAAATGGCTTAAAGAGGTTTAAATAGGAGCTGAACGTACATACGTTTGTATGGATAATGCGATATAACCGACATTAAGGCGGGCGGAGCTGCGAACAACAGCTAGTAATTTATAAATATAAACTGTACTTCTTATTTTGACTCAGAGTATTAATTATTATATATGTATTTATTTTTTGGCAAAAACCTTAGATTCTTTGAATCATAAAATAAAATTAGCACTCTTTAATAACTAGTTATTTTAAAAATAATAGACTGAGAATTTTATATACTAAATATACAAAACTTTAAGTTTCAAGTTTAAAATTTAGTAAAATGCAATAAATACATGATGCATAGTGATTTGAGCCCAAATACTTTAATGTTAGTAAAATTGTAACTATAGATAAGTCTTTCTGCCTTAAATTTATATAACAGTGACAATAATAATAGACTTGAGCTCCGAGTTGTGTGCAGTATTTAGACATAATATATCAATCAGTGTTTAAAACATTTAAAATAAAAATATGACATCATTTAACATGATTTTAAATGAGAATCCCAGATATATCATGTATTTCAATTACAGGACCATGAATCACACTTCCTAAACCTGACCTCTATTATAAAGAACCACCGCAATGACCTTTCCACATGTTCCAAAAACTCTAAACACATAACAATCAACATTTTCTTTCTTTCTTATTTTTTTAGGCCTTTGTTTACAACAGCAACACAGTAAGTATCCACATCCATGCACAAACAATGATAGTTATCCGAGGAGGTTTATTTCTAATAATCTGTGTAGAGGTCAATTTTAGACACATCAGAACAGCTTAAACATATTAATATATAATGGTTCGAGTTTGAAAAATGCTAGAATGTGGAGTGACATGAGAAAGAACCCCGTAAAGCAGGTCAGATACCGGAGTATTGGCCATCATTGATCAGTGTCCTCTATCGGTGGAGTGTTCTTCAGCTTAGTCACTAACTCGGCAAGTTCCTCGCTCAACACTATAGGCAAGTCAAGAGTTTTGGCCGAATCAGCATTAGGTAACAGTGCGGCCAACTGCATCAGCACCGTCCTCCTCAATGTGCGGACAGTGACAGATATATTCCAGTTTGTTCTATACAACATACCACCTACATGATTAGGTGCTCTAAATATAAATTTATTATTGATTACAAATCGATCGTTAGTTGAAGCATCGGTGAATTCCCATGGGTGGGTGATAAATGAATTGATATCGTAGTAAGCGCCGGCCTCCAGGCGAATGTAATGGCGCTTTACACCATGGAAGTCCCGCCACCATACATCTACTGGCCGCGATGTACGATTTGTGAACCGAAGATACGCTGTATATGTAGATTCCAGTGATTTAACAAGAACACGCTCACCTCTCTCGTTAACTTCGTACAATAAATCTTCATTAATAGCCATTTTCAACACGAATTAATTTAAATACTGTCACAAAACAATTTTCGTCACTTCACTGTGCGAATACGCGCAAAATCATTTCGAATGTTCCCGCCTACGAGCAGCAGAATGTCAATGATTGCGCTTCCAGAACACTTCCGTCAAATTTTTGTCAACAATGGCCGTCTGTGTAGCAGTTATCGGCAAAGATGTAAGTTTAACTCACTATATTCATTTCAATTTATCACTGCGCTCTTGTAATTGTCGTAATAACAATGTTACACTAAATTCTGCTTTGATTCACAACGTTTTCATGTAATTTACTAGATCCCTATTTCCTTCATCAGTTGACGTCATTGTTTTTGTATTGGATACAAATTCTACCTACAGCAACCAGCAACACAACACACAATATTTCAAAACCATCGACAATAACTCTATTACCTCCCGTTCCGTGGTACAAAAACTTGTCTTTGTTATTGATATTGTTAAAATTTTTATGTTGCCACATTCTGGACCTCATTTTCGGCAATTTTAATATTGGTTAAATATAAATGTGTTATGTTCGTTAAAAACATGCGTGGTGCAGCGAGACAGTAATGGACTGGTAGTTTATGCAAATTAATTATGTTTTGCAGAATTCGCCGCTTTACATCGGCGGTGTTGGCAATGACACAAGTACGGACAATGAACTATCGCGGCAATGGTTGGTGCACACTGCACTTGACGCGTTAGAAGAGCGCCTCGCAACCACTAACACTAACAATAGCGGTGCCAACTCTAACGCTGCACGTACTGACTTAAGAGATTTGTATTTGGGGCTTTTGTATTCAACGGACACACATAAGATGTAAGTCTCGATACTTAATACGTTTATTGCACACCGTAATGTATTCAGAGTTCTTGTTCATTAACTTTATTTATGTAGAATCATTATTTTCACATCATTATTTTTAGCAGAAATTGAATAAACATGGTTGTGTTGTATTCAATTTTGTGGTAAAAGTATCTAACTCGTAGTCTCTCTGGTTTTGTCGCTTGCTCATGGAGGAATTACCTACTTATGTATAGTGAATGCAATGATATCTTAATAAACACAACCAATAGTTAGTGAATATGAATTATTTTAAAATATATGTTTAACGAAAAGCGCGAGCGATTAATATGCAGTAAATTGATTAATGGTTTATTTTTACATTACCTACTAAATTGTTTTAGATACGGTTACGTGACTAACACTCGCATCAAGCTAGTGCTGGTTACAAGCTCCACGTCTCCCAGCGGTAGTAACATTAGAGACGCCGAAGTGAGGACTGCGCTAAGACGTCTGCACGCTCTTTACGCTGACGCTATTTGTAATCCATTCCACCTGCCTGGAGACCAGATTACTTCGCAGTAAATATCTTGTACCTTGATCAATCAATGCACTGTTCTGTTAGATTGTGTTTAGGTACTTAATATACATCTATATAAAATAAAAACTGTCTTATTTTACAGGAAATTTGACAAGCAAGTTAAGAATATAATGCTCAATAACGTCTAGGCAATTCAAGCAGCAAGAACGCGCTAAGAAATGTTTAATTAATCATTATTCAATGATTACACTTCAGTTATTATTAGGTGCTTATTTTTAAGTTTTAAAACATATTGAGATGTTTGACTGTTTACTATGCTTTATAAATAACTTTAATTATTTTCTATCGTGTAACGTGAAGTTATTATTTGAGAGAATAAAATAAAATAAGGGAAAGATTATAACTGGGCAACACCCAGCTCATTGCGTTTTATTCTATGACTAGGAAACTGTAAACTGTTCTCCTAGGAGGAGAATCTCCTCGTATAGTAACTAACTACCAGTAATAATAAAAAAGGGTAAGTAATAAACTATTTTATTAAAAACTTATTAATTCAATTCAGAACGAACCGAACAAAACGTTTGTGTGATAGATATGACGTTTAAATTCAGTGACAGAACAGACACTGACTACGGATGCAGTTTTAAAAAATATCGTTAACGAAAGGACGACATCGATACCCCTTTTGATCGAGTTACCTTAAACGCAAGATGCCAATGAAGGCGTTATACCTAAACATGAAATTTGCCTAAAAAGCTGTTTGCCCTAAATGAAAGATGCCGATGAAGCAGTATGCCTGAAATGCGAAATTGACCTCATCTGTTGATCGACCATATTATGGCTGCTGTCAAAAAACCCGCATCTGTGGATCGACCATATTATGGCTGTTGTCAAAATGGCGGTCAAAAAAAATTCTACCTTTTCTAAAATCGCTAATACTCAAACTGTGTAATTCGGTAGAACTCACCGATTTTTACGGTTATAGTCGACTAAATGCAGATAGTAACGATACCCAACACTATATAATTCTACCAATTTTAATGTCAAATAAAAATTGTTAAAAAAGTTACTTGTCAGTTGTTGTTTACACGCGCGACCGACCTCCTTGGTTGGTTATATATTGTTATAAATCGTTTATTTTATCATTTGCCAGTATTGTTTTTTGATAAAAACGTTAATTAGGTCATGTAGTATTTAATTATCACGTTTTATTTGAAAAAATACGTAACTTTAGTAAAGTTTGGAACACAAATGTCAAAAATTTGTGTTTTTCATACTTTTTGGTGTATTTGTGTTATATATTGTGAAAAAAAGCAGTTAGAAGAGCTGCAATTTGTGTTTGTGATAAGTTTAATAAATATACTACAGTGTGGATTAGCCAAAATTGTAAGTATTTTAAAAATTTATACAAATTTAAGCGATTGAAAAAAATTCTTGTCAGTGTTGTTTACACGCGCGACCGACCTCCTTGGTTGGTTTTTCTATTGTTATATATCGTTTATTTTATCATTTTTCAGTATTGTTTTTTGATAAAAACGTTATTTAGGTCATGTAATATATAATTATCACGTTTTATTTGTAAAAAAACATAATTTTGGTGAAGTTTGAAACACAAATGTGCAAGTACCTATTTTTAACGGTTTTTTCATAGTGTTTGGTGTTATTGTGTTATATATGTAAAAAAAAGCAGTTAGAAGAGCTGCAATTTGTGTTTATGATAAGTTTATTAAATATACTACAGTGTAACAAAGCCAAAACTGTAAGTATTTTGATAATTTATAAAAATATGAACCTATTGTTTACACTTACGCTCGGCCGCGCCCGGTTTTCGCTCCCGCCCGGCATTGTCATGGCTTAAAATATGATATTTTGTATGAAGAGGGTATATTGTTTTTTATTATATATAGTGTTTAATGTATATAAATGTATATTAACTATAACTTTTTTACAAATACGGGTATTTTATTAGATTTTTAACCATTTTTATAACTTTAGCCGTTAAGAAAACCTCGACCTTTTTTGAAATGAGTATTAACAATATAAAAACTCTTTACTCGGACTTAATATATGTTTTGATATGAAGTATATTAAATGACGATTCCAATGACATAAGTTTTATATACACCTGCCATATAATAATTAAAAGATATGACGATATTAAAACTGCGCAGCCGCGAGATTTAAATTTTCGCAAATCGCGCCAAATAGCTCCACAGATGCGCACATTTGACGTTTAGAAGCGTCACAGACGAGGGGTGCTTAATGCTTAAAGTCAATGTCTACAAAGCACATTGCCTAATTAGTTAAATGCCTACAAATCAAATTGCCTAAGAAGTTAAATGTCTACAAAAACAAAATGCCTAAGTGGTTAAATGCATACAAAGCAAAGTGCCTAAATTTGTAAAAAATTTTAAATGTTTTCGTGTGTACCTGAGATAGCGTTTTGTGGACAGCTGATTATAAATTGGACCCATTTTTGCAAACAAGAACCAACCCACAGTTTGAGTGAAATTGAGTTTAGTACATAGATGGCGCTCAAATCACGCATTCTAGCTTCTCTAAAAAAATGGTTCCTTTTCACCGACTAACAACAGAGATACAACACTGTCACTTGCGGAACCAACCCACTTTGGCCACCTTTTTAATAAACTGTAAAGAACTATACGGCATGGTCCCCTAAACACTTATTAAGACTAATTGTTAAACAGACCCATGATCCTTGGTACCTTTTCAACTTAAGCATTTTAATTATGCAAACCAGAACCATGTGCGAACCACAACAATTGAATCTTACGTCCATTTTGCAAGTAGGAACTAAGCAACAAAATATGTTTTTGCTAGAAAGAACCAACCGGGTTTTTAACGATTTACTTTATACCATAGTCATAGTCATAGTCATAGTTCTTTATTGGTAAGGGATTCTTACATGTCATATTTCAATTTAAAATACTTAGATTACAGTACAATAATAATAATACTTACATTACAAGCTAGTCAAATAAACTAAAAGCATTAAATAAATACGAAAATAAATTAAAAATAGATAAAAATGTCAAATTCATAAATGTCACAGTAGTGTGGTATAAATAATAAAAAATACATAATAATTATCAAACATGTCAAGCTTTCACTGAAATAAATTCCTCATAAAAATAAAACGCCCTCTCAACAAGCCACTTTTTTAACCGCCTTTTAAAACTGTCTATACTTGGGGCACCTGTGATGGCTGCTGGCAGTCTGTTATAAATTTCTGGGCCCATAACATGAGTCGTCTTAGATGACTTGGTGAGCCTCCTAGAGACCGTAGATAATTGGCCTCTCTTCCTAGTGCTGTATGAATGACAGCTGCCTACCTTATGATATAGTTGGAGGTTCATCCTTACGTATAATGCGATCTGATATATCATTATAGAAGGCAACGTAAGGATGCCTAGTTTGATAAAATACGGTCTGGCGGATGTATCTGGTGGTGTACGAACGATGGCTCGTACGGCACGCTTTTGCATACGAAAGGCCCGCTGCCAGTCGGCAGCGCGCCCCCACAGTTCTACACCGTACTGAATCAGTGAATGCACCGTAGCAAAGTAGCAGGATCGCACTTCTCCCAAGGGTAAAACGCGCGATACCCTACCAAGAGCGAAACACGCACTACCCAATGTCCCACAGATTTTTTTTATGTGGTCGTCCCACTTCAGGCATCCATCGATCTCAAACCCCAGGAATGTAGTCGTTTTAACCTGAGCCAGACCCACTCCGTCGGCCGACACAGTCAGTGGTCTCGATGACCTTCCTGACAGGACGAAGTGAACGAAGTGAGTCTTTCTCAAGTTAAGGGCAAGGCCATTTATTTTGAACCACATAGTCAACTGTTCGGCAGCCGCGTTCAAATTTATCTCTATCCATAACTTCATAAAATGTATAAATCTGATATTCCTAGATAGCCTACAGTATGCCACATATGGTCAACAAGTAATCATTAATTAATATACTAAGTATGCATTTTGCACACTTTGTTTACAAAAGTTTCATTTTCTCGAAAGTAATCTGCTGTGGGTTGGTTCTTGTTTGCAAAAATGGGTCCAATTATATACATGTAAATAATATTTAACATTTTGTAGTTGTTACATGGACCACATACATGACTCCTGGGGGCTTACTTTGAAAATCGAAGATAGAAGTTACCAGTGATTTATCCCTTTGACGTTCGTCAATTTTCTTCAAAAATTATTGTGAGAGCCAAATGAAAAAATAGAGCTTGGTCTTATATTTTACAATGAAATAGGCCATATAGTCCGATAACTCTCTTCATTTTATTGATTTTCAATAATTACCAGCCTATCCACATATTAAATTTACAGCTTCTCAGTCATCTTGTACTTCAGGCAAACTGCTTCTCAGTCATCTTGTATTTCAGGCTAACTGCTTTTGAGTCATCTTGTGTTTAAGGCAAACTGCTTTATAGGTAATTTAAAATTAGGCAATCTGCTATTTAGTCAATTTCACATTTTAGGCATACTGCTTCATCGGCATCTTTCATTTAGGGCAAACAGCTTTTTAGGCAAATTTCATGTTTAGGTATAACGCCTTCATTGGCATCTTGCGTTTAAGGTAACTCGATCAAAAGGGATCGATACATCGGTCACCGATAAACCGATTTATTTTTAAAGTTTGTACAAATAAAATGTCGTTTACGTTTTTTTTTTGGAAAGTATATAGTTGCCCGTTAAGAATAAGAATAACAATAATATTGGAATTAAAAAATTAGTATTTTTCATAAATTTATTGAACGACTACCTGCGCCCTGCGGCTTTGCCAGCGCGAAAATTGCTATGTGTTTAATTAATGTAACTCGGGAATCAGAGCGATTTTCGGGATAAAAGTAGCCGGTTTCCTGAAACCAAATCTATCTACATAATAATTTTCATCGAAATCGGTTTAGCGGTTTTTAATTTAATATGTAAGTATAAGTATTCTTAAACTTTCTAAATCACCGCGCAATTTTCTTAGTTTTTGTTTCATAAGAACCTTCTTCTGGCAATAACAAACACAACAAAAAAAGAATTAACGAAATTGATCTAGCCGTTCACCCGTGATGCCATGACCAAGGGAAATGGGGACAAAAAGAATTAACGAAATTGATCTAGCCGTTCACCCGTGATGCCATAAACAAGGGAAATGGGGATTCATTTTTATATATAAAAATATAGAAGATGTTAATTCCAGTATTTTGTACCAGCAATAGAACTTAAAAACAGTAATCTTGACAGTCTGCCAACCAAACACCATAGATTTTTTTAGGTTTCCTTTTTTCTTTCAAAAAGGCAAAGGGACTTAACTATACATTGGCAGTTAGTGTTTTCTATAAGTTATATCGATATCGGAACGCATGGTTGAAATCGATTTATCGATATTAGCGCATAGTCGATATCGATATTTAAAGGAGTCGATATATCGATATTTATCGGTTTTTTGATCTCGTCGCATCGCTAACACTGACAGACTGTCAGTGTTAGCGATGCAATCAGTGTGACCTTGGATCACAGAACAAGTACTAAGCATAGAAGTATTATTAGGAGAATAAAGCGTACACACTCAGAGACAAATAGAAGTTTAATAGTGCTACGATACCTTCTGACAGTTTATCGATATCGATAGATGAAATTTGTCTATAGGCTATGGTAAATTAACAGACATGCTAATATCAAATGAGGTCTGGTTGCATAAAAGCTCTCGTAAACGAACTACAAGAAACAAACGGCCGTTTTACACCTCACCGGAATGGCATAGGCCGGCAGCGGCGCCAGGAGCACTTTCAATGTGAAATAATTTTGAAGTTTATATTCATGTTTCATGCTGTAAGTTCAAACACAATGTAAACTGTATATGAATAAATTAAATAAATTGAAAATTGAAATATATATGATCGATCCACACACTGCCTCGCATCAAGGAGCGTAGTGCGAGCGTGCGTGTTCTTGTATTGTTTGTAATTGTAAGTATCTCTCTTTGTATAGAAATCACGCGTGGTGCAACACACTGAAAACGCATTTAAGCGCTGTGTTACTGATCACACACTTACATGCAGAGAAACACGTACTCACGCGCGTGGGTTCGGGGCCAGACGGTATGGACACCGAGTTCTGCAGTAACGTGCTTGATTGATGATGCAGACCAGTACTCTCGCATCTGCACGCGTGGCACCGTCGCCGCGTTGTCGCCACGCTCCCGCAGCGTAGTGCGGTGCAGTGTGTGGATCACCAAAATACCAGTATCGGCCCTCAGTTCTTTTCTGACTTTCTTAGTATAGCATCGAAACAGATACCCCAAGGTAAAAATAAAACACAGCTGTAAGATTCATGTCACAAATGTATGATTATATTTCCAATAATATTGAAACACATTATTACTGCCCCTTAAAATTGCAGTTTTGTTTAAGAATGTCCTGATTATTTGTGCATAAGCAGAAATATTTTTTGTAATGTTATGAATTGGTACTTTTAGAAATATTTCCCCATCAATTTTATCAATAAATTTCTGTAGTCATCTAGAAAATTTATTTCTTTATTTATTGAATACAATATCATTACAGATAAAAAATCCAATACGATATCATAAAAAAAACCTAAAAAAATTACTAAATAAATATACCCATTTATCCAATACTATACATTTTTGTGCAACATCTTTGAATTTTGACAGGGTACATTGAAAATATTAATTTCTATAGAAATAATATTATTAAGTCGTATGGCGCGTGACAATGGAGCAAATTTGAGTAGATTCGTCCTCACCGCTGGAACTTTAATTTAAGACTCTGCATTAGTTATTTTAAGATGTATCTATGGTTTCTGAATAAATTATTATTATTATTATATGTTAAACGTGTAACAATATAATATATAACATAATTCTCTCTTAATTTGCTTCATGGATCTTCCGGTCTGATCTTTCGGAAACCTGCAAAAGAACACAATGTATGAAACACTATGAAAGGTACAAAGATAGTTACCACAAAATCGTTAACACAAATTATAGTAATATTTTTGTCATCGATAAAATATGCAGCACAAGTCACAACACTATTGAACATGACTACACAAATTGGTAAAAATGTAAAATACTTAAAAATTACTGAATCGAATGGCAAACAGACGATTATAATATGATTGCAGTATAGTAAAGTATAAATCACTTAGGTATTTTGCACGTTTATATAGGTTTTTAGAATATATTATTGGTTTGTTATCTACTCACCGATGGAAGTTGACGATTTAAACTTGATTTTCTTTGCGAAAAGAATGTAATTTACAACCTACAATAACGCAGGACATTGCTTATCCAATAGGCTTAATTTTACTTCACAATAGCACTATGTAATTATTAAATAACATATATTATTTCACAAAACAGATAAATAACAATGAAAATTACGAGCGGCGGTTTAATCCGACTAAATTGTCTAGAGGCCTTGACAAGTTGGAACATTTGACATTAGTTCACTTTTTAATTCGGCATCCAAGGGTAACCAAAGGTAACCAAATTGACGTTTCTACAGTGTACACCGGGCGTCCTTAGCAAAATTATTTGTCTCTTTCTTTTCAATGTATCCGGCTTATTTGGAAAAATAGGACAAGTATATGAGGGCGATTAACACTCCTTCTATGTATGTACTTGTTCTGTGAGACCACCGGTCATACCCGTCTAGTTGACGCGCGTTCCGCATCCTATGTCACTTAACAGTGCATGCGTAATAGCGTCTCAATAGAAATGCCGAATTGCAGTGTATTTTGGTGTAAAAAGCGTTCAGCGAAATCAAGTCTACAAAAGGATCATATTACATTCCACCTGTAAGTATTATTTTGTTCTAATATTATTAAATAAGGCATTAAATTAGCAATTCAACCAAATAAAATGCTAATCAACAAGTGTTGCCAGGCTTATCATCAATACTCCAATCTGGGGTAATATTTTAAGTTGAATTAACATAAAAACTAACCTTTCCTTTTTTATATCTCGCCTTGTTGACATATCTAATAAGTTTAATTTTGGATGTACATTATTGTGTCACCGTTCCCATATTTATTTATTTTTAATTAAAACCAATGTTTTTTTTTACCAAGTAATGCACAAAATAATATTAAATGAACAAGTAAAATGAGATTATAAATCCAAATATACAAGATTAGTGCACTTTATTCCGAAAGATAATTGCTCATTTTTTACAAAAATGAGCGTATTTATTTTTAAGAAACTGGTCACACTTTAACATAATTAGAGATGAGACAGTTTAATCACAAATATCGATATTGGTTTTCCAGTATTTAATTATTTTTTTTTTGTTTGTTTTAGATTTTCAAAAGAAGCAGCGCCTCGAGTCGCTTGGGTCCAATATTGTAGGAAGCATATAAGTGGGTTCCTAAGCGTACAAGTATCTGACTAACAGCTTAAAAGACAAAGCCTTCTGTGCAGCCAGCACTGCTACCTCCTCCCTACCCCCCAAGCGGCGGAGAGCTCAGTTTTTAGCAAGTAAACTCGCTGTGCGCTACCTCCTCTTATTGCATTACCTAGGATTAGTTAAACTAGATTTATAAGGTTAATTTAAATTGCACAGTTTTTCAGTATTTTATTATACCTACTTAAATAAAGACTTTCTGAAATATATTCTGTTGTTTTTTGTTATCTGAACAGATAAAATATCTCTCTAATAAAAATCTACTCATACATTCTCATGTCAGTGTCTTGTTACTATGTAATCAGAACAAAATCCTCCAATTACAAGCTCTGCTTAGTTGGAACGAAATTTAATAGCAACAGACAATCAAAGTATTATTTGGTTTGAATATACATACATACTTAGGAATAATACACGTAAAATTGACACGTAATAATTAATTACAATCTTTAATCCACACTAGAACAAATTTCAACAGGTGGTGGTTATTGAACATACATCCTTGTGCGCAGTAGTAAAATAAAAAAAAAGAGTGGGTACCCATGTACGCACGTAAGAAGTTATACTTCTTTGGCATAACAATCCAAAAATACCAAATAATAATACAATGCATACATACATAAATATTTGAATTGATATAAACGCCAATATATATTTTATTTATTCACACAGATTATTTGTACTGATACGACACACAAAGATCCGCAACTAACTTCAGAGTGTAAAAGGTTTGCAACTAACTTCAGGGTGTTGCTTTTTTCTGTCGGTGTGCGCGCGCATCGTAAAAATTCACTCTCATCATTTTTTCCAATCGCGCCAAAAAAAGTATAACTTCAAAAAAAACCGGCTAAATGCCAGTAGGATTCGCGCGCCGAGGGTTCCGTACTATCAGGGATCGGAAGTATTGAATAAACATTAGTAAACATAGTAGGAGAGCCCGACCGCATAACCAGATTTGTTTGTCGAACAATGTTTAACAAATAAATTTAGCTCGACCGTATGACGGGCTTTTTTGATAATAATTACAAAAAAGTGTGCTAGTTAGAAACACTGTTTTATTCTTCCTGTAATATTGACATAAACATGAATTAACAGAATTACTTCTAGTTAATTCATGTTTATGAACTATTTACTTTACTTTCATCTATTTCAAAGTGCTTAAATAAAAAAAAACCTTAATAGATTATTATTACCTAAAACTGTTCTATATAATATAAGATAATGCTCATTTTAATAAGCAAACATAATAATCATGAAATAATTAAATCTTTCGCGTACTTATATGAAATCCTAAACATCGATACTAAATATCGACAGAGTCAAGCTCTAACTGTTTTACGCTAAGGAAGCGTAAACTGATAGATGTCCCTGTGTGTGAATGTGATTGTGTGTGTTTAGTTTAAGCTAGTGTGTAATAATTTTATTGTGTGCGTGTATAACGACGCGATTTAAAAATGCATTAGTAGTTAACATTGTAATTAGTGTGCGCTGCTCGCGTTACCCTGTCCCCCGCCGAAAGTGGCAGACTTTTGCGCAAGGGAAATAGAGCGCGTGCCCACTCCTGTTGGTTTAATGCTCTAAGGCAGTCATCGATGACTATACTTTTTTTAACATTTTACAGGAAAATTGTAGGCACAGACTAAGTAGAGAACAAGTTATTGTAGGAAGTATTAGTAAGTAGGTATTTTTTTTATGTAATTTTAGATGCTAAAATTATTTAAAACGTCTTCACTAGAAGATTACTAAAAAGGCTTAAAGATTTTTAAAATATAACGGCATTATTTCGGCATTTTGTGTTTATGAGTTTGGCAGGATTTGCCATTTTTTATGCCAAGGCTGGGCAGGATCTCTAATTTAAAGTTGGTCACACTGGATGCAATGTTATCTGAATCTGACTGACAGTTAGTTTTCTTTCTCTTTCTTTCACCAAGTAAAGTGAAGCTGTGCTCCGGTTCAGCGCTGTGCAATTTTTAATTTAAAAATTGTTTATCTCGGCCGGAATATCGCATTAAAATGGTAAATAATAGATATTTAATTATATATTTTACAATAACACTATGCAAATCCTTTAAACCCAACTTGTAATTGACAAAATGTTAGAGGTTATGTATCGCACGTGTCATCAAAAATTTGCGCTTGTTAATCTAAAAAGTTAATATATTAGAACTTATATTTGCTATAAACTCACGTAATATTAGTTTTAGTATGTATTGCATATGGTTTTGTAGTTTTTAAGACATGTTCACGGGAGTTAGCCGAAATTTTACAAGTTTTTAATTTGTAGCTACAAATTAAAAGCTTGTAAAATTTAGGTAAAAGCGTCAAAATCGGAAGTGATAACTTATTGTTTTGTTCTAATGAACGACTTATGGTATTTCAGGCAGCCGCCGTCGTGTCAGGCAAAGACATCGAGAAGCCCCAGGCTGAGATCTCGCCCATCCATCGCATTCGTATTACCCTGACGTCCCGCAATGTACGCTCTTTGGAGAAGGTGTGCGCTGACCTCATCAATGGCGCCAAGAAACAGAAACTGCGTGTAAAGGTGAGTTTATGCCTACATTATAGTATTCTGAACAAAATATTCTTGGATTGGTAGTTATTGCGTTCACGTGATAAAAATACTTGATAAAAGTTGCATCATAGGGTGTAATTTATGCCTCATTGAAATCTTTTGCATTACCATAGTAATGTTCAACTCTAAAGCAGACTTCATGAACCTGACTTACCAATTTATTATAAATATCTGGCAGCAACTTGGATTGCCTAAGTCTATACCTATTTACTGCCAGTGGCATGCACAGAGATTTGAGACAGGGTAGGCATTATAGATTTTTAACAGGGTAGGCATTATTTAATTATGTTGCTAAAATTGTGATTTCAAGCAATTATTAGGGTAGGCAGTGCCTTTCTGCCTATATGGAGTGCATGCCACTGCTATATCGTAACTATAGCCTTCTTAGGCTGCCTGTCCACACAAGATGAGCGAGCGAGATTGCAGAGTGAAGAAATAGAAAAATATAAACCATTTTAAACTCCACAATTTGTACACATAACTATATTTGTGAAACAGGTCTAATGTTAGAAAATTAATATAAGTAAAAGTTCAGTCAAATTACAGAAACCATGGTCACGGGCTGACTGACAGACAGCTTGTGACCATATAATAACTTGACCATAACCCGTTTCACAAATATAGTAAATATAAACCAATAGGATTGCATAAAATCTGTGTCAATTCAGTGGGCAGACACTATTGTTTAATATTTCCCTCATTTCTCTGCTCAGCTGCTTCAGTAGGCAGGCAGCCTTAACCATGCAAGTATATGTAATGGTAGCGGAGATTAATAAATCATTTAGCTTGCGCTAAGATGAAGACACAACATGTAGTATACAGTTGTGTTCACTGACAGCGCAATAACAGTACTCTTAAAAGTGCTTTATATACCACCTCATGGTACATATTGTTCATTAAAGAGTTACATTATATATATATAAACTACACTATTAGTTGTAACTAAGTAATATTTTTGTATATTGCGGTATAACTTCTATATCCCAATAATATTGTCTGATGGATGTGAAAATGTTTGTTATTATTTCACACAAAAACTACTGAATAGATTTTAATGAGACTGCAGATATGGTTTACTAGCCTATTATTGCTCCAATGCAGGATAAACAACTCTTCTCATAGAAAGGCATTAGCATACTCTGCTCAAAGCAGATTTGCAATAAGTTCTCTCCTCATTCCCTTTTTTTAAGTAACCCCCAGTTTCTGAAAAGCTGATCAACGAAAAATTAACTAATCACCTGTTAAATCTCATGTGATGTGATATAGCTCCTAATTAGAGCAAATTAAACTAATTACTCATGCTTTTAGGTACTTCACATTCACATAAGATTTAACAGGTGATTAGTTAATTTTCCGTTGATCAGCCTTTCAGAAACTGGGGGTTAGTCACTAATGTTAGAGGTAAACTTACATGAGCTGTCTCACGTTGTGAGGCGCGTGTTTCGTATGTCGGTCTGAGACCACATGCTAGCAATATTTTTATACTTAAACATACATAACTTCAAGCCTGTCTTCCATTGGTAAGCAAATACTAGAACTCCATTTACTATGATCCAAATATACCTCCTTTGACTCTGCCACATACATTTATATTTTTACATATTTTTATAATATTGCTAAATTATGCTTTTCTACATTCCAGGGTCCCGTACGCATGCCAACTAAGATTCTGCGTATCACCACCCGTAAGACTCCTTGTGGTGAAGGTTCTAAGACCTGGGATAGGTTCCAGATGCGCATCCACAAGCGAGTGATCGATCTTCACTCGCCCTCTGAGATCGTGAAGCAAATCACCTCCATTAATATTGAGCCGGGTGTAGAAGTGGAGGTCACTATCGCCGACGCGTAGGCACAACTGCCAATATATTTTTATTAAGTGATTTTGTTGTTTTATTTTATTCATAAGATATTTAAGGGTAGTTAATGTCAGATTTTTCCGAGTCTTGGTACTTCATTGCTACTGAGTCAGGACCAGTGTTTTTCTTGGTCCAGGCACATCAACGACGACTACAGCATATCTGTTCTTTTTTACTATTCTGAGGTTTTGCAGAGGCTTCAATCATTCAACTTTTTACACTTCTTACTCAGGTTCATTGCAACTCCACTCTTGAACACTAATATTGCTTACCAACATCATAAAACTAATATAATTTCAGAAGAAAAAGTTTGCCATAATCACCACGCTCGCCGAATGAAGTCGAATTCATCAAGCTGATAATAGCTTGATGTTCAATATCAGTGGTTATCATACAATGGGCACCGAGAAACAGTCTAAAAATAATCTTCCTATATCAACACGATCACGCAATGCCCTATTAATGCTAGGTACTAATCTACACATCCGCCAGCGTTGATTGTAATAAAACAGGTCGTATATACCAAGTCTATTTTTAACAGGAAATAACTAGTTTTTAGAAGTTTTATTTAAATCTAAGTCTTATTGATGCGAAATTTAGTAACAAAAGGCTGTCGACGTAATAAGGGTGGCGGGCAACCGATGGAGGAGGGTGGCGAACGACCGGCCACGGTGGCGAAAGTTGGGGAAGGCCTATGTCCAGCGGTCTTTCGGCTGAATGATTATGATGATAGAGCATTTTAATTCACTGCACGGTGATCAACTACAGATGCGACTTGGCAACAACATGAACAGTGAGTAGATAGACTTGATGAGCCGACCATATTGTAGTCATGGCTGAGACCGTGGAAGACCGCAGCGCAATACAATACTCGATGACTGCAGTAGGTAAGGTAGGACAAAAATCAGATCAAATCAAGTGCCTGATCTCAAAGAATACCGATGTAAAATACCTACCTATTAAGTATTAACCTTACTACTGTGGTAAGTATTCTGTGGAAGGGTAGGATACTTCCACAAATTAGCCTATACATGCTAAAACCAGCAAAAATCCACTATCTACCTAATTGAAATTGAAATTCTTTATTTCCGTATATAAACCTAAAATGATACAGAGATGTTCTTAAAACATACATTACTCGTAAGTATCTTATTACTAGAGTATATCCATTTAAAATTGCTTCAGTATATTTTAGGATATTATTAGCAAAATATTCCGTACCTCCTGAAGTAGTTAAGACTGCATCTCAGAAGGTAACGTTCCTCAGTGCTGGTAATATCCAACATTACAGAAAAATATGTGGAGTTGGTAAGTTTTATGTGTATTATTTATTTTTGATAACAGTAGAAAGTATAGAGTAAAAGATAAACAAAAATTTTTAAGTAACTAAAATTAAATAAAAATAAAAGTAAAGTAAGAACTATGACTACCAAAACAAATATTTTAATGTCTCCGATATCTCATTATCGTCTTACGTCTCTGCTTGTCCTCCAACTCAATACAAGGTTGAAGATGCCATCAGTTGCATGCCCTAGTGACACAGACGATATTATCGCTCTAGTTACGTTGGCTTGTTTCTACCGAGCGATGGTCGTTTACGAGTCAAATTGTCGCAACGCATGAACTACATTGTAAACCAAGGTCAAACTAATGTTATATTTTAGATTTAAATTGTACTTACGGTTTTTCATTTATTTTATTTAAAAATTATTCTCGACAATATTGATTGAGTGTTGTGTAGTGGATAGCTGGGTTCCTTACAAACATACTTACAGCTAAAGCGATGCAGATCTAGCCGCATCGCTATCGCTTTTGTACTGGTGGTACTTTGACGACTGCGGCGGCGGCGCATAGATGTGCAATGTTGCACAGAACTTAATAAAGAATTTTAATGCGGCGACTTGAGGTGCGTCCGGTGCGGCTAGATCTGCGTTCACCTTAACGGACACAAAATGACAAAACACTTACCTGCAGTGCGCATGGGGAAGTAAGAGTAGTTTTCGAGGCACCTGACGTCCGATGGCCGACCCGGTAGCGACTCGGCGTTCCTGCAGTGGAGGTCATTTGGCTGATATGATGATGGTGATGAACCGAACAGAATGAGGTAGTCCTTCACTGCCTTGGCTAGTCAGCAAGTGTAGGTGTTTGTCCCACTGAACATGTAGGTACTAAGACGGGAAGTCGATAGTAGCTTTGTAGAGGTCTTCAACCAACATTGGATGTTGAAATAGTTTTTTGTGTTCGCAATTGTAACAGCATTCAATGATCATATCTAAGTACCTACATCTAACCTAAAAACCTGTTTCCAAATGCTTTCGTCACGGCGTAAGTAATTTTCTTTTTAGCTAAAATACCTAATACTTATTTACTGATTGCTACATAACTTTTCACAGCTAAGTTTAACTTCTAATCTAACAGATTAGAAAGAAATAAAAGTTCACGAAACAATACCAGTAACAATCACCTTTATTTTGCGGAAGTTAAGGTTTAAAATCGGCATGTTTTGTCCAAAAATCGTGTGCTAAAATAATAATAGTTTTTTGACGATCCCGATGCTGTGACCTACAAGGAATAAGGCACTTGTTCCACCGTCGTCGATTGAAGCCAGCTGAGAACGCCGAAGACCTAATAACGGTCCTCCGTCGGTCTTCTTTTTCCTACACGATCTACTGAGCTTGGTTGTGTTTTTTTAATATTGTTTCTGGGATGCTTAGATAAAGGACTATGTCGATGCCATGCCTAAACTAGTTGAGAGACCAGATATAGTTCTCGCCAGCCAGAGTGAACATAAAGCGATCAGTGTAAAAAAAGGCAATTTGAGCGAAAAAAAAAAGTCAATAGTTGCCTAGTCGCTTGTCGACGATGGGACGAATGCCTAATATTAATTTGTAAGTCAATGCATTGCGTGCTTTGAAAATATAAACGTATTTATTTTATTTCTGTTTTGTCAACCTAAGTGGGGTGTGTTGTGATGTCTATAGCGATAGGTACCTTTGTAGTACTTGTTCTGTGTACCTTTGTCATCTTATAGATAAAACAATACGTAGATACAGAGGTTTTATTCAAAACCAAAACTAGCTTCTCGCAGCACGTTCTCACCCGCGTTAAGTTACATCTTTGGTTACTGCTCTGCTCCAGTCGCTCGCAGCGTGATGTATTTATATTCAGACACATGAACTGATTCTTAACTCAGTGCCAAGTCTGATACAAAACAAACCAATTTTTCTACGCACTGCTTGCTATCCTAATATTTTTCCGATAGGCGGTTTGCTAATCGCAAGGACTCATCCTTTATTATAAGAAATCTTTTAGTGTCATAGTTCAACCATCATTTGTTGGTTGACTGACTGCGCTACTTCCCAAAGCATGTAATAGAACTTAACAAAATAATCAATGTTATTGTCCTGTCTGCTTGTCGCTTTAAGATTCCTTAGTGATATCATAATGACATCAGAATATTTATCTAGAAGGTCGTTTCGCGAGGTAAACGACTACAATGAAGTTATTTAAAACGTGGCCAATAGTGCACTTTGTGTTAGAATAATATTTTGTTCATATGTTAATGTTAAATGACAAGTGCAGTTGAATTTGTTTATATTTGTTTAAAAAACAGATTTAGAAAAAATCGTAGGGCTTAAAAGATAAAAATATAAACGTAAAATACGCTTAGGTCTCAGTTCTTAAATTATGCACTTTGGGGTCTAGATTTTCACGTTTATACAAACCTTGTAAGTGTCTGCAACATGTTGCCAAGTATCAATGATGTTCCGCAGTGCACGGTATTATATAGACGTTTATTTATTAGTTTACAAAACATAATGACTAGGTATAACGAAACAAATATGTATATTACAAATATGTATATGATTTTTATGAGTATGCGTGCCACCGGAATCTTATTTATCAAGCTGTCTGCCCAACTATCCGCTTGTTAGCGGGGAGTTGTATTTGTATCTTATACTCATAAACCATAATAGGTATCTAGTATTAGTATAATTCAACACAGTTACGATTGGTACGGATCCCTCTTGCAAATTCGACTTGAATTTAGCCAGTGTTATATGAATAAGTTTTGCAGTTCAGGCCACGAGTTGTTGGCAAACAAGTAATAATGTAAGTTATTGAATCATAATTTTGGCGGCATTCATGATAGCAAAAAAGACTCCGGTTACACAGGTAACACAGGTTGTTGTGCGGGCGCTATCTAAAAACATAATTGAAACATTTTATAACAACAACTAGCTTCCTGCAGCGCGGTTCCATCCGCGTCTTAAGGGACTGCTCTACTGTTAGTCGTGATCTTCCTCAAAACTGGGCTATTATACCCAAAAAGAATTATTCAAATTCCGACTGGTAGTTCCAGAGATTACCGCGAACGCTTCCTCTATAAAAAATAACATCAAATATGTAAGTAATATCTTTCATTACCTATCTCATGTTTAAAGTTGAATATCTAAATTCCGAGATTATTTAAAACAATAAAATACAAAATACGTTTGTCATTCGTAACAATATGTAGGTACAAATAAGGCGTTGTTAAAAATGTAGTCGCTAGTCACGTTCGCCCACATCGTCTCGTAGGCTAAATGGTAATACACAATATTGATGATTAAGCGAATGTTATGACTATGAACATGGACATATTAGTACCTAATAAACCTACCAAATATCTCTTTATTTCTATAATCATGTACCTATAAAATACCTTTTAGCGCCGGCCAAACCAATTTAATACCTTGTTACTCTTCCTGATTCCCTTTTCCTTAAATGGTTGGCAACGGCTTGATTGTGTATTCCAAGTAGGTACCTACCTATTATTTTTGCAATGCTTAGACTGAAAACATAGCCATGTGCAAATATTAGGTAGATAAGGTACCTATAGCTGACCACATTGCTTTCCCCCTTTAAAAAAAATCTATTGAAAATAAAATTCCATATTTATTCAGGTTTGTTAAAAACCTACCACGGGCTCTGATCTTAGTGTATATTAAGTGTAAGTGTAATACCATAAATACTATTGGGAAGAGAAAATAAATAAATACTTACTAAAAAAATACTCACATAATCTATGACTCATTATGACAGTGGTATCTGTCACTGTACTGACGTAACTTACTTTATGGGTGCAATGGTAAAGCAATTTTATGGTCGACTGTAAACATTTATGTACATACGTTTACTTACAACTTACCATCAGCTGGGCCGAACCGCCACAAAGTAGATACGGCTACTCTGTGGTACCGCCACCAAAGTTGAAAGAAGGTATAAAAAAAATTGCATCCAGTAGCAGACGAGACACCAACCCACCTGCTGGTGAGTGACAATCATACTGTCGCTCATGGACTTCTGCAATGTAATACAGATAATTTTTTTCGACTGCTAGTTGCAGTATGTATTTTGCTACGGTGTGAGTATAGTACATACTTAGTGGGTAGATATATTTTAAAATTATTATGTTAATTTACAATCGAGAAATACCTAAAACAAGATGGACGGATATAATAGAGTAGAGAAAAATTAAGTTTATATAGACATGGTGTCTCTTGAAAATAACAATCTGAATTAATCGCAAAGTAAATTTAAAACAATGTTTGACTAGAACTTGTGCTAGAACTGTGTAGGCTTTAAATAAAATTTACGACATAAACTTAAACGAGCTTTTTCCTAAAAGGAAAATAAAAGAATGTTTCATTTTCGAACGTATGCAAACATCTCGTTTACAACAGGGACTAAAAAAATGATGCAATGATATAAAAATAAAAATGCCTTGTCTCTGCCCGGCACTACACTCGATTGACTATAGACAATCGAATAAAATGCTGCTATTATAATTCGGCAGTTGTTACAACCTTGTTAGATTTTTGAGGATATTACTTGTACCTACCTATGATCGATGTCTTATTTCGTTTTTATTAGAACAATGATTGTTCTTTGTATTGTACAATGTTTGGCACTAACTTTTGAGATCAAAAGTTTTATCACATTATAGACAAAAGTACTTTGTCTTTAATTTTAACTAAGTCTTTATCTGTGGAAATACTTAGTACCTATTTAACCCTTTTGCAACACACTAAATTAATAGTAAATACTCTTGAGCTTTCAAAATGTATTTAGGCGTAAATATTCGTGATTTGTGTCAATTGTCAAAATACAAAGCTATGACGTCATAGTTTTTAGATATAAAATCAGAACTTAACTTTAAGAATTTTCCGTTAAATCAGAGCCCATTTTTGTATCATTTCTAACACATCACTTTTATACGTACCTACCTGTTTAAAAATATCACATAGTGCAGTGCGATCACCGACCAATTATTTATCATATCGTACTACTTCGCCACTAGGGAACACGCCCTGTGTCGTGGGGGACTTTACAAACATACATTTAACGGCTTTATAGTACACTCAGACTCGAAACAAATATTTATGGATCACACAAAGTTTTGTCCCTGTGGTAATCGAACCCACAACCTCGTGCACAGCAGTCGCTTGCGCTCCCACTGCACCACAGAGGCAGTAATTAGCTGGTGGTTAAAAAAGAATAGTCTGAGTTACTTGCCAGTACCCACGACCGTCTACCTAACTATAGGTACTTACCTACTAAAGACCTAAGCCATAATGTCTTACTTCAAAAATTCTTTACGTAACTTTCAGTTTGAAAATCAATAGAATCTGGAGTCTACAAGAATTGCGCTGCGTACCTTACTTCGAGATAAGACCGCCTTAACTTTACGGCAAAGAGGCGCAATGCGTCGTAGCCTATAATACAGTATTTTGCATAAAATACGTTTTTTACCTACTGGCATGGTAGAACGAATTAGGAATTTAAAAAGGTTCCTGAAAATGGTAATATGAGGAAAACGATAAGTGCTGTATTATTTAAGCACACGAAACTTGAACAATTTTGTATAATGAATAATTAATAAATACCTAGGGAATTGGAGAAAACTAGTAACTACTAACTACCTTTAGGTATTTTTTTGTGCCGTGGTTTTTATCACGTTATTTTTTTGAGACGTTGAACTGTGTCCAGGTCCTTCTTGGGGTAGAACAGCAGAACAGACATTGAAATAATAATCATCATTATCATCATACTTAAGTCGAAGGAAGGACACTGCAAGACATCCCCCAATTTTCACCGTCATAAGCCGCCTTCATCTATGGATTGCCCTCAACACTTATCCAGTCTTTCGTCCCTTTCGTGAGAGCTCTGAACCTTTAAATTATGTGAAAAATTAGCACTCATTGCCTCGACCTTCTTCAAGATAATCTACAAACTGCAGTAACTACATTGGTAACAAGGAAGGCTGTTAAAGCCAGAATAGCTCATGATAGCTAATGACATCACACGATCACATGCGAGACGGTGTATATAATATTATATAATACGTGGACACTATCACACACCGTCATCTAGTCCCAAGCTAAGCAGAGCTTGTGTTAAGGGTACTAGATACCTGAAATATAATACATATACATACTTTTTTTTGTAAATACATACTTAAACCACATAGGAAACACCCAGACTAAAGACAAATACTAACGTACATCACACAAATATTTGCCTTCCGCGAGAATCGAACCCACGACACCAGACGTCGCAGTCAGTTACACTAACCACTAGACCAACGGTGCAGTCAGTATGAATTCTTACTGTTTGTTACAATAAGTGTCAATACAATTGGTTCCTCTAACCTATTTATACAATAAAATACCTGGCATACAAATCTAATCAAAAACCAAATCTAATTTTATATTTAAATTTTGTTACTTATTATGTGTATTGCCTGAGTCACTTTGCGTGCTACTTGAAATTGTAACTTACAAAAAATTTTAATAACCTGGCGATTAAAAAGAGTGGCCTGTGTTTCTTGCCAGTTCTTCTCATAGTCCTACCCTACGTCAGACAACTAGGGCCCAAATAGTGTCAGAATGGTCGAATCTCGTATTGGTTGATTTCTACAACTGTAGGTTAACAAAATAAATGTTTTTAATTTTAATGTTTTCTTCAAATCGTCATAACGGCCGAAAGACCTCTGCCGCTGGACATAGGCCTCCCGCAATCTTCACCGCATTAGCCGCCCTCATACATCGGTTGCCCACCACCAGTAGGTAATCAGGTGGTAGGTTCATCTCTCTCCAATTTTGCTGTTTTCTTTTGTCAAGTTTTCCGCTACCTTCTTCTAAATCGCGGTCCGAATTTTGATAGGGTTTTCCTATTTCTTTCGGATGATTTACTGCATGGAGAAAACAAAATTTACGTCCAAAAGCATTAAAATCATATTTCCCACACTCCCCTTCCATTAGCTAATGGGAATAATATGTTTATAGTTTACACATAATATACAACCTCTGTGGTTGTGTGCGGCCTCTTTGCGTGTGTTAGTTCGTACTGGAAAATCAATACAGTCTGGGTCTGAGAGTTAGTTACACAATGTTAATCTACGGTTACGAAGGCAACTCTATTGAAAATAATGGTTTGTTTAGGGAAGTTTGACATGTAGAAGGAGCATGCGTATCGCGTGGGAATATGGATCTTTAGGTACCTTGTGATAATTATCCATGAACCACTTACCATCAAATAAACCATTGACACGTCAGCTATCATTTACAAGAACAACAGTCTTTCAGTCAGACTAAAATAAACCGATTAGAAAGTAATAGATAAAACTAGCCTCTATTCTATATTAGGTATGAATACCAATTAGTTTTAAATCAAATAATAATTAAACCACTATTATCTATTTCAATTATCTATTTAAAACAAGACAGATAGCTGCAATGCTACGTAGGCGTAGGTCTTACTGACAATCTTAATTATCCGAGGTTGTTTATTTATTGCATAAAAGTGACTGTTTAAAGAGGTTAGGTAATAAAAAGAGGTTTTATTCAATAGATCATGTTCTAGCGTGGGTGAGATGAGAGGTAATATTAGTTAGTGCTAATTATCTATAGCACCTTCAATAAAGGAGCATAAGGCGACATATAATAATTTTCACGCAAACCCGTGTTAAACGCAAATGGTTTAAAATAGCTAAATTCAGTTTTCGTATTACATCCCTTTTACATTAAAAGTGGTATTGTTGTATTTGAAATTGCTCAAGTTTAAAGTGGTGTAGGCACAATATGAGTAGGTTCTTAGTATTATCATTTCTGTGGTTGTAGTACTTGTAGTAAGCACTCCGCCAAAGCTTGGGCTTAGGTACAAAAGTGTATTAAAATTATAAATCTAGGGTTTCTCTATTTATATGACTCTAGGTTTTCTGTATTGTATTATACATATTATAAGACTTCTATCTAGTAGACAGATAGAATTACATGGAAACAATAGCATACTTGAGAACTTTTAATCTAAAATGGCACTGCAATAAGTTTAGAATTACTGCCAACTTTTAAAATGTCAGTCAAGCTGTAAAGGTGGGTGTTTGGTGGACTTATTTTATGATACTATGTCTTAAATGGTCGTTCGCCATCCTTTCTAAGTATATATTAATTAAACAGTATTATATTTTTGTACTTAAACAAACTTAATCCTTGATAAAGCTCTAGTTAGGTATAACGGTGTAATCCACCTCACTTACCTACCTACATTTTATGCCTAGGCTCCATTTTGCGACCTAGCAGCTATCTGGGCGTGGTGCCTGCATTACTACTAAGTAGGAACGAGACGACACATACACGGCCATCGCTCGCACTTGTTAGTGTCGGATGCCCGGGTATGTACGGTTGCCATGGCAACCGCAGAGGACTATATAGACCTACGTTCTATGCGACAATATTTTTCTCGTTACATAACTCTTTTTATTGATTTTTTAAAACGGAGGCTTGAAGAGATAGATCAAAACATAGGTAGGTACCTAGGTATCTACTCGTATGTAATTCGAATGACTGATTATAAAATGAAGATTATGAAATATTTTCCACAAGGTCATCACCACATTAGACCTACGCACCTATACCTAGTGCCTATCATCACATGAGAAGCAACATCATCTTGGGATATAAAACTGTTACTACTGCGATCGCCAATCCTTTTTAGATGCGTGATAATCAGCAAAAACACCGTAATATTTGCAAGACGTAAGTAGGTAGTTATCGCAGTGACGATATTTGAGGGAGGCCTACGTTCAGCAGTGGACGTCGCGCGTCGTTAGCATGAAGTTGATGGTGTGGATCGTGATATCCTTTAATCGCCACGCTCGGCAAACAGATTTCCGAGTGTACCTAACAGCTTGAATCTTATCACAGGACGCTGCCTATCCTGTATTTCTTCCCATGTGATGGTTTGACCGCCATTGCGCACAGATTGCGTAAGTAGATTAGGTATATATATCTACTTAAGTTGACTTATGTTATGTAGGTACGACCGCTAGATTTCTTCTTACTTTACTAGTGGATAGTGAGTTTGTCTCTTCCCGACATGGCGACGCAAAAAATTAGCACATAGAAACTTTTTATACTTTATTCATTCAATTGCTTGTTTTTGTTTAGCAATATTGGACAATAAATATAATAATACCATCAGCTGCAAAATGGTGGATGAAATCATAAAAATGTAAATGCAGTCTTTCGTGTTAATGGCAGAGTTCTGAAGGAATATTTAATAGCTTAATAACACAAAAGAAGAAGTGTGAAATATCTTAATAAAGGTTACATATCTATCCTACCTTAGTCACTAAAATGGGTAACCCAATGATATTCTATATAGCAGATATGTTATGAACGCGTAATCGTGAAGACCCGAAAACGTTCTAATCGGGACGTATTGTCTTTAGTCAGCGTTACACACAACGTATGTTGTATGTGTGCAACGGCTGCTGCGCGGAACACTTTTTTCGGTTGTTTTGTCTGCATATCTGATAAATAGAATATCATTGGGGTAACCTATACGTTTTGAAAGTTAAGTCACAATACATCCCCTATTTCATTTCCTTCAAGCCATTTTTTCGCGATCAAAGGTCTAATCTATTTCAGTCATATTATCAGTGGTTTATTTATTCGTGAAAGCGTAACAGACAGACAGACAGGCAGAGTTACTTTCGCATTTATGATATTAGTAAGTATGAATTTTATTTAGTGTAACTAGTTTTTAGTTTCGTACTAGCAACACTGTTGTTCAAAACTCAAAATCAGTCCTGAGAGTAATAATTTATAAGAACATTATTCGATCTGGCAATATAAATCTAAATTGTCCCGTTTCGATGTTCAACGTCCAGATAACTTGGAACTATGTAAATTAAGACAGATTGCCCTTTTAAGTGGCTTTTATGATCTCTTTTTAAATATTGACGTTATGTTATTGAATAATAGGCTTTATGGTATTGTAATAAGAATGTTTTAGAGTGGATGTATTATGTTGGTTATAGAAATAGGAAAGGATTGTAATAAACACCTACGATTTATCAGCCTTGAGTTCATTGTTAAGTGTTTTGGTGATCTAAGCTGTATAAGATTATAAATAGGACTGTGACGTATATCCCACTGTTGGGCATAGGTAAGCCCAATTACCAGCACAGTTTCCTTATTTTTTTTCTCCTCCCATAAGCCTTTTCCCCTTCACGGCCGACAACGGGTAAATTGTGTTATTTTCCTATAAATTTTACTGACTATTTCTTTTTCTCCGCTAAGTTCTTTCTAACCACGCAACTTATTTTGATAAATACAGTCTTTACTAATGCCTAGATCATTTATTTTAGAAGGTTTAAATGCCTAATAATATTATTGTAGAGTAAAAGCGAGATATTCAAACATTTATAACAGTCGTGCGGATCGCTAAACTGTAACAGTGTTCTTTTTGTTCCATACTTTGTAGTAGGTAAATTTAATAAGTAA
Organism: Parascotia fuliginaria; assembly: GCA_963082885.1. NCBI lineage: Eukaryota > Metazoa > Arthropoda > Insecta > Lepidoptera > Erebidae > Parascotia > Parascotia fuliginaria. Next base: position 11,543,119 of record OY720193.1, on the reverse strand, counting down.
AATCTCTGAATGCACTTACATAATAAATAAAATTATACAATGCGTTGTTACGTTGCCTTGAGTAGGACGTAGGCGCCTAAACCGGCTCTGACTCATACCCTCAAACTCGCCCGCCTACAGGTGAATGAAGCATATGGCCATACTTTTGGACATAACCACCTTTTCCCATTTAAAAACAAATATAGAATAAGTACCAATAGTTGTTAAATGAGAGAGTGCTGTGTGATTTGATTAGGTATGATTTTTGAGCCTTAAAAAGTGTCGTTAGTGAATGTCTTATATATTGGAAATTGGTGTTTAAATAATATGAGCTAAAAATTGTTTTGGCGTAGCTTCTGTAGTGCACATAGTTTATTTAGCTTTCTGCAGTGGCCTATGATAATAGCTGGACATAATTTACCTTCTGTAACCCAGGTATAACAATGAAAACACCTTGCAAACATTAAGCTATGATTACTGGAGTAATCCCGGGCACTGCTCTACCACAAAGTAGATCTACTCATGTGGCTGTACCACATTTAATTAGATCCCGTAACGAATTTGATTGAAAGTAGGTACTTATTATAAAGATATCTTTCTTATAATTTTTATTTTTTACTAGTTTCCGGGGCGCGGTTACACCCGCGTCTTTGCATACTGCTCTCCTTCCGTCGTCAGTAGCGTGATGTTAAACTACATAGCCTATAACTTTCCTCGAGATCTGGGCTATCATACGCAAAAAATATTTTTCGAAGCGTTCAAACAAGCAAACAAACTCTTTGCTTTAATAAATAATATAAATGAATATTGTAAATGAAGCTGCCGAGTAATTTTGTAATTTTAAAAACGATGATTAATAGTTGTTTTAAGCTTTCATTCTGCCTGACCAAAAACTTAAATTTTATATCTGAACAATATAATATTTTAAAAGGATATCCAACCCACCTTTTGTAATTTAACCATTTTAACACCCACTGTGCCATCTGCGACTGAGATTCAATTTATTCATGAACGCTTAAGGTTATTATGAGTTGCATTCTATCACATTTCCGTGTAGGTAAGTACTTTATCATAAAATAACACATGTATAGGTACCAAAAATTAAGTAGGTACTTAAATATAAATAAACTAGCTGCGCCCCACGGCTTCACCCGCGCGTATAATATGTTTTGTTGACTAGTATCCCTCGGAAACAAACCAATTTTCGGGATAAAAAGTAGTCTATATCCTTTTCCGGCACCGAATCTATCTACATACTATTTTTTATCGAAATCGATTCAGCCATTTAGGCGCTGGTAACAAACACACACACACATACAAACTTTCGCATTGATAATATTATTAGGATTTATTTTTCTACATTAATTAATTACCTACACTTAGAGCCAAAGCTTTGCCAAAATTTGATTTAGACCAAACCTCCAACCTTCCAAAACCTCTACTGTACTAAACGTATAATCACCAGGAACTTTTTCACCACAATTACTTTACTTAGGTACTTATTTTTCTCATTTACTTTTATGATACCCAAACCCGGCGTCACGTGATACCTCTGACGTCCACCCCATCCCCCTGACGCTATGACGCATGGAACACATTCTGGAACATTCGAGATCAATCACGTGTTTCTTGGCTTCAAATTTTTTTTACAATTTCGGTAACAACGACAAGCATACGGTCTACCTAGTGGTTAAGTGGTGACTGTAATACTTTACTGCAATCTATTGACATGGCTGTTCTAGACTGAGGAGCTAATTGGGCCTTCTCGGACTCTCTCCAACTATTAACTATTATTAAAAAAAAAAGCATCACGTCTTATTCTTCGAAGGGGTAGTAAAGGTAAATAACACTCACGTGGGGACACGATATATAATATAGGACTAGCTGTGCCCGCGACTTCGTCCGCGTGGAATAGTGATTTTGGACAGCATTTTTTGGATATATCTTTTGGTATATTTTGAATTATAAACAGCTTCGTTTAGGTGAATAAGAAAAATCTTTACAGTAAATGCTTGTCTATATACGATTTTAGACGTATAGCCATCGGGGATCAAAGCCATACAGGTTGCTAGGATTACTTACACGTGACAAATCCACATAAAGCTGACCATGCAAAAAACAGCTAATATTTAGATCCGCAGTCACAACATTTAGTGTCTGACCTTAGGCTTTATTAATTGTCATCGCGAAACATAGGCTCACTGGAAACTGAACTCGTTTAAAACTAAACGGGAAATGGTTTGGAATGAAAGGAATCCGAGGAATAAAAACGCTCTAAGGTTTTTTAAAATATATTAGCCTGCCAAAGTGACTCCATCCCGCCTGATGGTAAGCAGTCAGTGGAATCCAGAAGTGGTGGCCACCATACAAAAAGCCATCGTTTTAAACTGCTGGTATGATGGCCTCCACTATGGTGGCTGGGAATGGGGTTAGGGGAGTGAGGGAAGTGAGGAAAAAGGAAAGGGGGAAATTTGGGCTCCTGGCACTCTCACTCACCGAACGAAACGCAGTAGTACGAATACTGCTACTCTTACGTCGATCTTTTATGAGAGGGTAGTACTTCCCCGGACGATCCAGCCCATTCATGCTGAAACCAGCTTGGATCTACTACCGTAATACTACGGTTAGGTCCAATTGGGCCCCTGTACAATGCCGCGGGCGTCCAGCGGCACCACCATTTATACGGGTCTTACTGGCCGGCAGGTTGACCCACACCACCCACACAATGACTCCACGGATACTCAGCTGGTCCCACACATGCTGCGAGGATTGTCATCTCTGCATCAGTTGGGGCTCCGGCTTTCGCACTTACCGAACGAAACGCAATAATATGGATACTATTACTCTTACAACGATCTTCTATAAGAGGGTAGTACTTCCCTGATCGATCCGACCCATTCATGCTGAAATCAGCGTAAATCGACTACTACTATTTCGTAATTCACTTTAATTCCACCTATTCCGTAATGAGACGTGTTAACATGTTTTTATCATAAAAAATAAAATAAGTCCAGAAAAATATAAATCTAACTTTTATTTACATTTTAACTGATAAAGTATTTACATTTTAATAAAGAAATAAGACGTGTTAACCTAACTTAAAAACACTAACCTAAGCTAAATACATAGCACATGTATGACGTGATTATTTAAATTGGCATAACTTTTTTATTTATGAACCGATTGACATGAAACAAACACTAAATGTTAAGTGAAGCTTACCACAATGTATCAGTGAAAACCATATTTAAATCGGATAAGCCGTTTTTGAGATTAGCGTGAATTTGAAACTCGATTTCCCCCTGACTTTCCCCTCCTTTTCCCCTGACTTCTCCCTCATTACCCCCGCACTTTCCCCTCACTTCTCCCTTCCTTTCCTCTTCCTCCCCCTCCCTTCCCGCTCCCTCCAAATTTCAAGTCGCCAACTTCAAAAGCAAAGATCTTTCTATACAATATTTCATCCCTTATTTCACTCCTATAAATCCACCCCAGTAAAAAAAAAATTATGAGCGTATTTTTTATTTAAATAAAAGTATTCCAAAACTTTCAAATTTCAAAGCTGTAACTTAAAAAATGAAGACGTTTCATCCCTTTTCATACACTTAAGGGTTGAATTTTTAATAACCCTTTCTTTGTACACTTCTAGACATTAAGATAAACACACCCTCCAAATTTCAAGTCGCTACGATCAGCGGTTTAGGCTTTACGTTATCTGTCAGTCAGTCAGTCAGTCAGGACAAAGCCTTTTATAATATGTATGGATGAATGGATTAGACGTATAGCCATCAGGGATCAAAGCATACAGGCTGCTAGTAATGCTAACATGTGATAGAGCCACATAAAGCTGACCGAAAAACAGCTAATACTTAGATCCACACCCACAACTTTTAGTGTCTTACCTTTACTTTAATTACTTAATTAATTAATTACTTTAATTAGTCATCGCAAAACATAGGCTAAATAAACTAAATGAAAGACTGTTTAGAATGACAGGAATCCGAGGAATAAAAACACTATCAGCTATTCCGCAACCTGTTAAAATATCTGCTTCTATAAGATTTCGTAGTAAATTAACGAATGTTCGATGTGATTCTTTAAATTGGCATAACTTTTTTATTTATGAACCGATTGACATGAAACAAACACTAAATGTTAAGTGAAGCTTACCACAATATATTAGTGAAAACTATATTTAAATCGGATAAGCCGTTTCTGAGATTAGCGTGCACAAACGCACAGACAAACAGACAAACAGACAAACAGACAAAAATTTTAAAAATCATTGTTTTGGGTTCTATTTGCGTTGATATAGGTCCCAATAGTATTTTTTCTCATATATCTTCCATGTACAGACAGCGATCGGTTACATTTTTATTATATGTATAGATAACCGTGTATAATCTATGGGCAAACCCACAATTTATATTATAGCCTACCAAAGTGACTCCACCCCGCCTGATGGTAAGCAGTCAGTGGAATCCAGAAGTGGCAGCCACTATACCAAAAGCCATCGTCTTAAACTGTTGGTATGGTGGACTCCACTATGGCGGCTGGGAATGGGGTTAGGGGAAGGGAATGAGGGAGGTGAGGAAAGAGGAAAGGGGGAAAATTGGGCCTCCGGCGCTCTCACTCACCGAACGAAACGCGTACGGATACTACTACTCTTAAGTCGATCTTCTATGAGAGGCTAGTACTTCCCCGGACGATCCGGCCCATTCATGCTGAAATCAGCGTGGATCTACTACCGTTGGAATAAGAATAATATCAGGATTCTGATTTATTTCTGTAGGCGAACCAGTTTCTATAGCACAGAATAAGTACCTTACAAGCGTGTAGATGGTCGTAATGGCCCAGTGGTGAAGGCACACGCTTCGTAAATACAAGGTCGGGGCTCGAATCCGGGCAAGTACCAATGTGATTTTTCAAATCATATGTACTTTCTAAGTTTATCTGGACATTACTGACTGACGGTGAAGGAAAACATCGTGAGGAATCCTTGACTTAAAAGTCTGAAATTAGCAATCCGCCTTGAGCAAGCGTGGTGATTAATGCTCATGCCTTCTCTGTATGAAACGAGGCCTGCAGTGGGATATGGCCTGATATGAAGCGCGTAAATCAATGCTTGTACGAGAAAGCCTTTGCCTTGCAGTGGCACTTTGACAGACTGGCATTGTTATTTTCTTTTTTAATAGTAGGTAAGTAGTTTCTTGACAGAAAAACTTTAACAAACTATCCGATCCGGGGATCGAACCAAAATCTTATGCGTGTATGTATTAGTATGCACCATTACTCCCCCAGTTTCTGAAAGGCTGATCAACGAAAAATTAACTAATCACCTGTTAAATCTGATGTAAAGTAGGTACCTAAAAGCATGCATTATTAGTTTAATTTGATCTAATTAGTGACTAATTATTCATGCTTTTAGCAACCTAATTGGTCCTTCACATGAGATTTAACAGGTAATTAGTTAATTATTCGTTGATCAGCCTTTCAGAAACCGACGGTTAGTATCACTGAACAGCGTGGTGCACTTCAAATTATTAAAATACGTTAATTCATCAAATTGTCGTCTATTTCGTTCTATTTATGTTACCACTTAGCTGATACAATCTTGTCGACACCAATTTCCCATAACATCAATATGGGGTCAACGACTCGCCACCTCTATATAAGGCTCAAACATTAATTTAGTATACAAATAATTGTTTAGTTTATACGGTTATAATTTACATAAAAATAAAGCTACATTAATTTAATTAAGATTATGACGTTAAAGTAGTTGCCTGGACACAATGTTACGCCAAGAGACGTGAATTAGATTTTTATTTGATACACGATAATATCGTCTATTGTAATATCTAATGTTGTGCTCATCTGTTATTTTATTTATTTTGTAATATTATTATTTAGTGTGTATTCCATACTAATAATATAAATGCAAAAGTAACTCTTGTCTATCTGCCACGCTTTCACGCCTAAATCACTAAACCGATTTTGATGAAGTTTAGTATAGAAATAGAATAGACCTTGGGGAACAATATAGGCATAACTTGAAAGGGTTGAAATAGGGAATGAAAGTGTGTATGGAAAATGAGATATAACCGACATTATAACGCAGACGGAGCTGCAGGCAAGTAAAAAATATTCTACTTTAATATTTATTTGAAATGTCTGATTGTTCTTTAAACTTATTTGTTGATTGATAAGGCCACAGATGTTCTATGGGACACAGCAAGGTGGACGGATGACCTGGGAAAATGCGATACCTAGCCGATTACCATTGGATCATGCTTATTTATTACGTACCTAATATGCAAACGTACCTTTTGTAACTAAAAACACAAAAATATGCCTTAGGCCCACACCTGTCATATCACTCCCTAAAACACTATACATTTTGTGCCCCTTCGTGTACCTATTACCGAATTACTTGTGTTCCAACCCTCGTATTAGGGGTGCGGGCTGACGTCATGGTGACTCATAGCCCACCCCTTAGCAACCACAATCGAATATTAGCTTTATTATTATTATTGTTCAGTTTTGTAGTTTAAAATTATTGAAGAACTGAGCTGCTAGGCTTTACAGTTCTTATCGAGTGGTTAGTGGTCAACCTATTGTCAGGATTTGTTCAGATCGCCCATAATTTAATGTAGAGGCATACGACTTGACCTAACGGTTGGTATTAACATGGTAAACTCAACAGCCGGGACTAACTTTAAGTTCCCCTTTGACACACGGAGTAGGTATACAACAAAGTGACTTTTTAAAATCATACTGTACTTTACCTTGGACATTGCTAAAATATCGTAAGAAAACCTTGACTTCACTACATAGTATAAAACAAAGTCGCTTCTCGCTGTCTGTCCCTATGTATGCTTAGATCATTAAAACGACGCAACGGATTTTGATGTGGTTTTTTTTAATAGATAGAGTGATTCAAGAGGAAGGTTTATATGTATAATACGTGCAAAATATAGTAGAGAAGCACTGGTAATTTTGAGGTTTCTAATGTAATAAAGGGAAATAGCGACTGCGGTAGTACCGGCTGGAAGCCGGAAAAAAGAGCCTCTAAGAAAACGTGTTTGTATTGTCTAATGACGAAAATGCTGTGAACGTTGTTTAAAAAGACATTTATACATTAGTATATTCAGCATAATACCTGTGCGAAGCCGGGGCGAGTCGCTAGTACACTATATAAGTAAATTAAAATTTACATTAATTACTTTTTACATTTTCAATCTATCTTGAGGAAGCTTGGTGATCAATGCACTACACTGTTTACAGTAATAAAAAACAATGCTATCTAGGACGCAAAGTAAGCATAAAATTATAGCTTGTGTTATGGGTTCTAGAGTGCGGATAATACTTTTTTTTTGTAATAACATAGATATTATATATAGAAACAACCAAGCCAATGCAAATATTAATGTTCATGCACACAAATATTTTGCACTGAGCGGGAATCGATCCCACGACCTCTGCGTGGCAGTCCGTACACGGTACCATCGAACCACAGTGCTTACAAACTGTGTTGCTTGCCTCACAAATGAATTCTTGAAATACATTAAAGCCCTTATTGTATGTTCATAGATGACCAGTCTTGAAATACGTCGTGAGATGATACAACCATACTGTTACATGTAACACCAATCCTTTTTTAGCCCACTGCTGGGGAAAAGCATTATTCTTATACAAAGAAGGCATGAGCATTGTTAAATCAACACTTGCTCAAGGAAAATTTCCAATTTTAGACTTTTTAATTAAAAATACCTCGTTTTCACAGTGAGAATTAAGTTTTTGCATAATATTAACAAAATTTGCAGTATTATGTGCACTTTTTTCTGTTACAAGATGGTTACAAGTCACAAGCTGCTCGGCCGTGTGCTCGATCATGTTGCCGCATAAAGAAACTTGTTTGTCCCAAATTCAAATTGCATACAGCATTATGGCTACCGTTTTAATTAACTGTTGACTATCAATATTAATACATACTATATCAATGATTGTATTGACTATACATAGAGTAAGAACCACTCAATTTCTTTTCGTAGGTGTCGAAAGACAGTACAAGTATTGTCTATGGAAACTCCTATGTGTGAGCTAGAGTGAGAGAAGTTGGAGAGAGAGATAATAGAGTGCAAGTGATAATTACACTACTAATGAAAATTTTAAATGAACCCTCAACCTATTTTCGTCTTAACATTGAGATTTGTTTAGAAATTCAGTAGTAAAAATTTTTTAATGGATTAATCAATTAGGTTTTTATACAATTTTAATCAAATAACTTTCCCCTGGTTACTCCCGGCGCAAAGGTGCCCAATATCACTTGCCGCGTTCCCGCGCTGAATGGCAATGGCCAACCTTTGCACCAGGAACGACCCAGAGCGGGAGTCACCGTCACTACACACATCATTGAGTCTGCGCCCTAATTTGCGAACGAAATTCTTTGCGTCTGTGCCCCTGCCCATGGTCTCTACCGCTATGGATACGAAATTGTATATAGGCTGTATTGAGATTATAATCAGCTATATTATTAAATAATAGCTGCAAAGCACACAACTACATTTATGGTAGTGGATGAATCCCGCGCGAGTAGTGTGGGCGCGGTGATCTGGCATCACCTTTCTATATAAGGTTTCATCGAAGTAAACAACCTCATCCTTGTTCAAGATCTGAACTTATTAGAGTTTAATTAATACCTATGATATAAATAAAAATAAATTTAGTGCGTTAAATAATTTTAAGACACTTTAGTTGTAAGTAATAGTTAAATTCATTAAATTTAGTTTTAAGTAGGTAGTCATCCTTCCGTAGTACTAACTCAAATCTTTCTATGAAATTATTGGAGGTAACAGCAATAGCCTCCCCTATGACGGCGGTCATGTGCGGTGCTTTTTCGCTAGTGCCAGGCAGGTTTAAGACCCTAGAGATCGTTTTTATTTTAATTCAACACTTACCTACACATTAAGACAACCAGCAGAATGAACGAATGAAATTTGATTTAGCGTCGGGTGGGTACATTGGCACGAGCAAGAGATTAAAATAAAGAGGTCACTTTTTGGTTGAAAAAAAAGTATCTAAGTATGTACTTATATATATCCGCATTCTAGATTTCTAGAACCCATAACACAAGCTATATAAATATGCTTACTTTGGGTCTAGATGGCGTTGTGTGTAGTTGTTGTGATATTATTATTATAAACCTTGTCGGGCTGTGAGTTGTAGTACCTGTATTTGATAGAGCGTGGAATAAATACTGTTCGAGACAACTAAGGAGTTTTATTACACATCCAATACTAAAAGGGCAACAGTGTCCTGTGATTAAACTACTACTGGCTCTCTGAGGTCATCAATATAATTCGTAGCGCGCCGAGACTATAGCGTGATCTCGCAATATTATGTATGATACCCAAGCTAAAAATAAAATACCTGAATAAAAATAACCAATGTTATACTTAATTGCATTTAATGTTACATTAAACATATTTTAACATAAAAAATAGGATCTTTATTTTACTTATTACTTAATTTATTTTATTGTTAAATTATTTATAGTCCTAACTCAAAAATGTTTCACAAAATATTAGACATTCTTTATTAATGTTGGTCTAAATTAATATAATGCGAGTTTTAAAAATAGATATAGGTAAGACTTATTTGTCACTATATTTAATTAACAGTCACGACAATTAAAATAACCTTTCTTAGGGTTAGTTTGGTTGGTTTCACATCTGGCAGCATAGAACCGCACTTTCATTTTTGTATATTTTCTATTTTTTGTGTCACTTCTCTTTCTCTTCTCATGCTTTTTGTGCAAATCGCACAGCACGACGCAAATAGGTAGGTAGTTAAAATCAACATTTGCGCCGCCAACACATAAATATTGCTAATTATGGATAGGCCTTATTAAATCAATACTTTTTGCTATTCAAAATACATACTTTATGATTCGTTGGCTTAAGCTTGCCAATATCTATCCTTTGTTTTTGTTTGGCAAGTGTTTGATTTATCGAAGGACACTCACTTATCTAAAATACATTATCTAAGACTGTAGATACATTTAAATTTAAGATAGCGGATCTTGTACAGTCAAAATATATTCATTAATATCTCTAGACACAGGTATTGCATGTGATATATTTTGTGGTATAGATATGGAGCAATGGTGTGATAAGAGTCCACTTTCTCCATAATACATGACGTCATTTATTAGCTTGTGTGCAACCATACGTTGCGTTTTGTCCATATCACGCAGCTGCAGCCCAATAGATCGACCAATGGTCTCCCATTTTTCGTCATATCGTGTTTGGTCTTCAGTTCTATTATTTTCTATTGGCTGGGCGGAGAAAGATGATGGCTGAGGTTGAATTGGCTGTGATATAATTGGCTGAGTTTGAATTGGTTGAGATTGAGTTGGCTGGGATTGAATTGGCTGGGTTTGAATTAACTGAACCTTAATTGGCTGAGATTGAATTGGCCGGGGTACAGTTGGTTTGGGTAAAATTGGTCGGGGTAGAATTGCTTGAGATGGAATTGGCTTAGGTAGAATTGGCTGAGATGGAATTGGCTTAGGTAGAATTGGATGAGATGGAATTGGCTTAGGTACAATTGGCTGGAATTGAATTGATTGAGATGACTGTGGTCTTGTCTGCGTGGAAGATGGTGTTTGATGATCTCTCTCTTCATCCGATGATATTTGCAACGAGAGATCCTGTGAGTCCTGTAATAACATCTCTTTAGTAACTGCATGGTCCCTATGGTGATGCACTTAAAATTAACTAAACAATAAAAAACAATGCCCAAATAGCATACCTAATCTAAAATAATTTATTACTTACATCAGAATGTGAAGTGGACGATTGCTTGTCTCCAGCGATAAGGTCCTGACAACCTATCAGAGCTAATATTCTCTCTTCTCGCTTGGAGAACTTTATCTTCTTGGCACTGCTATTAGTTTTACTTCTCAGACTATGTTTTGCTATTGCTTTCTTCTTTACAGCTAATTTCTTGTCAGCCCAATACTGAAACGGGGATGTGCAATTTATCTAATCAAAAAAAACTGCTTGTTTGTTCATATTTTATTTACTGCTGTTCACTAGATTGTGATAAAACTGTCAAACTTATTTTTTGCACTTGTACAAAGGTTTAGGCTTAGTGTATTATAAAATATTATTATAATTATGCTATGTATGAGCAAGCATGGCAATCAATGCTCATGCTTTCTTTAAAAAGTCATTGTTCTTCAGTGGGATAGTAACTGGCTGGTTTTATTATAAATTTATGTGCCATAATATATTAAACAAATAGATATTTCAAATAATACTTTCAAAATTATTTATTTGTTCTGCGGCAGCAATATCTGGGTAAATATTATGGAAAAATATTACAAGATACATAATTAATATAGGTATAAACTATTAAAAAATATATTGATAATATAAAAACACTTAAATAAACAAAGTACCTTTATCCATTGCTTTGGTGTCTTTTTACTCCCACCCAAGCCATTCAAATGATGTGCCAGTGCCGCCCATGACTTACGCCATGCTTTTCGCGAAACAGGGCCTTTATAACTAAAACTCGGATTGGCCTCTAAGATATCTAAAAGCACTTTCGTTTGAAGTCGAGATGGATGAGACGATCTTTCCAAAGCGCTTGAACTAGAACATTGGCTATCAGTTATCAAATTTTGTTTACAATAAAGTATAATAAAGTACTAAAACACACTTACTTCATGTTAAGAATTAAATTAAACATTAAACTTTTAAACATTTATGAACTTTTTCTTTACTTCGAAAACAAAACAATACAAAATAAACAGAGCATTATCACTTTCACCTGTCAAAACTGTCAAGTGCCAACCAAACAATCAGACAACTCGTTGCCATCTCGTTTGTGACTTCGATGCATTGATAGCATTGGTAAAGCCAACTTATTTGTTATTTCAGGTAAATCACAGTTTTATATACTTACTAAAAATGTAAATTAGATGTTAGTACGCTGATGTTTTAGTTTTAAAGCTCAAGTGAGTTTACTAACAAAGTGACTTCGATCTTCAATGTCGAATTGGGTTTTCCAGAATAGTGCTTCTGAACGCACGTTTACATTTTTGAACAGTTAGCAAAAAGTTTTACTAGGTACTTAACTCAGAATTCAGATTTCAAGATAAAGTCGCCCGATGTTCGTAAATATTCTTGTTATGAAAAATGAATTACTGTTAAGATTATAAAATGGTTGAATTGAGGGAAGTGGCTCTACACCTTATCCATAGTGAAATAATCAAAGCCAGCCTCGCGACCTCTTTGTATGGTACGTTACCGAACACCCTCACCCATTTTTTAAAGGCACAGGACAGCACATGATAATAATTAATACATTTAGTAGCATATTTACCAAAAACAAAGAAATGTAAACAACGTGCACCGTTCACTACTGTTAACAAGAGACTACAACGGAAAGAGTGATCTCACTCTTCCCAACGATGAAACGTTTTCGTGGGCCTTAAAGTAGGTATGTTATTAGGCGCATCCAACGATTTAAATCACTGTGTGTACTTCATATTTATTGGCCACTTGGAAGTTGGGAGGGAGTGCAGTGCATGCCTGCATGGGGCACTACAAATAAAATATAACATTGTTTAGTCCGTTCTGAACTATTTATAATCCATTGATTTTGGAGATTATTTATTTCTATTTTTGTGCTGTCTGCGGATGTCAAAGGTGTCAATTTTTTTAACAAATTCAGCAAGAGAGTAAGTATTAAAATTGAGGATAGCGGCTAATCAAAAGTCAAAATAAATGCTCTTTACTATCTCTGGATTCAGGTTCATACTCCTGTACTGACTGCGATGTATTTAGTGGTATGGATATGGAGCACTGGTGTGATAAGAGTCCACTTTCTCCATAATACATGACATCATTTATTAGCTTGTGTGCAACTGTGCGTTGCGTTTTGTCCATATCACGCAGCTGTAGCCCAATAGACCGACCAATAGCCTCCCATTTCTCATCTCTCATGTATGAGTATTGCATTTGTTCATCCATTTGATGGTTTGCCCGTGTCTGGACGAAGATTTTCGGTGTTTGCGATGTGTGTGATCTTGTCCGTATTGAAGATGGTCTTTGGCAATCACTTTCTTCTTCCGAAGATAATTGAGATAAAGGATCCTGTAATACCACCTAGTTTTAGACTGGATGCGTAAGGATAACCAGGTGTTCTATGGAGTAAATTGACACATAGAATAAAAGTCATATTTTAGGTAATAAAATTATGGGATATGTACCTATTTGTTTTCATATGAATTGAAGACTATCATGGATTTTTGAAAAATACTCAAAGGAATAGTAAAACAAAGTTAGTAGAAAAAAGAAAGGATTATTTTGTGCTCTGTAATTACGCTATTCATACCTTTATCTCTAAAAGTTCTCGTTCTCTTGCCGGTTTACGCATGTCGATGTCGGTGTGTTCGTTCAAGAATTGCATCGAGTTGTAATAGTACAGTGATGGTACGTAGACACTTTCTGAACGCGAACGCTGGGAATCTATTACCTGAAAATATAAACATTAATCAATCCTCATGGACCAACTACGTTCATCTCGGATTCTGGGCGTTATGAATTAGATCTGAAATTGGCTTGCTGCACCTACGAGGTACCTACAAATAGGTAGGTACTACTTTAGGATTTGTTTGAGAAATATTAAATTTTGAAGGTAATAATGGTATGTTAATCAAAGTCCGAAATAGGAGTAGTTGGTTTTTCATTAGCGGTTAGTAAGTTAATATTTCGCCTTCCGGACAGAGCGTATTTCACATTTTCAAAATGATGGCTGCGTTAAATATATAAACCTTTGGATGGCAGTGGTTTTTACAAATATAAGTACAATTAGCTATGACAAATATTTGGATTATATATTTAGATATTCGGGATAACAAAGCGACCACATCAACCACTATTCAACACGTGCAAAACTGCAAAACTTCTTAAAAACAGGTGCTTTAAGCCCGCGTCCTGCTTCTCAACTGGACTATACACTGGACCCTTTTACGACTTGCTGGATCCAGCAAGGGAGACAACTCGAACTATAAAAACTGAGGATCCTACCCTACTCCAAAGAAATCCAGCCTTCAGTGTTCTCTTACAAAATGTAATTCAAACGGCTTTAAAGGGACCAAAAACGTGATTTCATTAGAGCACGTGGCATTTTTAACATTCATTAAACTAGACTACCTACATACAACAAAAGTAAGTAGGTATAGAAAGTAAATCCTGTGAATTATTTGCCGAAAATTAATTTAAAAAATTATGATGTACTAGCTGTGCCCGCGACTTCGTCCGCGTGGAATAGTGATTTTGGGCAGCATTTTTTGGATATATCTTTTGGTTTGTTTTGAATTATAAACATCTTCGTTTAGGTGAATAAGAAAAATCCTTACAGTAATGCTTCTCTATATACGATATTAGACGTTAAGCCATCGGGGATCAAAGCATACAGGCTGCTAGAATTGCTAACACGTGACAGAGCCACATAAAGCTGACCGTGCGAAAAACAGCTAATACTTAGATCCACACCCACAACTTTTAGTGTCTGACCTTGGGCTTTATTAATTGTCATCGCGAAACATAGGCTCACTGGAAACTGGACTCGTTTAAAACTAAACGGAAAATTGTTTGGAATAAGAGGAATCCGAGGAATAAAAACACTATCACCTATTCCGCACCCTGTTAAAATCTCTGCTTCTATCAGGTTTTGTTGTAAATTGGTCACTTTTAATCTGGTACCGTTGCAAAGTTTTGGCGGACTTAAATTTCTAAGAAGTATTATGGGTACGCCGACTTTTAAATTTATTTTATGGGCTGGCAGTCCAGGAGCACTGAGAGATTCTAAAAATTCTACTGGGTAGCTGGTAGATTCTTCATCTTCCATAACTCTGTTAATAGAGATATACTCTACATTATCTCCCGAAACAAAGCTTAAAATTTCACTGTTTATTGCTGCTGCTTGGTCGTTTCGTGGAGTCAAAATAGCTCTTTCGCAAAGCCAGGAATTTTCGGACATTAATATTTGCGTTGCGTTTCCGTACACGGATGATATAAGGTCTCGCATTAATGAAACTTTGCAGCATAGGTTTTCGTTTAGAAAAACTTTTCCTTGTTCCTGCGGATACACACCGTTACCGATCTCAAGTAGCAAATCTGAAAACTCTTGAGCATTTTCGTAGCCCCCGATTTGCGCTCGCATATTTATTGTCAAATGCAAGGGAATAATGTAATGCCACAGTCGAGAACTCTTTAAACAGGCTTTAACTTCATCAGCCCTTGTTCCACGTGGTATTACAGGTAGAGTCTGACGAAAATCACCACAAAAAAGTATAGTAATGCCACCCATGGGTTGACCATTTTGCTTGATATCACGCAACGTTCTATCTACTGCTTCAACTGCTTTACGGTTTGCCATTGTGCACTCATCCCATATAATAAGGCTACAATCACGAAGAATCTTGGCTTTATCGCTGTTTCTAGAAATATTACAAACGGGGCTTTCTGTGCGGTCTAAGTCGATCGGAATTTTAAACATTGTATGGGCAGTTTTTCCTCCCGGCAACAAAGTGGCTGCTATGCCCGATGAAGCAACAGCAAGCGCAATTTTACCTTGGCTTCGTATCTTTGCCAAAATCACTTTAGTAAGAAAGGTCTTACCCGTTCCACCGGGAGCATCTACAAATAGCATTTCTCCCAAGGCACAATCAACGCTGCGACACACCCGATCAAATATTAAACGCTGTTCCTCACTTAGTCTCGAGACATCGTTTTGTAAAATTTCGGCCAGATCTACTGGATCATAGTTGATTTCCATCGCATAATCTCTATTAATACGTTCACCGTCAAACGATGGCTCGGGTATGCCATAATGAGAAATAGAATTACCCCCAATAGATGTAACTATATCTTGAATAGCCAGCAAACAACGATTCAAATGACTTTCACGTAATCTTTCACTAAGTGGATCGTCAATATTTAGTTGTGCGTGCCTGAAAAAGTCCTCAGCTAATTTGTTCTGATACTTATGCCATAACTGTGCAGCATCAGAAAGTGCACAGAATACCAGCATGACTGCAAACAAATGGCGCAACCGCTGAGGACTGTCGCTAACACTTGCTTCGGACAAAGCATCATCCCAGTGTTGATCCCCATCCAGTAAGTGACGTGCCCGGCAAGCCGCTTGGTATGTAGGGTATACAATATTATCAACCTTTCGGAGCTCGGCAAAAGAAGTAGGCCCTCGAACAGCGTGTAGAAGTAAGCGCAGGTAAAAGCATTCTGAGTTATTCGGATGCACCGTATAAACCCTACCAATAACGTGTTCTTTAAAAATACCTGGTTCACCTACTACAGCTGTTCCACGTCTTCTGCGGTTAAAAATACCCTGTTGTTTATTGTAGGTGTAATACGATGGAACTTCGTTGTATAAGAGTGACTTAGCAAATCCATCTGTTTCGCAAAGATTAAAGAAAGCGAGCAGAGTAGTTCGTCTCGGGTTTTCTAAACGCTCCATTACATTTTCAGGGTTGAAATATATCCTTTGACCTCCTTCAAGATGAACGTCAAGATGGATAACGGGTGGATATCTTTCATGAATGGAAAAACTTAAAATACGCCAAACTGCCTCAGAAGAGCTAATATATCGGCCCGACTGAAACCTTGTAACTTCATCGTTATTATTATTTGTAAATCCCACTGTTGCTTGGTCACTACCCTTGTTTACATATTTACATATGTATTTTATGGATTCTACGCTGTTACACACTTCAACATTGATGTGAGCTTGGAAAGTTCTCGATAATACCGGTGAATAAGGTACTACCCATCTATTATCTAAATCTATTTCCTGACCATGTAACCTTATTTTAGCTGTAAAGCCACCTTGTTGAGGTGATTTTCGACGATACAGTGGATATCCGTTTTCTCCTGATATTGTTTGCTCTGAAAGTGCTCGAGGATATCTTTTAGAGCAATGAGCTTCTTGCATACAGGGAGAATTCCTGTTTAATGTACCGCATGGTCCATGTATCATGTGAGTCTTTACAATATCGAATAATATGGGATCTTTGGTCTTATCAGGAAATTCAGCACTTATAATAGTATCGATAGCATCAGGCCTAACTTTTTCTTCTAGCCACAGTAGTATGTGGGCATGTGGCAATCCCCGTTTTTGCCACTCAACGCTATACATATAACACAGAAATGGTCCAAAAACCTTTTCTTTTGTTATAAGGTCGATCATTAGCTTTAGTTTAAGGTGAAAAACTCGGGCTATTATGTCATGTCTATCGTGAGACGACTGAGCGGGAAAAAGTTCTTGTGAAATTTCATTCCACTTTGGGTTAGTGGTGAAAGTGATGAAAAGGTCAGGTCGACCGTACTTACGGACATAGCAAAATGCATCTTGCGTACGCTCATGCATATAACGTGGACCGCCTATAAAGCTTGACGGTAAGATAACTAATCGTCCTATGTTCTCAACGTTGTTATCATGTTGCATTGCGTCTCGCAGATGCACGTAATCCTCAGCACGTAAACGTGTCTGGTTAGTGCGTATATAAATTAACCTCTCCGTTTCTATTTTTGCATACATGTCTACGATGAATTGGCTGAACAATCCTCGGAATCGTTGCAAATAATTAAAACAATTTCGTCTAATTTGTATCTGGTATGAATAAAACTGTAGGGCGGATATTTTTTTATTATAATTAGGTATTCTAGTGGTTGGATTAACTTGATAAAGTCTGAAATTGTACCCATCCTCACCATTGAAATATATCAAAGGATACTGCAGGGCATCATAAGCTCGGTGTGTTTCACAAATACGTTGTAAACGATCATCATGAGTGCGTAGCACGATGTCACGTCTATCACATTCCTGATCGACTAATATTACTGCAACTTCGTCTGCAACGGGAGCATTGTACCTTCCACGATGTTCTTCCGCAAGGACGTCTATCAGCCTTAATTATAACTTTATAATTGTTATTTTGGCCTTGTGAGATGGAATCTATTGCGGCTTTGAAATTTCTGACATACGGATTTACTTGATGTAACATATTCTGAAGTTGTGATATAAGGTTGATGTTCAGTTGAGGAAAGTTATGATGTCGTATATGGGCCTGTTCATTATAATTTGATACAAAATAAATTTGAAGAAATTTTGGCTCATTTTGGGGAAGCAAAGATCCAATAAGGTGATAAACTTGGCCCTGCACCTTAAAAGTTGGCATGAATGGTCCTTCTGTGATTTGTTTGGCCCCAAAAGATGTCATTTGGAATGCACTGTTATATGAACGGATATTGTCTAAAAAATGTTTAGACTGAGGATGCTCACCATTTAGTAAAGATTTAATAAAGTCTGGGAGCTCATGGAAATTTTCAATGAGTACTTTGCCACCTGAACAGCATATTCCATTTGGTTCTCTTCTCCATTTTAGAGCATTACAAAACTGACAACATACCGCCATACGTCCTATAGATGCAAATTCTCAATTCTGGACGAATACAAATAACCTGCGTTCTCTTTGGTCACCCATGGAAGGATATCAATTTCAGCTCCACTTTCTGAGACTTCTATCGAACTTGATAATGTTCTAGTGAGTGTATGCCGAAGTCGATCCGCAATTAGTCGTGACTGATGTTGGTCTGCAGTTTCTTCATGCCGTATTGCCCTTACTCGTTCTCTCTCAGCTAATAAATAATTTTCCTCATTCTGACGGGTTAGCTCATAGTTTTCTCTAGCTGTTTGTAATCTTTGTAGATATTCATTTTCACTTTCAAGATTTCTGGCATTGTTGTGTCGATCTCGATCAGCTGTTAATCGAGATTCACGATCTAAACTACTTTCTAGCTCTCTAGATTGCAAAGTTCGTGTTCTTTGAAAGCTAAGGCGGGTTTCCCTATCAGTGAAAGTCTCAGACTCACGCGATAGTGCATGAGCTTCACGATCGGCAGTGAGACGTGCTTCCCGCTCTTCAGGTGTCTCCTGAGACCGGGCATTTGCTGTCCGAACCCTCTGAGAGCTCAAGCGGGTTTCCCTATCAGTAAAAGTCTCAGACTCACGTGATAGTGCATGAGCCTCACGATCGGCAGTGAGACGTGCCTCCCACTCTTCCGGTGTCTCCTGAGACCGGGAATTTGCTGTCCAAACCCTCTGAGAGCTCAAGCGGATTTCCCTATCAGTAAAAGTCTCAGACTCACGTGATAGTGCATGAGACTCACGATCGGCAGTGAGACGTGCCTCCCGCTCTTCCGGTGTCTCCTGAGACCGGGAATTTGCTGTCCAAACCCTCTGAGAGCTCAAGCGGGTTTCCCTATCAGTAAAAGTCTCAGACTCACGTGATAGTGCATGAGCCTCACGATCGGCAGTGAGACGTGCCTCCCGCTCTTCAGGTGTCTCCTGAGACCGGGAATTTGCTGTCCAAACCCTCTGAGAGCTCAAGCGGGTTTCCCTATCAGTAAAGGTCTCAGACTCACGCGATAAATGTATGAGCCTCGCGATCGGTAGACAAACGTGCCTCAAGCTGTTCCCTGCTCTCCCTAATTCGATTCGTCATCATTCGAGAACGGTGTGAACTTAATCGAGATTCTCGCTGAGCCGAAGTTTCTGTAGCACGAAACCAAGCCTGACGTGCCTGAGATGCAGTGAGTCTCGCCTGACGACCTTCTTCAGATTCCTGTGATCGAACTAATCTCATCCTTTTAGCATTTCTGCTGACCTGGGAGAGACTGGATCTTTTTCGAGGCATTCTTACAATAAGTGTGTTAGTAGGTTATCGCAACGTTATTTAGTAAACACGTACTTATCATAAACAACTAAGTTATAAGTACTTGCAGATTATTACATAGTTTAACTTTATAACAGTTTACTCTATGTATAATAAATGTATAATAGGTACTTTTGTTATAATTTTCCGTATTTTTTAATATATTACTAACCTAAGCTAACAAAGATGTACTTATTAGATAGAATAAAGAAGACGTGGTTACCTTAGTTGAAAAAAAACTTACCTAAACTAAATAAGTACATACAATATGTACCTACCTACCTATTTACAAACCCTAATAAACAATGAAATATGCAAATAAATGTTTAATATATACTTTTTGTTATAATTTTCTGTATTTTTCAATATATTACTAATCTAAGCTAACAAAGATGTAGGTACTTACTTATTAGAAAAGACTTAACTGAAAGAAACTCAAAACAAATAACCTAATATATTATATATTCACAGTTTAACTAATGAAACATAACCTAAAAACTAAACCGTAAGCTTACAAACATGTATTTAATCACAAAAATTACGAAATATAATAACTCTGGAAAATATGAATAAAGAAATAAGACCTGTTAACCTTACTTAAAAAAAAAACTAACCTAAGCTAAATACATATATATGTATTTACAAACACTAAAATATAAATAATAATAATAAACAACGAAATATGCAAAAAGTGTTATCGAATGCAACTGTTACACCATGCGATTCCGAAAGACGTGCGTACGCTGCGAATACTTGAATGCTATAGGCAGCGGCGCGGTTCCCGATGCGCTTTATATACTCATACCCGCGCATGCGCGCAATAACTACACACATCCAGCCTAAGCTGAATCCTTTTTCATATGATTGATGATATAGATTTGAGGTCAACTTACATTGGTACAATATTTTGTTCTACGTGATTCTTTAAATTGGCATAACTATTTTATTTATAAACCGATTGACATGAAACAAACACTAAATGTTAAGTGAAGCTTGCTACAACGTATAATGAAAAGTATACTAAGCTGAATCCTTTTTCATATGATTGATGATATACAAAGATTTGAGGTCAACTTACATTGGTACAATATTTTGTTCTACGTGATTCTTAAAATTGGCATAACTTTTTTATTTATGAACCGATTGACATAAAACAAACACTAAATGTTAAGTGAAGCTTACCACAATATATTAGTGAAAACCATATTTAAATCGGATAAGCCGTTTCTGAGATTAGCGTGCACAAACGCACAGACAAACAGACAAACAGACAAACAGACAAAAATTTTAAAAATCATTGTTTTGGGTTCTATTTGCGTTGATATAGGTCCCAATAGTATTTTTTCTCATATATCTTCCATGTACAGACAGCGATCGGTTACATTTTTATTATATGTATAGATGAAGTCCTACAGATAAGTAATGTTGATCTTTACATTTCTGATTACAGCTTCTTCTTTACTTTTTTCACATTTTAAAAAACATTGAAATTCATCAAGAAACATTTATCACAGTTCACATGTTGCCTTTACCTTTTGTAGCAATATGCAAATTGAGGCAGCCTGTAAAGCACACATTTTACTTTTTATTTTTCTTTACAACATAGAAAGCTTTAAGTAATTAATTACCTATAGAGTTAAGTGTATTGCCTGTGTTACTTTGCATGCTACTTGAAATTGTAACTTACAAAAATTGTAATAACCTGGAAATTAAAAAGAGTGGCCTGAGTTTCGTGCCAGTTCTTCTCATGGCTCTACTTCGTCAGCGAACTGGCTGTAGGTTAATTTGCAGACATTTTGTCAACTTTGACGTTCGTAAGTGTTTATTAAATTAACATATATGAATAAACATATTTTCATTTTCATTTTCATCAACAAGACGTTGTAGATACTTACTGGCAAAAAAAAACAATGTTAAACGGATCCACTAATTAGGTTGCCCTAAAAAATAGAAGAAAAAAAAAATTGGTTTAGCACACGCGCATTTTTGGCCAGATAACGCCGATATTATTAAACAAAAAAACGTACCTTTTTCAGCTCCTTGATATAATTCGTTCTTAAATTTTCAATTTTCTTTTTTGAACTCTTCAACGTAGCACGTGGTTCCAGCTCCCTTATTATTTCTAAAAGTACTTTGTGTCCTTCATCACGGCAGTTTTTGTTTTTATAGTCTTTATGCGACTTATTCCAAAGGTAAGGCATTTCCTCATATACTTTTATCAAGCGTAATATAACCTCTTTTTCTTTCGACATTTTTAATCTCTGAACAAAGTCTGTGTTTTCTTTTGCCTGCATCTTTGCTAACTTCTCAACCACGCAACTGTTCTAGTTTTGATACGGTTTACTATCGTTAAGATTTTTTTTTACAAAAGTTTTATAAAAACATGCGTAAATTAGAGACAAGCCCAAATATTTTTTTTATTATGCCGTAAAACATATTAGTTAGTATCGTCTAAAGACGGGCACTTCGCCAGTAAATATAATCAAAGAACGAGCACTCTGAATGCCGGTCGGTGAGGGAGTGAGACGAAGTGTATTTACACTCACGATATTCAGGGCCCCCGGTAGCCAGTAGTCAGGGAGGCCGGTAGCCCCTAACTAGGGCGTCGATTAGTATTACACTGCACTGAACACCGTCCGAGCCGGGCTCGGGCACGGGCGGTGTTAGTCTGAATCTGAATGTGAACGCGGATAGAGACATACGTATCATGGCACCTGTACTATCTAAATAATCTCTGTTTTGTTTTCATTTTCCGTCTGGTTTTTATTGTTGCTGTTCCGTTGAAGTTTAACATGTCTAATAATAACACTAACCCTCGGCTCTGACGTCTTTATTCATATAAGTAGTCGTTCTCGTTATGGTCGAATGGTCCTTTCTCCATAGGTACCTACTTACGGCATGTCCTTATACATAAGTACCTATCTAAGACGACTAATAATATTTCTTTCTCTTTATTTGAACACGTCATGGTCAGGGCATCGAATTAAAATGGGTCGCTCGAATCGAGACTACCTATGACACTACTTACACAAGCGCTAGCCCCGCGACTGCGACGACCGTGCTTTTTTTTTTTTACCAAAGTGACTCCACCCCGCCTGATCGTAAGCAGTCAGTGGAATCCAGAAATGGTGGCCACTATACCAAAAGCCATCGTCTTAAACTGCTGGTATGGTGGCCTCCAATATGGCGGCTGGGAATGGGGTTAGGGGAAGGGAATGCGAGAGGTGAGAAAGAGGAGGAGAGGGGGGGAAATTGGGCCTCCGGCGCTCTCACTCACCGAACGAAGCGCAGTAGTACGGATGCTACTACTCTTAAGTCGATCTTCTATGAGAGGGTAGTACTTCCCCGGACGATCCGGCCCATTCATGCTGAAATTAGCGTGGATCTACTACCGTCATTCTAGAGCTTCTTAATTGCCCGTGTTATTATTACATTGCACGATCGTAAGGCCGATTAGAGAGCAAGGCTAGTTGGACTGACCGATCGCCCTAATTTAGAGACTATCTACGACTATTAAACTACCCTAAATTAGAGCACATTAGTGTTAGGCGCATTCACACGTAAGAGTGGCAACGTCGCAACTTAGTGTCATTTTTTTGTGGTTGTCAATTTTTATAATAAAATCGCAGCTTTATTTCAAAAACATTAATATAACACTTTTTAGAATTGCGTGAGAGCTGTATAAAAAGTAACTAACCATAATGCTTATAGTTGTTTTACTATGAAAATAACGCCAACACAGAAATTATATATTAAGTAGGTATGAAAATCAAGGAACAAAAACCATTCTGTCATTGTACTTAAACTTATACAAAGTTTAGTACGTTGCTGCCCGTTATTAGGTGTTCAACTAACAGTGACTTTCAATATGTCGCAGGCTAGTTGAATAAATATACAATACAGTCATAAACAAACAAACACACCCAAGATTCTTTAAATGGTCTGTACCGTAAAAGCTATTCAGAGCTGAACGATTCAATGTATAAAATCGGGATTTAAAATAACTTAGATTACAGATTTTTTATAGAAAGCCAGTTTTAGTTGCCTGTTAGGACACCTACTCGACCAGATGGGTAGGATCCATTTTACAGGCGGCGATCACAGGACAATCATTAAGAATTAGTATATTATAAGTTTGTACACAAAATAAAATGCTACAACGATAAAATTAGGTAAGAACCTACAATAACAAACTAACCCTCAGTTTCTGAAAGGCTGATCAACGAAAAATTAACTAATCACCTGTTAAATCTCATGTAAAGTACCTAATAGCACGTTAAAAGCATGGATAATTAGTATAATTTTTTCTAGTTAGTTACTAATTAAATCAAATTAAACTTTAGAAACCCAACTGGTACCTACTTCACATGAGATTTAACAGGTGATTAGTTATTTTTTCCTTGAACAGCCTTTTAGAAGCTGGGTGTATGTATTTAATGCAACAATATTCTTTTCATAAAATTATTTGTCATGTAAACATAGAACTAGGTAAGTTCATAAATTAGCAAAGCAATAGAAATCTTGTTTGTGTCGGTTGACTCATTTGGCGGGCAAATGGTGAATGGTGAGACCATTATTCTTATCATTTTTAATTGTAAAAATGGAGTAATACCTATTGGTAGGCAACTGACATTGTGGTTAGTTAGTTTATTGATGATTTAACTAGGTGAGTACCTAGTCTGTTAATAAGTTGCAGGAAAACTTACAGAATTAAAGACACAAAAGGCAGGTATTTGTATTAATGTCTAATTGTATTAAGCCTATGATATACGTACATATTTGTATATCAATGTACCTAAGTATAAAAATATTTTCCAGAGTGGTCTCAAATAGTCTGAGCTTCATATTAAAGTTTTTCTCATGGCTTTACCTCGGCCTCGTCGTAAAAAAGTTCCTAATAATACGTTCAGTGGTACTCCAGTTCGATGTCGAGGTCAGATCTTGAATGTGGATTCCTAAATTCTTGAATTATACAAATAAATGAAAAGGAACAGACTCGCCTTCCGTTACATGGTAGCCAGCACTGTTTGAAAAACGTGCCTGCCCTCTGCCTAACCCTTTGGAAATAAATGCGTGTTGGGTCTATGTTATTTAATATCATCAGTCTTTTAATAAGAGATCTAATATAAGATCTTCGTAATGATTTTAACAAATTAAAATAACATTTTCGACGAGTGACCTGAACTTGTATAGTAGAGATGAAACGTCTGCGTTGCGTTTCCTGATTCGTGTCGTTCGGCATTCAGCTCGTCCAAGGGAAACCGTGTGACGTCACATCCCGTCGGTCATTCATAACGTACGAGTTTCCTTTGCCTATTCATAGACAATATTGTTAAATCAGAGACACCATTTTTGTTTTATTTTTAGGGTTTCTTACCTCAAAAGGAAAAACTAAACCCATAGAGGATCACTTTGCTGTCTGTCCGTCTGTCAGTCAAGACCCTTTATCTCGGGAACGCGGAAGGTAACAAATTAAAATTAAAACGATATGACACAGTCTCTTGAAGCTGTGAAAAAAATCAAACTCCTAAGTTAACGTAAAATGAGATACGGCCGTTAATGCCTCAAAAACATATATTTCGACACTCTCAATCAAAATTTATAAGGTTTTCCATTGACCTAGCTAGATCTATGAATTTTGGCAAGTCATAGTAATACCGTCTTAGACTACAAGTAGTTAAATGGA
The DNA here is from genome assembly GCA_963082885.1 of Parascotia fuliginaria. NCBI lineage: Eukaryota > Metazoa > Arthropoda > Insecta > Lepidoptera > Erebidae > Parascotia > Parascotia fuliginaria. The sequence continues at coordinate 11,517,644 of OY720193.1, read as the reverse complement.
AAATGTGAAATCCATACATTTGTAATTAAATAATTAAAAACAGGATCTTTATGCTAGGAATTGCGGTCCAAATTTTAAATTGAGTTAACCGTGCCATGTAGGGAATCGTATGAAAGGGCTTCATTAGCACAAGCTTAAACAGATTTTTTATTATTATATGATGTATAGTTTTCGATTTATGACGAAGAACGAAAAAAAAAACCTCTTTCCTTTTTTATAAGTCTAAGTGGGTTACCTACCTAATAATTAATTTGTACGGAACCCTCGGTGGGCGAGTTCGATTTGCACTTGTTCGGTTTTTTTATTTCCCTGGGGTAAACAGATGATACTGGTAAAACATGCTTACAACAAGCAACTTTGGATGCTAGTAAAAGCAGACCTTATTGCTAGAGGAAGTGAGGGAAAATTATTTTTAAATTTGATATTCCCATAACTGTGTACCCTCTAAATGTCACCTGAGCGCAACTATGTCGACTTTTTAGCGCGAATCGTGAAAATTCAAATTTCGCAACTGTGCAAAATTTTAATATCATGATTCAGTTAAATATGGCGATCGTTCCGAATCGGGACGCTTGCCAGACGTGGTAATATTGAGCACCGTCCCAAATCGGGATTTGATATCCAAATTCTACTTACATCACGCTTCGACTCAAAGCAGCGGTGCAGTAAAGATGTAACTTAATTAACGCAGGCGTTGTACAGTTAGTGCTATAAAAGAATAAATATTTAAGATAGTGCCATCATCTGCCCGTATGCCATAGATTGCTACTATCAATAAACACAGTCTAGCTTCAAAAAAGGACATTAACCTTAGGATTTATTTCATTTTGATCATATAGTATGATGCTTATGAAAAGTAAAAATTACATGAAATCAGCTAATTAACCTACAATCAGTTCGCTGACGAGGTAGAGCTGTGAGAAGAACTGGCAAGAATTAACGCTACTCTTTTCAATTGCCAGATAATTACAGTTTTTTGTATGAGTTACAATTTTAACACTCAACGCAACCAAAGAACCATACAAGTAATTATTACAAATCAACCAATTAATATAATTACCAAGATTTAAAAAAGCAAAAGGATTTTAATTATTTAGTTTTTCATCTAGTATGGTAATTTGACTACGTATTAAAATTAAAATGGTAAATTGTAAAAAGCTCGCCCGCTGTTACATAAGACTCAAAATACCTAGCAAAACGCGAATATTTATACACCGCTGCATACCCTTTCAGGGAAAGTGTGACTATGTTATGTTACTAATGTCAAACATTGTAACATTTCAGCAAACTTTAAATAAATAACAATACAAATGCATTCTCAAAAGACCGTAAAATACGCTTAACGAACCTTGGACAATCGGTCTTTAAACTTTCACCCATAGACAATGTAGAGAAACATGTAAATCCTTTTTAGATACCACTTAATGTTAGGCTAGTTTTAGATATTGTTTCTTTTGTAGTAATATTCTAGTCTGGTGGAATAAAATCAATACTTCCTGTGACCTATTTGTCGTTGCTAGGCAACCTAGCTCGCTGTTTGGAAATTAGCCTAGTGTAGTTGATAGTATGTATTTGGGAAGGTACTTAAGTAGATAGATATATTTAAATTCATACCTACTGATAAACACTCAACTGTTGCTCATGACCGAATCAGAGTCTCTGGTATTGTTAGGGACTGCGAAGCCGCTGCCTAACGTAAAGGGAATGAGGTAGGTAGGAATTGAGGGAGGTGAGGAAAAAGGAAAGGGAGGAGGGAAATTGTGCGTCCGGTGCTAACATTCGCCGAACGGAACGCAATCTAGTATGGATATTAGGTACTACTCTTACGTAGATCTTATATGAAAAGGTCAACCTCGGTCGATCGGGTCGTTCATGCTGAAACCAGATCTAATACCGTAAAAAGCTGTAGCTTAAAAATAAACCTTATGAAATATAGAATGCATCGAATTCTCTTAGATTTTTTCGTCGGAGTATTCAACTTCATCCTTAATGGAGAGACTAGGTAGTTTTGGTTATTGAACAAGCTTGGACAGGCTAACCGCCTGCCAAGCGACATCTGTAGGTAAGGTGATATTTAATTAAATAGAACGCAGAATCAGAAACCGCTGCTGCCACCCCCTGTACTCTCTAAGTTCTCTTTCCGCATTGCCGGCACTCACAGTAAAATAGTACAGTTTCATTATGTAGACCGTATACTACACGGCCAATATAAGAAAGAAAATAAGAAAGAAAAATTAGTTAGTCTCAACAATACAGTACAGAATATATTATTAAAGAATAGAAAAGATAAAATTTCTACAAGTAATAATGTAAGTAATCAGAAGTCGTGGCCGTCCGATAGCGCGGGACGTTCTGGCTTGACACAGCACAAGGTCGGCGTACCTAAGTGTGATTCCTGCACCCAGCAATGGGTACCATAATGCTGTGGAAGATGATAAATAAAATGGTACTTTTACTTCAGTTAACGAACTTAGAGATAATAATATCAAAGTCGCTGTTTTCTTCTATCTGTTACCCTGAGGTGCATAGAAGTTATAACAGGAAATAAAAAGGTTTAGTTAATAACAATAATAAATCTTTATTTGACGCAAAGTGATGTTACACAAGGTCGAAATGGGGGACCATTTGAGTGGATGAGGCACCCGCTTCGTAAACACGAGGTAGTGGCTTCAAATCCGGGCAAGTACCAATGGGATTTTTCAAATCATATGTACTTTCTAAGTTTTCTTGGACATTTATGACTGACGTTGAAGGAAAACATCGTGAGTAAACCTGGACTTATAGACAAGTCTCAAATTGCCAATCCGCCTTGAGCAAGCGTGGTGATTAATGCTCATACCTTCCCTATATAAGAAGAGGCCTTCGCCCTGCAGTGGGACAGTAAACAGGCTGGTATTATAATTATTATTATTATATAATGTTACACAAAGACCTCAATTTCCGAACTAATTAAAACAGGCAAGTAAACCATTTTTAAAATCATTGTTTGAATATTTTTAATATTCTAAATACTAGTTATACGAAACATCTAAAACATGCATTGAACTTTATTGCCACAATCGCACAGAGAATGTCTTCCGAAAGCTAAGGCTTTAAACTAGGTACTTTAAAGTCTAGTGCTTGTAAACATGTAATTAAAAGCATGAAAGTAGATATACGAAGTAGGGCAGGCCCTAGTAATAAAATTGAGTTTCTCTTAAACAGTGCAAATTTAATATTTAGGTATATTAATTATTAATAAGTAAGTATATTAATTAGTACTTAGTATTACTTAATTATTAATTACTTAGCGACACGGCTTTTGAGTGCACTAATTTTTTTTACAACAAGATTATAAATCTTTAAAATCTCTTGGCTTTTCTCTACTAGGTGTTATTGCATGTGTTAAATTTAATTGAATAAATACGGAGAAAATACGGTAAACGATAGGGAAAACCATATCTAAATCCGTTGTGTGGTTTAAAAATATTAGCGGAGAAACAGAGAGGAAAATTATTAGCAATGAATTATATGAACTATATTTTAGCAATTTAAACCTCATTTTACAGCATACTTTTAATTAATTGCACAGATAGTATAATACTTATTTATTATTTTATCGTATGATCACAGAGTGTGGTCATAGAGTGGACTTGCTCTCGACAGCTGACTTAGGATCAATACTTAGCGACCTGCGTGAACCTAGTCTAGCAATTCTAGAAACTTCGTCTGCAGAATTGTTGCCTGTTAGATTTAATTATGATTAGCTCAATAGTTACCTAATGTTTAGTGTGTATAATCAAGTAAGAAAAGATACTCTTTCTCAGGCAAAGGCGATTTTATTGCCATTTATTATGAAGTTTATTGATATTGAAATAGAGATCAAAAGCAATTAATTAATTATGAATCCTGTGTCTTTAAGGGGTGGGACAATCTGAAAGTCTTTATATTTTAAAATAATGGAAAATAATTTATGAATATTCTGGGCGAATGTGGCTAAAATTAGGGGAAGGTTATTTTCTATCAGTGGCCGACCTTTGGCTGATACGATGAACAAAATCTATACCTATATAAAACTTGAGCCAAATAAGTAAATAACAAGGCCTAAAAATAAGTTATTTTGATGTAAAGGCTCGTAATATTTGTGTTGTCTAACCACAGACGCGACATTTCTGCGAATTAGATGACATGGCAATGATGACTTAGTTTGTTGTCCTTGACACTATATTTAATTAAATGTTTATGTAAAATGTATTTTATGCTTTGTATAATAATATGGTAGGTAAATAAACTCGTAAAATATTAATGCCTTCTATATGAGAAAAGGCTTTTACCTGCAGTAGGATAAAAACGGACTGGTGATGAATGAAGATAAAAGTAAAAATTAAAAATTGAAAAATGTAAGTAAAAACTGAAATCGTTTTTGTTGGTAGGATACTATTAAGTAGGTAGGTATTCATTATAAAAAATATTTTGTATCATTGCAGATAATGTTTTTTTTTTTTCTACACGAAAATGGTTGCCAGTAAGTTCCTTTAAAAAGGAGAGATCTATCCTAGAAGCGTGTACAGAACAGAACCAAAATGTTTTAAAGTAATCTCTACTTTTCAAAGTATCTTGCAAACAGTGGCTAATTAAAAACGTTAAATTACTTTTCCATTTACAATTTAGATTGTAATGTAAATGTAATGGTGGAATTTCAACTACGAGCTGTTCTAAACATTATTTAATTAGTTATGCATATGCAATTCTATCCTATTTGCACTTCCGTTAAGTATAGGTACCAAATCTTAAGTCTACCATAGTATCACCTAAGTAGATATCTACTTTGTGATAGTATTCTTTAGTTCTACCATTGCAAAGTATTAAACTTTTGTCTCTCAATAGTATAGAGCAAAGTAAGTACTTAGTTTTTTCTTGGAGATACCTATTTGTTTTCCCGCCAACTTTTAAACCATGAAACAGATTTAAATATAGTTTTTACTATTATTGTAGAATTTATTGAATTGATGATGATTTACTTAATTCGAAAAGTTTACAAGCATAATATACCTACTATGCATATTATAGCTAAGGAAAGCCGATAATTTCAGAGATTTTTGTAATTTTTTTTGATGTCATAAAAAACATAAAATTGCCTACGTGCAAAATTGGAACAGGTCGCTAGTTATTTTTTAACCAAGTAGAAACTTTTACCTAAAAAAAACTCACACATTTTTCTCTTGACATTTAATACAGATAATAATCGTAATATAATCTGTATACGTAATACGAATACAAAATAGTATTATCATACTCCATTCATTTACAGCGTGGGCAGCCGATATTGAGATCAATACAAAATTAAACTTGTTCATTGTCGAATCAAATTGAATCATACAATTATACGCCTACAAATACTAAGACTTATTTAAATAAATGATGACATAAATAATAATCCTACCTTTTAAGTATAGTCAAATTCAAATTCAAATTCAAATTCTTTATTTGTCTGAATATGGTGAGGTACAATGGTGGTCTTATATTAAAACATATGAACATCATATTCTGCCAAGAAATGGCGTACAAAATTCACATTAATAAAATTAAAATTAAATAAATTATAAATAAAAAATAAATGATTACAAATGTCATGCATACAAAACCGTCAAATTAGTCCAATAAATTCTGCTCATGTGTACATAATGTCATTACATAAAGCATACAATTCTATATTACAATGTGTCATTCAAAAAATCATTAATATTATAATAGCATTTGGTACATAATAAGATTTTTAACTTCTAAATATCTAAATATATTAAAATTTAATTCTTTGTATTCATCAGGAATTTTATTGAAGATTTTAGGAGCTAAACAAAATACACTCTTCCACATAAGAGACGTCTTAGCTTTACGAACACATAGTACATTATTTTTACGTCTATTGCGTTTAACAAAATCTGATAATTTTGGAAACAGGAGTGGGTTTTGTTTTACAAAAAGTGCTAACTCTAATATGTACAAAGACGGCAATGTCAAAATTTTATATTTCTTGAACATTGGTACACAGTTGTCAGTTATCTTAAGTCCAAACATCGCCCTGATGCACCGTTTTTGTAATTTAAAAGCTATTTCCTTGTTTGTTGAGTTGCCCCAAAATATTACTCCATATCTGAGTATGGATGCAACTAGACCGTGGTAAGCAGTAAGTAGAGCATCTGTATTTACTATAGAAGCAAGTTTATGAAGAGCGTAGGCTGAACTACTTAATTTTTTACTAAGGCTTTCTATATGGGGCTTCCAATTAAGCTGAGCATCAATTATTAGACCCAGAAATTTGGTATTACTAGTATTGCATATTATATTGTTTTCATATTGTATATTCATTGAAAGTGTAGGATTTCTTTGGTTAAAATGCATTATTTGTGTTTTCTGAAGGTTAATTTTAAGATTATTATCATTGAGCCAAGATATTATTGCGGATAGTGTATTATTGACCTCCACATCATAAGAGTTTATGTCAACACCAGGTATTGTTACTGTGCTGTCATCAGCAAAAAGTGTAATTTGGTGGTCTATCGCTTTAGGTAAATCATTAATATAGGTAATAAATAGTAGAGGGCCCAACACACTGCCCTGGGGCACACCAAATGATACTATGCGTTCTTTTGACAAGTACATAATTTCATTTTTCGTTTTAATGTTTAGGCTTGTTATGGCAGTTACTTGTTTTCTGTTTGATAGATAAGAGTCAATTAATTCTAAAATGTTACCTCTAATGCCATAGCACTCCAGTTTATTTTTTAAGATGTTATGATCAACATAATCGAGCGCTTGCGTCATATCGCAGTATATAGCGCAGATAGGCGTCCTGTTATCAACATAGGTCATTATTGTGTTTAAAAAGTCATATATAGCTTGGTTAATTGTCATGTTTCGTCGAAATCCTTTTTGCTCTTTGCAAAAAATTTTTAGTTTTTCAAAGTATGAGTAAAGCTTGTTATAAATGAATTTTTCATAAATTTTTGAAAAGACTGATAGGAGCGCAATTGGTCTATAATTTTGCATCAATTCCTTATTGTCTTTTTTATGTAGAGGTTTCACTATAGAGATCTTGAGATTTTCCGGAAATACCCCGTGGCTAATACATAAGTTTAGGATGTGACTTAAATGACCGCTTATTAAATCACTTACTTGCTTTATTATTTTTGTTGAGATTTCATCATGCCCCACACTACTTGTATTTTTGAGACCTTTAATGATTTCCATAATTTCAGACGGCAGACTCGGATCCATAAACATTGAGTTTTGTCTACTTTCTAATTTGGCACTAGTTTTCCTGCTTAAGCCTGGTATTGGAACGATTTTATCTACAAAGAAGTCATTGAATTTGTTTGCAACTAGACTAGGTTTCATAATCAGTTTGTCATTAATTCGTATTTTATTAATAGAGCATTTCGGTATGTTATGGTAGGAATTATTTATTATTTGCCATGTCGTTTTATTTTTATTGTCAGAAGTTCTAATATTAAAGTCATTTTGTGAGCGTTTGGTCAATTTAACAATTTTTTTAAATAGCTTCGTATAATTCCTATATTTTAGTTTATTTGATTGTGTAGGTTCAAATCTAGATTTCCATAGCAATAGTCTTTTTTTACGACTACATAACTTGAGACCACGTGACATCCAATTAATTTTTTTATTTACTATTATTTTAATACGTCGAAAGGGAAAGCATAAATCGTAGAACAATTTAAATTGTTCAATAAAAAAATTATATGCCTCGTTTGAATCCTCTGTTTGATAAATATTGGCAAACGTTAATTTTTCGAGACAATCCCTAAATTTTGCTATGTTGTCGATTGAGTAGTCTCTTTGTGATTTAAACCAATATTTTAATAAACAGTCGCTAGCTATGGGACAGTTGAGCAATTGTGCCGTATGGTCAGAGAGCGCAAATTCTATTATTTCTGATTTACATTTATTTTGAAAATTATGAGCGAAATTATCAATACATGTCAGACTTTGTGTCCTAGTCGGTCGTTCAAAGACCAGGGTTAGGTTAAAACTTTGAAGAAGACATTTTAGTTCTAAAGTTGTATTATTTTGTTTCATCATATCAATATTTAGATCCCCCGCAACAATAATATGTTTGTAGTTACGTTTCGTTATTAAGCTCAAGACTTGCTCTAATTTTTCAAAAAAACGATTTATAAGAACAGCGTTTGGTACCCTGTATACACATATTATTACGATGCGAAAGCTAGTTAATTCAATTGCGCAACATTCGAAAATTTTACTCACAGATATTTTTGAGACTTCAGGAAGCTCTTGCCATAAATGACCCGATCTAACCAAAATGCATGATCCACCTCTTTTAATGTTTTGTCTGCTGAAATAAGCAGCCAAATTATAATTTGGTATATCAAGTTGTGTTTCATTACCAGACATAAAGTGCTCAGTTACACACACCACATCTATAAGTTGATTTTTTGCAGATAGTTCGTCCAGACAAATCGATAGGAAATCGGCCTTATTTATTAATCCTGCAATATTTTGGTGCAACACATACAAATTTTTATTCAAGAAAAAGATTACTCGTTACAGTACAGCTATTTTCATATGAGTTTTTATTTAGTTCATCATTGTTCAAACACATATCATTTAACGTTTGCTCTGTTTGAGTGCATTTGTTCAAAACCTCTTTTTTATTAGATTTAAGCAAAAAAATATGATACCTTTCTGATTTATATTTATAATCTAATTTTAAAATTTCTTTAAGAATAGATCCAGACAAATTGACAATATATTGCGATTTATTAGGCAAATATCTAGAGTAGTCCATATCTAGAAACATTACATTGTCATAGTTTTTACATATAAATCTTAACAAATAGTTCAGTTTAGATTCATTTAGATATTTGTTGAGTGGAACCTCAGTTATAATTATATTAGTGTTCGTTATAGATGATAACCAAAATGCATATCAATTTCAACGTTATAGGGACTATATTCGTGACATCCTCCTATGACAATAACAAAGTCTGTTTTGCTGAGCGACATAATTTCATCTCGCAAGCCATTTAATATGTTTTTGAATGTTGCACCAGGTTTCACGAAAGAAAATACTGTATAGTCATTACCTAATGCATTTTGAAGATAGTTGCGTATTCTACGCCCTTGCTCATTACATAAAATCATTACCTTTTTCTTTTTTTTAGGCAGCATATTCACACGGCTAGTGTCAGTATCTTCATCGTTAGGTATAACCGAAGCAAATGATTGTTCTTCAGTTTTATGGACAATATCTTCAGAGAAATTCAACATAATTTTAGCCGGATTGTTATAATATGATTGGTTATAATGCGTCTTAGAAATGTGTTGATTGTTGTTTGCATTCGCAGTTTTTGTTACATCAGTATTCATGTTTGATTCAGGACTAATTGATTTTAGCGCGTGAAATGTGTATTCTCTAGACGATGTTCTTGGAAAGCCTGTTTTCATTGTAATTGTCCGTAGGCGACACTGGAATTGAGGCGAGTAGAACTGCTTAGGTGTGGCCGTAAGTTCTTTGTTGATATTCTGAATTCCTACTGATTTGAACAAATTTATTTTATTTTCAAAGTTTTGTAATTTTTCTTTAACGATGTGTTTTCTAAACTCAGATTATCGACTTCTGCGTTTGCTGATTGAAGCTCCATCTTTAATTTGTTTAGTTCATCCTTTAAAGCGGTAATATCTTGATTTTGACTTGAAGTGGGTAAACTTTGGTAGGACAAGTCCATGTCAAATTCATTATCACTAAGAGTTATATTAGCATTTGCTTTATTTTGTCTTCGTTGTGTTATGTTAACATATTCATCCATTTTTGTTGATAAATATAACAGTAAACGTGGACTTAATAGTTAGTATAGACGAAAGCCTTATGCTGGTTACTTTGGCCTAAGATGCTAAATGTTAATTTGTAACGTGAAACGGAACGCACTTTTATTCGACGTTTTGAGGTTGGTGGTATTGTTTGCGATGCAAAATTTTAAAATGTATGTACACAACGAGTTTTTTTTTTCGAAAAACAGTGTTTATTATTATATTACGTATTTATACACCAAGTTTTAACGTACACTAATATGATAGAAGTCGATTAGTTCAATCCATAGATCAAGATATCACTTTATTATTGTATGTTTTAAAAGTTCACATTTACTAACTTGTATTTTTTTTAGTTATTTTCTATGTTATTTGTTTATTAAAGCCATTGCATTTAATATCACTTGTGAATAAGCTAATTTTAAGCACACTTTAGTAACTTTCAATGATAAATTATGTATTTTAATTTTTATTTTAAACTTTAAATACGGAGCCAATAGTTACTGTCACTGGTGTTGCCAGGCATCCGCCAAGTTACCGTTACAGTCGGCTAAGTTACCGTTATGTTTAAACATGGCATTACGGCAAAATCTCTCAAAATAGTTTGGAAAAATAATCAATGTAAACGCCTTTTAAAAATATTTGACTAAATAGGTAATATTTATGTGTCGTCAACCCCCCTTGCCAAGCATGGCATTACGGCAAAATCTCTCAAAATAGTTTGGAAAAATAATCAATGTAAACGCCTTTAAAAAATATTTGACTAAATAGGTAATATTTATGTGTCGTCAACCCCCCTTGCCAAGCATGGCATTACGGCAAAATCTCTCAAAATAGTTTGGAAAAAAATCAATGTAAACGCCTTTTAAAAATATTTGACTAAATATTACATACACACATTTATCTAGTACCTATTTTCTTTGTCGTCTCTTGGGACAAACCCTTTAAAATATGGGGCGACTACATAATGTGGAAATGTAGATCCGTCGAGGTTTTCCCGAGAGACTACAACATGGAGTTCTTCAAGAAAGGAGTTAAAAGGTTTTTAACAGAGTCGGCAAAGCGCTAGTGATGCTCCTGGTGTTGCAATCGTCCATAGGCTACGGTAACTGCTTACCTGCTTAGGCGAGCCGTATGCTTGTTTGTCACCTTAGTCGTATAAAAAAAAAATCTAGGTACTACCACTTACTTTTAAGTAGGGCTGCCATTCGTTCGAGTTTCCCTGGATTAGTCCTAGTTTAGAGGGCGTCCGGCAAGCGTCCGGGCGAGGCTTCATTTGTAGTCCGGGTTAAAAATATTAAAGTCTTCGGCCGCCCGCAACACACGCACTGTGCCCGCACGCCGCGACCAACCAACAAACATAATATATTCGATGTTTAAAAAAACCTGTTGACATTTTCGGGTTCTGGGCTCTAAAATCCGAGGTTTTCACGCGTGTCTTGTCCTGGTTGACAAATTTTATAGATGGCAGCCCTACTTATAAGTATAAAATAAACAATTACCTATTATATACTTAAATTATCTATGTATACCTACATATACTGGATTTTACTAAATAACATACCTAATAATAATAGGTAGGTAGGTAGGTACGAGACTACGAATATACTTCTTCAAACGAGATTCACAGCAAACTTCATGCGTATCAGAAGACATTGCAGAAGTCCATTAGTTAATTAGGTACCATTTAGGTACTACTTACATCAGATGGCCCGTTCTCATGCCGGCCCCTGTAGCGAAATAAACTGGTAAGCCTTCGTGTTATGCGCTAGGTACCGAGGCACCTTTAAGTAAACAATATAAAATAAACATAAATACCTACGTGCCGACCGTCACGCGACTTGACTCGCATTCCACCAGCTTGTCATCAACCAAAATATAATAAGGCCATTTAAAAAATACCCACAAGACGAGACCAAACTGATTTGTAAAAATCACCCGTCAACAATTTATTGTTAACTAGCTGTTGCCCGCGACTTCGTTCGCGTGAAAATTTAGATGGGTGCCTCTATGAGAATATTGTGTGCCTGATTTTATGGCAATCGTACATTGTATTATCCGTCTCTATGGCGAATCCAGTTTAAACCCGCTACCGCTAAAACTGACAAACCACTTTCACACAAACTTGCGACTCTTAATTGCCCATTTAATAAGGGTTGTTTCTGAATATTAAAAAAGAGTATTTTCTAGTAATTTGGTAATACTACTATAAAAAACTATAGAAATTTCATACAAACTTTGCCACCCCTTTATACCCCCTTAGGGGATGAATTTCGCAAAATTCCGTGTAAGTGAGCACCTATATACACCTACACCTAATAGGAACGACAATGCAAAGTTTGAAATTCCTAGCACTTGTTGTTTCTGAGATTTCGTGATAAGTGAGTGAGTGACCTTTTGCTTTTATGTATATAGATAGCTTTTGCCCGCGGCTTCGCTCGCTTGAATGTCGTTTTTTTCAATAGACATTTTTTTATTGTTTAAATACTGTTTTTCATACTATTTTAAATCTCCCATTCATACAAATCCTCTTTCACCTACCTAAAGATATCCCTCGTAAAAACAATATACAATACACAAAGGCAAATTTTCACTACAATAACTTTCCCCTTCTTCCCTATTGCACTTTTTCTCCACTCTCCACAGTTTCCTCCTTTCTCTCCTCCCCTCCCCCTTCTCCTCTTCACCTCCTTCAGCATCCCTTGCCCCACCTCCAGCATCTCTTGCCCTTTCCTCCACTTCCTCCAGCTTGCCTCCTCGTTTTCCCCTCTCTTCCCCCTTCCTTCTCCTTTCTTTTCCTCCTTTCCTCTCCCTTCCTATCGCTTCCTATCCCTTCCCCTCCCTTTTTCCACCATTCGAAAACTCCTTTTTTTCCGCGTTCCTTCTCCCTCCCTTCCTCTACTGTCTCCCTCACTTCCCCCTCACTTTCCCCTCATTCACCCCTCACTTAACCCTCACTCCCCCTCACTCCTCCCTCACTTCCCTCTCACGTCCCCCTCACTGCCTCCTCACCCACCTCACTTCCCCCTCAATTTCCCCTCAATTTCCCCTGACTTCCCCCTCACCTCCCCCTCACTTTCCCGTTACTTCTCCGTCACTTTCCACTCACTTTCTCCTCACTTTCCTCTTACTTTCCTATAACATTCCCCCCACTTTTCCCTCACTTCTCCCTCACTTCTCCCTGGCTTTCCCCTAACTTCCCTCTGACTTCTTCCTGACTTTTCCCTCACTTCTCCCGCATTTCCCCCACACTTCCTCTTCACTTCCCCCTCACTTCCCCATCACTTTCCTCTCACTCCCCATCACTTCCCTCTCACTTTCCCTCCCTTCCTCCTTTTCCTCATTTCCTCCTTTTCCTCCCTGCCCCTCCCTGTAAATTTCAAGTCGCTAGTTTCAAAAGCTAAAGATCTTTGTATAGAATATTTCATCCCTAATTTCCTCCCTCTAAATCCACCCCTGTTAAAATAAAATTATAAGGATATTTTTTATTTAAATAGAAGTATTCCAAATCAAAATTTCAAAACTGTAAGTTAAAAAATGAAGAAGATTCATACAATTGATTTCATCCCTTTGCACACTCTTAGGAATTAAATTTTAAAAATCCCTTTTTAGTATAACCTCTAGACATTTAAACAAACACACCTTACAAATTTCAAGTCACTACGACCAGCAGTTTAGGTTGTGCGTTGTCTGTTAGTCAGTCAGTCAGTCAGGACAAAGCCTTATATAATATGTATGGGTGTATGGATGTATGGATTAGACGTATAGCCATCGGGAATCAAAGCATACAGGCTGCTAGGAATGCTAACACGTGATAGAGTCACATAAAGCTGACCGTGCGAAAAACAGCTAATACTTAGATCCACGCCCACAACTTTTAGTTGTGTCTGACCTTGGGCTTTATTAATTGTCATCGCGAAACATAGGCTCACTGGAAACTGGACTCATTTAAAACTAAGCGGAAGATTGTTTAGAATGAGAGGAATCCGAAAAATAAAAACGCTATCAGCTATTCCGTAACCTGTTAAAGTCTCTGTTTATATCAGAAAATGTTTGACGTGATTCTTTAAATTGGCATAACTTTTTTATTTATGAACCGATTGACATGAAATAAACACTAAATGTTAAGTGAAGCTTACCACAATGTATTAGTGAAAACCATATTTAAATCGGATAAGCCGTTTCTGAGATTAGCGTGAACAAACGCACAGACAAACAGACAAACAGACAAACAGACAAACAGACAAACAGACTAACAGACAAACAGACAAACAGACAAAAATTGTAACAATCATTGTTTTGGGTTCTATTTGCGTTGATAAAGGCCCCAATAATTTTTTTTCTCATATATCTTCCATGTACAGACAGCGATCGGTTACATTTTTATTAATTATATGTATAGATAGATAGATTTTAGTCAAGAAATTCTCGTTATTAAACCAGAGCCTGCAATTGTGCCTGGCAAATGGAAAAGGCTCGCCAGACTTTCCTGGTCATGCTGAGATCAGCAATGAACTACGGTGACATAAAAGTCCAGGTTTCCTCAGAATGTTTACAACATAAATCGTATTGGTACTTTTTTGCTGGATTTTGAACCGACAACCTCAGACATAAGGTAGATGAAGTGCTATAACGGCTATCACGATTGTTACTAAATTATTTTGTGAGTTATGTAAAAAAATATAGTGATAGGTGAACATAGATCCCTTCAGCCCATCCGTTAAGGCGAGAATAGGTGCACAGAGTGGTTTTAGTCGGTAATTTGGCCGCCGCATTTCAGGCCAAGAGCTCCACATAACTGCCTCATTATTAAGTATGCGTACCGTAAATGCATTTTCCCTTTTAGAAAAATAAAAGATACCTAAATCCTCAGCTTACCATGTCGTCCAAAAAGACGATATAGACCCTTACCTCTGCATTTAATAATAAACAAGTGATTCACAGTTACATAGTTGATTGCTCAAAACATTGAACGTATAACAATGGCACAAAAAACGAGATAAAAACTTTGTGGAGACGACTTCTGCTTAACCCTTTTAAGGATCTGCACGACAAAAACATATGTACCGACTGACCTACATATCGTGTCGTAGGGCTGTCACAACATATTGTTATATTTATTTTTAGGTAGCCTGTGGTATGTGTGTGTTGCCCACTGCTGGGCAAACTCCTCTTCCAGCAACTTGAAACGCCTAGAATCTTTATAGGTATTAATACGTGAAGCAAAAACTATGTACTTACCCCTTTTTACGAAAATTGCGCTAACGGAGAAGTACAAAATTTCGCACGTATATACAGAAGAGTGCTTTCTGCGGCGCGGTTTCACTGGCGTATTTCGCTAATCCGCCTGCTAAGCATGGTGGTTATAAGCAAACACCTACCTCCCTTTGCGAGAGACCTGTATGACCTGTACCCTGCAGTAGAGTCTTGTAGGTACTTACCTATTTATGTAGTGTGAAATACAACTTAGGGAGACAATTCATCGATCGTTAAAGTAAACTAATTTCTTGTCTTATCAAGAAATATTATTTATTATTAGTTTGACAAAGCATGAAAATAAATATAAGCCTCATTGAGTCATTCATAAAAAATTGACCCGTAGATGTGCATTCAACTAGCAGAATGGCAAAAGGCAATATTTATAATATACTAGCTGCGCCCTGCGGCTTTGCCTGCGCGAAAATTGCTATGTGTTTAATTTAATGTAACTCGGGAATCAGAGCGATTTTCGGGATAAAAGATTTCCCGAAACCAGATCTATCTACATACCAATTTTCATCGAAATTGGTTTAGCGGTTTAAATTTAGTATAGTGCTTAAGTATTCTTAAACTTTCTAATTCACCGCGCAATTTTCTTAGTTTTTCTTTCATAAGAACCTTCTCCTGACATTAACAAACACAACAAAAAAAGAATTAACTAAATTGATCTAGCCGTTCATGCGTGATGCCATGACCAAGGGAAATATGATTGAAATGCTGTATTGTTTAAAATCGCTTCGAAAATAAGCCATTATTTCTCATAAAATGTAAAGGATAAAAATGGTTATTGTTGGGTTATCCCTTAGAGATAGACATATACTATCGAGGACTCTTTTGGAGACCTTCTTAAGTTGTACAATACTGTAGTACATTATTTTGATATATCTTGTAGGGTTTAGCCAGCGTTGCAATGTAAGCGCAAAAAATTTGTTTATTTACGACATCACAATAAAAACATCTAAATTTATCAATGTTTCTCTACTATATTATGCATGTTATATAAATATAAACCTTCCTCTTGAATCACCTTATCTATTAAAAAAACCCGCATCAAAATCCGTTGCGTAGTTTTAAAGATCTAAGCATACATAGGGACAGACAGCGGAAACCGACATTGTTTTATACTATGTAGTGATGACATGGTGGTTAAGTATCTTAAACTTTCTAAATCACCGCGCAATTTTCTTAGTTTTCTTGCATAAGAACCTTCTCCTGAGAATAACAAACACAACAAAAAAAGAATTAACGAAATTGATCTAGCAGTTCACGCGTGATGCCATGACCAAGGGAAATAGGGATTCATTTATATATATATAGATTTATAGAGGCCTGACTACGGCATAAAGTTGTAATAATTATCATGTCCCTCAATTAAATTATGAAAAAAAACAGTGAGGTAATCTGCAGTAATATTGAAAGTACGTGAGTAAGAGCAGTAAAACTGGATGTGACACGCGACTATCAAATATTAAAAAAAACATAATAAATGCATGTCAAACGGAACCAAAACAACAATAAAAAAAAGACATGTCAAACTTTTTCCAAACTTCTTCGTGTTTAAGTATATAAAGGAAGGAAAGGATCTGCGTTCACACTTAGGAGTGGCAACGTCGCAACTTAGTGTCATATTTTCGTGGTATCAAATTTTCATCATAAAATCAGAGCTATATTTTGAAAATATTATCAGAACACTTTTTAGAATTACATGAAAGCTGTATAAAAAGTAACCACACTGCTTACAGTCATTTTACTATGAAATTATCGCCATGGAAGTTTACAATGTATTATTTGCATTTAAATAAAACTGTAACCATTATGGTTACTTACTTTTTATAAAGCTTTCACGTAATTCTAACAACAAAAAATCGGAGCTATATTTTGAAAACATTTTCAAAATATAGCTCCGATTTAATGTAATGATAAAAATTGAAAACCACTAAAATACCTATGACACTAAATTGCGCTGTTGCCACTCTTACGTGTGAACGCTCCTAAGACGAACAATGTATACTACCGAGATTAACCATTTAAAGAAATGTGGGATGAATCCATTTTCGAATTGATAAGACGTGTCTTGTGTGCTATGAAGTTGGCAACAATGTTAGCTGTCTAGCAACCGTCGACCAATCACAGCGCAAGATCAATCCGCAACGCGGAGGCGAAGCGTGCCTCAAAAATCCCCACCGGCTCGACCGGCTGATCAAATCTGCGAGTTGTGTTGTGCGAGAATCGCGTATAGTGTATAAGTTATTTATTACAAATATATTTTTTAATAAATCAAAATGAGGGAAATCGTGCATATCCAAGCCGGCCAATGCGGTAACCAGATTGGAGCTAAGGTATGTATTAGGGCTAGTTTTTTTAAGTACGGAGGCAATAACGGTCTCTAACGGTTTATCTAATGGAATTCGCTATAAAATCCAATTCGATTTGTACTAAGCCGTATTGTCGAATAACTATACTATTAAGTGCTTATTTGTAGAGAAATTTATTCTGACATGTAAATTGAAGGTCAGTTTAGTTTAGTCTGTCGTATTCTTGCATAGTTCCATTCATTCGGGAATAGACAATAATGTTTTTCATTTAAACTTCGGGAAAATCGGGAAGTACTAATGTCACCATACAGATTTTTCTACTATCAAATATTAGCCTGTTTGGAAATTATTGGGTACCATAATATTGTATTATTTTTAGTTTATCATATAAGGTCAAGGCAATGTCGTAAAATCGTATGCACAAAAAGTGTCTACAGAATATATCTAATGTTAGTCTGTTTTTTTATCTAAGAGAGAGTTATTTTATATTAATTCGAGAGCTGTTATTAAGGTCTTCTGAGGTTATTATTTTAAGATAAATAGGTCGACCATGTAGGTACGTCTATACTCAAAATTTACCTAGCTTAGTTAACCATACCTTGAGTGAAGTACCAACGTGTGCTGCAAGACTTTACATTAGCTCGGACTCGAACCTTCGAACCGTCATCATATGTCCGTTACCTTAACCATTGGGCCATCGGGATAACAAAACTGTCGCCGGGGGCGGCCTAGCGGTTAAGGTGGCCGCGTCGCTTATCATGACATTACGCACTGTACCGTGTGGGTTCGATTGCTACGTTAGGTTTTTTTTTTTATTTATTTAGGTACTAGGCATTTGACTCACAAATATTTATTTTAGGAGATTATTCCCTGGTGCGGGTATTATTTGCAACCCCATATTCTCTAAGTCGACTTTTTTGTTCTGAAAGCAAATTACTTACTGAAGGACTAGATTGTATTTCGAAAAATGGCTAAACGTCAAGAGAATAATATTTTTAACATTTTCTCTGTTATTCCTTCAGCATCTGTCATTTAATTTTTAAAATAATTTGTTACAAATTGAAAACCTTTAATGGCAACATCAGCTATCTCTAAATATGGGCATCCGTATTAACTTATTTATAAATTTATCGAAAAAAGAACTTTCAGCGGCATAATAATACGTTACATCAAATTTTCGAAAAACATCCAAGGTGGTGGCGCACATACTTTACTAATCACTTGCAAATTAACTGCAATTAAATACTTTCCTATCAAATAAATGAGTGAAACTAACTACACAGTACCCGCTAGCCGTTGGTGCATGAATAACATGCTATTGGACGGTCTGTCGCCTCTATAGCTATCAACACATTTTATTGTATTTTTTTATTGTAGAGTTTATAACATAACTAGGGATATGCGTTCTATGTTTGACGAGATTGACTGTCGCTTCTATTAGCTTCTATTGCGAGCCGCGATAGGTACGTGTATCTAGCACACGACAACACCGTAGCATGCAATAAAAACACAAAATGTCATGTCCCGTCAAATGCACACACTAATCTAACTGAAAATCTGGAAATGCCAATCGGCAATTACTTGTCATATCAATCTACCTTGACGAAAGAAAAATACGCGCAAAGGCATCTTTCTACTTTTGTTTGTTTCAAATTTTAATATTTTAGTACGCCGCTACGGACTATGATTGTTTTATTTATTGCAGATCAATAAAATTGTAAATGTCTATTTCATTTTTTAATTGGAATATTAATCAAGTGTGAATAGGATATAACTGTGAAAAAAGCGCTACTAATCTCTATATTTAAAGCTGTAAAACGCTTGTTTAATCTCCGCTTTTTAATATTTTATTAACGTAGTACTTGTAAGATAGGGTGTCCAGGCAATCTTTTTACTTTTATTAATGACGGTTCACTATTATCACTTCTTATTGTGAATATTATTAGGGCATCATGTTTGAAACAATAAACTATTAGACTAAAATAACTAAAAAGCTTTCATTACAAAAAAAAACAATTACGTAATTCAGAAGTGTCTAAAAACTAAATAATTTCAAAATGTAAACATTAACTTCAAAGTGATCAATAAGTAGGTACCTACTTCTACAGATTGCTAACGACATTCTCATGGCTATTTATGTCCTTAACTCATTCGTTACTTGGAATATATGAATCATTCAGTGTTGTATTAATTCTCAATACATTACAAGGCAAACGTGTACTTACTTACTCAACAACAGCTGTGACAACTCTGCAATAATATGAGACGCTTTAGTATTGTTTTGACATACTTATATAATATCATGCTATTTGCCTGGAAGGGATAGACAGAGGCGTGTTACACATGCGTTTTGCTAGCTCTAATCTAAGTCTCATAGGTATGACTAGGGAGCCTGTAGCCGTACATTACAAGCAGAATTTAGAAGTATTGATGAATTTTTTTAACATTATTGATTGCTTTGAACGCTTACCTACTGAACAAAAGGATCACCACACTGACCAATTCTTTTAAAGTATAAGTAACAATTACGACTTTAGCTTGACTTGTAACGGAAATGGTAGGTTCTACTTTACTAATGTAGGAAATAATTAAATACACCACACGATTACATTATTTAATGGAGCAATATGATGTTGACTCATCCTGAAAACGGCTTTGTATTGTCTAAACATAGTAGTAATTTCATCTGTTCACTGCCCGAGAAAATTGCTGTAAAAACGATGACCTACTCTGTACGCAATTTATATTTTAGCGTATTGATCAAGTTCGTAACTTTAGCTATCGTTCAAATAACGAGAATAGTATCCGGTAAAAGTAAAATGAAAGCTATTTGTCTATGATGTAATAAAAGAAAGGATTTGATTGTAAATATAACACTTACATTAGACTACAAAAAACACATTAAGAAACCGACTATAGGTTTTTCATCCATGACTTTATTTCATCTACATTTTGGCTCTTTTTATGAGATAAATATATTTTTTTATATCGTAAATACTAATTATATCATAAAACCTTCAACGTAAAGATTAATTTATACTTGACGCTAGCGAAATAGCTGATAAAATAGTAGTCCAATTTTTAAAAAAAATATTACTTCATCGGGCTTTTTAAATTATCCAGATGACCATTGAGAGCTCTGTTCCTTCTCATTCTTAATTGAATACACTTAATCTTATCTACGTTTGGCAATAGAGGCCATAGATTATGGAGGTCAACGGCCCGACTACTACCGGTCGATGCCCAGTTATAAATAGCTCCATAAGCCGCCATAGCTGCATGCGAAGTACCGTTAACATATAAATATAAATGATGCACATCTCTGACGGATAAGCTGCAGGAAATACCTTTGAAAATTACTGAAACTTATGTTTTCGAAAAAAGTATACCAACTTTTTAGCGACTGATACATTTATTGGCTGTATATGACACCACAGATTGCTAATAAATTGTATTACCGTTTTATTTTTGACAGTTGTCATTTAAATATTTTTAGCGCCAAAAGTATCAAATTCAATGCTCCAAATGTTGAACTCTGAAAGCGAAATGACAGGTATTCTAAATCAACGATGTAGGTGAAATCGTAAAGGTACAATAGTAACAGTAAAACGAGCATACGACCATTACTCAGCCACCATAGTTTCCCTTCGTCTGTTCACACGATACTTTCAACTCGGCTGCTCTATCTGGTTACTAAGAAAGCAGCCTTTCTGCCTTTCCAACTGTCTACCTTTCACTTTTTGCTGTTATTAAAAATCATTACAATGGCGTCTTTGAAAGTCTTGATGAACTGACGCGTATTGTAAATTGGTTTTTATCACCTTTTTCACAATCAATGTATTATATTTATTATTCTATGTATGACACAAAACCATCATCACCATAAATTAGTATAAAATATATTTATTGACAGTGAAAACACATTACAGCGTAAGTAATAACTTAAAGTTGTAAAAAACCTTTTATACTTGCCACCAACATCATTGTCTGGTTTAATTATTTTTCGATATTAGAAAACTAATAAAATCGCATAAACCAATAAATTAAATAAATTCAAAACGGCGGCAAATTTTGGCGGTAACAACAGCTCTGAAAGGTATTATTGGATTACTGCTTCTAAAATATAAATCGATTCGTTAGAAAAATATTTACACCGCATAGGGCTGTGAATTAATTATTATAATTCACACTAAATAAATACGAGCTAAGCCCTGAACCAAAAACGATGTCATCTTAGTCATATTACCATTTATGTACATGTTGCCCACTAGGATGACATCACTGAGCGTTGGTGTGCGCGGAGCTGAATTTTAATGTGCAAACAGCACGACACTGCCACACAACCTTGTTACCCACTACTTTTTCACCTACCAATTACGTAAGCGAACAAAATTGATTTGTGCGATGCTGCTTGTAGGCTTGTTTAGGTCAAAAGTTTCGGAAAAAACAAGTTGTCTAAAAGCTTGTTTCAACTTCTGAATTTGAAAATAATAGGTGTGTCAATTACTTCAGTTTAATTACATGCATGTATATTAATTAGTGTATTCACTTGTCAAGATTAAAACTTGGTAATTATTTCATTACGCAGTGTAGACGACCATATGGTCGCCAAACCTGAAATCAGGTCGCGGATTTTAAGGTGTATCGAAAAATTGAATACTAGTTAATAAGTTAACCCGTTCAAGACATTCTCCGCTTATATGGCGAGATAAACCAAATACGGAAGGACGTGGGCGTCGACCGTGCCGCCACCGAGGCAAGCTATTGTGAGCGTCATCATAACTCATACCATTGTCTTGCGTAACCCTTCCCGAAGCTGGGCGTTCATTAATGATATATTATTATGTACCTTGTCTGCCTTGTATGACGGCTCATTGAGCTTGATAACCTTAATAAAACATCATTTGAATATAATCGCGGTAACTAACATTGAAACCAGAATATACCTCTAAAGGTACGACCGCTCCTTTGATAGTTCGACTAGACACTAAACCGGTTGGAAAGTCGCGTCGGAGCACTTACAAATAGTTCGCCAAGAGCTTTCGTGTAGGCATCTTAATTGACTTCATTCTATACAACGTTCACTACACCTATACTTTCGTTCCGCTAACGGTATAACTTTTGTTCCAGTTCTGGGAGATAATCTCTGACGAGCATGGCATCGACCCCACCGGCGCCTACCATGGCGACTCAGACCTGCAGCTGGAGCGCATCAACGTTTACTACAATGAGGCCTCCGGTGGCAAATACGTACCCCGTGCCATCCTCGTCGATCTCGAGCCCGGCACCATGGACTCAGTGCGCTCGGGACCCTTCGGACAGATCTTCAGACCCGACAACTTCGTGTTCGGACAGTCCGGAGCCGGGAACAACTGGGCTAAGGGTCACTACACAGAAGGCGCCGAACTGGTTGATTCCGTTCTTGACGTAGTCCGCAAAGAATCAGAATCATGTGACTGTCTGCAAGGCTTCCAGTTGACACACTCACTCGGTGGTGGTACCGGTTCCGGTATGGGTACATTACTCATCTCAAAGATCCGCGAAGAGTACCCAGACAGAATAATGAACACATACTCAGTCGTCCCCTCGCCCAAAGTATCAGACACCGTCGTCGAACCTTACAACGCAACACTCTCCGTCCACCAGCTCGTAGAAAACACAGACGAAACTTACTGTATCGACAATGAGGCCCTATATGACATCTGCTTCCGCACACTCAAACTATCCACACCCACCTATGGCGATCTCAACCACTTAGTCTCTCTCACCATGTCCGGCGTCACCACCTGCCTCCGATTCCCTGGTCAGTTGAACGCTGATCTTCGCAAACTGGCTGTCAACATGGTTCCCTTCCCACGTCTCCACTTCTTCATGCCCGGTTTCGCTCCCCTCACATCCCGTGGAAGCAGACAATACCGCGCTCTCACTGTGCCTGAGCTCACGCAACAGATGTTCGACGCCAAAAACATGATGGCGGCGTGCGACCCTCGCCACGGCCGCTACCTCACCGTGGCCGCCATATTCCGTGGACGCATGTCCATGAAGGAGGTCGACGAACAGATGTTAAACATCCAAAACAAGAACTCATCGTACTTCGTGGAATGGATCCCGAACAACGTGAAGACCGCCGTGTGCGACATTCCGCCCCGCGGCCTCAAGATGGCCGCCACCTTCATCGGCAACTCCACCGCCATCCAGGAGCTGTTCAAGCGCATCTCTGAACAGTTCACCGCTATGTTCAGGCGCAAGGCTTTCTTGCATTGGTACACCGGCGAGGGCATGGACGAGATGGAGTTCACCGAGGCCGAGAGCAACATGAACGATCTCGTCTCCGAATACCAGCAGTACCAGGAGGCCACCGCCGACGAGGATGCCGAATTCGATGAGGAGCACGAGCAGGACGTTGATGAACACTAAATTGTGGTGCAGCGCTAACCGACAAAATAAAATACATTGCCATTATATACGCGTTACTTTTTATTTAAGTAACATAATGATTCCTACGATGAGTATTGAATGAAGATATGCTTTCTAACTTTTAACAGAACGCACGACTAAAATCCCGAATATGACATTAACGTGACTCTAGGGCATAATAATATATGACACATTCCTGTGATTACATGTCTGGCCTCGTTGACAGCAAGATCTGAACATTTCTAAGGCTGATAGACACTATATGTATTTATATGATATATGAAATATGATAAAGTAAGAATGTCTCTAAACATGGGCATACGTAAAAGATTTTGAGTGCTTCAATAACCGAAGTTTTATTATGATTAAAACAAAATTATATTGTTTTCAACAATAATTTAATGTATATAATAAAGATTTTTATTTATAAAACTGTTTTCTTAATCAATACATTAAGGTCAACTTACATCATGATTAAGAATATAAACATAGTTCCTGTAAACAGACAAACTCCTTGAAGGTAATGATGACGGACGCTCCTATCAACAAAATATTTACAAAATGATCGCGAAACGAAGCGTCATTAAACCATTAAATTATCTACAGATAAGATAAAATAAAATTATCCTAGTATAAGATATTACTACAGCATTTCTAGCACACAGCAGTCAGCCAGTCACAATATTAACTTATACAAAAGTAAGTTGTGATAAGAAAGTGTGTAAATACATTTATTTTAATTTAGATAGTAAGAGCAAAGATTTTCTACATAGCAACAAAAAATAAATAGGCAGTACACCTGACATCATCGCCTCGTTTTAAATTTAGAAATGCACTATAACTTAGCCATTTTGTGTAGACCCCTGCTATGTTATAACTCTTATAAATTAGTACGAATAATAAAATTGTAAGGAGGCGAGAGGATTCTATTTAAATTGGTCAATAAGTGATAACGAAATGATGTCATATAATATTCGTCGAACAAACAACTATGTCATAGTAGATTTACGTGACATTGGAATTATTTAGATTACGGGGTTATGTATTTACATTATGTGCATATACGGTTACTTATTTATTTTACAGTAAACCTATTTTATAATAATACAGATACTTACCTACCTACTACTTATTGCTTAAATTATTGAGCTATACAAATACAACGCTGAGTTCGGTGACAAAATAAACGGACACAATACGTTTATCATTTCTGAAGTTATTTCAGATTGCTTCAAATTACCTCATTTAATATAAAGTGACCGAACATTTGGGTACAAACTGAAATTTTTAAAATCTTAATTTTGGCACGATTTCTTTTCTACAAAACGAAAGACGTAAAAATCTCTTTATTAGTTATTTGCATTTATAGTACCTACTTAAAGTAGTTCTTATATTTAAGCGTTAATTAATTTTGTCGATCTAATTCAAAACCGTACAAAGTCCGGTGTTCGGATATAGACGGTAAAGTCGGACATGTCCGAAAAAATCCGGACGAACAGTAACCCCCCCAGACACAATAAGCTGCCATTTTTAATAATTCGCTGGAGACTTGAATGCTTGAATTGTACGAAGTGAATGGCAACTGGCAATTAACAATAACAATAATAATAAACAGTGATAAAGTTACAATAAATTAGTAATTAACGCAAGGTGACACTTCTTATTTACACCCGTTTACACGTTTAAAATTTAAATTATTAATATTCTGAAACTTATATTTTTGACAGACCTATCGAAAATATGTACCTACGATTTAATTTTTGAACGACATTATAGAGTATGAAGGCTCTGTGATAGTAGTCTAAATAAAAAAAATTGCATTGTTTAAAAATATAAGTACAGTCCATTCCAAATCTAATTTCGGACAATGTAAACAATCCTCCATATTGCCATTGTCTATGGTTTCATGAATTTACTAGTGATGGGGAAAAGGATGATAAAAATAAAATTAATGTCATCATACATAATTAAATAATAATTTCTCATTCTTTTTTTCTAACATTTTTAAATAATATTACGTTTACTAATACTCTATTTGCGTAATCGATTAATTCTATTTGATTTGTTATTTTTATTACTCCAAATACTTGTATTTATGTTAAAAATGGTATTGTATTTTATTGTAACCGTTGACTTATAAACTATAAGATAATAAGACAAACAATTTACATACCTAATTAATAAATAAATGTAATTTTAATTAAGCATTGACCTCTAATTACAACTATTTGACCACGGACTGAAATGGAATACTGGGATACTTTTATATATTTTCCCGCCTGATAAAAAATAGTGAAATATTGATTATATGGAATTTGTATGTATGTTACGATTTTATTATACTATATTACAATAAAACAAATGAACTCAGACTTGCGAGGGCAAATGACAAAATATTATGTACCTATGATATGTATTGGTTAAACTTATTTTTTCTGATAAATTACAACATTGGTTTTCAAAGACAATATAGAGTACAGAAAAAATAAAACTGTCAATCATTTTGACGTCTTAATTCGACCGCAAAAAGTAATTCGTAATTTTATTAAATAAACTAGATTTGATTATTAATCATTAGTAGAAATAGTTGCAAAATGAAGTATATAGTGAACAGAATGTGTATAAACCCATGTGTCATCGTATATGGAGTTTTTGATAGAAAAATATTGAAAAAACTGTTTGTTTACATTGTCCGAAAATGGATTTGGTCGATACTATACGTAGTTACTTATCCAAATATTAAAAAATATGGTTAATTTTATGTAGGTAGTAGTAAATTTGAAAGATAAAATGATAAAAATTATATAAGTACTTAGTGAAATTATAAATTTTGTTAAATACCTACCTACTTACTATGTACATTATTTTAAAACGTGCAATTTATATGATTTGGATTATTGTTGATGAATGATGTGATACATTTTTAAAACAATGTATTTACCCAATAGGCACGTAAATGCGTAGGTATCAAATTTGATAAAATACACGTACCTACGCAAAAGAAATATGTTAGTACTTAGCCGTAGGTATGTTTAACCAACTCGGTGAACTAATATTACTTAAGTAGGTATTAGCTGTTGTCTGTTACCTGCTGCGACGCTTTTTGTTTTTTCGACCTCATCAGAGACCAGGCACATTGACTATGTGCCTGGTCTCTGATGAGGTCGAAGAGTTTATCAGCTTAGCTAAACCATATTTTACTAGCTAAAGTTTGTCTCCATCGGGAACCAAACCGATTTTTGGGTTAAAAAGTAGCCCATGTCCCTCTCCGGCGTCGAATCTATCTACATACTAATTTTCATCGAAATCGGTTCTGCCGTTTTGGCGCTGACACGCACAGACACACATACTGACTCTCAAACTTTCGCATTTATAAGATTAGTAAGATAGGATTGAATTTTTTTACAATAACAAAGCCATTATTTCTTTTTAAGTACTATTCAATAGTAAAATCGTGATCAAATATCCAATCAAATGTTAAATTATATTATGTTATTTTATATTTGACTTTCTCTCGAACTAACAGTTAAGTAAATGTAATGTAAATATTACAGCAATAGTGCTTTTAGCTCAGTGTACATAATGATAATAAACACTGAGTCGGATCGCTGATCGTGGGAGAATGATTACAAAAAATTTGCATCTTATAAACTTAGGTAAAAGTTTACTAAACTTTTTAGTGAGTAAGTACTTAACTTTTAACTTGAATAAGTTTTAGTAAGTATAAACTTTATTATGCCGAACAAGATCCATATTGTTATCATTTTGGATTAACAAAATAATCTATTGATACTTAGGTAGGTACAAACTTACATTTATTTTTAATACCTATCTATCTAATCAGTTATTTTGGAAGCAGCTGGTGACTAAATGTCTACCTAAACGTTTGTGTTCGTAATAATGTTTTGAAATTTTAATTTTGTTGGTGCGATTTATGAAGGTTTCTAGTAAGTACATATCTAGGTACATATTATACTTACTTAGGGCTTTTTATTATTGTTACTTACCTACTTAGTAAAAATAAGTACTTACTTAGATTATTAAACAAAAAAACAGAATTTAATTTAAATATAGGTACCTACTTAAATAAAAAAAAACAATCGAAATCAGACTACAGATAAAATAAACGAGAAAGTAAAGAAAATAACAGGAGTATCTAAATAAAATTATAACAGACAGCTGCGTTACCTGCGTAGGTAAAATCGATACTACTTACCTAATATAAAGCGGAAGAGTATGTTTGTTTGTCTCAACGCGCGTAATCTCTGTAACTACCAGTCGGATTTGAATTTTTGCGTTTGATAGCTTAATTCTATAGGCTATGTAACATCACGCTGCTAGCGACGGGAGCAGGGAAGCTAGTCCACTATAATTGCAATCACCAATCCGCCTATCAAGCGCGCAATTTCTTTGATGATTTCGCGGCTTGTTACAAGAATCCAGCCTTCAAAAGTTCTTATATATTTCTATAATTTAAAGATCTATCACTGTTCTGAAAAACCTATCCTTTCATCAAACGCAATATTACCTACGTATTAAAATTCACAATTCTAACTAGTTGTCATGAAAGTGACAATTGAAGGTGACGACGTCAAGGTTGCAGGGCAACCATCAGTCAGACGCCTACTATCCTGTTAATAGAGAAAGAATGTATCTATGTTGTCCGTCCTACATTACTTACTGTATGTGTAGGTTTAGGAATTATCGTATTCCGGAACATTTGTAGGACAGATTCGAAATGCAATGATATGAAAACAAGCTGGTTGTAGAACGTAAAAGAGAAGAGAATAAGGGACGAAACTCACCGATTTGAAATCTGAGTATTTAGGTAGTTATTTAATTATCCTCATAGCAACAACTTGAATACCTACTGTTTTCTTTCCGATGAACATGTGTAGGCAGAATGAATTGTGTCCCAGCAATAGGCACAAAACTATTAAAGACTGGATATCTATTTTTTTTATATTAGCCTACCAATGTAAATCCACCCCGCCTGATGGTAAGCAGTCAATGGAATCCAAAAGTGGTGGCCACCATACTAAAAGTCATCGGCTTAAACTGCTCGTATGGTGGCCTTTATTATAGCGGCTGGGAATGGGGTAGGGAAAGAGAATGAGAGAAGTGAGGAAAGAGGAAAGTGAAAATTGGGCCTTCGGTGCTCTTACTCACCGAACGAAACGCAGTAGTACGGATACTACTACTCTTATGTCGATCTTCTATTAGTGAGAGGGTACCTAGTACTTTCCCGGTCGATCCGGCCATATTCATACTGAGACCAGCGTGGATCTACTACTAACAAATTAAAAAGTTTAATGGATTCTATTTATTTTGAAGGCAACAGTACGCAACCATACGGTCAATCGTGCGTCTGCTGCTGTCCATGTCCACATATTATCATTAAATAGCCCATTGATTCCTCACCATGTATTTTTCTTCGCTGTACCAAGTTACATAACAATAATTATAACGGGTGGCGCAAAAGTAAAGACCCTATTTGGTTCAGCTATAACATTTTTTCTAAATTAGAAAACTAGATTTAGATTTTTTTAAATGTATATTTGTGCCATTAAATTTCGTACCATTAGGATTTAAAGATGATGTCTTTTAAATGGTGACCTCCAGAGTTGATATACATTTGAGCCCTATTTATGACATTTTGCATAACTTGCCGTAACACTTCCTGCGTTTCCATTTCCATCTCTCAGGGCATGTCAATAAGCAGAATACTCGGTTCTGGGGCACTGATAATCCGCGCATTATTCAAGAAACACCTCTACACCCACTAAAAGTTACTGTATGGTGTGGCATCTGTGTTGACAGAGTGATCGGACCCTATTTTTTCGAAGACGCTGGAGGCAATGCGATTACTGTCACTGGAGAACGCTACAGAACCATGTTACGTGAGTTTTTGATACCCAGTTTGGACGAATTGGGGCTGGAGCACATCTGGTTTCAACAAGACGGCGCTACGGCACACACAGCGCGCGACACTATGGACTTAGTGAGGGACGCTTTTCCAGGCCGAGTTATCTCTCGTTTTGGCGATTTGCCTTGGCCTGCAAGATCACCCGATCTGACCAGTCCAGACTTCTTTCTTTGGGGTTTTTTGAAATCTCGGGTGTATGTGAACAAGCCACAGACTCTCGCAGCTCTAAAAGAAAACATTCGTCAAGAAATAACGAACATATCGCAGGAAGTGTTACGGCAAGTTATGCAAAATGTCATAAATAGGGCTCAAATGTGTATCAACTCTGGAGGTCACCATTTAAAAGATATCATCTTTAAATCCTAATGGTACGAAATTTAATGGCACAAATATACATTTAAAAAAATCTAAATCTAGTTTTCTAATTTAGAAAAAATGTTATAGCTGAACCAAATAGGGTCTTTACTTTTGCGCCACCCGTTATTTTTGTGACCACCCAAAGTCTGCCTATCTATTGGAGTCGACAAATTATTTTAATTAGGTACCAACAGTTTAACCGTACTTACAGGGAAGGGGAAGTAATCAATTTATTTAAATAATTCAGGTTTAACCTATCGAAATACATATAATAATTGGGTCAGTTTACACAAATTACAACGTCGCCATATTTGGCAAGTATGTTTATTAAAAATAGAGGTGACGTAACTTATAAAACGTAAACAAGTGGCTTTACCGATTTAAGAAGACCTCCATTATGCATAAATATAGATAGATAATAATCAATATTTGATTGCTATTCGTGTATGAATATGAAAATGAGGTCACTGGCAGGTGAGTCAATTAATTGAAGTAGGTAATTTAAAAAGAAAAAATATTTTGCTGCCACACACAACTATGGTAGGTACCACAACTTTTAAGATTAGAAAAAAAAATACTAAATTTAAATGTGTGACTTTGGAAAACAAACAAAATACTTAAAAACATCGTGTTGTTATACGCAACTAAGTCAAATAATATAAATAAATCTCCCAAGATACCTACGCTTTGACAGGTCCTGTCCTGAATTTCTTTTAGACTCCAGTTACCTGCCACCTTTACTGGACCATTGATCCTCCTTAGTAAGGGGCCTGCCTTACTCTATCTAGATGTATTTGAACATATTATAGGTACCTACTTAGTGAATAATATTTCTATATCTATACTAAGTACCTAATATTATAGAAAGGAGTTTGTGCGGTTGTAGGAGATAATATCTATTGAACCGATTTTGAAAATTCTTTTTGCGTTTGAGAGACCATTTTTTGAGGAAGATTATAAGCTTTGTAACATCACGCTACGAGCTACAGGAGCGGAGCAGTAACTAAATATGTAACTTAGCACGGGTGAAACCGCGCCTTGGAATTTTATACTTTTATAAAAATGAAATGTTTTAAACTGCACAGGACAGTAAAAATGCATAATATAGTCGTGGAAGTATTAAAAGGAGGTCATCGAAACCACAAATAACACAGCAACAGTGTGAAGTTACAGCCCAAAATAGAAACTTGTATGACATCATGCTAAATATACAACCTTAGGAAACACCGCTCAAGTGTTACATAAAGATAATCTTATGTATGTAACAAGCAAAACATATTTGTCAATGTAAATAAATAGGAACGTTGATACTTACTTTTACTTTTTTTAAAAAGCAACTTCCATAAAAGCAACAAGCTCTGTGTCGCGTACGATGTTACAAGTTTAAAAGAGTGGTTTATCTGGGTGTATTTTATGGATCACACAAAATTTTGTCTTGTGCGGAAGTCGAACCCACAACCTCATGGGTTGCGCACACTCCTAGTGACTGTGCCACAGAGGTAATCTTAATAGGTATTTTTATTATGGTCGTTAATTGAAGAGGGAGAAGAATATAAGTTCCGCTATAATCCTCAGAAGATAAATGTTTTATCTGTCTGTGTATTTAGTTACAGCACTCAAATGACAGGCCGCGAAATGAGTCAAAACCAATTCTACTTAACAAAATTAAATAAAAATAATTTTAATTTTAATACCTACTAGGTACTAGTCTTTTTAAATTATTATCTTAAAAATATAAATCTTCATAATAATACATATACTGGAATAAAAATAACAGTAGGTATCCAATATCCATACTTGATAATCCTTACTTGGCAGATTGCAAAACATGTCAGTGCCATATTGAGCTGATCGAGTCGAGAAAGTGTGTGACTCATGCTCATCGCTCAATGGTTTTACGAAATTTTAAGTAGGTATTATAATGTTGGTAGTGTAGATAAGTGGTAAAAAAAATATATTTTGAATACATTGCTTACTTACATTATTTTGTAATAAACGCTGGGAAAGTGTAGTGTAGTGTAGGAAGTGCGAGATTTACAAATATGATGTCGGGGATAGAGCCAAGTGTAGGAGACGAATACGAAGACTGACTCCACCACCATGTGGGTAAGAAGACAGAGATAGTGATGGTGATTGCGAGTGAGTAAAATTATTTTCAATCGATCTCTCCCTAATCTCATTTATTCATTTTTTTCAGTAAGTAGGTACCTACCTACCTATCACGTATGTATTTGTTCAGTTGTTTCTGTTATTTCAAAGAGTAGAAATATGTAGGTACTTACATAAATAAGGTAGCAAACAATAATTAATATTCAACTTTCGAACATTAATAGGCAATAGTTTTGAATGAATTTTACCAATTTGAATTATTTTCTTTAGCACCCACAGTTGAGCTTCAAAATCAACTGATACCGGTAGGAACTGCTAACCTGCACCATCCCACAGCTGGGCAAAGATCCCTCATCAATTCAAAACGTATTTTACTAAAAGACGTGTAATTTACAATGGATGCCGTTCATTCCAAGATGTCCGCCAGACGGTATTGGCGCCTCCTGAATGCAGAGAAATTCGTACCTACATCGACCAAGTGAACAGATGTTTATGTACAATGTATACCTTTAAGTACCTATCTACTGAATAACGATGTAATAATAATTATTTGATTATTAATATTATCAGAAGTAGTTTTAAATTAATTAGCCTGCCGCTCCAACGTCACACTACCTTTAAGTGATACTAATATGTTTACATATTTACAAATGTTTGAAATTCTCAGCTTTAATCTACATAATAACATATCACATACATAATAAAGATACTAGTTGTTGCTCTCAGCTCCGCCGCGTGAATGTCTGTTATCGCATAGGTAATATATTTTTACTTATCATAAACATGTCTCTGTTTATTGGCGATTTTTATACAAACTTTCATCCCTTAATTCAACCCCTTCGAGACTTTATTACAAAATAATTCATTAGGTATTATTATTTACAAAAAAAACCAAACATAATATGGAACTACTGGTAGAACTGGATGGAATAAACGATAAACGGTTCCAAAATTTTTGATCCGCCAGCCTAACAAATTGGAAAAATAATTCCAAACAGTTTGACTATTGAACTAGGTACTGGTAGAACTGAATGAAATAAATCGTTTAGGTCTATTCTATCTCTGCGGACTATGTCTCTCTCTGTAACCTTCCGGAAGAAAATCTAGAACTATAAGTATATCAAAATCCGTTGCGTGGCTTAGAACTAGAAGTTAGAGAAACAGACCGGTAACGCTGCTGCCTGTTACTTGGTTGGTAATCAGTCGCCGTACGACCGGTAACTACGGCAAGAGATAGAATGGTTCCAATAAAAGGCCAGAAACTACAAGACTCTTTCTTTAAAATTCTAGAACTCTCTTTGACACTTATTTTTTTTAAAACAAGGCATGGCAAACGAGCTAGGACCACCTGATGGTAGGTCTAGCACGAATGCACGAAAACTAAAATAAAAAACTGTTTATTTTATATTATCTTGATAGGTATGTCTCCTATAAGGAAATATACTAATTCAGACATCGTCCTATGTCTTGTAAGAATAGATCCCAATTGGATAATTCCCGTTATTCCAGTTGGAATGGTTATTGCAGCGTTCGAATTAACTACCTTCTAGGGCATCTAGCTGTCAGTCGCCGTGACTGTAGGCAGTGATTTAAAGATGTTATAAGGGTACATAAGTTTCATAGTTATTTATATGTATAACGTAAGTAGACGATAATAAGTCCGAGGACTCCGAGGTAAATTGAAAAAAGACGTGGTGAATTCGAAACTCAATGTGAACATAGGTAACGAAAAATTTAGTTGATTTGCGACCTTTTAGAATTAGACCCTACTGTGAAAGCGTTAACATTTTCAATGGCAGATAATGCGAAACCTAGCTGATCGTTGTATTTTTTACCTCTGACTACCCCTCCAAAGAAAAAGGTGTGAAGTTATGTAATATTAAAAAAAGCAAATATCTATACTTACATATTACAATATTATTACTTACTTATAAGTATTTCATAGTCTGTGGGTTCAGTACCAAATCATCAATCTACTTACAAAACAATTTCGTTTCTCCTCTAAAATACCTTATTTTGTTTTCCATGTCGTTGCTAAAACATGAAACACCTATAAAAACAGTCTGGTATTTTAAAATCTCCCAGTGCAACGAACGGCACGACACTCCCGGTACTGACGTCACTGCGCCAACCGGGTAGTATCGACATACTTATTCAACACACCCATCTTGCGGACTTTTTACAGTTTTAGGTTATTGATCTCTCAAAAGGTGGACCGATGGTGGTGGCGGGCAACTTCGGGCAACCGATACATGATGGTAGCATACAACGGGCCAGGGCGGCGAAAATTAGGAGAGACCTATGTGATATGTCCAGTAGTGGACTCTTTCTTTTAAAATGTGACTTATTAAATACCAACCTTTAGTGTTATCATCAGGTATCAATTTACAAATACTACACGTATGGGCCAATAAAATAACAAAACGCCCATCTGCCTAAAACAAAGTGAAAAGAAAGAAACTCATTTTTTTTCTCGTGCTAACGCTACATTGAAATTTTATGTACCCTATGTCACTCCAACAATCAACACGAATCTAATGACACCTCTGACCTCATACATTAAAATCCATCAAGCCATTTAAACTGTAGCGCGTGCCAGAGAACCTATATACGCTCCAAAAACATTACCCTCCTTGACTGCGTCAGCCGGGCAAAAATAAGCAAATAATCAGTACGTTTCTTAGTTTTAGAACTTTTAGATCGTAGTAAAGAGACTTGCTTCCACAACGCTCGCGCTGCTTGTCGCCTAACAAAATATTTGCTCAACTCTCTAGTTAGAATAAATTTTAATAGACCGTACCATTGTTATAATGTGTACACAAAACATTCTTAAACGTGCTTTCTCTACATTTCTACTTACTGCACAGCGCACTTGTATTGACGGGAGCTAAATAATATAGGTAGGTACCAACCTTTAATACATACTTGGTCTAGGTAGTCTAGTACCTACATGTCTTTCTTAACGAGTGGTTAGTGGTCAACGTCAACCTAGTGTATAAAGTATACAATTCGCGGCTTACCGAAAGCCAATCGCTAATTTTTATTTTTGTTGTCTCTCTCGTTCAGAGTGGACACACGTTTCCGAGTATCCACCTTAGGGTGGCTCTTTTAGAGGATAAACGGAAGAAGCCCTATTCACCCTTATTAATATAGAGGCATCCATCCGACTTGACCTAACGACTGTTATCAGTATCACTTAACAGCAACTACGCAAACCATAGAGACTAAAGAAATCGTTTCCTATTATTACTAATTAACTACTACTTCTATGACAGAGACAAGACGCTCAGATCTAATGCCACCCATCCCTAAACCAGTCATACTGTTTGTTGCTTAACCCGCTGAACATTTACCGATCAGTGAGTTGGGGCACAACTCACAGAAGCAAAGAGTTCTGTTTAAATTAAACTACAATATAATTTACTTATGTAGGTGTACGTCATTCATTAAACTCATTAAGTATCTACGTTCAACAGTGCGCAGTGAGCACGATATCAATGCAATTAAGTAGGTATAGTTGTTTTTGTTATTCCCAAACCAAAACCCAATAAAATATAAAAATGTGAATATCGCCTGCTGTCACAAATTAAAAAAACAAATGTACAAACATAGGTACTTACATTATTGGCCTAATTAACATAAATACGACTAAATTAAAAAAAAACATTTAATTAGTAACATAATAGGTAGGTATAGGTACCTAGCTGCATTTCAAAATAGAATCTTACGAATCCATACAATATTTCGATTATCAGTTTTAAGTTTTAGGATATACTTACCGCAGAGACAGCGTGCCACGCATAAAATCTTGGTCCCCAATATTACCTGAATCACCTTACTCTATCTCCGGATCCAATGGTAGTAGCCCGAAGTCTGTAATTGTGCCCAGAGCGGCCAGAGCATATTGTAATGTAATAGACTCATCCCCAGTACTGTTACCTGTTACATGGAACACAAAATGTGACCAAAACATGGGCGAAAGGTGTAATACACCTTTGCCTACCCATTAGGTAGGTAGCAGAGGCGTGATGATGTTGTTATGATATTAGGTGGTTACGTAACCAAGTCCTGTTTAATCTAGACAAACCAGTTTGTTGAATACAGGTTTTTTTTAAAAATTACGATAAAATTAGCTGTTGCCCGCAGTTCCGCACGCGTGAATGTTGGTTATACTTATCGCATTTTCCATACAAACTTTCATCCCCTATTTCTCAACCCCTTCAAGTTATTTTTTGCGATAAAAGATATGTTGTTCCCCGATGTCTAATCTATCTCTTGCCAAATTTCATCAAAATCGGTTTAGTGGTTTAGGCGTGAAAGCGTAACAGACAGACAGACAGTTACTTTCGCATTTATAGTATTAGTAAGTAAGTAACCTATGGAAAGTATGAAAGTATAGATAGTATGGATGGATGGATCTCATGTTTTTTTAAATTTAGGTAGGTACTATGTATAAATTATTACATAGTAGAGGCTAGATAACAAGTACAAAAGTACCTATTACTGTAAGTAAGTAATAATAATTGTCGTTATTTACGATAATAGGTACTTTGGGTTTTTATCGCCTTACATGTACAGATCATTAACTCCTAATTTAATTACACTCTAGCAATCGTTATCTAATATTATTTAAGTTTTTGACAAAAACTTTAATAATATTATTAGTGGATAACGATTGCTAGAATCTGTGTGATGTGAAGTCTTTTGTTTTTCACCGGCCGGCGTTACTACGACGTGCCCGGTATTCGTCACCACTACCAACCTAACTAAATCGATACATCTGTGACTCAGAGATAGAAATATAGCGTCCCTAACAATAAAAACATGGAATTACGAACAAAAATACAAGCATCCACTAATAATTTATTTGTTTCCTCATTTTGATGTTTGGTTTATTAGAAATACGATATATAAACGATAAATAACATGAAAATAGGACGCAAAGATTTTTTTGTTCTGTTGGCTGCCTTGATCGCAATATGACGCCATTCGACCAATAGGAAGGAGGGAGCATAAATAGTGGTGTGCATGTATCGATAATGAGTATTATGTTATATTTAAAAATTATATTTATATACATCATTAATGGGGTAAGCAGAGACTATAGAACGCCATTACCCCAGACGTATTTGTTTTAAAATTGTATCAGTATAGTATTTATTTTTATATTGTTTATTGATGTTGCCTAGTTTTACGAAACTGTCAGCGAATGTAAATAGTTAACATTCACAAAGTTAGTCTTTGGAATGTTAAATAAAACCTTCACAACCTGAAAATGTATGTCATTATGTAACTTAGTATTTGTACGAAATTATTTTAATAATAATTATTAAAAAATAATATAATATTAATCATAGTTAATTAACAAATTAACAGTTGGTAAAACTAACCGGTTAGCATTTAAGCTGAAAGTACGGGCTCTACTCCACGTTAATGGTCTTATTTTCGTACATGTGTATTTATCCTATGAATCATTATCATTAATATCATAAATGCAAAAGTTGGTGTGTGTGTGTGTGTGTGTGTATGTGTGTGTGTGTGTGTGTGTGTGTGTGTGTGTGTGTGTGCGTGTGTGTGTGTGTGTATGTGTTTCTTACCACTCAGCAACTAAACGGCTGAACCGATTTCGATCAAAATTGGTATGTAGATAGATTCGGTGCTTG
Source organism: Parascotia fuliginaria (assembly GCA_963082885.1). Taxonomy (NCBI): domain Eukaryota; kingdom Metazoa; phylum Arthropoda; class Insecta; order Lepidoptera; family Erebidae; genus Parascotia; species Parascotia fuliginaria. The sequence goes on along the minus strand of OY720193.1, from coordinate 11,479,770 downwards.
AGACGAACATACTATTATGCTACTTTTTATCCCAAAAATCGGTCTGGTTCCCGAGGGATACAAGAAATCATATTTTACGCGCGGGCGAAGCCGTGGGGCGCATCTAGTATATTATGTGATAAGTATGTATAAGAATATAATATAAATTGTTAATGAGTATAATATATACTTATTTATGTATTTTTAGTTGTTTTGTTGTTTTACAACCTTTAAATGTACATATATTTTTTTTGTTAACATATTTTTATATCATAATTTATTTACTACACCTACTTCGTTTATCTCTGCACCAGCTAAAATTTGACTGATAGAGAATGCTTATAGCATTAAGTCCGCCTATGTACCTGTGTGCATTAAATTTAAATAAATAAATAAAGCGAATACTTACTTTTTTTTAACAACTTTGGTTTGGTTTGGTGACAAACAAGCTTACGGTCTGATGACGGTTATGGTGATGATGTCTGATATAAGTATAAGACAATATATAACAATCCCGGCAAACTACTAATCTACAAATTGTTTTTCATAGTTAACAATATAATAAATAACGGTTTTTGTCTTTAGGATATGCGTTCTTAATAAAATTTCACATTCCTTGTACCTATAACCAAATTAATAATGAGTCTTACACCAATGGAATTAAATATTTGCTACAGTCTATTAAGGAACTATTACTGACTTTTGCACATAACACTTTAAAAAATTACATATTATTATAAAGTTTTTTATCAATCACGCCTGAGTTCTACACATGCTAATTTACCAATATTATAACCTTTTAACTATGTACTTCATTTATTAAAACTTCATACATTACAAGAGTATGTCGCAATGCGTCAAACTAATATCGATACTTTATACTAATAATGTAGCTACATCACTACTGCATTCGTAGCTTTGGTCGGGCGGACGAAACGGAACAAAATTATTCTTCAAGCGACCACGAGAGTACGTGGTGCGTGCGGAGCAGAATAAACATTTTTATAGTTTTAATAAGTAATATAAGTTCACATAAAACAAAATGAGGGAAATCGTGCATATCCAGGCCGGACAGTGCGGCAACCAGATTGGAGCCAAGGTAGGATATTCATTTGTTTTACAATCTTTTGAATTTCGAACGTGGTCATAGCGGCCGGCATTTTGTGACGCCGCGCCGGCCTCACGCCACGACTCGAAAAATGAAACAGTTGAATACTGTTTCCTTTTATAACTCTCTCAAATGTCTAAATTGTGTTCAATTGACGCCGACTCCGTGTTTGTTGTATTATGAAGATGTGGGTGTGGTCGAGTCATTTCGATATTTTCAATCTATTTCACCATCAGACGTGTCATTTATGTTGAGATAGGTACCTACGTATATTTTACTAACTTTATGTAGAATTGTAGACTGATGTAGTAAACAACTATCGAAAGACAATTTTTGTTGAAAGCCGCACCCAAGTAACACGTATAAGGTTAGCGATCGATCGATAGGTACGTAAGCAGGAGCAGGAACTTTAAGAGCCGTCTGTCGCTTTTTCACGTGTTTTTTTTTCGACATTTGGCGGACGTACTAATGATTTAGTTTATCGATTTTCGTCCCATTTGCTAATCTGAAGGGAAACATCAGCTTTTTGTACTTATTTGTGGCATGTTTACGAATAGGCTTTTTATACCAGTTTGAGACAAAGGAATTTAACCTACTTATACATACCTAGGTTCTTTTTTACCTTACTTTGAACGTAGACTGCTATTCATAATAATAGAGACTAGCCACTAGGTAGGTATAGAAAACCCCGACAATTCATCAAGTTCGCGCAATACAAAAACCGTTACACAAAGGGACGCATGTTTTGAATCCCCGTTCAAGGTTGCCGTTACCGCGTCCTATGATAAGGGACGGCCAATCGTAGGCCTCCATTCGTAACGTTCAAAATTGAAGTCAAAGATGTTGATCCGCCAAATGTTTGCCAGCAGCTGTCGTGGAACTCGTTACTAAAAAAATTGGCTTTCTACGTAGCATGCGTCCGATTTTAATACTCGTAGGTATTTAATGAATCATTTAAAAAAATCTCGTTGACATACTTGCTTAATAATTTGGTCATTGTAACTTTTTAATTCAGTAATTTCTGCTAATTGTAGTGAGTTTAGCGCGTTAAAATTTGTCTTCAAATCGATTTTATATTTGACATGGAAGAAAAAGATAATCAACTTTAATTAAAAAGATGCGCGTATTAATTTCATGCGCATAATAACCTGCAAAAAGTTAATTATGAAATTTAAATAAGTAGGTAGGGGCAGTTACCGCGGTAGACGTAAGTTCGATGACCGACGCTCTTCCGCGGTAGCCGAAATAGCACGGCTTAGCACATGTTAAGAAGATGCTTGTTTACGATTAGAAAACTAACTATCCTTTGACGTATGTTATAAAACTGACTTAAGTAGGTACATCTTTGATGTTCAAACATGGCCTATTACGACTGATTAAGTACTTACAGATATCTTTGTAACGGCAAATCTGTAATCTCAAGCGTTTATAGGTAAGTAATTGACCTGTAGTAAGCCATAGAGGAACAAAAAATGTTAGGCAGTTTATATGTTCAGGTTGAAGGCTTTTTGTTGCAGTTAAAAAAAAATCAGTAATCCACTCAGTTAGATAGATCCTTATTGCAGAAATATTTATTTTGTAGACAACCATAAGAGAACGTTCATTGACAATGTCATTGTATTGTTACAAATTTGGACACGAAAATTAACTTTTTGTTATTTTTTTGCAAAATTGATTGAAATGACAAACCAAAAGAATTTTATTCAAATTGTACATAACATAACATTTCATTTATTTCACTCAAACTTGTTGGACACGTTGACACAAACATTGGTTTAATCGTAGGAAATTTACGTTATCCGTTTGATAGGATTAATTGAATAAAACGTAAGACATTTACTAAATAAAGTAAATAAATTGAATGATTACCTAGTTTTTATTCGTTTAAAGTCAATTTTCTTAATTTCATTTAGTTAACTGTTTAATAGACTTGCAGCAATTTTCTTAATAAGAATTAAGAGTAGATCTAGTTGACATGGTCCTTTAGAGTAGTCATAGGTCAAGATGAATAATACCTTTACGTATTACGTACTGAATCGATAATTGTTTGTTTACTAAAACATTTAATTGATCGATCGAAAATGCAATACCTATCTGCAAAATTTGTACCTATTGCATAGAATTATCGACACGCTAATTCAAAATTAACACGTGCAAGCATACGGAAACTCGAATAAGCAAGGTACTAATGATTGGTTTTTTTATATAACTTACACTAGAAAAGAAGTTCTATTTCCAGTACACATTGCACATACCTAACTACAATCTCTAATGAAACAAAATTTCCTTATATGTCAAAATCGAACACAAGACACATCAGTATAATAAATAAAATCTCAAACATCCCGGTTTATTGAACGTGTAGAGAATGTCGGAAACTGTTTTTTCCAGCGGTTGGCTTCGTGCCCGCATCTCCGAATAGATATCGTGCAAGAGCTTTTATTTCATTCATTTCACAAGAAATGTGAAGCACTCTTGAGAAATGCATTGATACATTTTATGGCAGGATTCCATATTGAATGTGCGACGATTTCTTGTTGAAACACGCGGTTAGTCATGTTAGGTATAAGTGTTATTTATTTATTTATTTATTTATAAGGATCTCTAATAGCTTTTTTGTATGTAGATAAAGAATTACTAAATATGTCTATGTCTACCGAGATACCAGATATTGTATTGTATAGGTATGAAAGTCGAACATTCTAGATACAGATGTTCCAAAGGCAGCCAATTATGAAGTATTATGTCATTATAAATAACGCCCACAGGCAAAGCTGCTTATGACACTTGAGAACAATGCACCTGTCTACTTAGCTTTCAAAATCAATGGCTCTAGTACATATGACATGCCTTTTTGTTCTCTTGATCACTCTTTTACTTAAATTTTAGAGACCGAAGCACTTGTCTTCCTCTTAATTCTATCATTTACTACGGTATTTTGTTTTTAATCCTACATATTTGACATTGGCTATAAAAACCTGTTAAAATTGGTTTAAAACAAAGAATTCTAATGTTAGGTTTAATTTTTACGAAACTTTCATAGTTAAGCATGTCAATGTTCATAAAAGTCTTCAGCACGCGATTGTATCCGTGCCAGTCGATTTTACGAGCTACACCAAACCCGCGACTTCTTCCGCGTTGACCTCCTTACTGTTGCGTGAGCAAGCGACTTTCCAGTGATAAAATCGCCTAAATTGGCTCAGTCTTAAACAGACTAAATTTATGATTATGACTGCTTGGCATTGATGGCAAGTGGTAACTGCCATTCATGCTATTAGAAAGTGTCGGTACCACAGTTGGCGAGGTGCCTAGTGCTCTATGTATACAGTGCTTTCTTTACATCTATTGATTGTTTTTACTCATCAGTAGGAACATAAATGCTTAACTGCGATCTTTTAAGCTTGTAGTTTTGTAGAATAGATCGGTGCATGCACTCAACTGCGCTACCTACTGAATACAAAAAGGTTTGAATAAGGTTTGCGCTTTAATGAGGGTGCACCATGTATTGTATGTGTGTACCTACCAACAAGGCGCTATAGCAACAGCGTTAAGATGAAACCGAGATGTGGACATATCGCACCTTGGCCACCAATGTTACGATATAATATTATTTTCCACGAAGTTTGAGTAAGCTAATTGATAATGTTACATACCCGTAATAGTGATAAATAATCTACACATATAAGATAGCAATGATAAAACAGATAGTGTAATGTAATAGTTAGTTACATTATTTCTATTGCACTATGATAAGGCTTTCTATGCCAATGTCATCAAATTAAACGTGTTTTGGTCTGAAATATCGCCACATTCATAACATGCTACATTACTACAATTTTCAGAAAATATTTCTTTGCCACGAATGTGTTACGGCCGATCTTTATCGGTTTTCTCAGTTCGCAGTTTCATTTACCTAGAAAGCCTCTCAATTGATTTAAGATAAAATCTCTCTGCGATGTTATTGGATGACTTGTGTTTTATACACACAATTATGCTGGTTTCGTCCTGAAATATCACGCCACCGTTTCGTGCGGCGAATAACCTCGACCCAACAGATTTATTTATTGACATAACTACAGACGAATTGGGAAACTTGTCGCCCATTTATGGCAACAACATTAAGACGAAAGAGGGCGATCGTAATGTTTTTGTTGCAATTAAACTTATTCATCGATTCAAGACATAATTTTATGGTAGTACTGGATCGATAATGTCGGCCTCGTAAATATGTAAATGTGAACGACTACGCTTGGGTAACTGAGGTTTGTTGCGAACTTCGTCGCCGGGCGACCGTGACTCATCCTACACACTCGCCACCTATACTAACGCCGACAGATAGGGCGTCGGAGCCCCGCCTTATGCTAATACTTCTTTTTAGTTAATATAGTCGAATATAAAAAGACTCATTGCAGTTATTAAAAGGAGTATATAACCCGTCCGTAGCACGAAAGGTTCACACCGCCCTATATAGGTATTGGTGGAAACGCCTACACCGAAAACTATATAGGTGGCTTCTTATTGAATCTGCGCGTAATTTTTTTTAGGTATTCATGCATCGACAATCTCTTTCAAGCTTTATTAATAAACATTGTTTTTATTGTTCCAGTTCTGGGAGATAATCTCCGACGAGCACGGCATCGACCCCACCGGCGCCTACCATGGCGACTCAGACCTGCAACTGGAGCGCATCAATGTTTACTACAATGAGGCCTCCGGTGGCAAATACGTACCCCGCGCCATCCTCGTCGATCTCGAGCCCGGCACTATGGACTCAGTGCGCTCGGGACCCTTCGGACAGATCTTCAGACCCGACAACTTCGTGTTCGGACAGTCCGGAGCCGGCAACAACTGGGCTAAGGGACATTACACCGAGGGCGCTGAGCTCGTAGATTCAGTATTAGATGTCGTTCGTAAGGAAGCAGAGTCATGTGATTGCCTCCAAGGATTCCAACTTACACACTCGCTCGGCGGCGGCACCGGTTCAGGAATGGGCACACTCCTTATCTCTAAAATCAGAGAGGAATATCCCGACAGAATTATGAACACATATTCAGTTGTACCTTCGCCAAAAGTGTCAGACACAGTAGTAGAACCTTACAACGCCACACTATCAGTCCACCAGTTAGTAGAAAACACAGACGAAACCTACTGTATCGACAACGAGGCTCTCTATGACATCTGCTTCCGCACGCTCAAACTGTCCACACCCACGTACGGCGATCTCAACCACCTGGTGTCGCTCACCATGTCCGGCGTGACGACGTGTCTACGGTTCCCCGGCCAGCTGAATGCGGATCTCCGCAAGTTGGCCGTCAACATGGTGCCGTTCCCACGTCTGCACTTCTTCATGCCCGGCTTCGCTCCGCTCACATCCCGCGGCAGCCAGCAGTACCGAGCTCTCACCGTGCCCGAGCTCACGCAACAGATGTTCGACGCCAAAAACATGATGGCGGCGTGCGACCCTCGCCACGGCCGCTACCTCACCGTGGCCGCCATCTTTCGTGGACGCATGTCCATGAAGGAGGTCGACGAACAGATGTTAAACATCCAAAACAAGAACTCATCGTACTTCGTGGAATGGATCCCGAACAACGTGAAGACCGCCGTGTGCGACATTCCGCCCCGCGGCCTCAAGATGGCCGCCACCTTCATCGGCAACTCCACCGCCATCCAGGAGCTGTTCAAGCGCATCTCGGAACAGTTCACCGCTATGTTCAGGCGCAAGGCTTTCTTGCATTGGTACACCGGCGAGGGCATGGACGAGATGGAGTTCACCGAGGCCGAGAGCAACATGAACGATCTCGTCTCCGAATACCAGCAGTACCAGGAGGCCACCGCCGACGAGGACGCCGAATTCGATGAGGAACAGGAACAAGAGATCGAAGACAACTAAGCATCTGCACCCCACACACTACCCCCTCCCGCTCCCCTACCAATGCCCCTCCCCGATCCCAATCCTAGCGTTCGGCGCGTCGCACGGGACGTCTTATAATTTGCATTAGTATTTCCGTGTAACTGTACCGTCGTTGACTTATTTATGTTAGTAGGCCGTACCTACGCGTTGGTGACGTTGCGTCTACATTCCCGTGTGTTTTCCTTACCGAAGGGCGGCTCTCGGATGTTTATAGTTGTAAACAGGTACCCCTTACGACGTGGACCCTTCGCCCGAACACCTGAGCAGTGCTGTCTACACACTGATGACACAAAGGAAAAGATCTTTTTTTTTATAAGGCTGAACTATTTTTAATGCCTAAGTTAATTTTAATACTTCGTTTGATACTGTTCAGATATTGTGTTATTAATTGGCTTTTTTACTAAAAAGCTAGTACAACATTTCGAAATCGATCAAAGGTTTTTAATTATGATATTCCAGTGAGTAATTAAACAACAATTATTTTACTTCACTTGCTTTTATTTCATCTCCCACAGATACCTAAATAGAACAAATCACTGTGTAGAAAAAGGAAACATGTCTTTGATAATCTAATAGGTACCTACCTAATACAAAAGTGCTTTCACGTCCGACGTTCGCCGGCGAGTTCGGTGACCCCTATCGATTTCTAGGTATTGCCTTGCATCGTGGTCAAAGTAAAGAGGTATAGCCATACCTCTGGATTTTCGGTTCTGATCCTAGCAGACACCATGGCGAACTGAAAATCCAATTACATGACTAAGCCAATATTGGCGGCACCATTTCAAAGCGATCTCATTGACTCTGTTAGAACAGCCACCATCGCATATCGCTGTAACTTGAACGGAGGGCCGTAGAAATGCTGATTTTTTTCTATGTCTACTTATACTAGGGTGTTATCAAGATATTAGCTCGGTTTTACTCGCTCAGTTTGGCACAGCCACCAATAACCCCATAGGTATTAAAAACCGTGTAAACGAGAGATGCATAGGTATTTTTATTAATAGTTGATCGCCGACTGTTCACGACTTTTATGAATCCACTTTTACCAAATTATTAAAATTTTCGCATGTGACCTACACCTTACATTCAGTTTCGCTACAATTTTTATAACAGTTCACTTACGATTTCGATACTGTAGGTAGTTGCATCTATTCTGCATTTCACCCAAATTACCTTACTAACATGGATGAAGGGTGCTTATGTGGCATTATTTAGTATAAAAAAAACAAAATTGTTTGTTGTAGCTTTACTTATACATTATTTTACACGTTGTGCATTATACAGAAAAATACTATACTTTACTTTTACTTTTATCGTTTATTGATAATAAATTGATATTAGGTATATGATAAATAATGATAACAGAAAGTGAAATGATCCTTAACTAGTGTAAACTGTCAGCTGTTTTACCTACTTAAATAGTAAACTTTACAATACGATTAAAAAAGGATTAAGATTAAAAATAAGGCCTCTTCGTCTTAAAACAGATACAATGTATCAATCCATCCATACTTAGATTAGGTATAAATGCGAAAGTAATGTCTGTCTGTTACGCTTTCACGCTTAAAGAAACCACTGAACCTATTTTGATGTACCTAGGTATGGAATTATCCTTAATTCTCTACTAGAATAGACCTTGGAGAACAACATAGGCTATATTTTATTGCAAAAAATAGTGTGAAAAGGTTCAAATAGGGGATGAAAGTTTGTATGGAAAATGCGATAAACCGAACTTAATTCACGCGTTCAGAGCTGCGGGCAACAGCTAGTGTTATATACATTTATAAAGACTAACACTATGTAAAAACTAAACTATTATATCCTAATACAATAATAACAACTTACCCTCAGTTTCTGAAAGGCTGATCAACGAAAAATTAACTAATCACCTGTTAAATCTCTTGTGAAGTACCTGAAAGCATGGACAATAGTTTAATTTGATCTGATTAGTTCATAACTAGATCAAATAAAACTAAATAATCATGCTTTTAGCAGCCCAATTCGTACTTTACATGATATTTAACAGGTGATTAGTAAATTTTTTGTTGATCAGCCTTTCAGAAACTGGAGGTGAATTGGCTAAATAGGAAAACACAATCAGTAGCATAAAAATAACAATAATTCATCACTCAATTTTAAGTTCAATATAGAGTGCCCGATGTCCAGGTCCGTATGCTTGTTTGTCACGAAAATTAACTAAAAACGTGGCTTTAAGTTTCATTCTGTCCGTTATTTTCTTTTACTCATTTTTGTGGCAGAAAATCTTCAATCTAACTTAAAGTTAACTGGTGTTTATGAGTAATAATTAATATTTAAACATAAAGTTACATTATGCTATTTATAATTTGTTAATAATATAATACTTACAACATTAATAAATACTACCTGCGCCCCAAGCGTGTCCCAAGGCTTCGCCCGCGCGTAAAATATGTTTTGTTGTATCCCTCGGGAACCAGACCTTGTTTCGGGATAAAAAGAAGCCCTATGTCCGTCTTCGGCACCGAATCTAAATACTAATTTTCATTAAAATCGTTTTAGGCACTGAGTGGTAACAAACACATACACACACACAAACTTTCTCATTTATAATATTAATAGGATCTATACTATTATATAAAGCAGAAGGGTTTCTGGAACTACCAAAACGGTTGAGAGCCTTCTGCTCACCGACAGTCCGCGTAAGATTGTGAAAGCCATCATAGACTAACACCCCCACAACACACAAAAAAAAGAAAAATGGAACTACCAGTCGGTTTTGAAAAATCTTTTTTCGTAGGTATGGTAGCCCAGTTCTTAAGGAAGGTTATTAGGCTATGTAACATCACGCTATAGGCGACTGGAGTAGAGCAGTAACCAAAGACGCCGGTGAAACCGCGCTGCAGGAAGCTATTTCAAATAGGTAGGTATATGATTATATTGCCGATACTTAAAGAACATCTACATGATTCTTTTGTTTTCGGATAGCATTACAAGATGAACTTAATCTAATCTACGATATGCCGACCCCACTGTTAATAAAAAAAGGTATAAAGGTGGCGTGAGTTTCTTGCCAGTTCTTCTCACAGTTCTACCTCTCCGCGAACTGGCTGTAGGTTAATTAGCTGACTTCATGTAATTTTGACTTTTCATAAGCATCATAGTATACTATGATCAAAATTAAATAAATACTTTGACTTTTGACTTTTTTGACTTTATAGGTAGATATACTTACCTATTGTAACATCTGTAAAAATGTTTGCGCAAAATTTAAGCAAGGACGGTAGCAATGCACCTTGTTTTTCCAAAAATGCTTGTAATTACATAATGTCATTGTAATTTTAAGAAACCAATCTGTTTACGAATAATCCTGTTTTTAATTTGGTTGTTATTAATTTGACGAAATACATTTATACTTAATATAATATTAATAAGTAAGTATGTCATGTTTATGTTTCTTACGTTGTAGTTTGTAATATAGGTAGCTTTAGTTATAATCCAAATTGCCTACATAATTTCCAAGTTATCCTTCATTGCGTTACTAAACTGACTTTCCTTAATATGTACAGATATAATTTCAACGGTCTCCTTATCAATTTTGCCAGCGTCGCTCAGAATTTTTAATAAACCAGACATAGTGTACAAAGGTTTCAGTGTGATTCCGTTCGCTTTCAACACGCTAGCGCCACCTTGTTCGCGATCTAGAACTATTACGGCATGTGTGACGATTAAACCCTCCTCGCGTAAAGTATCAACAGTTTCCAGTAAACTGCCACCAGATGTCACTACGTCTTCTACTACGAGACAATTTTGGTTTTTTGTAAAGATTCCTTCTAGTATTTTTTTTGTAGCGTACAATTTAGTTTCCTTTCTCTTCATGATCATGGGTGTGCTGGTGTTGACTGACATGACAGCGGCTAACGGGAGGGCGGCATAGGGCACACCGCACAGCAAGTCGTGATTTATGTCGCGAGACAACTTTTGTAGCCGCTGAGCTACAGCCAGCTGTGAAAAGAAAATAGGTAGACAATGTTATACTTACATGCTGAAACTTTTATATTTTTATGGAGTGACAAACACACCTACGGTGGATGTTTTTATATAAAAGAGATGACGACATGTTTAGGGATTTATTTAGATAGCGCAAACAAAGTGCTTGAGGAAAATATTTACACACTTGAAAGATGAGATTTTTTTTATAAGAGTCTGTCATCTTTATTAAAATTTCACGCGAGTCTGGCAGGATAGTTAAAGTTTGACCTCAAGTACTAGGTATTTAATTATAGGTTGCAGGTACTCTAGTGCGTATGTTGTATTGCATAAATATTTTTTTTGTGAATACGTATTGAGCCTTACCATGATTTCAGGGTGTGACACGATGACTCTCAAATCAAAGTAAATGGGCGTGCGTCTGCCGATCTTCGCCTCGATGTCGCCGAGACGTACCGCGCCCGCGTCGAACAGGCGCACTGCTAACTCTTCGAGGGACAGCATACTCTGAAAATAATATATGTAACCTTCAGTTAGAGATATATAGTGCAGCCCCCTCAGTCCTTTTCCTTTTCACTTTCCAATTTTTCCATGGTCGGCAACAGCTAGGTTGTGTTCTAAGTACAGTCAGCCATTTCTATAGGTCACGGTTACCATTAACCAGCAAGTGAGTCGTATGCAAAGTTGTAGGTACCTATGTAAAAAGAAATACAGACAAAATAGAATTTAACCTCACCCTCTTGGTGAGGTTAAATTATTTTTTATAACCACCAAAAATGACTCCACTCTCTTTATGCAGTCATTAGCAGTCACAGGGTCAGGGTCACAGAACCTAATAATAATACCTAGTTACATTATTATTTTACTTTTACGGCTTTGTGTGTAAACATGCCGTGGCAGCCTGTAACTAAGACAGCACTATAAGATGTGAACTTAATGTAGATAATTTATTGTTTTTGGTGTATGTTTTGTTGGTTGTCCTTAAATAAATAAATAAATAAATAATCCTGTGGGTTCAGTGTTGATTTTAAATATAGTTATTTTGTCTTTTCCTTGACCTACAGAGACAAAGAAGAACATTAAGACAAGATTTTTTTTAATTTTTGTCACTCATCTATTTCAGATAGGTACCTACTTTAGAGTAGATTATTATAGGTAGATAGATAGGTACTACCTACTGATATTTTTAATTAATAAGCAACGCAATCTGATAGAAAACTAAATATAAAATAAGTTCAAGGCTATATAACTATTTTTTGCATACAGTCTAGGAATGTTATCTTAAATATCTTCTTTATAGTGTTTTAGTCCATCTGGCTACATAAATTATTAATTTGCATACGCCGGAACATAGTGCTCTTATTTCTGACCAGGCTGAATGTCAAAGTAATTAAATTTATACATTTTTAAGGATACTGTCGTCACCATAGATAGACTTTCCAATTTTGCATTACGCCGAACTGGTGGTTCTAGAGATTAGCGCGTTCAAACAAAAAAACTCTTCCGCTTTAACGCTTTGTAAAATATACCTACTTTTGAGATTATGAATTAAAAATATATTCTAAATTTAAATATTACAATTTAATAAATAGCCTACGGCGCATGGCGGTAAATTTTATTGTGTAGGCAAATCCGCCACTGGGTAGTATATTATAGTGGTGATGAATAATTAATGTTTATTAGTTTTGGTTTCTTCACCATGTTTTCTTTTAGTAAAGTTAAATTTAAAAGGTGCCTTAACACATAAAAGACGTGTTTTTTGACCAAAAGTCGTAGAGATATGTTTTAGTTATTTTAGACCATATAGAAAAGAAAACCTATTACCAATATCACCCGGTAAACATCTTGTTGTTTTTAAAAAACAAAAACACGATTAGATACCTACTAATATGCATAAATTGATATTAGAGAGTTACGGAAAAGTAACCTAACATAGTTTTAGTCATTAATAGTAATCTTAAACTTAGTTAAAATAATTTTATATTCATGTCATAGAAGCGTGGTTATTTATTTTTAGTCATAAAATCTTATTTAAGGCCAAGGGCAATGGCAAAGGGCAAATACCTAACAAGTTTTAATATGAAAATTTAGTCATAATTATAAAAGTACTTACTTACATAGTAGGTACCTAAGTAATAATAATAATAAGTATGTGAGCTTGTTTGTCATTTTATTTTGTCAAAACAGAGTCACTGAATAAAAAAAAATACTGAAAAAGAATAAAGTAATCTTATAGATTTTTTTAGGTATAGGTAGTAGGTAACTTCTCCTATAACAAAAGGTGGGTACCCATTGAAATTGTCCACCGAACACCCAACCCTATAATTAGTCCAAATTCTTTGATCCCTTGTATAAATTTTAGTAGACAAATACTATTCACTTAGTTACTTACCATAGACATACTATAACTGCTATAGTATCAGCCTGTTAATGTATAGTTTCATCTTATTTTATATTAAAATTTTCTAACGATCGCTATTATTAGACCTATGTCCTCAAGTAAGCCTTCTAAGTCCCGGTTTTTTTATTTAAAAGAACATAAACGTGTAGGAACCTACATAACATTGACAATTTAAAGCAAGAAAAATTCAAATAAAAAAGAAATCTATTAAATTTAATTTATGTAGGTTTGTATTACCTAATAAAAAAACAACACGACCTTGTCAATAGTTATAATATTATTTTACTATAAATAAATTTAATATTATTTGTTTAGTTTTTAGGGTTCAATATCCAGAGGACCAGAGGAGGACCAACTTTATTTTAGTACTAAGGCTTTGTTCTGTATGTTCGTAATTGTCTAGCGTGCGTGTATTTAGATAAAACATTAAAATTAACAGAAGGTACGAAATAACAATAAAAAAAGGTTTCGATAAAAGAAACGTATTTTAACTAAAGTTTTTCCTAGTACGGAACCCTTTGTGTTCGACTCACACTTGACCGATTTTAACTAAGTTTTATAAATTGTTACTATGTCAATGTTTATAGACCTTGTTTAAGTTCAAATAATAATCCATGGCAACACATTTACTTACAAGATAAAAATAACTTTGTCTTAATTAAGTAAATAATTTAAAAAAAAATTGTTTTACGAAGACATTGCTTTTAGGAGTAAAGTCTTTCTCCATTCATAAACCTGATAAACTTTTATCTAATTCATTAATATGTCAAGCGTCATTTACCTAAATCTGAACGATTTACTAGTGATAGTGTTGTTTCAAAAATCTAATCACCTCCTCAGTCCTTTTCCTTTTCTCTTTAACTTCCTCCATGAGGTGGTCTTCGGTTCTCATCCATTAAACGATAGAGTGATTGCCAGCTGTGTTTTGTTTTTCGATTTAATTTTTTTTTATATTTTTTTGTAGCATCATGTAACATTACGCTACTGGCGACGGAAGCAAAGCAGTAACGAAAAATGTAACTTCACGCGGGTGAAACCATGCCGCAGAAGGCTAGTCTAACTCTAACTAATGAATATGATTTCATTTCATTTCATTTCATTTCATTACTATTCATTTCATTTCATTTGATATTGATATATGATTCAGCTGAAATCCGAAAAATTGTGTAATGTTTTATGTTGATTAACTGTGATTTGAATTTTGAATATATCTATGAAAAAAATGCTTATTATTATTTTGATTAATTTCTTAAGTTTGAAGAGAGCCGCTGCAGGACATACTTAGGCCTTTACAAAAGGTGTTTGGCATAGTCTCTAATGGTAAGCGAGTTGGTTGGTGACCGGTGATAGCGGATATGGTTATATTTAGTATGCAGGTAATGTTGATAAAACGTTGCCTGGTATTTTCTTAGTCACCTTTTACGGTCACCTTTTACGTTACCCACAAAAAGAGATGGTGTAGTTCCATATTCTAGAGAACCTAGACTAGGGACCACACGGCTTGGAAAGATCACACGTCAAAGCAACGATCTATGACCGGATGGACTAGATTCTTGTTTATCAAATTAGTCGATAAAAATAGTAATTTAAGCACAACAAACCGGTTTTTTAATTAGTTAATGCACATTTGCATGTATATCCTAAGATTATTCGGACATATCTATTTGTAAATGTTTGAAAGTTTTTATGTTTGTACTCACTATCGTTATGAGATATTCTTAACGTTATTATAATCAATTAGTGAGAGAAATAAGTAGGTACTTTTATTTAATAAGACGGAAGAAAATACATGACAATACGTTTGTAAGCGTTTTCATATTCCGTACAAATTAAATTCTTTCTGTGATTATAAAACGAAGGAGGTTCTCAATACGACGCGTATATATTTTTTTTATGTATGACCACGTACCTATAACTTTTTACAGAGTAGTTTTTATTGGAGACTTTTGAGTCGGCACTAAACAATCAATGATCGTAATGTAGTGAGAGTGTAGTGTAGTGTAGTGTAGCGCAGACTCAAAATTACTTAGGTATACTTATATTAGTTATAGAACTTAGTTATGAAGGTTAATGAAAAAAAGGTTTATTATTTTATGGTTTTCAGTTTTTTTTTTGATTATTTTTCTTAAAAAGTTTTTATATCTAGTATGCATGTACTTTGTGTCCGTTATTGTATGATTGTAAAGATTTTAGCGACTCATCATAGCTTGTTCTAACATAGAACAGGGCTTGTCTTTTCAAAATCAAAAGAGTAATTTAATGCTGTTAATTTAACGCATTGTCTAATAATTATCTCGGAATATATACGTAGGTACTATTACACTAAGCACCTTTCTATTGACAGTCATTTTCAGTTAATTATTTCTTTTATTAATTAATTTATTGGCATATCTATAATCAATATAGGTACCTCATTATACCTCTAAGAAACATAAATACATATAATGTTATACATAAGTAATAAAAATATATAAAGCTTTATTATTTATTAATTTTTATTATTGATTAAAAAAGAATACTGAGATGAAAGTACCTACATTTATTATTGACAATCTTAAGGCCAAGCTCAATAATAATTGCGTTTACAGTTGACAAAATGATAAATGATAAATGACTGTCTGCGACAATTATGAATGGGAGCACTCACTCGCTCACATTACAACAACTCCTTTATTCAAGATAAATATTAAAATAAATACTTACAATTATTTTTATTCAGGCACTAAAGATACGTCAGCACCATTCGATGGTGCACACATTAGTAATACATAATTTAATTTCACAGTAGTGGTCAGTAACCGTAACCGGTTGCCCCAACAATCATAGTTCCAGACAACGACCTATATTTTCCGCTATTGAATAAATTCAATAAATTTCGTAATAATAATGAAGAATTGTAACCATGCCCAATTAATTAATTTTCTAATTTAGTGAAAACAACTTTAAAATATTTGTACTAAAATTACTCATCGAAAACACCTGTAATTAATTTAAAATGCACATCACTATCAAAAATCCAAAATGGCCGTACTGCTGCGAAAATGTTTTAATTATTTTAGTAAATTTGCACACATGTATTCGTTAGCTATTGGAGAGACTTAATGAAGCGGTAATATTATTATAAAGTCTGCGCTTATTGCTAATCTAGTTTTGCATGCGACTTTTCTTGGATGATTCTTGCTTTCTAATGCATAGAGGCCACCGAGTTTCGATTGCCGAAAAACAAGAGCAAAACAAAATATTTTTTATGTAATATTATGTTTATTCTCGAAGGTACCATGTTATGAAATATCTACTTTGGAAATGTTTTTCAAACATTGAAGTTTTGAGGATGTATTTGAGTGTAAATAGCAGAGATTTATATATTATATCGTAAATATAGGCAGTGTCAAATTAGTTCTGTGTATTTTATTCAGTTTCAAAAGGGCTTGGCATCGGTTCCACAGTGCTGCCGCATGAAAGTAAATTTTCTCTGCTGCATAGATAATATAATAAGTAATTATTTTTTGTCAAAGATAGGCAAAGATATTAGAGAAAAGACCTATGCACAGTTTGTTGTTGTGTGGTAAATTATTTAGATTTTTTTTTCTTATATTATGTAGGTAGGTATACCTACCTCTACCTATGTGAGTACCTATATAATAGTGTTATTGTTTATCTTGGTCCATAAAAATTATAATAACACTGGTTTCTTTTATTTATTTATCTAATTTTTAAGGACTTTTTTTTAGACATCGTTATTTTTATACATCATCTAATTAGTTACCTACTTAGTACTAATCTTTTAAAAAAGCACCAACATTGTAGATCAACAAACGTACCAAAAGGATTATTAACGTGATATGTACCGTCTGGATATAATTTATTAGTTTAGATAACACTATGATTCATCTCGTAGGTATTACAAGTTGGAAAGTAAAAGGTCAGAAGCGACGACATACCGACGTAAATACATTTACTCTTTACAAATGAAATGAAATGTAATGAAATATAATAATAATAATAATAATATGTGGACACTATCACACATCGTCATCTAGTCCCAAGCTAAGCAGAGCTTGTGTTATGGGTACTAGATAATTGAAATATAATATAATACATATACGTACTTTTTTTTTTTTGTAAATACATACTTAATATACATAGAAAACACCCAAACTGAAGACAAATACAAATGTTCATCACACAAATATTTGCCTTCCGCGGGAATCGAACCCACGACACCCGGCGTCGCAGTCAGTTACACTAACCACTAGACCAACGGTGCAGTCAAATATGTTTATTCATATAGGTTAATTAAATTAACACTTATGAACGTCAAAGTTTACAAAATGTCAGCAAGAAAACCTACAGCCAGTTCGCTGACGAAGTAGAGCCATGAGTACTTTAATCGCCAGGTTATTACAATTTTTGTAAGTTACAGTTTCAAGTAGCATGCAAAGTGACGCAGGCAATACACTTAACTTATAGTTTGCTAAAGGACAAGCTAAATTTCTTAAGAAATTTCTTGGTCTACAAAAAGTTTTTTCATTGCCCGCAGTGGCAGACGAGCCATGCCAGAACGCTGACTGTGCTAAATAAATAAATATAAGTATTTGCTTTCTTTTAGCCATAGGAACACCAAAGGTTGTTTAAGCTGACAATCCGTGTTAGCATTAGGAGAACGGTAGTAGATAGTAGGTGAGTCCAAGGGCTAGAAGAAGATCGCGTCAAAGATAAAATTAACTGTAGTCTATGCCTGTTGCAGTGAACTTAATACTAAACCTACAGTTAAAGCGATTACAATTGACACTAATCAGTAGGAAGGAACCATGTAATAGGTACATGGAAAGAAAACCACTTGATCATTCTAATAGGTAGCGACGCTTTGCCGCCATCATTGTCAAACAAGATGTCCTGATCTTGAAGCTGGTTAAAATTAGGCACAGATATGATTCAAACACTTACCAGTTGATAAAAGCGAACTGCAACTAAAGAATTCCAACTTTGTACAGGCATTTCGATGCACTAGAAAAAGTTATAGGTAGTTTAGAGAACTTTTGTTTTACTTAAATGCCTGAATTTAAATAGACTCCAGGTATTCTAATGGTAGGTACTTGAATTACACGTAGGGAGCTAATAAATAATTGTGCACATATCAGTATCTATGGCAACAAACAAATACGTCTCCATGGTTTTATTGTGGCGATAATCATCCACCCGAATTTAGGTGATATTAAGGTAATAACTAAGTACGGTAACGGGCAGCATAGTGTTAGATTTTACTTTTTTAAGCCGCTATTAGACTATCATAGAAATATGATCAAAGATATTGTGTAAGTCATTTTTAAATGAAGAACATAAATGGCGGTATAATAACTACATGTGGTTATCTATGATCTTAGTTTGAGGGTCGTCGAACTATGATCATAGAATTTCACAGATATGAAATCATATTTATATGTTATTGTAATACCGCTGTTAGACAATAGACAACTCCTGCACTAGGGAACAAGTGTGTCACGTGTGTCGCGGGGGACTTTACAAACATCAAATTAACCGGCACAAAGTACACACAGACTCGGAACAAATATTTATATGTACTGGGTGGCGCAAAAGTACTGGCACTAAAGAAAATACTTTTTTTTTTTATATATGACATTTTCTGTCATTCTGTTGTTGAAAATTGTGTAGAGAACAAATGTAAAATACACTGAAAATAAACATGGACCGTTTTACTCCCCAAGAACGTGGAATAATTGTGTCAATGTTCTTACGGAATAATTCATCAGTGATAAGAACACAACGTGAATTTCGTCGACGATTTCCCCACCGTCCGGCACCGATTGGTCGCACAATTCGACGCTTTGCCACACGCCTTGAAGCAACTGGCTCAACATTGGATAGACCTAAGTCTGGGAGACCAAGAACAGGCCGTTCAGCTGAAAATATCGATGCTGTGCGCGAAGATGTGGAAGAGTGTCCAGAAACATCAACGAGGCGACGTGCCACGCAATTGGGCATTTCCAGACGGACCCTGCAGCGTATTTTGGTGAAAGACTTAAAGATGTTCCCGTATAAAACTCAAATGACTCATCAGCTGCTGCCTGCTGACCACCGAGCTCGTCTAGATTACTGCCAGCGCGTCATAAACCTCAACCTTGAAGAGGATGATTTTCCTTCAAAATTGGTTATGAGTGACGAAGCGCATTTCCATCTCTCAGGGCATGTCAATAAGCAGAATACTCGGTTCTGGGGCACTGATAATCCGCGCATTATTCAAGAAACACCTCTACACCCACTAAAAGTTACTGTATGGTGTGGCATCTGTGTTGACAGAGTGATCGGACCCTATTTTTTCGAAGACGCTGGAGGCAATGCGATTACTGTCACTGGAGAACGCTACAGAACCATGTTACGTGAGTTTTTGATACCCAGTTTGGACGAATTGGGGCTGGAGCACATCTGGTTTCAACAAGACGGCGCTACGGCACACACAGCGCGCGACACTATGGACTTAGTGAGGGACGCTTTTCCAGGCCGAGTTATCTCTCGTTTTGGCGATTTGCCTTGGCCTGCAAGATCACCCGATCTGACCAGTCCAGACTTCTTTCTTTGGGGTTTTTTGAAATCTCGGGTGTATGTGAACAAGCCACAGACTCTCGCAGCTCTAAAAGAAAACATTCGTCAAGAAATAACGAACATATCGCAGGAAGTGTTACGGCAAGTTATGCAAAATGTCATAAATAGGGCTCAAATGTGTATCAACTCTGGAGGTCACCATTTAAAAGACATCATCTTTAAATCCTAATGGTACGAAATTTAATGGCACAAATATACATTTAAAAAAATCTAAATCTAGTTTTCTAATTTAGAAAAAATGTTATAGCTGAACCAAATAGGGTCTTTACTTTTGCGCCACCCGTTAGATGACACAAGAGTTTCTCGTATGGGGATCGAACCCACAACCTCGTGCACAGTAATCACTCACTAGAGTGCTTTCAGTGCACTACCGAGGCAGGCATCAGATGTTATCTGATTATGTTATTCCAAAAATAAATTTACTTTTATTTTTGAAATAAAATTGATTGGGTTCAAATAATTTGCTATTTATGTATAAGTACTTATTGAAAATAAATTTTATTTCATAATAATAAAATAAAGTTGGTACATACATAGGTACAGTATCGACCAAATCCATTTTCGGACAATGTAAACAAACAGTCTTTTCAATATTTTTCTATCAAAAACTCCGTAGACGATGACACATGGGTTTGTACACATTCTGTTCACTATATACTTCATTTTGCAACTATTTCTACTAATGATTAATAATCAAATCTAGTTTATTTAATAAAATTACGAATTACTTTTTGCGGTCGAATTAAGACGTCAAAATGATTAACAGTTTTATTTTTTCTGTACTCTATATTGTCTTTGAAAACCAATGTTGTAATTTATTAGAAAAAATAAGTTTAACCAATACATATCATAGGTACATAATATTTTGTCATTTGCCCTCGCAAGTCTGAGTTCATTTGTTTTATTGTAATATAGTATAATAAAATCGTAACATACATACAAATTCCTTATAATCAATATTTCACAATTTTTTATCAGGCGGGAAAATATTTTTTTTGACTCCACTCTGCCTGATGGTAAGCAGTAAGTGGAATCCAGAAGTGGCGGACACCATTCCAAAAGCCAAACTACTGGTATGGTGGCCTCCACTATGGCGGCTTAGTGAGATGCTTTTTCACGCCCCGCTTAAAAGACCCAGGATCAAAATTAGATGGGAACACATGCGCTGGCAAAGAGTTCCAGGCTTTAACTGAGTGACAAAAGTATGAAGTGCTGAACCTGAAATATTCAAAAGTATCCCAGTATTCCATTTCAGTCCGTGGTCAAATAGTTGTAATTAGAGGTCAACGCTTAATTTAAATTACATTTATTTATACATTTGGTAAATTGTTTGTCTTATTATCTTAAAGTTTATAAGTCAACGGTTACAATAAAATACAATATCATATTTAACATAAATTTGTATTTAGTTTTATTTATGTATTTTTTTTGAAGTAATAAAAATAACAAATCAAATAGAATTAATCGATTACGCAAATAGAGTATTAGTAAACGTATTATTATTTAAAAATGTTAAAAAAAAGAATGAAAAATTATTATTTAATTATGTATGATGAATGACATTAATTTTATTTTTATCATCCTTTTCCCCGTCACTAGTAAATTCATGAAACCATAGACAATGGCAATATGGAGGATTGTTTACATTGTCCGAAATTAGAATTGGAATGGACTATATGTCATGATATCTTAATCATTTAAGTTTTTCCATGTGTGTAACACGAAATTTAAATATAAATGTTGATTTGATGTCAAAGGCCATATCTACCAGCTAATCTAAGTAGGTAATAGGGTAATGCAGAGTCAAAACACAGATGGATGCATGCCAGTCATATTGTATAACTTTTGCCTCATAGATTTCCTCAGCATTTCTCAGAGTGGAGCTATTTTTTTAAAAGTAGGTAAGTACGTAGGTATAATAACCAGTTTTAACCAGTTTGTAAGTAGATTAAAATACCTGTTCTCTGTCCACCCTCACGTGTGGCCGTGCGTGAAAATAGTTTAGATAGAACTAATCACTTCTCATTTTGTCATCCGCTACCAAAATAAGTTCATACCTATATTGAAAACCAAACAACAAACTTAATAATACCACTTACTTATCAATTCTTGACTTGTTTTGAACTTTAAAGCATAGGCATTAAGGTTAATGTAGAAAATATATTGAAATTTGAAACGCAATGTTGTTAGACTTTTGCTTTATTTCTCTTGTCTGAAATGTCGCGACGGCTTGGGGATATGTTGCTATTTACGGTAACTCATTCGAGATGGTTCTAAGAGTGGCTTCTATTAAGTTTCTTCAAAGATTCTCTTGAAGTGTACTTAAGTAATTAAATATTTAAAATAATCAGATCACACAGTTTAAAAACAAAAAATTTTAACTTCCATATATAGTTTTTGTGATAAGAGCCATCTAGCGTTATTCATAGTAACGTCTTTACAAACCAGTCCACTTGTGTTTGTAAAAATAATTTTGTTTTAAATTGAACATTCTGTGTAACAGGATACTATACCCTGATTAGATTTCCGTTCTGTGAAGAAGTACATTTAGGATTGGAAGACGCCAGATTTCCTGTAGGTAATTCTTGAGAAGCTTCCTGTAATTCTTTCTAGTGAGAAATAATGTAGTTTTTGGGCAGGTATCTGTAGGTAACTCAATAAAGGAACCAAACTTAAACCTTGTCGGTCTTCATCCTCTCTTCTAATTCGTACTCCTCTACATAGTACTAGCCGTCATGACGGCTCTATGTACTGTATGCGATTAGATTGTGGAATTCTCTTCCTCACGTCATTCGTGAGAGTACTTCTGTGGATGTGTTCATGAGAAGTACAAGAGAACATTTCCTGTCTTTGGTTAAATAATATATGTAACTAAGTACCTGTAATTAGTATAATTATGTAAAGTTTAGCGCCTTTGTAAATCTGAATGATGCAATAAGACACTATTGCAATGATATTTTTTATTTTAGTGCTTGTTTTTGACCGAATGAAACTTTTGATACCGAAGCGAAGGGAGTAGTAATATAAAAATATATGTTTAGAGAGCAAAGTCGTGCGGGTTCGAAGTCACTCATTAGTCATTAAATATAATGCAGCGTGCTGTTTACCTATCGATAAAAATCGAGGCAATCCGCAAGAAAGCCAATGTGGCTCTTTTAAGAGTCTAATAGCTCGCAGTGTTGCATTATTGAAGCCAATAAAACCAATAGCCTTAAGGTAACTTAACTTACCTTGAGAGGCAACGACCACGAACCAGCAGTCTCCTTAGAGGTAGACGGCATATACTGCGTTGCTTTAGTTTGTCAGGCTGTCGGTCTATTTTTTTTTTTTTGGGGGAAGTTGGGCCTCCGGCGCTCTCTCACCGAACGAAACGTAGTAGTACGGATACTACTACTCTCGATCTTCTAAGAGAGGGTAGCACTTCCCCGGACGATCCGGCCCATTCATGCTGAAATCAGCGTGGATCTACTACCGTATGCTTTCGCCAGGTTGGTCAAGCGTTGGATAAGATCGCCGTGACAATGTTATTAGGTAGGTATGTGAGCCCCAGCAACCATTTGCCTTTTTTTTTTGCCTATCAAAATTTACCCACTGCGCCCGATAGTAAGCAGATGACTCCAAAACCATTGTATCAAACTTTTAAAGAGACTTATATCAAAGCCAAACACATTTATTCATTTAAGTTAATTGATTAAACACAAAAAAATTTAAAAAATTACTAAATGTCAGCCAATTAGCCTTAGAGCTTTTCGTTCCACTATTTTTGTTAATGGATCTTGCGCAGTAGGTATCCTCTATTTGTTTACGTATCGCGAACTATCTCACCCATCCGCGATTGTTTACGACAAATAGGACGTTACCCTGCTTACAGTTCCGTGTACCAACGTGTAACGAGCTATATTTCGGTCATTTTATGAGCTTTCGCCAATCGTACTACTTACATTTAATTACAGAAGGAAAATAGATAAATCCCGATAATGGTGAACAGCGGTTTATTGCACTCATGGAGTCATTCATTGGACTAGCGTTGGTAACAGTGGCGTGCAGTTTTCCACAGTTTGACACAGGGACGGAACAATGGTCGGCCCTCGTGCAGCTATTGAGGCATAAAAGGCACCAACAAACATGAGTTGGACTGTTCTGGAAAGGCACAGTCGTAGGCATTGTGCAATACTGAAGTCATATTATTCTCGTATTAGCTCTAGTTTGGTCAAACCCTGACAGTCTTTCAGCCATGGCCACTATAGGGTGCCAAAGGTGAAGATTTTCCTGTGGAACTAGGTATGTAGTTAGGCGGTAAAGGTTTCTTTTAATCCACAACTTTTAACAAAGCTTACTTACCAAAGTTCTTCTATTACAGCCTCTACCTACAAAAACCACAACATTACCGAAATGTGGCTGAGGTTATCTTCATTTGAAACTCAACAGTCTTTCATTCTATGCTTACTCCAAAATCAATCATTTGTTTAATAACATTTGCAACAAAATTCGTATAGTACTTAACATAAAAAAAAGCGTTCGCCTCGCAAAATGATAGACCGAAAACTTTAAAATATGAATAGTTTCTCCGCCAGGTGGTGCCAATAGATGCCAGTTCACGACTCAAGCTGGCAGAATGCCAATTTAAAAAGTAAATGGCTTCCTCGCTGTTTCGAAACTATCAGGTTTCTATTCTCAAAAATTGACTGCATCCGTGTTAAATTTTAAAATAGATGTGCAGTCTTATTATAAAGGGAAAGTTATACTTACTTAGCTAAATAGATCGTAGCAACACAGATCGGGTTTTGACATTTTGTGCCTTTGCAATAGTTGATCCGGAATGTCCGGCAAATAAAGTAATCGATATCGACATCAGCCTGAAGACATCCAACAGAAGACAGCCTATCGCCAAGTGATAAATTTGGCAAAGTCACTACGCTAAGCAGATAAATTGACGTCTTCAGTACCTACAAAAATGGATTGATAAATTAATGCCGCTTTCCAACAACTTTGCTTTACCAAAGTAGGTACTTACCTATAATTTATTTAAATTTTAAAAAGCCTGATAAGATTAGGTAGGAGGTATACACTAACATTTCTCTCCATTTAATAGCTAAATGCAGTGTCAACCTTAAAAGATAAACAAAAGAGTTACAATCGAAATATAAAAAGCTTTTTTCTTGAGTTTTGAAAGTCATGTGAAAACGGGAAATTATCTGTCAACTGGCAAATTGCTAGTGTTGCGCTAAGGTGGCCGGCGCGCAACGTTGGCTGTTTGACGCACGCACAAGCCATCAGTGCATGACAATGAAATATATACAAATGTTTTTACAGAGTTCAGTTATTTTCATGTAAAATTATTACGGTTTATGAAATTCGAAAAGCGCTTGACTACCAACTTACCTATTTAATTTTTTTTTTGGTTAGGTAGGTATATTATCTATATCTTTTTTCATATGTAGTAGCCTACCAAAATATCTTCAATCTACTTTAATAGTGAACAATCAGTAGAATCCGGGAGTGGCGGACACCATTCTAAAAGCAATCGTCTTAAATCCCAAACTGCTGGCATGGCCGCATAGTGATAGTGACAAACAAGCCGTGGCTGCAGCCTGCTTTACCTAGGGTTGCCATCATTAATAATAATAAGTAAAGAGAGGAAAAATAATAAATAGGTACCTATCTACCTAGTGCGTGCACGCGTGCGTGCGTGCGTGCGCGCGTGTGTGTGTGTGTGTGTGTGTGTGTGTGTCTGTAGCATCGTAGCTTCCGACCGGATGAATCGATTTTGATTTTGTTTTTTTTTGTCTCAAGGTGAATTAATCGGAAGTGTTCTTATCTATGTTTCATGAAAATCGGTCCAAGATCGCTGATTTCATATTTTCACAACTCCCTTATCACCTATGGGTATCAAATTAAAGGGCTTGATTAATAGAATAATGTAGGTAAGTACACTAAGTTTGGGTTTTTTAAATTTTCAATTTATATTATGTATGTTAGGTATTTGTAAGATGAATCTACCTTGAATTTGTTTCTTATAAAAGACTAATTAATTAATGGAAGGCAGGCGTGAAGTTATTGTATGTATTTTGTTGATAACTGTCTCAAAAATCTGTCAAAGATATCTAGGGGATCAGACCGGAATAAAATATTTAAAATAAATTTTTATTTTCGTTTCTGATTCCCTGCACGGGGGATCAGAACAGAATAGAAAATAAAATTAAAATAAACCGATCCCCAGAGATCATATATGGGGGATCAGACCGGAATAACTCTATTAAAGTAGGTAAGGGTAAAAATTAAAAAATGCATGCCACAATACTAAGTGCACTACAACATTGAGTAACTTTTTATCTAAGTATGTTCGTATTCACGCGATTCGAGTCGCCAATGCTCTGTCGAAGTGTCGGAGACTTTTTGCACAAAACGTCTGCTCTGTCTACTGTCTGAATATAACGGTAACAACAATATGCACGCTACTTACCTGTATATTTACATTTAAAATGTAACATTAAAAAGTAGATAGTTTATTTTTTTATTGACTAACTACTTACCTACCTAAGTTTGGTGATTCAGTGATACAAACAAATACTGTAAAGTGGGTGTGTGGACGTATTACCAGGTGTCTCAGTTTCCAGAGTCGAGTACAGTAATATTGGGTGGTATATCTGTCGAGAAATTAGGTAGGTACCTATTAGTCCTATACCTATTAGTAAACTAGCTGATTTTTGGCATAAAACGTAGCCTATGTCCGTCTTCGGCACCAAATCTATCTAAATACTAATTTTCATTGAAATTGGTTCAGCCGTTAAGGTACTGAGTGGGAACAAACACACACACACTTAGACACATACAAACCTTCGCATTTATAATAATTATAATAATATGATTGTGTCAGGTGAATAGTAGTTAATTAGACAGCTTGTGACTTTCTAATAGCTTCTGTAAAAAGTATTTTCAAATGCCGAATAAGCAATTGGCATCAAATACGACACGATAACATTACAAATAGTTGCTGCAAATGTAAGAATCAAAGTCATCGCTCTGGCCTCTAAACAACTCCAAACATAAACTACCTAATTAGTAAGCAATAGATTAATTTCAATGAACGTAAAAAAGAAATTTAGCACAAGGGAATAAATTTCTTAAACTCATTATAAAACAACAGTGTTGCGAATTCTCTACGGATAAAACAATACATTCTGGTGTGACTCTACCGCATTAACGGATTAAATGTCTATAGAATATAAAGTAAAAGGATTTGTCACTTCGGCTGCTAGCACCTCATAGATAAATTAGAATATCGACGTAAAATAAAAGAAACGACGCCCTTCTTTAATAAAGTCTTAGGAAGATGAGCGTCGACATCAAGTTCAACTACCCCCTCGGTCCTCCCTAGTACTTACTCCCTACATGGTCGTCAACGACTTGGTCGTAGTACTTCTCCTGACGATCCGGCCCATTCATGCTGAATGAAACACATGAATGGAGACCTCATTTGTGTTCTGTGGATTTTTAGTTACTTTTGTGTCGTGGCAGGCAGAGGCGCCACGATCATAGTGCATGACTTTCTGACGGTTTGATGATCCAAAAGTGCAAATAATATTATTGAAAAACGATAAACATTGAAAGATTTATAAATATTAGGTCTGTATCCAGTAGTGGACGACTTTCGGGTGATATGATGAACCCACTGGCGCCTAGGTACTAAGAGATAATGATTTATGTTTAGTTCTCGACGACGTTCCATGGTCTCTCTTATTATTCAGCACACCTACTTTCTTATGTACGAGAACATTTTACATGCAAAGTGTTCCGGTCTGGTTTTCAGACATTAATATGAGTCTAGATTATTAACAGTCAACAGTTTTTAAAATAAGTACTTCATAATAGTAAACGGACTTCCAGGATCACAGAATATTTTCTATATCTTACCTAGGCTGCAGGACAAATAATTATATTGCTAGACAAAATTACTGACCTATAAGAGAGGTTAAAAAAAATCTAACGAAGACGCTCCATGCTTTAAAATTTTGTGCTTATTGTCATGGTTGTATTTTAGTTTTTATTGGATTAATTGCAAGTATTCCTATAAAACACTAGACATTGTTGTAATAAATGTAATAATTTGTATTCAATTATTTAAAATATTTATTAAACACATACCTAAACTAAATTAAACAGATACAAGCATCTATTTCATGTAGACATCGTTATTCTTATTAATATAATCATGATCATTGGCCCAAAAGACGTCCACTGCTGGACATAGGCCTCGTTTAAGCACAACTTTGATCGGCAGTGAACGCAATATTTACATGTAAGGTTTCTAAATAAATTTATATACTTAGTTATTTTGTCTTTGCTTCATTTCTCTGAAGTAATAAACGACCCTAGTCTAGACGGAAGGATGATTCACTAAATGACAATAAATTTAGCTTTTACTAGCTAACTGTAGTAATAAGGCACTGTTAAAATCTATCTAGATTGAGGGTTTCAAACTATACAAATACTGTCTGAATATTTTGAAGTTTTACTTTCTGGACGTATAAGTACAATGTATGTTTTAGATACGCTAAATCATTATGAAAACCTGTGCTGTAAGATATAATATTAATTATTATATACCGGTCTAGGTACCGGTATATAATATTATATCTTACAGCACAGTAGAGGTACTTATTAAAACTGATTCAAAATGCCTTTAAATTAAAAAAAAATATAAGTATTTTTCTTTATTCTTTTTTCCTATTTCTTAATCTCTTCTTTACTGTCGTGGGGACTGGGGTGCAGTGTCTTTCGTAAATTAAAAAGTAATAATAATATTATATTGCATTAGTTATCTTATTTTATATTTTCTTAGAAGTAAAACTATAAAAATAAAAACAAAATACACAATACATGGATAATACGTCTTAATTTATAAAATGGCGAAACACTCTGTTAACTAATTAACAGCCAAACAAATAATATTGCTGATTAACTAAATGAATAATAGTAGGTACTTAGTACTAATATGACGAAGCACAACTTAAAAAAACTCAATGTTCATTTACTCGTATCACAAAATAACAAACATTGTAAAAATAATCTTACAGCTAATTAATTGAGGTATAATAATGACCACTAATTCACGCTAGCCGTAACCAAAATGTACAAAAGTAATTAGCACTGACCTATAAAACTCACATTTTACGCTTATTCATGGTGATTGATAAATAAGGTCTAAAAGGAATGATGCCCTAAAAATTACTAAGACAACTTGTGTGAATTAGGTAAGTGCGTATTTCTTTGACCGTTTGTTGAATGGTTTGTGCACTATAATTCAACTAGCTGACCTAAGGCCGTGCGTGTAGACGCGTGTTTTCTTGTTGAGCTGAGACTTTGAGACCCTCGGTTAGGTGTATATATTTCTTATTTTTTTTATTTATAAGTAATAAATAAAAAATGAGAAACATACTGTACTTGGAAACAAACTCTGGGTCATTATACTTTCCTACTATTGGACATTTGGTCCAAATTATACCTAGCTATAGAAATATTAATGAATTACACTAAGTATTGTCTGTGTGTAGCGAACGCACAACCTGCACAGAGTAAGAACCTTTTCCCAATAAGCCTCTGAAACAGTCTTATTTCAGTTCTGGCTAATACTACCCTAAAATTAGAAAACCTGCTTATCAATTGGGTCAAGCTAAACAAGCAGTTCAATTTACAAAATTACAAATAGTAAGTAATACAATTTTAGTAATATGTAGGTTAGTAAGTACCGAATTAGTTTAACTACCTTGATAAAATTACCCATTAGATTTGAATATAAGATTATAAGCACATTAAATATGGCATTAATCACGAAATAGGTTGTTTACTTTATTTTGTAAGGTACTGTAAGAGCAACGTTTCTTTTAGAAGATCCACGGACTTGGAGTAGCCTGGTCAATGTACTTACTTTCACCCTACAGAAGACCCCTGAATACATCAGTCACCAAATCATGTCCACTGGAAGATGTCTAGTGATAGACAAAAGCGGCCTAAGAAGATATTGAATTTAGGGAGCTTTTGCTACAATTGCTCACCCAAACATGTAAATGCTTAGATGGGGTCTTTTATTCATTAATACATAGGCTGCTATGTAAAAATCTGGAACTGGCCACTACATAAATAATGTTTAAAAAGTAATTATTACATACTCCTTGGCTGTAGAATGCAGTTTGCTTCATCCGACTGTCAACTGTTTTCATTGTGTTACGCGATTTTAAAAATTGCGTGCGATTATCACAATTGATTTAACTCGGGAATATTTTCGTGCGATGATTTATTATGATTTTCGACGTGGTCTAACTCAACAGCAGTGCATCGATCAACTCAGTTCGACTTTTGGGGATCAAGCACCATCGAAGACCACTGTGTATCACTGGTTTAGTGAGTTTAATCGTGGATGTCGTATGTTAACGGACAAAATTAAAGATGGTCGGCCTGAATCAGTTGTTGTGCTACGAAATACCGACGCAGTGCGTGAACTAATAATGCAAGATCGTCATGTTACTTATTGAGACATAAAGGCGTCCTTGGGCATTAGTATGACGAGTATAAGTACGTAAGATATTACAGGAACACTTGGCTGCAAAAAAAGTTTGCTCGCGTTGGATACCACACAACTTGATAATAGAGAAAACAGGCCCGTGTCGATTGGTGCAAAAAAATGATAAAGAAATACAATCGTGGTTTATCAAAAGCTGTTTATAATATTTACACAGGTGATGAATCCTGGATTTATGTGATCCCGAAACTAAGCAACAATCAACAGTTTGGGTGTTTCAACATGAGCCGAACCCAACAAAAGTTCCTTGTACAAAAAGCACTTTTAAACAAATGGTCGCCTGTTTTTTGGTATAGATGGACACGTGGCTACTGAACCACTAGAAAATCGTAAATCTGGTAAATTGGAGTGGTACACGACCATTTGTTTGCCAGAAGTCTTTGCAGAAATTAGGAAGAACAATCCAAAACGCAGAATCATTCTCCATCATGACAATGCAAGTTGTCACACTTTCGAGTGAAACAACCATATATTTTTAGGGTGAAACGGTGGAATTAACAGGTCATCCACCATATAGCCCTGATTTGGCACATAACGAATTATTTTTATTCGGAACTGTGAAGAATAAATTACGTGGTTAACGATTTTCAACCCGAGAAGAAGCTGTTGAGACATTCAAAAATCATGTTTTGGAGATACCGCCTTCCGATTGGAAAATGTGCTATGAAAACTGGTTTCACCGAATGCAAAAGTGCATCGATCATCACGACGAATATTTTGAAAAGCAATAAAATCATACATTTTAAAGTCAATGATATTTATTTAATTTAATTTCGAATATATAAATAGCAGCCCTCGTACCCTCGTTGACATTTTTCTTTTGTAATTATAAATGTTACAATCGACTGGTTTATGAGTATGACTATGGCTTACAATAAAAGAAGTATTCAAATAAAATCTGTGACTATCCCCAACACCACCTAATATTCAATTCCATTTTAATCTCAATCTGCCTACTGCAGCCCACAGGTGGACATACATGTCTCCCAACCCAATTTACGCTACAACACAAGTCCTCCGCTTTTCGCAATACTTAACTACTACTAATTAAAAGGTTATTATTATAAGCTATAAAAACTACTTTGACCTTAATTCTCACTAAACAATTAAATGCAGAAACTAATGACTTACTATGCGTTCTCACTCGTAAACTAAACTATAAAGCAGAAAGAGCACTCTTATGTGAAAGTTACGTCCAGTAACAGAAAATAAATCATGAATCAGACACTACTTCAAACAAGAACAAGTTATAATAAGACTAAAAACATGGAAATAGGCGTAAGTAACAAGTAAGTATGTGTTGAACCATGCAAATTAAATAGTAAGTAATAATATTATGTTTTTATACCTACAATTTTATCTTTCCAATTTTGATCCTAGGTTTACCAGCGCGTGTCAACATTATTTTTGTTTCACAACATGAAAGTGGTAGGCCAAGGCATAATCAAATGGTGCCGATTACCCCAAAAATCTAATAATATGCAATTAACGCTTTAGTGATCTGTGAGAGGCGTTGCCTCGTGTAGGTTCTGTAAGTACACTTTTTTTTTATTTCTCCCCTGTCAGGATTTAGTATACCTACCCACTGCCGTAGACAGATCCTACTGCATAAAATTGATTTAGTTATTTAAATATAGCTTAACTAATTAAAATGTAACAACCTGACTATCTAATTATTTGATTTTCAGCTCCTTGAAACTGCATAATAGTTTGGTGGTGCTATGTACGGATTACAACGCACAGAGGTCGGGTTCGAATGCCGGGTCGGGTAAAGTGATATTGGGTTTTTTCTGTCCAGAAAATACTGAGTGGATTAGAATCTGGATTTGTGACAATGTGTATGGTTCATTTGTTTTATGTATCTATTTTATAAAACTACAACTAAATAAACAAGCTTTGATAAGAAGACATTTAATATTCTAATCTAAATTAAACCACGATAATATATCAAACTATAGATATTATCCATAGATGTTTAGTTAAAAATTCTTATTACGTATTTTCTTTGTACAAAACCGTCTTTTTAACGAGGTTGCCCTCCTAAATTAATAAAATATCCCCAAAAAATAAAAAGCATATTTTTAAAACAATGAAATGAAACTAGCGACTAGCAACAGATGGAAACCTTTTTAAATCGATATAAATGATAAAATAATTAACTTTTGTATTGTCTTCTTTTTTAATTATGCCAACTAAGCTAACTAATCTCGTTTCATTGATGTAATTTTTATGTTAAGTAAGAAAGAATCATAAAATAAAAAATGTGGATGAAATCTATAGATGGAATGCATTGTAAGTACATTATTACACTGTGTGTCCTACAGACCTACCAATTTTGGTATGAGTTATCAAGATTGTTTAAACATGTTGCTTAGATTACAAACAATTTACTTAAGTTGAACAAGGTAGCAGTTAAAAAAATATCACAAAATTTTGTGCAATAACGTTAAAAAAAATATTTACCTAAATATATCAATTTTTAAATATTTTCCTTTGCTAGTTTTTATACCACATTATAATGCTGTATGTGCCATGAAGTGCAAGATGAGTGCAAGTCAAAAAAATTCTAATGGCAGTTGATAGATAAAGGTCATTGACCTTTGAACTGCTAAAAATACACAAGAGTAACTACAATTTAGTTTCATTGTAGAACATAAAAAGAAGAAATTAAATTACTTCCTTCTCGCAGCTGTCATTGTGGCTTGACAGCTTTGAGCTTTATGCAACTGCTATAATGTACATCTTAGTGTAAGTACAAAAAAATATGTAAAAATAATTGATGTGCAATAAGAGTTAGATATCTATTTTATTCTACTCATTAATCTCCACGGTGGAAGAGAGAGATGAGATACACTACAAAATCTACTTTAACGACAGATTTGCTCTAGTTTGTTTTGCTACTCATTGCAAATGAAGAACGAACCAAAAAATGACAACTAGAGGTCAAAGACTTTTATATTAGGTAAATGTAAATACCATTATTACACACTACAGCTTGAATACAGCTACACTCTGCTGACCCTGCACAGTGCCAAACTTAAGTAGCTAACTTAATAGTTATTCCAGTTAATAGTTTTTATTTATTTACTTCAACATAAAGAAAGAATAAGTGGAAGAGTTTCAAACAATTAGTCGCGGAAGCACCATAGCGGCGGGTGACGGCGACAGGCGTGCGCTAGTCGGTCGTCATCGGTCGTCGGCATAGAGATTGTAATTAGTACTTGAATTAATATATGGTTTCATTGTTGGCGTGAACCTGCGGCGCTCGCGGTGAATCATGCGCTGATGTTGCCAGCTCATAAGTTATTACTTGATTTTTGTAAATTTTTACATGATGAGGATGACGTTCGATTGATAATATGATTATTACTAGGTTATTACTAGGTTTTTTATTGAACAATTTTTTTTTTGGATATTAGCCTACCAAAGTTACTCCACCCCGCCTGATGGTAAGCAGTCAGTGGAATCCAAAAGTGGTGGCTACCATACCATCGTCTTGAACTGCTGGTATGGTGCCCTCCACTATGGTAGCTGGGAATGGGGTTAGGGGAAGGGAATGAGGGAGGTGAGGAAAGAGGAAAGGGGAAAAATTGGGCCTCCGGCACTCTCACTCACCGAACGAAACGCAGTAGTTCGGATACTACTACTCATACGTCGATCTTCTGTGAGAGAGTAATACTTCCCCATCGATCCGGCCCATTCATGCTGAAATCAGCGTGGATCTACTACCAAGAGATTATGTCAAATAACTTGACCATAAGTCGATTTTCGACCTATTAATTTATAAACTTTAATAAATCACATATTATATATTTGAATGAGCTAGGTAAAGGTAAGTGTAAATGTGTCAATAGCACATTAAATTTTATACAACAGCTGAATTTTTGTTTATACGTAACTAAGAACCTACTTACGTAATATTGTATGTACCCACTTAGTAGATTTGTGGCGATTAGGCACGTGCCTACTGACCATAAATAAAATATCGTGCTACGACACATCACTGAGATGTCAGTTGGACATGAATTTAAAATTAAGATTCCATGTAATCTTTCCTTCTAGTTTATATAATAAAACTAATGTTTTATTTTACTGAGGATATTATTTCATCAAACCAACTGTACCGTTCTTCCAAACCTAATTAAAACATGAGAGTAGCTAACCTGATTTCCGGTCGGATTCGTGCCTTTTGTCTCCTTTTTACCTGTATACCCGTCTCTTTCTAACATGTCACGTTACGTCACGTCCTCTTTCTTATGGTAGGACTTGCTATATAAAGCATGGCCCGCTGTGTTCTGATCATTGGCGTCTTGATTTTCCGTTGGAACGGTTGTGTCTTCGGCTAGACACTAGCCTCACACATACCGAAGTCTGTGCCTATAGATACGTGATTGTGTTTTATTTCATTAATAATATGTTAAGTCAGTTCAAAGTGGTAAGAATTTTACCTTTTTATCTACATCGGCGAACGACAAATCATGTAAGTGCTGAAAGTAACTACAACTATCTTTACTGAATATTATTTTTTAATATTATAATATTTAATATTTCGTATCAGTGCCATTTTGCGCAAATTAACTACCTACGTAAAATTTAATGGTGTTACCATTCGTTTCTGTTTATTAAATGTAGTAAGTAGGTAGTTGAATATATTTAGATGGAAGTAAAAAGTATACCGTCTATCTTCACGGATCAACACGGAAAAGAAGAGTGAATGCAACGAGTTCAACGCCGGCTTATTCCTCTAGTGCTGATATAATAGTAGGTCGACTACTGCCCAGTTTGGTTTTCAGCAGTGAATTCTAGAGGAATAAGTCACTACTCGAAGGCAACGGCGCGCGGCATAACCGTAAGTTTGGTGCATTACTTTCGAGATTTAACCATAATATATTTATTTTACACTTTTGAAATGCTTACATCGTTTATTCTCTCAAAGTATGACTGCATTATCTTGAATATAACTATCATAAAGGCGAAGCATGAAGTCATATGTTGGATAAAATTAAAGTTATTTTAGACCTCTAGCTATCTATGGAAGAGCTCATGATGTCTATCCTCTCAGGTATGACTGCATCAACTTATTTGAATATAACTGTCATAAATCATACAATACGTTTAACGAGTCATTTTCAGGATAAATTCGTCTGATTGACATCAACTGAAATACGAATCTCATATTTGACGAATTACTTTCAGGACTTTTATTTCAGACCCATAGCCTGACTATAAACTTTAACATAGTATCATAAAGCGGGTATATACTCTCCAACGGAGAAACCCGTAGATACATGTTACCCGAACCTTGGCTTGCTCGGTTGGGAACTTTTAGCCTATAATGCTATGATATATACGTACCTACTGCTTAATGTAAAGCTGAAAAGGTGAGTATAAGATGTGCAGATATACAGAAATAATACGCAACCAGGCTACAATACGAAGTTGAATTTGAAGCGTTACAATGAGTCCACAAACAATGCAAGGAAAATGGCCTGCCGAGGAGCACCTACCCTGCAGGATGACTTTAAGAGTTCAAAGTTACCCTCGCAGTTTCACGACTCAAATTCACGTACTCGTATAGCATACTGTACAAGAAAGCAAATGGGATATCTTCATCGATCTTGGATACCTATTCATTTCGCCGAACAGGCAGCAGTGACCCTGTACTATTTTGGAGACCCTGTACTAGTGCAGATCAGTTCCATTGCGGTTGCCAGTCGCCTTCTCAGCGAAGCGTCTATGGCTTTAATCCTCTAAACGAGAGAGAGAGAGAGAGATCCTGTACTAATGCAGATGAACACCACTGCCTTTGCCAGCCAGCCGCCTTCCCAGCGAAGCGATTATGGCTTAAATCCTCTGAAGCTGAATGAGAGAGGGAGAGAGTGAGGGATCCTGTACTAATGCAGGTGGGCACCACTGCGTTTGCCAGCTGCCTTCCCAGCGAAGCGATTATGGCTTGAATCCTCTACTACGAGAGAGAGAGAGAGAGAGAGATTCTGTACTAATGCAGATGGGCACCACTGCCTTTGCCAGCCGCCTTCCCAGCGAAGCGATTATGGCTTAAATCCTCTGAAGCTGAATGAGAGAGAGAGAGAGAGTGAGGGATCCTGTACTAATGCAGGTGAGCACCACTGCGTTTGCCAGCCGCCTCCCCAGCGAAGCGATTATGGCTTGAATCCTCTACTTCGAGAGAGAGAGAGAGATTCTGTACTAATGCAGATGGGCACCACTGCCTTTGCCAGCCGCCTTCCTAGCGAAGCGACTACGGCTTAAATCCTCTAAACTTGAAAGAGAGAGAGAGAGAGAGGTTCTGTACTAACGCAGATGGGCACCACAGAGTTTGCCAGCCGCCTTCCCAGCGAAGCGATATGGCCTTAATCCTCTAAACCTCAATGAGAGAGAGAGAGAGAGAGAGAGAGAGAGAGAGAGAGGAATCCTGTACTAATGCAGGTGGGCACCACTGCGTTTGCCAGCCGCCTTCCCAGCGAAGCGACTATGGCTTAAATCCTCTAAACTTGAAAGAGAGAGAGATTCTGTACTAATGCAGATGGGCACCATAGAACTTGCCAGTCGCCTTCCCAGCGAAGCGATATGGCTGAAATACTGTAAACCTGAATGAGAGAGAAAGAGAGGGATCTTGTACTAATGCAGATGGGTATCACTGCATTTGCCAGCCGCCTTCCCAGCGAAGCGATATGGCTTAAATCCTCTAAACCTCAATGAGAGAGAGAGAGAGAGAGAGGAATCCTGTACTAATGCAGGTGGGCATCACTACGTTTGCCAGCCGCCTTCCCAGCGAAGCGACTATGGCTTAAATCCTCTAAACTTGAAAGAGAGAGAGATTCTGTACTAATGCAGATGGGCACCATAGAACTTGCCAGTCGCCTTCCCAGCGAAGCGATATGGCTGAAATACTGTAAACCTGAATGAGAGAGAAAGAGAGGGATCTTGTACTAATGCAGATGGGCATTACTGCGTTTGCCAGCCGCCTTCCCAGCGAAGCGATTATGGCTTGAATCCTCTAAAATTGAAAGAGATTCTGTACTAATGCAGATGCACTGCGTTAGCCAGCCGTCTTCCCAACGAAGCGATTGGCTTAAACCTTCTAAACTTGAAGTAGGAAAAGAGAGATCCTGTACTAATGCAGATCAACATCACTGCGGCTGCCAATCCGTCTACCCAGCAAAGCGATCATGGCAAAACTCCTGTAAACCTGAGAGGAAAGTATATGACCAGGAACTGCCATCTCTGCTAGGTAACCACTAAATGATGCATAATTATAGTAAATGCACAAGTAAATACACTCTCAATGGTCTATCGCTAGAGGCAAGGGCGTAGCTACCGCCATATCTGCTGTATCGATGGTACGCGGGTTCCGATTACAGAGGCAGAGTCGTGATGGCCAAGTAGATAACGCACCCACTTTTTAAACATGAGGTCGTAGATTCGAATCCGGGCAAGTACCAATGTGACTTTTTCTAGTCACGCGTAGGTACTTTCGAAGGGTATTCGTACATTATAGACTGACGGTGAAGGAAAACATTATGAGGAAACATGGATTTTTCCGAAATCGCCAATCCGCGTTGAGCAAGCGTAACGATTAATGCTCATGCCTTCTCTATATGAGAATAAGCGACTACTACAGGTTAACAATGGCAACTTATCACAAGGAAAGCATTTTGCCTTACAAGAAAAACTCACTTTGGCCGATTTTGTTTAAATCTAATCCCGAATACAAAGTAAACTTGCTGATCGGTCTTTTAACATTAAGAGCAACGCCTCAATGAACAATGAGATGCACTGTATAATTAATCAAGTATCAGAGTTATCTCCCGTTTTCCCACCGGGATCGGAGAACTCACTATCGTTCAATTAACCCAATGACGTTATACTCCTGTTATGTAGAATGGCAAGCCAAAGCTCACCGCCATACATTCTGAAAACTATACAAATATATTGCACACATTAAATCTACTAATGCTTCAGATTAGCTCGTATAACCTACTTTACCCAAAAAGCTAAGAATGCATACGCATTATTTTCTATCGTCAATTAAACTAAAGAATGCTTAAATAGATGTTACTACACTCGAAAAAATGCAATTCTCATCGAATTACATCGCTCTAATATACGCGTAACGAAAAGATGGATGATGAACGTGTTTGTTAACGCTTCGATCAAATCATTAACCTCAACATACTTAATCCTTTCATGGACAATATTGTAGACACAATAGATGCTCTACTGTCATCACGATATCCGTTTACTGTCCCGGAAAGTAAATAACTGTTAAGCTTTGCTCGTATCACAGGTGGCAGCTAACTATGCTATAGCCTAAACGGTAATGTGTCATGTGCTTACAGTTGCTTCTGTTCGCTTGTAGACATACCGATCGTATCGTACCGATCGTCGTACCGACCCTAATTCAGTCTGTACTCACCTATAAAAAGTACTTATCGCAAGATTCGTGTATCTCATATAATATATGTACTGGCGATTATTTCTAAGTGAACCTACCCTCGGTTATAAATATGATTGCAACCCCGTAACTTTCTCAATGATTAATATACTAAGACTGTTATAGTCTACTATCAAACGGTGATACGGCGGACGCATTGGATTGAACAATGTTCTTTATCGACACTTGGACAGCTGCGTCATTTGAAACAATTAAGGTAGCATTAAACCCTTGACAACAATTGTCAAAAATTAATTTTAATTTATTAATGTATCAGGCCAATAAATATAACGCTAAAACCAATAAATGATCAGAATGATGTTCAGTGCCTACTACTAATCCAAATATTGTGTTCAAACACACGCGTGCCTACCACGTGCAGAACTGCATACGGGATCCCGGACAAGCTAATAAAGGACCAGAGAACTCGCGATGTACGCTATGTCGATTCAGCTCATAATACACTGCTGTATTTTAACCAGACTCGAGGTATTCACTGGTAGTGTTACCATGGTGTACAATGTCTGAAGTGAGCTAAGCTCGTCATCAGAAATATCTAACAAGTACCAGTAGACACATCAACATATGTCTTCTCACTCCAAAAGCATAATGAATAATGTGTAATGTGTATATGTATTGTTTCACCGCCAAAAAGCTAAGTCTAAATATCTACGACTTTTTTTTTTTTTTACCTATGAGTCTGATCCATAGCTGAATGACCTTAAATTTGACTTACCAAGATTACTGATTGAGTCTTGTAAGTGGGTACAAAGAAAAACTATGTCTAAATAAAATTCTAGTTACCGTTGCTTTGGTTTTCTATCTCTAACCCAAACATATGGTATAAACTGAGCTATCATCCAATTGTATAGTTGGTTCTGTGAGCCATACCTACCCGTGGTCAAGCCTTCAGAAGTCTGAAGCCAACCAACAACTAGGAACTAAGTACTCCTATTTGCCACTATTTTCGCTGAATGGGATACCGCACTTACCAGCAGTATTGTGTTACGTTCAATAAATTTCCAAAAACTCTTACTATGGTACTAAAACGGATTGAAAGTAAAACAGGATCGACCCACCGTTTAGAACTAAGGTCTAAAGCGAAATAGAAGCATCCGGTTTTAACAGTACTGCTATGACACAAAAACTGCAATTATTTCGATCTGAGTCAATCCCGTTTTGCCATTCGGTCACATGAATTATCTTCTCATGTCTATGACTAGATGGAACAGGTGTAACGTTTTGAATACCTGCCTGTAAATGGCAAAATTAAATGGTGGAGTGTATAAATTCTGATTGTTTCTACTGTCAATAACATTGTCAATATTGCATCTCTTCTCACATAATTTACATTATGTACACCTGAATGTTCTTGCTCACGTTTCATTATTCGTAAATCCAATTAGCACAAATAAAACACATTATGATTTATACTTACTAAGACATATGTTACCCTTTCTCAACATCATTAAACATATGTGATCACATTGACGTCCTCTTTCACCAGGCGATAACAAACAAATCTCATGTTTTAATTAGGTTTGGAAGAACGGTACAGTTGGTTTAATAGCAACGTTTTACCTGAAAATAAAACGTTTATTAAACATACTTACCTTCTTCCAAACCTAATATTTCTAAACTCTGCCTGGTGACACAAAACATTCGAGCCAATGATCAGAACACAGCGGGCCATGCTTTATATAGCAAGTCCTACCATAAGAAAGAGGACGTGACGTAACGTGACATGTTAGAAAGAGACGGGTATACAGGTAAAAAGGAGACAAAAGGCACGAATCCGACCGGAAATCAGGTTAGCTACTCTCATGTTTTAATTAGGTTTGGAAGAAGGTAAGTATGTTTAATAAACGTTTTATTTTCAGGTAAAACGTTGCTATTAAAAGTCAGGAGATAATAAATCTCCTACAGATTATCTTCATCTTTATTAGTATTATAAAGAGGTTGGAGGTTGTAAGGAGTAATCTCTCTCTTGGTTCAGTAGGAACCGATTTTAAAAATTATTTTTGCGTTTGAGCGCCCATTATTATTTATATTTATATTTTTTTTTACTTACGTACGTCGAATAATGTAAAAGAAAACTGCTAAAAAAATGCCAAACAAAAAGAATACTTACCTAAGTTTATTTTAACACCTAGGTATGTAAATATTTACTTGCTGATAGCTAACCATTGTTATAACAAATCCTTGACAGAACAAGAAACAACAAACCTTGAAATAACTATATCTACTTACTTCATTCTATATGAGTCATCATAATACTCACAGTAGATAAAATTATTTAACGGAAAACACAACACAGAAATTCCTCATACTTCACTAATTACCCTGAAATCTGGGAGAATTCTACAACAACGCCACACACACACCCTAAGCAGAACCGATTCGTTCACTGTTCGCCGTTCCTTTTTCATTTCATTTCATTCGGGCAGGCCGTCCGGGCGTGTGACGGGTCCGTGCATACAGCAGATTAATAACTTAGTACCTATTTAAAAAACAGTAGTAACTTACACAATTTAAAATATGAGGGAAATAGTGCATCTGCAAGCCGGA
This sequence comes from Parascotia fuliginaria, assembly GCA_963082885.1. NCBI lineage: Eukaryota > Metazoa > Arthropoda > Insecta > Lepidoptera > Erebidae > Parascotia > Parascotia fuliginaria. The sequence goes on along the minus strand of OY720193.1, from coordinate 11,438,179 downwards.
CAGTGCGGAAACCAGATCGGAGCCAAAGTAAGTACAAAACTTTTTAATTTTTGAAATCTCAACGTTCTTTTTGACAGTTAGATTTTAACACTGAAGATTTGATGTCAAAAGTACAATAGTATAATTTGTAGTTTTGTTTTTTCACTAATAAAAGATTAAAAATATAAAATCACTTGAAATGTGGGTAAATAATTATAGTAATACCATAAGCAATTTTTATTTCTCATAAAAAACTTATTCTATCATCCTATGGAATGTTATAAAGTTATAACTAAGAATAGGTAGGTACAAATATAGGTTTTTAACACAAAATGAACAATGATTATGCCGATCACGATAAAATTTATTATACGATAGCACTATGTAGGATGTACACTATGAAATAACAATTGAATCGCTGAGTTGGTGTATGTGAAACAACGCTGATTGTATAAAAAATATTATAGTCATGTAAATATTATGTTAGTACTTAGAAATTATAGATAATGGCCTATATTTTAGTCTTAGAATAATAGTTATTTTATAATTTGTTTCTATGTCATGTGATGTTTGTGTGTTTATTTTATCCGTCAGGCATGAAACTAAGTTTGATGCCGGGCAGGTGCAAGTGCCAATATTAGTCAATAAGCATTTTCTAAATCTTAGATAGGTAAATATATTTTTATAATTAAAATCTGTGATGAAAGCCTAGTGGTTACGGTATTCGCCTCTTATCACGACGTTGCCAGTTCGAAACCGAGTAAGAATAAGAAGATCAATATGTTTCGATGTTTATAATCAGAATCACGTCGACAGAGAGCAGCGGGTGTCTCATTCCGTATGAAACGGCTCTTTCCAAATACTTGAGAAAGTTTACTAGGTATTCACCAGCTCTATTACTATTGTACAGTAAAGTGAAGGTCACTTCTCACACAGAGAAGGCATAAGCTCAATAAGCTGTGATCCGTCCAGCCGTCGGAGAATCGCCCTACATTATCATGGCCTACTTGGAAATCTTTGACTACGGACACAGGTCGGCCGAACTAAAGATAATTTGTCCAGGTAGGGATTCACCGACAGTCCAATCTAAATTGCAAGTGTGGAGCCAATCCTCAAACAATGGCCCACTTGATATCGTGCCCTGCGTGCCCGACCAGCTGCACGCAGGAAGACTTAATGAACGCTGCTATTAATGCCATACCCGTAGCTAAGTTTTGGGTAAAGAAGAAGACTACGCTTGCTCCAGATAGTTTTAGAATTACGATTGTTTCCTCTGATCCGTAAGTCTGTAATGACTTTAACAACTAAACATGTGACTTCTAAAAATTCACATTGGTGCTTAGCCGGATTTGAACCCACCCTTGTGTTATGAAACGAAAACCTAAACCGTTGAGCCACGACATCATTTTTTACTATTCATTTAACCTGAAACTTGACAAAATTCAAAATCAAAAAACTATTGAGTTGCTGTATAGAATTTGTAGTCTATCGAATCTTTTGAATTAGCAATGCAAACGTCTTCAAATAGTGGTCAACGTCATGATAGCAAGCAGGTGACAATTGGATTTGTGTAATTTCATAGATTTTTTATTTAGGTAAGGATTCATACCTACTAATATTGTAAATGGAAGAGTAACTCTGTCTCTCTGTCACGTTTTCACGCCTATCTAATCTATCTATATCTTTGGTATATAGATAGATTAGACCTCGAAAAACAACATAGGCTATTTTATATCGCAAAAAATGGCAAGGGGTTGAAATAGGGGATGAACGTTTGTATGAAAAATCGTCGATGTAAACAGAGATATAACCGAGATTCACGCGGGCGAAGCTGCGGGCAACAGCTAGTTTAAAATATTTTAGAGACTGACAATTAGACTTGTTTAATAGCCTACACAAAGGTTAATTCGCTAATCTCTGGGCTAATGATACCAAAATCACTAACCAGGTGGCGCATGGCGTGCGTATTCGAAAATAGGATCGGGCTTAAAAAGCCTAAGTGTGTTTATTTTTTAAATGAGGTACTAGTTATTTACTCAAATATAAACAATGAAAATCCTATTTTATCACCATAAACTTGGTTGTCTATTAATATTTTACTTATTTTAAGAAATTAATTACCTATGTCTAATATTAATATGTATTTTTATACATAGAAACTGGGTCTAGTTTCAAATGTGTTATTCTTTGCTGACGGCTAGACGTTCAAATATCTGTCGAAAACTTTACTTTCATCAATAAATGCATACAAAAAGCACAATTTGTTCCTTTCAAAATGGCCAACATCTATTATTATGCCTTTCATTCCGAGTGTAACGGCGCCGCGGCGTCTGTGCTACGCTTTTATCATTTTTTATTGGAGCAAAGCAAAACGATATGCTTTCTAACGTAAAATTGTTACTTTGAACAATTTTTCGTTTTCAGTTACTTAACCTTTTAGTTGTTAATCTTTTGACAGCTGTAAATAAAATTGTCTTTAATAATAGTACATTTAAAAAAAAATGCAATGTTATCAGTATCACAGACAAATAAATCCATTTGATACTTCCATACTAATATTATATATGCGAAAGTTACTCTGTCTGTCTGTCTGTTACGCTTTCACGCCTAAACCACTGAACTGATTTTCATCAAAATTTAGTATAGGTAGAGATAGACCTCAGGGAAATATATAGGTTTATCGCGCAAAAATGGCTGAAATAGGAAATGAAAGTTATATAAATAACCGACATTCACGCGGGCGGAGCTGTGGGCAAAAGCTAGTTATTTATAATCTAAACATTTTTTTTTAATTTGCTTTTGCCCTGTGTATGGTATAATGTATTATGAATATTATGATCAATTGACCATGAATGAATTGTTCGCACATAACCGAAACTTTCCAAACTTTTTTTTCATTAGTGAGGGTCTGTAAAATGCTCGTAAACAGGAACAAACACACCAAAAGAGGTCATAATCATAACCTCATACGAACAGTAATAAACACCGAATTTTTATGACTATAGCAAATGGAACAAGCTCGTACATTGACTGTGTAACTAAATGCAATTAAAAATATTAATGCGTCGCTCACGTTTTTTACTAAAGTACAGAATAAATTTATTTAAACTTGAAAGTTTAAAGACAGCTGTTTCTTTCTATGAAATATAGCTAATGTAGAATTTATAAAGTGCATATGAGCGCGTCATGAGTCGCAACGTCGCGAGTGTCATATATTATTTCATAGTTTTCAATTTGTATTAATTAATCGGAGCTATATTTTAAAAATACGTTCTGATAACATGCTAGAATAAGGTAAAAGCTGTATAAAAAGTAAGAAATCACTGCGTTTACAGTTCTATTTAGGTATATACAAATAATACATTTGAAACTTAAGTTGCGTTACTTTCATAGTAAAATAACTGTAAGCATTATGGTTACTTACTTTTTATATAGCTTTCATGTAAATTTAGCATTTCATTTATTGTAATTTTTTTTAATCGGTCCTTCATTTTTATTTTAAGACTTTTTGCCTTAGAGCATTAAACCAACCGGAGAGGCCACTGACAGGCGTACCCCTCTGCCAAAGGTACCAGACCACCGGTCATACCCGTTATATAAAACTAGTTGACGCGCGTTCCGCATCATAAGTCACCTATCAGTGCATGCGTAATAGCGTCTCAATAGAAATGCCGAATTGCAGTGTATTTTGGTGTAAAAAGCGTTCAGCGACATCAAGTCTACAAAAGGATAATATTACATTCCACCTGTAAGTATTATTTTGTTCTAATATTATTAAATAAGGCATTAAATTAGCAATTTAACCAAATAAAATGCTAATCAACAAGTGTTGCCAGGCTTATCATCAATACTCCAATCTGGGGTAATATTTTAAGTTGAATTAACATAAAAACTAACCTTTCCTTTTTTATATCTCGCCTTGTTGACTTAACTAACAAGTTTCATTTTTGATGTACATTATTGTGTCACCGTTCCCATATTTATTTATTTTTAATTAAAACCAATGTTTTTTTTACCAAGTAATGCACAAAATAATATTAAATGAACAAGTAAAATAAGATTATAAATCCAAATATACAAGATTAGTGCACTTTATTCCGAAAGATAATTGCTCATTTCTTACAAAAATAAGCGTATTTATTTTTAAGAAACTGGTCACACTTTAACATAATTAGAGATGAGACAGTTTAATCACGATATCGATATTGGTTTTCCAGTATTAAATTATTATTTTTTTGTTTGTTTTAGATTTTCAAAAGAAGCAGCGCCTCGAGTCGCTTGGGTCCAATATTGTAGGAACCATATAAGTGGGTTCCTAAGCGTACAAGTATCTGACTAACAGCTTAAAAGACAAAGCCTTCTGTGCTGCCAGCACTGCTACCTTCTCCCTACCCCCCAAGCGGCGGAGAGCTCAGTTCTTAGCAAGTAAACTCGCTGTGCGCTACCTCCTCTTATTGCATTACCTAGGATTAGTTAAACTAGATTTATAAGATTAATTTAAATTGCACAGTTTTTCAGTATTTTATTATACCTACTTAAATAAAGACTTTCTGAAATATGTTCTGTTGTTTTTTTGTTATCTGAACAGATAAAATATCTCTCTAATAAAAATCTACTCATACATTCTCATGTCAGTGTCTTGTTATTATGTAATCAGAACAAAATCCTCCAATTACAAGCTCTGCTTAGTTGGAACGAAATTTAATAGCAACAGACAATTAATTCAAGTATTATTTGGTTTGAATATACATACATACTTAGGAATAATACACGTAAAATTGACACGTAATAATTAATTACAATCTTTAATCCACATTAGAACAAATTTCAACAGGTGGTGGTTATTGAACATACATCCTTGTGCGCAGTAGTAAAATAAAAAAAAAGAGTGGGTACCCATGTACGCACGTAAGAAGTTATACTTCTTTGGCATAACAATCCAAAAATACCAAATAATAATACAACGCATACATACATAAATATTTGAATTGATATAAACGCCAATATATTTTTTATTTATTCACACAGATTATTTGTACTGATACGACACACAAAGATCCGCAACTAACTTCAGTATGTAAAAGGTTCGCAACTAACTTCAGGGTGTTGCTTTTTTCTGTCGGTGTGCGCGCGCATCGTAAAAATTCACTTTCATCATTTTTCCCAATCGCGCAAAAAAAAGTATAACTTCAAAAAAAACGGCTAAATGCCAGTAGGACTCGCGCGCCGAGGGTTCCGTACTATCAGGGATCGGAAGTATTGAATAAACATTAGTAAACATAGTAGGAGAGCCCGACCGCATAACCAGATTTGTTTAACAAATAAATTTAGCCCGACCGTATGACGGGCTTTTTTGATAATAATTACAAAAAAGTGTGCTAGTTAGAAACACTGTTTTATTCTTCCTGTAATATTGACATAAACATGAATTAACAGAATTACTTCTAGTTAATTCATGTTTATGAACTATTTACTTTACTTTCATCTATTTCAAAGTGCTTAAATAAAAAAAAACCTTAAAATTATAATAGATTATTATTACCTAAAACTGTTCTATATAATATAAGATAATGCTCATTTTAATAAGCAAACATAATAATCATGAAAATAATTAAATCTTTCGCGTACTTATATGAAATCCTAAACATCGATACTAAATATCGACAGAGTCAAGCTCTAACTGTTTTATGCTAAAGAAGCGTAAACTGATAGATGTCCCTGTGTGAATGTGATTGTGTGTGTTAAGTTTAAACTAGTGTGTAATAATTTTATTGTGTGCGTGTATAACGACGCGATTTAAAAATGCATTAGTAGTTAACATTGTAATTAGTGTGCGTTGCTCGCGTTACCCCGTCCCCCGCCGAAAGTGGCAGACTTTTGCGCAAGGGAAATAGAGCGCGTGTCCACTCCTGTTGGTTTAATGCTCTAAGCTTTTTGCATTAGGTAATAATCCCTGTGTCGCGGGTTACTTTACAAACATAATTTACGGACAGAAAGTACACTTAGACCTAGCTAAATATTTATGGATCTGATTGCTGCTAGCCATGTCTACAGTCTTCTGAAGGTGCCAGCCTTTTCTTCATCAGACAGCATTAATATCAAAGATAAAACCTAGAAAAATCTCACTGTGTCCAGCAGTATATTTTTTTTAATACATGCTGCCAGTTCTTGAGGTCAGAGCGTTTAAACCAACAGACTTTTCGTTATTTTATTTTGCACATCTTGATAACACATGTCAGCAAAGTAATAATACGTCATGTCGTATAGGTACCTACTTACTTAGTTACTCTAAATTATTCTGCACAGTTAATAAGGGCAGCACTAGTTTCTTATAAATGTACAAGATAATGGTAACTCCGAAATATCTACTGTGACGTCACTCTAAATTTTAAGGGTAAGCAATTGTTTTTTAACTACTCCTTTGTGTGAAAATAAGGACTTTATCGTAGGAATTGATTCACATCAGTTACCGCTCCAAATCTACATAAAATATTACTAGTTTCCGTTCAGACTGTGTCCGGAATTTGACCAGAAAACAATAAATAATTTGTCTATTATTTTCACAAAGAAACAAATAGCTAATAAAAAATATTTATGATTTTAGCAGCGGATGCAAAACCTGCTATTCTGCGGTGAATTAAAATAACAGTTAGGTACCTACTTTATTCACAAAAGAAAATGGCGTCCATACCGTTGACACGAAACGTCGGTAATTTCGTAGTCGTAGATAATTGCATCACTGTGGATGTGGAGTTCGTGAATGGTACATTCAGGGTATTATAACTACCTAGTATTTAGATAACACCGGTCGTAAATTTTTACATTGCAAGTGGCAGCTTTAATTGCCAACGGAATCTAACTTTGAATGATTTTTAAAAAGAATTACGTGTCTGAGTCTAATTTTGTGTCCCGTAATTATTATTATTGTAATTTTGTATTAGAAGTCTGCGACACAGGGCATGACCCCAAATGGCAGCTGTCTCTATAAAAATAAGAGATGACTTGTCAAATTTTATAGTTTAGCTCTTCATAATGTTGACACAATAATGAAATGCTTTGATATTATGAGAGCGTTTACGCGTCATGAGTGGTAACACTGCACCGCAATTTAGTGTTATAAGTCGTAGCTTTCCATTTTTATCATTTACTCGGGGTTATATTTTAAAAATATGTTCTGTCTATATGCTAGAATTAGGTGAAAGCTATTTACAAAGTAAAAATCATTGCGTTTACAGTTCTATTTATATGCAAAAAATACATTTGAAACTTAAGTTGCGTTATTTTCATAGTAAAATAACTGTAAGCATTATGGTTTTTATACAGCTTTCACCTAATTCTAGCATAATTATAAACAGAACATATTTTTAAAATACAGCCTCGATTATGTGATAAAAATTGAAAACTAAGAATTATAACAGTAAATTGCAACGTCGGCGTCGCCGTCGCCCCTCATGACGCGTAAACCCTCTAGTTATTTCTTGTATAATCAGAGCATTAACAATCGAATTAAGGAAGGAAACGACACAAATAAAATCCCAATGTTATCGATCGATTCCTAAGACAACGAATTCATGTACAGTTCTTTGAATCGAGATTAATAACATTGTAGGTACCACGATTTAAACTGTTCAGGGAATTTATTATTTTATCTGATCTAAGATCTGCATAGATATTAGATTTTAGTACGACTTGGGAAATAAGATAAAACATCAGTAAAGATTACGACTTAATTGTAAAAATTGTTTGCAGAGATTGCGCCTAAAATGTAATTTGTCTCCCTTGGGAACCAGACCGGTTTTCAGGATAAAAATCCATGTCCGTTTCCGCCACCGAATCCATCTACATACCGATTTTCATCGAAATCTTTTCAGCCGTTTAGTCGCTGAGTGGTAACAAACACACATCTCGCTTCGAATTCGCTTTTTGGAGTTAGTCTCCCAAAGTTAAGAGTTCGAAACTGCAAGTATTAGTAAGAGTGAGTTTGCCGAGTAACTTAACTTGCAAATTTACATGCATACTTACATAACTTCACGCCTGTCTCCCATTAATGGGGTAAGCAGAGACTATAAAACGCCATTTGCTAATTTTAATGATTCAAACATAAGTAGGTATTTTCATCTTTACTGCATTTCTGCTTTCATGCTTATATGCTGTATCTTGTATATTTACACGAACGTAAAGGAAAACATGGTAAATATATCTGTAATAGGTATAATAAGAAAAAATATACCTTGCACAAATCATCGCAACCGTCAAAGTGATCCACAGCGTTCACACAAAAGAGTGGCAACGTCGAAATTTAGTGTCATATTTTCGTGATTTTCATTTTTATTTACTATTTGTTTATTTTTTGTATGAAAATGTAAAATACCTAGCTACGCTTCACGGCTTTGCCCGCGCGTAAAATATGTTTTGTTGTATACCTCGGGAACCAGACCGATTTTCGGGATAAAAAGTCAGTAGCCTATGTCCGTCACCGGCACCGAATCTATCTACATACTTACCAATTTTAATCGAAATCGGTTCAGCCGTAGTACTTCTTTACGGTAATGGTGAACTTTTGGACGAATGTTGTTATTTGACCATGCATCATTATCATTATTAAAACCTTAACTCACTCACGCACGAGTCTCACGACACTCATCGTTTAAAAAACATTATTCTCAATATGTTGCCCCTTCAACAATAATAGGCTTTAGAGGTCTCTTAATTTAATTATAAACCTATAAATTAATATAATGTAAGTATGTACCTTTATTTATTTCAACTTCATATTTACAATATTATGTAATTGACAGACTTATTGACTTAATGCGTGAGGCATTCTCTACCAATCTACCATAGAGTGATGTAGCGATTAATAATAATAATAATACCAGCCTGTTTACTGTCCCACTGCAGGGCAAAGGCCTCTTCTCATAGAGAAGGTATGAGCATTAATCACCACGCTTGCTCAAGGCGGATTGGCAATTTCAGACTTTTAAGTCCAGGTTTCCTCACGATGTTTTCCTTCACCGTCAGTCAGAAATGTCCAAGATAAACTTAGAAAGTACATATGATTTGATAAATCACATTGGTACTTGCCCAGATTCGAACCCACTACCTCGTGTTTACGAATCGGTTGCCTTATCCACAGGGCCATTTCGACTTCATGTAGCGATTACGCGTATTATAATTATATTGAAGCATTTTGTGTAAACTAATAATAGAGATTTATTAGTTTTATTGTGATATAAGGACTACTAAAGGGCCAATGAATAAAACTTATATGGTTCGAACACTAAGATAAGTTTCAAATGAGATACTTACCTATTTAAAACTGCAATTATTTACACATTTTACTTAGAAAAGGTTACTTAGTATTTTGCTTATAAACAATCGTGATTAGTCACGAATTTTCTTTTAGAATGACTATTATCGTTGGTGATGATGGTGAAGAGCATCCATCCATCTAAGATTTAGTTTATATTCTGATGTAATTATCCTGCTAGTGTATATTGTCCATAAATTAAAAATGACTGGCAAACGTTCAAATAAAAACAATAAATCAATCAAGGTTCCAAATTAAAAAACCGATCATGTGCGAGTCGGATTCGCGCACCGAAAAATCGGTACACATTTTTAGTAATAAATGACATGAACGACCGTCTATCTTTGTTTGCGACATAGAACTTTGATATTTTCACAGCCATAAGAGGTTGCAGACAAGAGTATTTGATATAAATTATATCTGGATACTTCCACACGTTACTGAGAAAAAGGACTTTGACAAACAGACACCAAAATGAACCTAAAAGGATTCCATTTTGCCTCTTAGTGAGGGTACGGCACTCTAAAAAACTTAACTGTCCAATGAATCACAACGAATGCTTAGGGAAGTTGTGCGCATGTGCTGAATATGTCATTAGTTGTTAATAATGGCGCGAACGCAACGCCGCCATATTGCCGACTTGCCTCGCATTGTCTCGTTCGTTGCACAGTTGACGAATATCCGGCCTGTTTTTGTCTTACGTTTATGGTACGCACTTATTTGGAAGTTTGAGGTCTTATTGTAGAATAAGGGATTTTGTTGTCTATTTTGGGTACAATGATGGCGTCTTTGGGCTATCATATGAAGTTGGCAAATGAATAGGCCATTTAACCGAATACGTACTTACTTACCTAGTTGGTACCTATGAGTAAAAATTTTTCTCTCCAAATCTTTAATTAGGTACCTATGTTAATGTGAAGTCTAGGCTTTTACATGGTTACGCGTTATTAAAAAATAACCTTAATCTGCTGTTTTAGTAGTTATGTACTACATTAAAAACTCATACCTAATTATATTTATCAAAATTTCAGATTTAGAGGTACTTATGTTCCGGAGCCACTTGCCAAAGGTGATGATAGTAATAATAATAAAAATAATAATAATATGTGGACACTATCACACACTGTCGTCTAGTCCCAAGCTAAGCAGAGCTTGTGTTATGGGTACTAGATAACTGAAATATAATACATATACATACTTTTGTTAATTTTGTAAATTGTAAATACATACTTATAATACATAGGAAACACCCAGACTAAAGACAAATACAAATGTTCATCACACAAATATTTGCCTTCCGTGGGAATCGAACCCACGACACCCGGCGTCACAGTCAGTTACACTAACCACTAGACCAACGGTGCAGTCAATTAATAGATTCTATTCTTTGAGATTTGAACCATTAGTTTTATCAGTCTTATACCCACGACCATTGATAGAACCAAAAACATTGTGTGGATTATAAATAATATCTCGAGTCTGGGTTTTGTCTGTTAATTTGTAGATTTCTTGGTCACCCGCGACCCGTGATTCAGGCTTGTTCTCTAGTGAATAATGCAGTTGTTTTCTTAAAAGTTTAAAACTTTCGCACCAAAATTTGGTTGTTAGAAAAAGATTGGAACTTGTATGGAAGTCTGAAACCGCCCAATACATTTTGAAGCGTGTTTATCAAATACTTCAAAAATAATACTTTTAGGTGACTAACGGCCAACAGTTGCCCATGCGTCGTCTGGCGTATCTACTAAATATCACCTAACCTAACCACCTATCAATTAAAACATGGTAAGTATAAGTATAAGTAATGAAATGACACAATTTTTAATTAGTTACGCACTCCGTTTGTACCCCTCCGGCACACAATGACCACTTCTCAAAATGACCATTTCTCAAAATGACCACATCTCAAAATTACCACATTACAGACGTCATAGAAACGCGTTAGTGAATTTCCCCTAGCCTACGTAGGTGACTCGGGTAATATTGACGTACGTAGTACTGCATCATTCATAACTTAAATAATACTAACTGGTAACATTCTAACTTCATTTTAGTATTGTTCAGTTGGGTTGACAGTGAGAAACAAAAATTTAAATCTACATTTTTATTTGTAAGTACCATCATCAATTCATCATTCATCATTGTTATATTTACTTAATTATGTAGGTACATTGAAAGTTTACTATTTTTGCATTTTGGCTGTTTACTAAAAAATAAACCGATCCTCCGGGGTATCAGATACAGGGGACCAGGGCAGCTACCACACCACCTCTTATAGCAGTATTATTTTAATCTTCCTTTCTTTTGTCTTTTTCTTTTGTACCATTAAAACAAGGATAGAGACAAAATAAGCTTAATAAGATTGCTTCAAGGGGTAGGGCCCCTGACCGGCATAACTCAAAAAAATAATGGCCAATAGACGTTGTTTGGAGTATTGATCTCGGTGTAGGTACTCTACTCTTAGATTAAAATTTGAAATATGAATCATACTTAGGCTAGGTAAGTACATAAATATAATTCAAATTTCTAATTTTTTGCTGTTCATAATAGACAAAACTTTAAAACATATTTCGCGCGCTCGGGACTCGGGATCGGATGCTATTACTTTTACACACTGTCATCGCACTGAAACGGCCTTTACCAGCATAACCTATTTTTGTCTAATACTTACCTACCTACCTTAAGATGAGACGATAATAGTTTTTTTTTTATATATTAGCCTACCAAAGTGACTCCACCCCACCTGATGGTAAGCAGTCAGTGGAATCCAGAAGTGGTGGCCACTAAACCAAAAGCCATCGTCTTAAACTTCTGGTATGGTAGCCTCCACTATGGCGGCTAGGAATGGGTTTAGGGGATGGGAATGAAGGAAGAATGAGGAAAAGGAGGAAATTGGGCCTCCGGCGCTCTCACTCACCGAACGAATCACAGTAGTACGGATACTACTAATACTCTTTACGTCGATCTTCTATGAGAGGGTAGTAGGTATAAAAGATTGTCCATTACAAGGCAGGCAGAACGAATGAACGTCAAAACAAACAAGTCTCGTTGTCTGTGTTGACTCACACGCGCTGATAAACAGCTGATTTGAACAGATTAATATTAGTCAAATACTTTACTAGTTCATGTTAAAAAGATACACTAATTGCCTCATAAAAAGAGCATACTAGGAAATTGTTGTTGGGCTGGGTGTTTCTATGTATAATATGTATGTATTTATAAAAAAATGTTTATATAGTATGTTTTCCCGCATTCTAGAAGTTCAAGTATTGCTTACTGAAATCAAAATATTGCTTACTTTGTTATGTGGTTGTTGTGGTATTATTTATTTATTTTAATTTAATAAAATTTTTAGTGCCTAACCTTTATTTTTATTTTTAAAATCAACTTTCGCTCTGGAGAACAATTCCGAGATATCCTCTCAAAATAGACATCATTAAATAATATATAAGAAAAAATCGAGTGTTTGTATTTTGTTTTCTTGACTTTGCGTCGTAATTATTTTTATCACAAGCAAAGTATGTATTGTTACGTGTCAGGATGGGGTTCGATGTAAAATGCCAGTTACGCGATGATGAGTTTATTAGAGACTCGCACAATACACTAACAGTAACAAAATAAAGCAATAAAGACTTATACTGCACTATAACGCTTCGTATATCGCTCTTCTTAAACTTCCGTATCGCTTAGATGTTCGCTCGAGATCGCTGTATTCACAACTGAACGAAGTGCCGACGTTCGAATCCTTTTTATAGTCCTTCAATAGATTTCTAGAACCTTCCAGTTATTACCACAAAGATGCCGACAATTCTCGAAAACAGAACAATGAGTGTAGGTACTTAGCTGCGACGCGTAGGTATGCCTACCGCCGTTGATCTATTGTTATACGTGTAGGTAGGTACATGCAAACGTTCTAGCGTAGGTATTTGTTGTATACGTGTAGGTAGGTACTTGCAAATGTTCTAGAGCGTAGGTATTTGTCGTACACGAGTAGGTAGGTACTTGCGAACGTTCTAGAGCTTAGGTATTCGTCGTACACGAGAAGGTAAGTACTTGCGAACGTTCTAGCATAGGTATTCGTCGCAACATTGCCCCCCTCTTAATCATGCTCGTCCCGAGCAGCGTTAGAACCGTGATAGGGTGCTAGTCGATCGATGTGGACGATCTTCGGCTTCTTTCTATCGCCCTGTCTTATGCGATAGGTCACGTCATTGATCCTTGTGATCACTTTATAGGGACCCTCCCAGCGGGCCTGTAGCTTCGGTGACTTGCCGATTTTCCTGAGAGGATTATGTAACCACACGAGCGTACCTTCCTCGAAGCCATGATTACTTGCTTTCCTGTCATAGCGAGTTTTCATCTTCTCACTAGCCTTGAGGTTGTTATCTCGCACTAGATCATGTGTCTTATCCAGCTGTGCCTGCAAGTTTGCGACGTATTCTACTGTCGGCTGTGGCGTATCAGGAGGTGTTCCGGTAATCAAGTCTACTGGTAGGCGTATCTCTCTTCCGAAGTTGACTTTGGCCGGCGTAAATCCTGTAGTGTCATGAACCGCGGACCGATATGATAACAGGAAGAGTGGAATGTAACGGTCCCAGTCTCGTTGATGGTCTTCGACAACCTTGGCCAGATGGTTTTCCAATGTCTGGTTGAACCGTTCTACCATGCCGTCAGACTGCGGGTGCGCTGGTGTTGTCCGTGTTTTATGTATGCCGAGTAGATTACACATCTCTTGAAATAGGGCTGACTCGAAATTTCTTCCCTGGTCACTATGCAGTTCCAACGGCACACCAAATCGACACACTACTTCCTGGATCAACTTTTTGGCCACGGTCTGAGCCTCTTGGTTTGGTGTCGCAAACACTTCGGGCCATTTGGTAAAGTAATCTTGAACTACTACTATAAAGCGGTTGCCGTCTTCTGTCACGGGAAATGGTCCAGCTACGTCAATGGCAATTCTCTCCCATGGGGCTCCGACACTGTACAGCTGTAGCTTGCCTCTTGATCTAGTACGAGGTCCTTTTACTGAAGCACACGTAGAGCACTTTCTGCACCACTCCTCGATGTCTTCCCGACAGCGTACCCAGTAGAACCGTTCTCTCACCTTTACCAAAGTCTTCTTCACACCAAGATGACCACCTGATGCACCATCATGCACTAAGCGCAGAACAGGTGCAACTTTGTTTCTCGGGATCACCATCTGTAGAACTTGGTCCTTCCCGTCAGGTGATTCCCACTTTCTATATAGCACGCCTTGTTCTAAACTCAGACTGTCCCACTGAGCCCAGTAGGCCTTCGTAATTGGGCTTGCGGCTGATACGTCCTGCCATAATGGTTTCCGACCCTGAGCCTTCCAATCCATTATTAGTTTAAGATCTCTGTCTTCTTTCTGTACCTTACTGATTTCCTCTTTGTCCCAGGATTCATCGGTCCCCTGAGTCCTGACAATTTTCACTACCTCCTTGGACTCATGCTTCAAACAGTGTTTACAATCCTGCGAGCATGGACGTCGCGATAAGGCATCAGCGTTGGAGTGAATCCTTCCACTGCGGTGTTCTATTACAAAGTTGTACTCCTGTAGTTGTTCGATCCATCTCGCAACTTGGCCTTCAGGATTCTTAAACTGGAGTAACCACTTCAGTGCCGCATGATCTGTTCGTAGTGTGAACTCTCTTCCCAGCAAATATTTATTAAAATGTTGTAAGGTCTTCACAACTGCTAGTAATTCACGCCGAGTTACACAGTAGTTTCTCTCGGGCTTTGATAGAGACTTGCTGAAGTAGGCGATGACCACTTGCTGTCCATTTTGCTCCTGAGATAACACACCTCCGATTCCAGTATTGCTGGCGTCTGTGTCCACAATAAATCTGCCTTCTCTATTAGGGTAGCACAGGACTGGAGCTGAACACAGCAATTCTTTGAGTCGTGTAAATGCACGTTGACAATCCGAGTCCCAAACGAAGTTCCTCTTCTCTTCTGTCAAGTGGTGTAATGGCTTGGCTACTTCAGAGAAGTTCTTCACAAAACGCCGGTAGTAAGCACTGAGGCCCAGGAAAGCTCTTACTTCGGTTTTAGTTTTTGGTACAGGCCACTCTTGCACCGCTTTTATTTTGTCTGGGTCCGTTCGAACACCTCTATCCGAAATGATATGGCCTAAGAACGAAACTTCTTTCTTGAAAAAGGCGCACTTCTTCGGGTTAAGTTTCAAATTTGATTCACGAAATCTCTTAAAAACTTTCTCAAGATTCCTGCGATGTTCCGTGAAACTGCGTCCCATAACTATTACGTCATCTAAGTACACCAGACAGGCATCTCCCAAAAGACCCACTAGTACGCGTTCCATAAGCCTTTCGAACGTAGCTGGTGCATTACACAATCCAAATGGCATTACCCGGAACTGCCACAGGCCTTTGCCAGTACCGGTGGTAAATGCAGTCTTCTCCTTATCTTCTGGCCGGAGTTCCACTTGCCAGTAGCCACTTTTCAGATCTACCGTAGAGAACCACTTCATGCCTCCAAGCATGTCCAAAGTGTCGTCAATACGGGGCAAAGGATAGCTGTCTTTCTTGGTCACGTTATTCAGCATCCTGTAGTCTACACAAAACCTAGTACTGCCATCTTTCTTCTTCACGAGTACCACAGGTGAAGACCATGGGCTGGATGATGGCTCTATGATCTTGGTTCGTGCCATATTCCCAATCAGCTCGGCTACTTCTTGTTCTTTTGCTAGTGGCACTCGTCTAGGTCTTTGTTTAATAGGCTGTGTAGCACCTGTGTCGATCGGGTGTTTAACTAACCCCGTTCTTCCAAGGTCGTTTTCTTCTTTAGTGAAAATGTCCTTGTAGTCCAGTAGCAGCTTCTCTGCTTCCCGATATTCGTTGGGTGACAAACTTTTCTTCGTGGTCTCTAATAACGGGCCCATATGGTTTGCCGAAGAGGCAGTCTGGACGTTCTCTTGGATCTTCCTCAGACTGCTCACAGCCTCACATCGTCCAACGATCGCGTTCTTCCTTAATAACATCGCCGAATTGCTAAGGTTGGCAACTTTAACTTTTGCCCCACTTCTAGTCATAACTAAAGTTCTGGCTGTGATTCGACTGGTATGGTGCCCAGGATCTTCCACTATGACGCAGCGATCAGCAGTCACACCCTCAGGGAACCTTACGTCGACTAAGGTTTCTGACCTCGGTGCCAAGGTTACCGTTTTGGCACTGTAGACCGCTATTGAAGAACAGCCTTCTAGAAAGACCTCTTGGTCTGGGAAGCTTAGAACACCTTTAGCAATATCGACAACGCACTGCTGCATTCGTAGGAAGTCTAAGCCGATAATGCAGTCATCCGTTATGCTCGCCACCAAAACGGTTTGATGATAAATCTTCTCTCCTAGTTTGATTTTCACATCTGTAGCTCCGAGGACGGTCACTGGCTGGCCAGTCGCTGTGTGCAATTTGCAAGATGGTCGTGCGTCTTCCCACTGAATTGTTCGCCGCAGAAGTTCTGGTCGTACGATGGTCTTCGACGCGCCCGTATCTATCGTAAAGCGAACAGGTTTACTATTGATTTCTCCAGCTGTTACCAGGCTATTACCGTCACATGCCTGTGATACTTGCACTGTGGGGGCTTGACGTAACGGATCTTGACTAGCATCAACCTGAGTAGTAGCTGACACCATTCTACTTCTTCTCTGGTCTGGACAGTTGATTCGGATATGGCCCCGCTTGCCGCATCCGTAGCACATAGGCTCACCTCGTGGTCTAGCAGCTGCAACAACTTCCCGTACTTTATGCGACTTGTAGTCGTTTCGCACAGCTTCCACCTCAAGGGCATGTGCTAAGGCCGCTTCTAAAGATGTATGGTGTGCCAACCGAACAGTTGTTCTGACCTCAAACTCTCTTATGCCGTCCACGAAAGCTTGCACAACTATGTGGTCCACAGATGATGTACTGGAGGCATAGGCTCGTCGTACCAGGCGTTCAATTTCAGCAGCCCATTGTTGAAGTCCCTCACTCGACTTTTGAGTTCGATCCTTCAGCTGAGCTCGATAAACATGCTCCAGGTGCTTATCGCCAAATCGAGCTTCCAATGCCTTAAGGAGTGCGTCTAAGTTTCGTCGGTCAGCAGGTAAGTTCTCTAGGATCAGCAGTGCATCCCCTCTAAGTGCCAAAGTAAGCGCCGTCAATGCGTGATCATCTTCCCATCCATTTCCTTTGGCAACTACCTCGAACTGGTGTCGAAAGGCCGTCCAGGAAGACGAGCCGTCAAAGGAGGGCAGTTTGAACTTGGGACCTCCGGAAGTGACTGCCGCGGCCATAGGCGTAGTGCTTGAATATAGGACCTTGGTCTTCTGCAGCTCTTTAATCATCTTGTCATGATGGTTCATGGTGGTCTGGACATCTTCGAGAATTTCATCATGTTTGCTGGTACGTTTTTTTACCACTTCAACGTCTTCTTGAAGAGAACTGATGACGGTGCTGAACCCTTCCCACTTAGAGTCCATCATTTCTTGAAGGTCCTCACGGATAGCCTGGCGTTGACGTTCTTCAGCTTGGCGTTGACGCTCTTCAGCTTGGCGTTGACGCTCTTCAGCTTGGCGTTGACGCTCTTCAGCTTGGCGTTGAACTTCCTTCAGCTCCTTCATGGCTTGACGTTGGCCCTCCTGTATAATGGTTAAAAGAGACGACATGTCAAAGCCAGAGCTTACACCCGTAGACGCCGCAGAAGTACCCGGATCACTAAATACTGCTGCGCTAGTCTCTTCAGTATCGGCCATAATCGATGGTTCACGAGTTTCGTCTACCGCCGCCTGTCGTCGAGTGCGTACTCCCTCGTCGCGTGGTGTGACTGGCATTCTCACTTCTGTCACCAATTGTTACGTGTCAGGATGGGGTTCGATGTAAAATGCCAGTTACGCGATGATGAGTTTATTAGAGACTCGCACAATACACTAACAGTAACAAAATAAAGCAATAAAGACTTATACTGCACTATAACGCTTCGTATATCGCTCTTCTTAAACTTCCGTATCGCTTAGATGTTCGCTCGAGATCGCTGTATTCACAACTGAACGAAGTGCCGACGTTCGAATCCTTTTTATAGTCCTTCAATAGATTTCTAGAACCTTCCAGTTATTACCACAAAGATGCCGACAATTCTCGAAAACAGAACAATGAGTGTAGGTACTTAGCTGCGACGCGTAGGTATGCCTACCGCCGTTGATCTATTGTTATACGTGTAGGTAGGTACATGCAAACGTTCTAGCGTAGGTATTTGTTGTATACGTGTAGGTAGGTACTTGCAAATGTTCTAGAGCGTAGGTATTTGTCGTACACGAGTAGGTAGGTACTTGCGAACGTTCTAGAGCTTAGGTATTCGTCGTACACGAGAAGGTAAGTACTTGCGAACGTTCTAGCATAGGTATTCGTCGCAACAGTATATTATATGTATAAAAGCCTAAAACAAATTGAAGAGAAAGAATCTCATTTTATTTTCGTGCTGACGCTACATTGATATATTATATTCCCTACGTCACTGATGAATGACACTAGTACAATCAGTCACCTTCCTGCTAGGGTAACGCACACAACACAATTAATACGAATCTAATGACACCTCATTGGTATGTTAAAATCCACCCACCCATCGTGCTAAAGAAATGGACATAACATAACTAACATAACTAACATAGAGTTGGCACTATTTGAATAATGCCTAACCTACTATTATATTGAACCATTTGTTCATTGTTTTGATCTAGGTAACTCTTATTCAATAAATAAGTAACTAATAATAGCACATTTAAATACCTAGAATAGATACCTAGTATTTAATTTCTTAGACATGTCAAAGTCGAGGCCTTACCGAAAACACTTCCTAAAGTGCGAAGAAAATTTTCATATCGTTCCAATGATTGTCCTTGAGGCGTGCGCGAATTAATTCTAAAGATGTCTGTGTTGATGTTTACATACGTTTAGACTTTAGTTATAATTTTACCTGCTATTGAGTCAGACGTGTTGTGTTACACTATCTAACATCCTCGTTGGAAACTGTAAGTTTAATATAGTTTTACTGCATTTTTATTTGCACATATTTCGTTTGCTGCTTATTTAAGTAGTTGGTAGCTAAATTCTTGGCGCGTAAAATGCTATATGTATAAATCAACACGTTCTGATATAACAAGAAACTTGTTATTTTGAAGTAGAATGAACGAGTGTCATCAAATCATCATTATGATGAATCATTCGCCATTTGTTATTTTTAGCTCTTTTTTAATGCAACGAAATGTGGCTTTGACAAAGGTTGCTGCTAATCCAGCCTAGTATTAAGCACATAGGTACCTACATTATGAACCACAGATAATATTGATACCTATTGTAAACATACACTACTGTTTTTGATAACATACTTACATAGAACCATAGAACAAAAAAAGAACGCGTCGTTCCATTTTCTTGACTCACGCCGAAAATTAGTTGATGTAGAACAGTTAGTCAGATGTACAAGCTGTTTTAGCCTTTCAATTTAGTCGAGTTAGGTGTACTAAAAAAGGAATATGACTAGTAGGCTAGAATAATTTAACAGCAAAAAATAACGGTTGTTTTATGTATTTTATACCTAATACACATTGTAAGTATACAAATTTTGTTGGAGATTAAATTAAATTTACCGCCTTTTTGGTGACGAATTTGCTACTGTACATACGTATTTCTGTTCCTTTGTTGTAAAACAATACAGATTCCTCTGATAGCTACGTAGGCATGTTTATAATACAAGATATAGAGGAAAAGAATAAATCGTAAACATTAATTGTTGTCTCTGCGATCAAAAATTATTGTTTGATTTGGATTGGTATTATTGGGAATATATGAATAGACAAAACATTCTCAAGTATTCTTGTAAGTACATATATAAAAAGCATCCAGAAAATAATCTGTTGCACAACCAACATTTTTTACAAGCTTACTGTAGAATTTGCTCAAAAATTTCTCGCAACCTAAGGATCGTAAACAGACAGAGCTACTTTTTTATTTTTTATCCCAAGTCGTCTGGGTAAACTTTTTTATTTTTCTGTCATTACCTTGTTCACTGTTCCGTACTCTGTCTTCTTGTGTTCAGCCTTCTTTTTTATTTTTTTAGTCTGTACTGGCTATTTTTAATGCCAGGGTTAACGTCACTAAATACAATGATCTTGAAACATTGAAACCCAAGTTCAATTTTTACTGTCGGTTAAATGTCAAATGTTTTTCTTTCGAGGACATAGACTGAATGCAACTTAAATCTGTATTGTCAACAGGCTATAAAATAGGTTCAACTCTGCTTACCCCGCCTAGATCAAACGCGTACTTTATAATATAAAATAATATGTAGGTACTTACAAACCTATTTAATCTCTATTCAAGGCTTAAAGTTAAATGCGCAATTGATCACATTTTCCTTATTAATACAAAACAAATAAGTAAATAAGTATATTTTTCCTCATGTTAATAAACCTATTACAATAATTATAATCAAAGCCATACAATGTATCATGCCCTACTACAGTTACCTATCTTAATATCGAAGTAAATAACGCATTACTCATTGTCATGCTTCAGACCCCCTGATTCATATCAGATAATAATGGTTGAGTTGTATTTCTACGAAATAATTAAGACTGCAACTTTTTCATTGAAAATTCATCACTTTCCGAAAATATTATGAGCAAGAAGGGAATAACAAAAAGGCACAATAACACAAGGATTATTGTACTTGTATCAACTTTAAAAAAAAAGTATCGAGTGTCGTTTTTGACTATTTTTTTAATTATCTGCACGTGTTTGTTACGTCTTGTGTCTTGGAATCGCATCACGACACAAGACACAAACAGTGCCGTAAATAGCCTTTTTTGCGCCCTGTGCGAGCTTCTATAATTGCGCCCTTGTTCTTTTAGATATTATAGGTACCCTAGAGCAATGCTATGTATAGGCCTACTTTATTTCATTCAGGGTGATAAAATAAAGCACAAGGAACTTGGTGTTGGTGGACCAATTATCTAATATTTTGGAAGAAAAATCTTTTTTTTTTAAAGAACTGATGTGGGCAAACAAGCAGACGAGCCATCTGATGTTAAGTGGACACTTCGCCTATTATACCACCCACTGTGTCTCACTCACTAAAACTCAATCGCAAGTTCACTAGTGCAAATGCGTTGCCCACCCTGATGCTTAAGATTTAATTTTTGGGCCACTATGGTTTTCATACTTCTATAATAATTAAAAAAATCTTTATAGTGCCCGCCCGTCCTCGCCCGCCGCTTAGTCTCCGACCGACCGTGTAGCCGGCCGGCGGCTTAACTGCGATAAACACTAAACACAAATACGCTCGTGCGCTGCCAAAAAAATGAGCGCGATGTTTTGTCTAATTTAATAGACGTTTTTGATTATACTGGCATGTAGGTACGTATGTGTTGGAATCGAGCACTAGGGGCGCAGCGGGAACTTATCAGGAGCAAACCGAAAAAATAATAGTCCTTCCTGGTCTGGCCATTCTTGCGCCCCCCAGAGTCTACGCCCTGTGCCTGGGCACCGGTGGCACCGCCCTATTTACGGCACTGGACACAAATATAATATTTCGACAAATAAGTATTAAAACTTGTGTGATCCATATCAATTTGGTTGGAGGTGTAAATTTTGGCTGTTTTGGCGAAACAGGGCTTGTAGAGAAGATAATTGGTAAACAGGCATAAGTACATCCTGATACTCTTTTTTTGCCGTGGAATCTAAATTTGAATTCAAATTGTCAACGCCAAAACGATGAACCGACAAGATCGTTTGTAATCTTATAATTGAATGATTTGAACTAATTTAGTCATAAAAAGTCGCTATGGCTTACACACTTCAACAGCCTGCAGCCTGACGAATCTAAATATCTAAGGTCGGTAGTGCCCGGATATTTTATATTTTGCGTAAAGTGTAAGTAGGTACTATTGGGCGACCCGACTTTTGTTTGTCATCTAGTTAATGAATCAATTAATAATAAAATTAGTCTGTGATTAACTTTTCTTATTGCAAAAATAACATTGCCAGAATATGGTTTGAAGAATGATTTCGGTCTGACTCATTATAATTTGATACCTAGGTACCTTAATAGTGAAGTAAGTATGTTTCCAGCTTATGCATTATTCATAGTTCACAGTCAACTCGGGGAAAATTCCAGGGCCAAATTGCTGGCGGTTAGTCGTGATCGATTTTGAAATTCCAATCACTGTTTGCTTCCAATCTTCCGTGACTACACCATAGCTTATCCATAAATCATAAGGTAACGTTTATCTACGCGCACTATGGTTTTAGCTAAGTTGTATATTAAAAGAAAAGTACTTAATTAAAAAAAAAGTTATCTCTAGAAAAATCTTTATGAACTGACGGTCAAAACCATTAATATAATTACATATTTAAAAAAAAGTACCCTATGAATCTTGAAATATTCCGCCAAATTATATTATTAGAGGCGTCCTTGGTTATTATCAGGTTAGAGGTAATTTAAGTTCAATTTCAATTTTAACTTTGACAGCTGTCACTTTAAACAAAAGAATAATATTTTTCCGCCTATTATATTTACAGATAAGGTAAGAGGAAACTATACTCAACTATAAAAACTACACTTTTATTTAATTTAAATAAGTGCATCAGGAGTACTAATTGTTTTCTACGGTCCCGGTCATTGACCGCCCTAAGTAAATAGCTAATCTGTCTGCTGTGGCAAGTAACGACTGTACTTACTGTCAGTCACGATATTACTTTAAAGGTCGATGTTGAAAGAATCTAAATTAGATTCTACTAGATGTAGGTTTTAAATTAATTGCGAATAGACAGTTTTATATTAATTATACATATACATATTAATTATTTTTGACCACAAAGGTAAAAAAGTAAAAATAAATTTACTTATTTTTACTGTTCATACCTGGTTTTAGTTCAAAAATGTTTGTCATAATAGTTATGACAGAGGTGGCTTTAGAGGAGTGAAATTGGGGATGAAACGTAGTATGGACAAACTTTGTTTGTGAACATATTTCACAAACAAGGCTTTAGGGGGTGAAATACTAAATAGACCGGTCTTCGTTTTTCAAGTAATAATTGAGAAAAGTTATATTTTTGTTTTAACTAAAATTAGAGAGTAGAGATTTGCGTACTGTATATTCTTCGACGGGGATATCTTTAGGTTGATGAAATGGGGAATTGTACGAGTATATGATATGGGGAAAGAGAAATAGTATCTACCTATAGGAAATTTTAATAATACTTTTTAATTAATTAGGATATTGTGTAAGTTTTTAAGTTACACAAGCGAAGCTGCGGTCGACCTCTAGTCTGTTATAATAATGTACCCTTCGAATGATGAAAACATCTTTCAAATATTCGCTGTAGTATGTGTATTTATTATGATTTGAAAATTACTGTGTTGGCACAGTATAGTGAGTCGTTAATGAATGGATTTCAATTCAAGCATGCTCTTTCCGTACAATGATTTAATAGAAGACTTCCTGTGGTTTCTAATAAAACTTCCGTCAAGAACTTGTCTTTTATTAATTTAACTAAGTACATAATATGTCTGTTCTGTTCTTCTTTTGTGAAGTTGATACAGCACACAAATTTAATAAAAAAAAAATTACACTTTTTTTATAAAAACGCTTTATATCAATTGCTTACCAATTACAATATTAGATGCATTTAAAAACATGTGTTATTTCAATACAATAAATCTCACATTTCATGTCAAGATGGCCGTCCTGGTGCTTCCGTTATATTTTTTTACCACTCGCAGCAAGTGGTTAATGAATGTTTACATTCGGCCTGTTTCAACACTACTCGTATATGTTTATGTTTGATATTTCTAAAATAAGCTGAACGACTTTACATTTGTTAATGGTACTTAAATGGAAAACCAGTACCTACCTATACATTTTCTCAGTAGATATGGAACGATATCCCTGGTAGCGGTGATAGGTAAACACTTCAGACAGTTCTTAACATCCTGCTTCTTCATTTTACTAATCCACTATTTTACAACTCGTTTCAATTAAAGTGCGTGTTACGGCTCACTCATCGACATCTGTGTTTTAATAGCTTTTAAATTTTATATCCATAGGTACTGTTATTCGATCACAGCAGCAGCAGCAGCTTTTATTGTCTATAAACTTTGATTTGATATTTTGTAGGATCAAAGAAAGTATAGCAGTTTATGAGGTGTGACTTATTTTATTTCTAGTGTCGACAATGTAATGATTAAAGTGGGATACTTACTTGATTTGGTAACTGTTGAAAATTACAGCTTGTAAAATATGCTTTGTGTGTGTGTTGAATACCTAAAATATTGCGGAATAGTTGTAAAATATAGTTTGCATTCCAAAACCAGTCGTCAGACTTTCGAACCCCAGTGTCATCTTACATGGTAGGTATATTTAGTATACCATTTATGGCAACACTCCCGGAGACTGGCCGAAAATAAAATGCAGTCTGATGTCAACGGCCATCCGGCGATGCAATAAGATAAAAAAAGTAGTGCGTTCTATTTTCAAATTGCGTTGGAGAGCGTCTCCAACATGCCGGGTAGCAAAAAGGCACCAAAGATTACTGTTTGGTCTTGGTATTCTGAAACGTTTTGAGCATTGAAAATTTTGTCTATTAAATGTCAAAACGCCCGTTTAAACTTTAATTTATTTGCTATAAACGTTCGTGGTTAGAAATAGCTAGTCTAGGAAACGATTTAAATTAATTATACTAAGCAGTGAACGTGTCGCATCTAGAGTGGTATTATGTAACTGCATAAGAAACAGGGCTAGGTATAATAATATTTTATTAAGTATACAAAAATTCTATAGTTTGTCTGGCTGCATTTTTAGCTTTGCCTTACATAAATTTAACCCGCATTTCTTAGAAATACACAATAGATAACAAATAGAGATAAGTACAATATTTTAGTTCACGCTGTACTTACCTACCTAGTATTTGAGTGATATTTTCTCTCAAATATGGGTAGAGGTGGGTATCCAAAAAAGTTTGCACCACCTACCTTGTTGAGTACAGGCTGTCAAAAGCTAGTTTTTGCAAGCAAACAAAACAATCAGAATTTGTCTCTTAAACACACAATAATAACCTACTTATTACAGTTTCTTAGATTCGCGCATATTTTCAAACAGCGTTGCCAATAATCGTTATTCTTTCATTTATGGTAGCTTTTAAATTGAAATAATTCGTCGCAAGTACCTACTTTCACTATAAAATTGATTGAGGCATCCATTCCTCTGTCACGACAGTTTCGCAGTAAACTTTTATCCCGTTATTAGCCATAAACGTTAGACCGACGCGACTGCCTATTGTGATACTTAAGTTAGTCATGGTTAATAATTCATACGCTGATAATAAAACATCTGTTTTCTCGATTAATAATTTTGATAATTTGGTATGGCATGGAAAAATATTTACAATATATCGAAACCCAATAAAAATATTTTTGAGGTAAAACAGCGAGATTATTGTGATACTCGAGGAACAGAAAACTGCGTGACTGCAGTTTTAAATAGTGTTTGTGAGTAATTGTCAGTGCTGAGGCTTGCAGTCGAAGGCACAAAATATACCTTAATTGTTAAAAACCTTCCGAAAATCCGAAAGAAATGCTCTAAACGACAGACAGAAGAAGTTAACGATGAAACCGATAGTGTGAAACGAAAAGAAAACGACAACGATTTCATACTATTCAGAGATATCTCATATGAAACAAGACCTAGGTACATACAATCAAAGTTTATTGCCGTGAATTGCAATATCAATAGGTGTTGCTCTACTATTTTGCAAATACGTTTCTTTAACAATGATTATTGTTGTTAAAACATTTAGATAATGTTTTCATCTACAATCGCTGGACAGTAAATTGTTTGCAAAGTTTTTCAACTATCAGACGGTTTAAAACGACAGACAATCATTTTCTTTTCTAGAAAAGTACATGATGTATATCTCGTAGACGGTAGAAGTACAATACCATACTCTTATCTACGGTATAACTATCGAAAATTACTGCCAGCCGCTATTAAAATAATTGCCATAGATAACTTATTATAGATGAATGTTTTTAAATCTTACTGCCTTGTCTATTAAAAAAACAGTATCATTCAAACATTAAAATTTTGTTACAATGTTTTTATTTGTCATTGAATAAAGAATAAAATAGAATATTCTTTATTGCACACCACATAATTAGAAAACAAATAAAAAGCACAACATTGGGTAGATACAATGGGCGGTCATAAAGCTAAAAGCGATCTCTTCCAGGCAACCTTTGGATGGAAGAGATCGCTTTGAGAAAAGATACTTATTTGATTAAGTTTTATAAAGTTTGGCTTTCTGCGAGTTGTTGCTAATGCTAAATATATTAGGAACGTAGTTTGAAAAAATTTACACAATGGCATAGGTATTTACCAACATTAAATAGCGAAATTGCTGGCGATATTTATAGGAATTAAAACACAAGTCGTTACATTAAGTGCTATTATATAAACTCATTTCACATTCCTTTATAATATTTGGTAGGCTGTAGACCTTGTAATAAAACACGCAACTTACGGTGGTAAATAATTACCTATACGTTTTCAAGGATACCTATTGTAACTAACGAATCAACCAAGGGAGATTTCTTAATGTTTGACGCAAAGAAATTTGTCTGCTGCTTTCAGTTGGGTGTGGGATACAGGGAGGGATATTTTACAATAAAATGTCGTGTCCCGTCACATGCAAACTAAATCAAAACTATCTCATTAACAAAGAACAAAAGCAAACAAGGTTTAAAGAGAGCATTAATATCACGGTAGGCAGCGGCTTCGTAGAGCCCCTGGCATTGCAGAAGTGTATGAGCGATATTACCACTTACCACCAGGTGAACTGTTAGCTCGTCTGCGACAGTAGACAAAAAAAATCACTTGTATGCGAGAGAGATACGCGATATTATAGTATAATTTTGTAGTATTGCTAAACTAAATCCAGGCAAAGTGAATAAAGCCCGCGCTGCACGCCACATGTGGTCAATACCGGTAATTAGGGAAACCCGTGGACTGCTAGTGGTGAGCTGTACCGGTAATGATACCGGACACCCGTAGCTTCTAACTAAGGGTTGTTTATCGATTAGAGACTCGATATAAATATGCAATTTGATTATTTTCGACTTTGGCTTTTACATTGATAATACTATTGTATCGATAAATAGACACTTGTTTTAAACTAGCTTTCTGCAGCGCGGTTTTACCCGCGTTAAGTTACATCTTTAGTTACTGCTCTGCTCCCATCGCTCGCAGCGCATGTTACATAACCTATAAACATGATGGGTAATCCTAGTGCTCAGACAGATCGATGACTCAGCTGTTGACGTAGCCACCCCTACATGAATATGTATGTGTTACAAGCGTAGAAATGCTGATTAGAAGAAAATTTGAAATTACAATTTTCACACTGTATGTAAGCTGTGGTACGGCGATTTTTTTATTATTGCCGTCAAGGAACAATGTCAGTATTCTTGTTCATAACGAAAGTAAACTAGTAAGGGGCTACCAGCTTAAGCACGCTTGTCGCAGTATGTCTGTTAATGGCTGACAACTTCTAAAATACATCGAGGCCTAGCTCACCGTGCATGTTGACACGTCACCTATGTAGTTTCGAGTAGGTAGGTATGCAATAAGAAGCCTCCAAAGTTTGGCTACTTATTATTTTTAATTTTTACCTATAAAATAAAAAAAATTCTAACCAATCATAGACAACTAAGGACAGTGGACAGTATTGAACCTTCATCTTTTATTAACTGGAGGTCGTCGTTCGTCCATATGTTGGATAAGGATATGTACACACGCGATGAACGCTACAATTTGAATCGATCGATTGTAACACGGTTGTAGAACATTATGTCCGTTGACACTTTAGATTTGGGGTTAACTTAAATTACAGATCATTAGAGGTCATAGAACTCGAAGATTATTTTGACGGAACCAAGTTGATAAATTGAACTAAACTATGTAAGCAAAACAATGGTTAAATAGGTACATAAATATATTTTGTGCGATTACCAAGCTTGCTCAAGGCGGATTGGAATTTTTAGTTTTTTTTATCAGTCTATGTTTCCTTACGATGTAGATATTCCTACATCCAAAACTCAGTTGTCTAAGATATGAATTTGAAGTCACAACGAAAATAACTTATTGGCCATCCCGGCAATCTGCCGAAAAAGGTGTTGGATGACAAAAGAATTGAACGTTGAACGATTCAATAAGTGTCAATAGTATCAGATTGGAAGTAATTGGTGCATACGGGCTGCGGGCTACGAACTTGCAACGGCAACAAGTGTATGTTATTGAGTTTAACACTTCTGTAGATGATTAAGTTTATTTCATAAATAATAGGTAGGAACTTGTATTGGTTTTAACAGATTTTCTTTTTTTTATAAAATTCTTATCAACCTTACAAAGTTCTTACTTACCTTTTTTAAGGATTGTGAGATTTAAAGAATTCGAATTTGGTGGAATAGATTAAAATTATGCATTTTAATTTTTTTACAAAGGTAGCGTTACTTTAATTATAAGTCCTTATTATAAAGGTTAGGTTATTATCTAATCCAGATAGTAGTCGTAATGTATGAAAGAAATGTATCATCTACTTACCTATTTTTAGGAGACGGACATTAGGATACTTTTTATTTCGAAAATCGGTCTAATTCCCGAGTTACAATAATAATAAAACACATAGGTACCATTTTCCGCGCGGACGGAACGAAACCGCAGAGCGTAACTAGGACTTTCTAATTTTATCAAACAAATAAATTGCCGAAAAGGCTATCAGAAAAGCTTATCGATGATAAAATATTGTTTGGTGTTTGTCTTTTACTCGTTTATCTTTTGTTTTCCACGAAAATTCTATGAAAAAGGTTGATAAAAGCAATAATATGTATTGACATGGCCTAAAACTAATACAAATCTTTATTAGCTTTCAACTTAGGTATTATAAGGTAGATAAAACATTGTATAATATAATCTGTGATCTGGATCGTGTGTTGCCCGCGTGGTACTACTAGTACCACTGGTACTACCAAGTAGTCTAGTAGTATTACGGGAAGAAAATTTTGCCCGTGGTAACATGGGAAACAATCGATCTGGTGTAATCTGGACTATTTTTTTTTTTTTTTTTTTTATATATTAGCCTACCAAAGTGACTCCACCCCGCCTGATGGTAAGCAGTCAGTGGGATCCAGAAGTGGTGGCCACCATACCAAAAGCTATCGTCTTAAACTGCTGGTATGGTGGCCTCCAATATGGCGGCTGGGAATGGGGTTAGAGGAAGGGAATGAGGGAGGCGAGGAAAGAGGAAAGGGGGGAAATTGGGCCTCCGGCACTCTCACTCACCGAACGAAACGCAGTAGTAAGGATACTACTACTCTTAAGTCGATCTTCTATGAGAGGGTAGTACTTCCCCGGACGATCCGGCCCATTCATGCTGAAACCAGCGTGGATCTACTACCGTCAAAATTTAATACCGTCTATTTAGTTATTTGTTCGGTTTCGAATCAGTGTATACGGTGCCTTAAACACTAGGCTATGACGATTAAAGTAGCTTGTCAGTTACCTACCATAACTAGTTAATTTTGATCAAATAACGATTTTCACGAATATTTTATCACGTACTGCCATTTGACCTTACTTCCTATCTATAATTAGGAAATGACTAACAAAATGATAACCTTCGCTTTTATCATAATAAATAACGGTTTTTAAGTATTTGAAATTGTAAACAACATGAAACATGTTCCAACATGATCGTACATCTTAGCAGATGTTTCTCAATGAAATGCACATATTGACAACGCATACGAAAGGCACAAGTCGCCATATTGTTAAGATTCCTATTGTTATTAAGACACCTGGTTCTAATTTGAAGTTTTTTCTTAATGTAAGTAGACCAGGTATTATTAAACCTACTCGTATGTTTTGGTTATCAGAGCGACAATAAAAAAATCAATTTAGGTGAATAAACGTGGTAGGAAATTGATATCGGCGGTATAGTAGCTATCTTCCAATTTTGAGCTGCAATTTACTTTTTTTGTCAGAAAAAAGTTTTAGTAAGTATATGTCTAGCCAGTTACTCGGTATTCCTTTATTCGTCTTTAACAACACAGTAAATATGAGGTACCTAATTAACTTGTGGTGTGGTACCTATCTACTAAAAATTATTGAGTGTTAAATATTTGGTAAAATTTATCGAGGTGCAAACTAAAAGGTAATTATATAACGTATATTCTTGTTTGTCGACAGTTCTGGGAGATCATATCCGAGGAGCACGGCATCGACCCCACAGGCGTTTACCGCGGCACCAGCGACCTTCAGCTCGAGCGCATCTCCGTATACTACAATGAGGCCTCTGGTCAGTAGCAAGTAACAACCTTTTTACTAGCAACGACCTAGTCATTTTGAACCTGTGTCTGTTATGGGCAGTAACAAGGCATAACATGAGACCGCCGGCCGTTATAGGCAAGTCAGAGGCCAAAAATGAGTCAAAACCACTACTCCAGAATTTCACTGACTTGTTACGGTAATATACGGTTACCACTGACTCTATAAGACAGGCGGTTAGCTTGTAATTTTTGTAAATAAAATATCTGTAAATCCATTAACTTGTAACCGCAACACCATTTCTGCAACTTTAGATCAATCTAACCACAAGATTTATGATTTGACCTCTAAAAATAACATTTACTAAAATATCATAGACAAAAATCAACTATCAGTAATCTTAATAAGTTCTTGCCACTAGCCGTTCATTACAGATTAAAAATGTCAGATTGTCCATTCACTCAATTAAAAAATAATGGAATAGAAAGTACCTACATTATATTTTATGAACGTCGAGTGAAAATGACAAAATGGCTGTAGAGATGATTTTTAATAAGCGTGTATAATTATTACTCCACTTTGTTTCAAAGAGAAATTTCAGATAAAGACTTAAAAGAGATTTTAAACGATTAACGCCTAGTATTTGTGAGCAAAATCAGATAGTATAAATTACCTCGGTGACACTATGTGTAGGTACGGATTACGGACTGCTACGCAGAGGTCTCGGTCTCTATCATCATGTAAAGTGATATTGGATTATTATATTGCTAAATTGTGCATGCAATCTGGCGTTGTGCTTGGTAAATGGCAGCCTTAATCTCGTTTGAACTCAAAATAATTCAGTTGTTTTAAACTACATAAAGGCTTTATCTATACAGTATAATCTTAAATCTTCGGATTATACCCCGGAAGACATTCCTCTCACTACAACATTAGCATACACAAAGCTGTCATTACATTCCCAGCAATTACGAATGATTTACAACAATTAGACGTCGCGCGTCGTACTTGTGATTGACTTAATACAGAGAGGGCAACGACCTCTGATGCAATGCTAATCTGCGCATTCAATGTCAAAGTGTATCTTTGTCTCTGGTTAAAATAAAGGAAAATATGTTTTTAATTATAACAGGTCTTGATTCCTCTATGTAGAAAGAGTTCTTGGGGTTTTTAGGTGTTCGGTTTTAGGATAACTATCTAGCTAGTTTCAGCATGAATAGGTCGGATCGACTGCATAAGTAACAGATTAGTTTCTATACTCTAGCGTTTCGTTCATTTCACTAAGTCGTCGGTGGTCCAATTACTGCCTTTCTCTTTCTCGGTCCTCTTCATTCTCTTCTCTGTTTACGGTCAATTTTTCTGTATTTAATCTATGTTTCTAGTCTCCTCTTAAGACAAAGACACTCATGTGGTTCTAATCGTTCAGTATTTCAGAACGCAATGTACTATAGGGTTTTTTTATTTTTAGGTCTATCCTATTAACAATAATTGAATTGTGCTCTGTGTTATATTAGTAATAGTCTCGCAATGTATTCGTAGATATCTGCTCATATTTACATATGACACACAGTTTTTAAATTTTTCAATTTCAGGTTACTGAAATGAAAGTAAGGCTAATTTTCAAGACTGAATAAAAGTCACGAAACTATTACAGTTGGTTTCTTCACGGTTTTTAAATTTATAAAAGGAGTACCTGCTGAGAGATTTTACATGAAGAGTCTAATCATAAAATTAATTATAACCGTCATGTGTTTTTTTATATCGCCAACTGTAAAAGTATCTCGCGGCGGCCTTAGAAGTGTCAAGAATGCAGTTTACTATCATTGATAACAGTAGTTTCTGTATGCACTGTCCCGCTGTTCTAGTAGCTAGCAGCCGAAAACATGGAAGTTCTTACTCCCAAAACAACACTACTGCGCACTGCGCAGGGCTGTCACTGGTTAACACTGGCATAAAATTGCGGTTCTATAAAAAAATCGTATTTTTTTTAATATACGATAGATTGCATTAACTAGGAGATACAATAAAGTCTGTATTTTGATACTGGTTGTGTGGTTCGCCCCACGCATCACTGCGATCTAACCGTACCTATACTGTTATATGCATACATATACAATACAAGCGCGTATCAGTCAGGTATATGCACTCTATATTGTTTTATAGCTAAAAGTGAGTAATTAGTTAGAATAGAGTGAAAGCGTATACTTTTAATGAAAAAATGTGGAGTTCTAGACCACGTGGTTATCAGTACAAAATGTATTATAGAATAACGCCAAGTCTTCCCATGGGCGTTGGGGGTGTTGTAAAAAGGCGATATAGGGAATACCACATAACGGCCAGCACAGCTACCATATCTAACTTTTTTGAGGAATGTATACATTCTTCATAGTAGTGAAAATCTCTTAAGATGACGATGAATATAGAATGCTCGTAATTTTAAGTAGAAGCCTGCATTAGAAGTTGCCAGCTTTTGGTCCAAAATTACCTAGGTAAAAAACTTAAACGAAAGACTAGCCGAGAATAGACTAGCATTTCCGAAACTGGGGGTAAGTGTTTTTAAGTGATAGGATAGCAAGATTTCTGATAATTATCTAAAATTGGATAAGCTTGGTTGGGTAGCAAAGTGCATTTTCTATTAATAGAGACAGCAATAATACTGTCAATCAGCTGCGAAGTCCGCAATGAGGGTGTTTAGAAAAAAATTCAACCAGGGTTTATCTTTCTGAAAGCGCTTGACAGCTAGACCTGACGCGTCGGTGCTGCAACCTTGTAAGCGCCATTTTAGAAAACCCTTTCAGCAATTTTCTTTTGTCCATATGCAAAAAATGTTTTGAAAAATATTTGTTTTGATAGCGCTGTCAAAATGGAATACCTTTTACCAAAGTGGCGCCAAGAAGAATTTAACATTTTTTTTTGTATATCATGTTGTTAATTATTAAGAGATATATCGTATGTTTTTAATTCTTTTATAGGTAATTACTCTTATTATTTTTATAAAACGGTCTATTAATTAAGTATGATCTGATAAAAATAGATTTATTCCGAAACTGTACACAAATTGATACTTAAGTACTTAAATAAAATATTAATTTAGTATTAATGTTCATGTTCATTCAAAATTAGATAATATTGTTTGTAAGACGAATAACCTAAGACCAAATAACAAAACCATAGAAATGTAGGTAGGTTACATGCACTTTAATAGATAACATGCATATTAGTTTAATTAGTTAACATGCATTACACACGCTCCTTCGTGCTGTGACTCAACTATCACTCGTTCTCTTCACGTCAAATTACTTCGTACCTATCTCTTAATAGTCACTTAAAACAAGGTTTTGTATGTAAAAAAATAATTAAGAAAATGTTTGTAGAAATTTTGTTTACAGTTATTTACAACGATTTGTAAATACTTGTTGAAATTCCTAATTACAAAACACAGTCATGCATTGCATACCTTAAATAGCATCAAAATTATATCAATTTGTCTCAGTTATTGTCAAACTTTTTATACATTTACCATAATATTATTACCAGAATGAGATGTCAGTTAATTGACCTAGAAAATTGCTGACTAAACTAGTAGGAAATACAAGTGACTCTTTAGTCAGATATTTGCAGTGTTGCAAATAACTTCAATAAAATTTGTCATCATATTTTCTATATCACAAATGGCACGTAGACTTTGTAATTGATGCAATTATGTTAACCAAATTCTCAATTATAGTTTAAAGAAATAAATAAAACAACAAAATACGGTAAAAAGAGTTCTTTGTGGAATAACATTTTTAAGTTCAAGTTGGCGCGATAAACGGGGGTCGTTGACCGGCCGGGCTCTCGGCTGTGACCGAGTGTAATTTCATTGTCTATGATACATTTAGCGGTGCTGAATGTGCAATTAGTTTAGGCGATTTTATGGACAAGCATGATTAAAAATATTCTTTGTTGTAATTTAAATAAATAAAATTTACATAAAAGATATATAAAATATGCATAGGAACTTACATCAACCCTATTATTATCACAGAGTAGCCGTCATTATGGAGACTGCTATTTGCGTTTCTCGTTTTTGACTTAGTTACAGTTGCAGTGGAGTTCAATATTTATTAAATGTTTACTATTTTGGCATTATAATGACTTATTCCTTACGTAAATTTTAACGTATAAATTACTATAAGCGAAGATTACCTCACAATGAGCAACTATACCAAATAACATTTTGCCCTGGTGATCACTCTCATGACGCAATACTTACTTGAGGTTCTATTGTTTGCAGTTGCGACGGCGGAGAGCGGGGGCAAGTACGTACCCCGCGCCATCCTCCTCGACCTCGAGCCCGGCACCATGGACGCAGTACGCTCCGGCGGGTACGGGCAGCTCTTCCGCCCGGACAACTTCGTGTTCGGACAGTCCGGCGCCGGCAACAACTGGGCCAAGGGACACTACACCGAGGGCGCCGAGCTGGTCGACGCAGTGCTCGATGTAGTACGCAAGGAGTGCGAGAACTGCGACTGTCTG
Organism: Parascotia fuliginaria; assembly: GCA_963082885.1. NCBI lineage: Eukaryota > Metazoa > Arthropoda > Insecta > Lepidoptera > Erebidae > Parascotia > Parascotia fuliginaria. Next base: position 11,402,981 of record OY720193.1, on the reverse strand, counting down.
CAGGGCTTCCAACTCACACACTCGCTCGGCGGCGGCACCGGCTCCGGCATGGGCACACTCCTTATCTCTAAAATCAGAGAGGAGTACCCCGACAGAATTATGAACACATACTCAGTGGTGCCCTCGCCAAAAGTGTCGGACACAGTAGTGGAACCCTACAACGCAGTACTCTCTATTCATCAACTAGTCGAAAACACAGATGAAACCTACTGCATAGACAACGAAGCTCTCTACGACATTTGCTACAGGACCCTCAAAGTACCGAATCCGACGTACGGCGATCTCAACCACCTGGTGTCGCTCACCATGTCCGGCGTGACGACGTGTCTACGGTTCCCCGGCCAGCTGAATGCGGATCTCCGCAAGTTGGCCGTCAACATGGTGCCGTTCCCACGTCTGCACTTCTTCATGCCCGGCTTCGCTCCGCTCACATCCCGCGGCAGCCAGCAGTACCGAGCTCTCACCGTGCCCGAGCTCACGCAACAGATGTTCGACGCCAAAAACATGATGGCGGCGTGCGACCCTCGCCACGGCCGCTACCTCACCGTGGCCGCCATCTTCCGTGGACGCATGTCCATGAAGGAGGTCGACGAACAGATGCTGTCGATACAAAACAAAAACAGCAGCTTCTTCGTAGAATGGATTCCAAATAATGTGAAGACCGCCGTGTGCGACATCCCACCGAAGGGATTGAAGATGTCATCTACCTTCATCGGTAACACGACCGCCATCCAGGAGCTCTTCAAGAGAATATCGGAACAGTTCACCGCTATGTTCAGACGCAAGGCCTTCTTACATTGGTATACCGGCGAGGGCATGGACGAGATGGAGTTCAACGAAGCCGAGAGCAACGTAAACGACCTGGTGTCAGAGTACCAGCAGTACCAGGAGGCGACTGCGGAGGACGACACGGAATTCGATCAAGAGGACATGGAGGAGCTGCAACAGGACGAGCACCACGACTAAGGGGCGCTGCCCCACACTACCGAAGTATTTATAATATTTACAGCCTACCGTGACAGGGAGAACTAAGAGCTATCCAAATTTATAGGTTAGTAGTATGTCTGTGTCACGGTAGTATATAAGTGCAATTATTTATGGGCCCCGACCCGTATTCTCGATGGACCAGTTTGATACAATTTTATATATTTACAATGGAATATTAGAGGCTAAGCGGCGTGCATTTCTAACCAAAGCGTCCCAGAGACCAATCAGACAGAACAGATGCACTGACCCGTCAACGTTTACTATTGACGATTCCCGTGCTAATTAATGAATTATAATTTTATTGAATGGATAGTATTATCAAAAGTCTGTTTTAATTGAATATACTAACTAGTTTAAGTGGGAATTTTATAAGAAACGTACCAACTTGTGCATTTCTTAGCTTTAGTTATTGTATTGTATGCTTTTTATTATATTAATTTATAATAAATGTTTTAAACAATTTTTGTATTTTATTTTTATCTAGGTCGACTTCTTACACCGATTCATACATTTTCCTATCATTTGGATTTAAGCCTGCATGCGTGCATAAATCAAAATAATATCTGACCCAAACTATACGGCAAATCCTGATATGCCTGTCTGATATAAATAACAATGACAAAATAAAAGTACCAGGCTTGCAGAAACTCATAGGGGGTTGCAATTTATGTGAAAAGCTAAAGTGAGTATAATGGGTAACAATTTCTAGAACTAGGTTTCATCAAAACTGCCAAATAAAAGTACTAGGCTAGCAGAATTCGTAAGAGGTGCAGTCAAATCGTTTGTAAAAACTATGCTAAAAAGTGGGTAGGTTAGTAGGTAGGTTTTGTGCTAAATTGTAATTGCCGAAATGTTACATGACAGTACTAGGTTAACAGAAATCTATAGGAGGTTGATGTTTGAAAAATTAGACTATTAAAAACAATTTATTTATTCTCTAAAACTAATGACAGCTTTCATCAGTGTCAAACGACAGTGGTAAGTTAAAAGTACTAGGCTAGCAGAAACTCGTAGGAGGTTGATGCAAATTATCTTAGAACTAAGTTAAGAAGTGGGTAGGTAATAAAAATTTTAAATGTTAGGTTTCATCAGTGTCAGACAGTGACAACATAAAAAGTACTAGGCTAGCAGAAGTTCCTAGAAGGTTGCTGTAAATTATTTGAAATCTAACCTGGGTGGGTATGTATCAGCCCGTAACATCATAGTCCCGCATAACCTCTTAAAGCCTGCGCAGACGACGGACTTTCCTCCGCGGCGGAGAAAAAAGTATGCTCCGCGAATAAAAAGTTCGCCGCGGATTTACCGCGAACTCAACGCACACGGCGTCATCGTTTATCGTCGTGCATACGTACGTCACTCTCGAGCGCACAACGCGGACTAAAGGCCTCCATGTGCGTTGCTTCGCCTAGTCACAAGAGTGCTATTTTTTTCGGGGACTCCCCCGTACTTTTATCCGATCCGCTCCCTGCATGCCCTCATTTATTCGGGCGACTTTTTGTACGCGGTACTTTTAATCCCTCGTTTGCGTTACTCGATACAGTTGTAAGCGATCTATTTTAGCGGATAAAAAAGTACGCGGACAAAAATACATACTTTTATAAGATTCTGATATCCTAGTACTTTTTATTAGAATATTAGTTGCAGTTTAGCTAATTTTAAAATAAATATTTTTTGACGTCTACAAAATCGTGGATCTTTAGTTACCTACGCTGACTGTTATAGTAGTGCATGATTCTTTTCCATTCTTGCCTGTGTACTTTCAGTCATTATCTATTTTATTCTTCTCAGACAAAACCTGATAGTAATAATACTATTTTCTGGTTAGAAATCACCTTACTGCTGCCATCAATCTGCTCGAAAAGCTTAGTGACTATGCCCCTCTAAGAAAGAATCAAAAAAAGAGATTACTCATCCATCGGTTGCCCGCCACCCTTAGTAGGTCATCGGTTTACCTTGTAAGGTTATTAAATAAGATAAACAACAAAAATAGACAAATAATGATTTATTTCTTCATAACCGTATCGCGATTATCATAAGACTTAAAATAATTACATCTATGTAATATTTACAATAACTTGAACACAATAGTATAGTACTAAACTTGTACAGTGAGTACATGGGTATTTGTTATTAGAGTTCGATTCTGTTGCAAAAGCAGCGACATTTAACGTTTAGGAGCGACCAGGTAAGTCGCATTTTTAACACAAATTATTTTCTCTACTATTTGGATAATAAATGTTACTAATTTAAATATGCATGATGTATTATGTACACCAGACGTTTTATACAAAGGCCATAATGTTACACAAAATCTTGTGTTGCAATATATGTAAATATAAGTTACATATAAAATACATAATAAAATTAATATTACACAGAAATTCAGAGAATGTCATTTTAAAACCATTCTTTTGAATACAGAAATTAATGATAAAAATGTGGCAAGCGTAAACGCTCTTTTTTATGTCCATGGACAAAAGATACTTCATATTAACTGACATTAGTCTATGAACACACTAGCAGCGATTTAGACAAAAAGATTACAAATAATTACAATCGCAGTTTTCAACAGCGCAGCGCATACATAATTTGTAAGCAATTTTTAATTTTTTTTTATAAAGTTTAGTCGTGTTGTTGTCATATAACGCAAGATTTTCTTGAGTGTTATTAAGCAGTCATCACGATTAAACTAATTGCGCGAGAATATTGACTTGGTTATAGTTAACGCGACGGCACAAACAGTATGTTCGAATTCTACCGCTAACAGCTATTATTGAAACTTCTTTAATTATCAGCGTAAATATATATAGCTGGCTTCCCGCAGCGGTTGATAACCCGCACGTAGTTACATCTTCGGTTAATACTCTGCTCCTGTCGCCAGTAGCGTGATGTTACATACCCTATAACCTTCCTCAAGAACTGGACTATCAAATGCAAAAATAATTATTCAAATCAATAAACAAACTCGTCCGCTTTATATAATAGTATAGATAGCTATGTCGCGCGACGACAGACAAGAAAGAAATAGTGAGATGACATGAACATACTTTAATCATCAACTTATGCCGTCGCGATATAGGCAATTCGTTGCCCTTTTCTACTCGCGTCATAGCGAGCCATATTTTTAAATAACTTTTTTTACTTTAAACCTTCACTTTTATATGCAATACCCTGGTTAACCATACGTTAGACGCGGTACAGTCGCGATTCGATTGCGATACAACATCGATACTGTTCCGTTCAAAACGACCACGTAATGATGGTATTTAGGAAAATTTTCGCCTCCAGTTGGCGCCACCTTTACTTTCACATTGGGCATATCAGGGGTTATCTTTTTGACAGTTAGACCTGACGCATCGGTGCTGACACCTCGTGCAATTTTAGAAAACTCTCTTAGCAATTTTCTATTTTTTTTGTCCATAAACACGTGAATTATCCATTTTGTAAATTAAACATTAAAATTGCCGACATGAACACTGAAAAATATTTGTTTTGATAGAGCTGTCAAAATTGAAGACCTTTTACCAAAGTGGCGCCAACTAGTGCAAAAATTTGCCTAAACACCCTCATTGCACTTAAAATGAAAACAAACGTAAGATTAAGGGCTTTACGCCTTCATGAGTGTCAACTTCGCTTTTTATACAGCTTTTACGTAATTCTAGCATACTAGCATGTTAGCAGAACATAATTATAAAATATAGCTCAGATTTGAAAACAACGAATTATGACACTAAACTGCGACGTTGCCATCAAGCAATTTATATTTTTATGTCGATAGCAAAAGATCGAAATTTATGGCGTCTGGCAAAATAAAGATTCAATTAAAAATGGTACTAATCTTTATATTTATTTCGTTGTAACGCAGAAATGAGTAGGTGGTATTGTAGACATTTTCTTCACTACGATAATAATAAAATGTGTGTGTAAAGCGATCTTGTAACTATCTCCGTAAGTTTCAATATAGCGAAGCATCTTTATTGTCTTTTAGAGTATTTCACTAAGGAACCGAGTTAAATGCATATTACAATTTTATAACACTTACTTAAATACTTATAATAATATTTGTCATTGGTTACCAATAAACGTGAAATAGTGAAATATATATATAGGTCTATAAAATATTATAATAAAGTTAGTGAACTTTGATGTATTTAAACGTTGTTTTTAAATAAGCGCCATCTGTGTTTTCTATGTCGTAACTAAGTAGTAATTTTATCATCATTGTCTTAATCCTTTGTTCCGCCGTGCTAAGAACATTGCAAATATATGATAGAAGTACTACAAAAATGTGCTTAAATAGTAGCACTAAAGAGTTGATTTTTCCTTATCCCGTGTCTTTTAGTTATGCCTTCCATACTTTGCAGTATTGGACCGATAGATGACGCCACAATATAAAGGAACAAAATATAGTTATTCCGTAAATACGTCGTTTATTAGTAAGAATAATTAATTACATATCGTGTAGTATCAACGAGTGAGGTTTTATTATTATTAATTACAGAGATTCGAAAAAAAATATAAAGCTTTAATTTGTAAATGTTGTTCAAATAAAAACTCTTAAGTAAAAATAAAAATTATATATTTTTTTTATCTCATATAAGGGCAACGGTTGGGGTGTTTTCTTAGTACAGCTAATATTTTGCTTGAAACTGTAAAACTTGTAAGATCTATCGTGTATAATGCATTTACGACGTTTTTAATACAAGCATATCAACAGTGTACTCAATAAAATGTCAGTGTCTAATAAAATGATAACAAGCTTGGTACCAAGAAAATGTGTTTTTAAGCGTATTTCGACCTACTTGCATTTAGATGTATTAGCAACATAAGGTTTTGATGGATCATGAATTTAGGCAATATTAAAAATACCTATAAGTATGTGGGTAGGTACTAAAAACTCAATGGTTATTTGAACAACATTTACAAGATATTTATATTTTACTTAAATATAAAACGACAATTTGAATTGTCATTTTAAAAAGCAACACTTTTATTAACATTATTAGTAGTTTGAAACCGAGTAAAATACATAGTTAAATAACGTCAACTTTCTATATTCGATCTTTAATATAAGATTTCCTTAAATCCCGATTTTATCTTAAAAACCTTAGATTAGAAAGCGGTTGAAAGTTAATAAAAGTGTTAGCATAATGGCTTTAAAACATAAAAATGCTAAAAAATAATTATGAATATAAAATATATGGCAACTTAAACGTAGGCTTATAAAACTTATATTTATAGTTATAATAAATACTGTGAGTTTCTTTATTATTACTTTTCACTGTTTTAGACAAAAAAAAAATAAGTTAAAATGACTATGATTTACAGTAAAAGATTCTTACTGGTTTCAGCATGAATGGGCCGGATCTACCGGGTAAGTACTACCCTCTCATAGAAGATCGACATAAAGTATTAATTTCTATACTAATGACCTTTGTTCGATGAGAGCGTCGGAGGTCTAATTACCACCCTCGATTTTTCCTTTTCCTTCCTCATTCCTTTCTCCCTGCATGGCATACAACGGCTTGGTTTTATTTTTAACCGACTTCAAAAATAATGTATTTAACAGACTTCAAAAAAAGGAGGTTTTTAACCGACTTAAAAAATGAAGGAGATTTCGCAATTTGACCGTATATAACTATTTTGGGTTTTTAATGAAACTAGAATCATGATGGCATCCCAGAGAAAGCAATTTTTTTACTTTTCAGTTTCCTGTTTGAAGTCGGTTTTTTTTTGTTAAAAATTATCTAAGCATTATTTATGTAATGCTTAAAGAACCACCACTACCATCAGGTGGGTATGTTTATATAAATGCAATTTTCAGAACAGCGCTATACAATATATAAAAACTCACAATATTTATATACTTTAGTATGTACAGTATATATTTTACATGCTTACATCTAGCTATAAATACTATTCGGCACTTGTTTTTATTAAGTCACTAAAGAACTTGGACCAATAAAGTATATATTTCAAAATAAATTGTTGTCATCTGGCATATTTAAAATATTCTTTAATGTATCTGTCGAATTTTTTATTTTTTTTTATTTTTACTATAGGGCACATATAAAAAACTAATTTATTATGCAATCCAAATCAAATATTAATGATAACACTAAATTATTGTATGGGATGTTAATCAAAACTGCAATTTATTATTACTATAATGGAAAGGCAACAACCTTTATTTAGTTATTTCCACTATTGTTGTTTTATAATAAATTGATTTTATGTTTATGTATGTCTATTGGGCATATAGCAAACTAAACCGAATATAAATATATGTTACCAGTGTATAAAATAATTAAATATCAGAAAATCGCTTGAAATACATTACTGTTCCAAGTCCATACAAATATAATTAGTTAAATATAAGCCGTTTATGATACCGCGACATAAATAATAAGCTATTAATTTATAATAAAGCTTTATTCTTTACTTTTTTCTCATATACAGGTCTAGCAATAACAATAATATCTGTATGTCCACAGAAGCGTTGTGGAGAAACGGATAAAGATTAACCTCTTTTGATTGAGTTACCTTAAATGCAAGATGCCAAGGAAGACGTTATACCTAAATATTAAATTTGCCTAAAAAGCTGTTTGCCCTAAATGAGACTGGCTTGAATAGGCTTCACACATTTAGGGCAAACAGCTTTTTAGGCAAATTTTATGTTTAGGTATATAACCATTATTGGCATCTTGCGTTTAAGGTAACTCGATCAAAAGGGAGATAAACCATACCCGCGAAGATTTTACTCAATCCTATATGCTTACTTTGGGTCTAGAGAGCGCTGAGTAGTAAAAAAAGAACTACTAAAGAGCTTTTTTTATTCATTGTTATTACTAGAACTGGTATATATTAGTTTAAAAGGCCGCAAAAAATATTTATATTGTAAAAATATTTAAACATTTCGCAACAAATGTAATTAATAAAATCTAATTAAATTTAAAGTTTATTATATCAAATAAAATGGCCAGTTACATTGTAACTTTAATTTATGACTCAAAATTTAAAATTTATATCTGATTAATCAACCACTTGAGACAGTAGTGATCAAATAAGTCAATGTTTTTCTCTTTTTTATATATTTTCGCTATTGGATTGATCAATCACTTTAGAAATTTACGCAGAATTATAGTAATATTGTTTTTTTACGTTAATCAATTTTGAATATAATTAATATTTGAAAAATAGGTACTTCATTGATTGATCAATCACATTAGAAATATTTGATTGATTGATCAATGCTGTCAAAATTAAATATCATATCCCAATAATTTAATTACCGCTCCAAAATGTCTTGAAATGATTATAATTCCATGAAAATTAGGGTTCATACATTTCTATGGGTAGATTTTGCTTAGTACTGAGCTATATTAATCTAAATACTTATACAGAGACCTCATTATCATCGTTGAGTCGTATTGTGTTGTCGTTGGCGGCCAGTTTAAGGAGCGTTTTCTTAATTCTTAGCGCTGGAAGGCGAACCGAAGGGTTTTGATGCCAACATTCACGCATTAGTGCTGCTAGACCGACCATTGTCTGTGAAGGAAATATTTCATTTAGTAATTATTACGTATCATCAGCAACAGGATTGTGATGAAATAATTTAATTAATGGAAATTAGGGAGAGTAAAGGACACAGATTAATACAAAACTTGTTTGTATTTTTTTGTATCTGGGTGTTACAATTAAGTGTATGGGTGTGTGAGTCGCTCACCGGGTGCGGGTCGTCGGGCGGCGGCGGGCGGTAGGCGTCGACGCACACGATCTTGCGCATGTCGTCGAAGCTGGGGTCGGGCGGCGCCAGCTCGGCGAAGGGCGCGCGCGCCTCCCGCGCCGGCCGCACGCGCCGCGACACCTCCCACGTCACGAGCGCGAACGCGTACACGTCGCAGCACTGGAACGACTCCAGCGACGACGTGTTCATGCTGCTCCAACAAACACAACACTGTCACTCTAATGCGCACGCGTTCCTCTGTTGTACCAACACGTATCTCGCGCACGCGCTCAAGGAACGCGTACACCCAATGTGGAATCAGCCTTATGTAACACTAGCTTACCGCAGCGCAAAATTCCCGGTTCCCGAGAAATAAAACAAAACATATTTTACGCGCGGGCGAAGCCGTACGGCGCAGCTAGCATAATAATATAGATGACAGGCATTCAGATTGAACATTCAGACTTGTTTCTAGATGGTGGATACACCACAAAAAATATATACATGGTGGCTACGACAGTATCACATGAAATGAAAAGGCAGCCTATGCAAACTGCAAACCCATATAAATCTTTTAGCATAACAATTTAAAGAAAACGCAAATAATGAATTTTTGTAACAAAATAAATATAGAAAGAAAGAAAGAAAGAAAGAAAAAGATTTATTTTTTGTTCACCACAGAAACACACTTTAATTATTACAAAGAAAAAAACAAAAACAACAAAACTAAAAAAGAAAATAAAGTAAAAAATAAATAAATAAATATGCTCACTGGCAACACCACATCTCCCAGTATGTGTATGTTTACGAAACAAAAGAAAAGGTCAGTTTGTCAGCGAGCATATTTTAATTTAAATTTTAAATGAGAAAATAAAAATAAAAATAAAAAAAATAATTTAAATAAAGTTTGTAATGTGTGAGTGTGTGTCCCATTAGTGCCAAAAATCTGGACATCGCTCAGTTACGTTGCGATTTTTATGATAAACCGCAACACTGATATTCTGCGATATCCGATTAGTGACGCCGGCGCCATAGTTGTGTCTGTTTTTACTAAAATAATAAATGAAATTTCATGTAAAATAAATAATATTATGTAGAATAAACGTGTAAATAGGATATTATAAACATAAATACTAAGTAGTGTAAAGTGTGTGGAGTAAATTGTGGACATTTGTGTCTAATTTTAAAGCAAGCGTCTGTTTGTACATGATACGTATATACATATAGGTAGCAACTATTGTTTGCTTGCGACCTATGCCAGCATTTCTAAAAATTGTGAACAAACAAATGCGCAGTGACATCGACAAAGTGAAATTCTTTTCTTCTGAGAAGAAGGGCAGTTCGTAGTGATTGTTATTATATGACAAATTAGGTGAAAAATATTAGGTTGTAGTTAAGCAGTCTCACTCAATGCAGTTGTGAATCTAAAAGTGGACAGATTCGTGTGCATCAGACACACTTTAAGCAACACATTTGCCAAACAAATTCACAAAAATATGAGTAGAAACCAGATCACAGAGCTTGTCAACAGTGAAGGTAAGCAGTCAACAGTCATCTTATTTGAACATAAATAAACAACTTTGTTTGAGTAATATAACATTAATGAATAGTATTATATGAATATAAAATGCAATTGGAATTATAATTGACATAAATTAGAATAATTAATGATTCACATACATTAGAATAAATATTAGATAGGTAAAGGTAATAAAAAATAAACCTGTTATGTTACAGGACCAGAAGATGTATGGATGAGAAGCAAGACAGGACTTATGCCTGCAGCCCTGGAATCCCTCCATCCAATGCCCAACAGCCACACCCAAGAAGGTATATTAGTTAGCAATATATAAATATATATTAAGTGTTACAATAATAATGCATTGATGTAAAATTAAATTGTGTATAATTAATAAGGATAATAAGATTAAGTGAATTGGAACAAAATGTTAAAATAAATAGGTTTTTGTAATAATAATTAAGTAGTCTTTTGTGTATTTAGTAAATATTTTTTTAGATGAAAAGCAAAAGAATTTCTGGATTTCAGGCTGCAGATTGGTGGTGGAAGATCATTCCAGCAGTGGGTTGCAGCATATTTAAAACTACCTCTAAAAGCAGCAGTCCTGTGCTTCGGCATGGATAGTGGATTTGTGACTGATCTCACCGTATATTTAGACAGAGTTTCTCTCCAGCATAGCTTATCATACAGGTATGAAGGTGTTTTTGTTTGTATAACTCCAAAAAGTAAAGTGGCTAGGTGTAACTTCCTTCTAGCAGCCATCTTGAGAATGTTATATTCATTTAGATATGGAGTGACATGGCTGCGCTTGGGTATATTTATACAAAATCTAGCACATGCATTTTATTATGTAGTATTTTAATATGTAGTATAATAATCGTAACAAAAATGAACACCATTGTTTGGATTAGTTTACTGATATTTGTAAGAACGGCAACGTCGCATTGCAGCGTCATAGCCGACAAACGCGTGGGACGGCGACATCAATGAAACGTTTAATCAATCAATGAATCCATGCCGCGAAGCTAGGCTGGTAAGTAACACGTTGTTTAAAAAACACAATACACTTTAAATTGGTACATTTTCAATATGTCCACCTTGTCTCTCAATACACGAGGGACACCTTCGCAGCTGTCTTTTAATTTGTTAAAGGCAACAATTATGCGCTGTCGTAATTCACCTTCTGTGTTTACTTTTATTCACTTAGTTACTTATTAAAATAATAGTAAAATTAAAAATTAACCCCTAAACAATTATCCGAACATTACCTAAGAAATAAACAATATCTAACCTGTGCTAATGGCTTCCATTTTCGCTAAGTACAGTGATTACACTACACACTCACAAACAAAGATAGTTAAAATTAAATGTACGTGTCCTATCACAAAACATAAACACAAAAGAACAGTAAATAAACAAAATAAACAAAAAAGAGACTTTGCGCGGCGCAAGAAAAAGTCACGTAAGTAAGTACTTGAATTGTGCACTAATGCTGTCAACCAACACCAACTCCGCGCGGCGTTCGCGTGGCCTCTTCAAACGCATGAAAATGATTTACAAAAAATATCTACATTTAAACTACGAAAGAAACAGCTTCAAAATAAGAAATATTTTTTTTGTGAATTAAAAAGAATTGTGCCACGCACAAAGATTTTAACACAATTCGGTCTAATCAAAATTTGAAATAACAGCGAACAAGTTGGTAGAACAGCACTATGTTGCTAGTGTTGTGCTACTGTGCCTGTTTTATTTAGATGTGTTTGCCAATAAGTACAATTAGATAATTTTTTATCGATTTTTGCTATAAATACTGAGCCAGCATCTAAGAATATTCATAACATTCGTCAAATAACCTAATACGGAGTATCTTTAAAGACGCAAACTTAGGTGGCAGGATATGTAATAGCGTGTCTTTGCCAAATGGTATTTACTTAAAAATATCTTCTAATGAATCAATTCTCCAAAAAAAAGGTCATTATCTCGCAAGTTTTTAAGTAAGTAATTAACCACTCTTTAATCGACAGCGCCGTAATGTTACGGGTACATTCAACGTGTAAATAATTTTATGATTTTCTTATTTTTTATGGTTTACAAAACAAAAAAACTAATGGCGATTTTCAAGTGTGAAATATCGATTCACTACAGCATATCGATTTAAGAAATTGATCTTTTATGTCTAAAAATTCGATCTCAGATCGCCATCCTTAGCGCAAGGGCAAAGATAGAATGCGTCGTGCCACTCCTGTTTTGTTTATTACTTTTGTAAACAATTGACAACGGTGTGACTGTTATTGTTTAAATTAAACTGTGTAATTTTTTTTAATTACTATCTAATCTAACTTAGTCGCGTCGAGCGTGCTTCAATTAAGTTAAACCTAAGAATCCTAAGAATGTTGTTGTGTGATTCTGATTTCTCGACTTAATTTCAATTAAAGTTAAAAGTATAATGTGTGTAAATGAAATAAATCACTGAATCTGTTGAGATGTCTTTGTGGTGTACCTTACCTACAAAACTAGTCTGTGGATTTTCGCTCAGTGATAAGAACCTATCTATGTACCTGTGAGTTTTATCAGTGCATACAGATGTTTGTTTCCAAAAGTTACCAACAACAATGCAAGGTAAGGCTAGGTATTTCATTTTTCAGCTATTTTCGTAATTCATAATCATACACACATGTTTCGAGTGTTAATTATTACATAATTTCACAATAATGAACTTCGTCGGTAGATACTGATCTGATCAATCCTTATATATTAAGAAAAGAGAAAGAAACATTATTATCTCTCATTAGATTGAATGAACTTTCCGATTTTCAATTAGTAAAATGTCAGAATGGCAACGTTTGGTCTTCGACGTATTACTAAGGTCGCAAAGGAGTTGGTATTGCTGTGAGGTCTATGACCGATTGACACACATACAGCATGGTTAAATGTACGAAAATTATAAAATGATCCTGCGTCTAAAATTAAAAGATAATTTGGTTTCTTTTTTCGTGTACGGCGTCGTGAACGTACATAGTACACGTGATTTAAATTTATGTGATACTGTCGTAGCCACGTATACTTTCTCTACTCATAGATATCAAACAGACGTTAGAATAGAAATGCTTTTCTATTTAAAATAAAATCGCTCGAAATCGTTAATCAGTTTCAAACGCAGAATGTTAGACACTATCGAAGTAAGTGCGGGTGAACTAATCACAGCCAAGAACATGGCTGTGATTGGTCCACAGGCAGCGATTATAGCGTTAATTTTTGACGAACGAAAACGAGCCTAATGTGTAGTAAGTTTATTTACCTGTGGAAGTTAATCTGCAGGCTGGCAAACTGAAATTTGGATAATTTTTATATAATCCCCGTACCTCTGGTCCAACATCTCGGGGCTCATGTACCGCTTGGTCCCCTGGCGCGGGTCCTGTCCCCGGGGCGCCAGGTGCGCGCGGGTGACGGCCAGCCCCAGGTCCGCGATACAACACTCACCGTTCACCTTCACTAGAATGTTCTTACTCTTTATGTCGCGGTGAGCTATGGCCGGCTTACCCTGCAATATACAATCCTATTATTTATGTTATAATCGTAAGAAGCCTAGTGGTGCCTAGCGGATCTTTATAATACTCTTTAAAAATGAAGCTTTATATAAATAAATAATTTAAATAATTTATAAAATCGATCCAGTATTTTTTAAGAGCGTTTACGTGTCATGCATGAGTGGCAATGCCGCAATTTAGTCTCATATTTCGTGGTTTTAAATTTGTATTATTCAATCGGGGCTATATTTTAAAAATATGTTCTGTTTAAATGCTAGAACTAGGTGAAAGCTGTATAAAAAATAAGAGATTATTGCGTTTACAGTTCTATTTATATGTAAATAATACATTTGAAACTTAAGTTGCGTTATAATATAAATGAATACTTAATTGACAAATTCTAATCGGTATAGGTACTTATATCTAATAATATGCAATAAAATTAAAATACTAATTGACACAAATATTGATAGAAAATAATATAATAATAAAATTAATATAATCTATATACATAATATAATATAATAATAACTAAAACATATATAATAAACTAACCTAGATGATATTATGACACTATTTCAGACATTAAAAAGTAGGAAACAATAGATGAATATAATTATAATAATATGGTAGTATATTACATAGGAAATCTAGTATTTTTATTAAATTAAAGCCCTCTTCCTCTCCTCTTTTCTAACTTTGCTGTGCCCGACAGGGTCCATAATGATGCCATGCAATATATCTTTAACATCTTATCTACATTGTGGAACGCAAATAAAATATTGAGTATTGAGTATTAAAATAACTGTAAACATTATGGTTACTTACTTTTTATACAGCTTACAGTATCGACCAAATCCATTTTCGGACAATGTAAACAAACAGTTTTTTCAATATTTTTCTATCAAAAACTCCATATACGATGACACATGGGTTTATACACATTCTGTTCACTATATACTTCATTTTGCAACTATTTCTACTAATGATTAATAATCAAATCTAGTTTATCTAATAAAATTACGAATTACTTTTTGCGGTCGAATTAAGACGTCAAAATGATTGACAGTTTTATTTTTTCTGTACTCTATATTGTCTTTGAAAACCAATGTTGTAATTTATCAGAAAAAATAAGTTTAACCAATACATATCATAGGTACATAATATTTTGTCATTTGCCCTCGCAAGTCTGAGTTCATTTGTTTTATTGTAATATAGTATAATAAAATCGTAACATACATACAAATTCCATATAATCAATATTTCACTATTTTTATCAGGCGGGAAAATATATAAAAGTATCCCAGTATTCCATTTCAGTCCGTGGTCAAATAGTTGTAATTAGAGGTCAATGCTTAATTAAAATTACATTTATTTATTAATTAGGTATGTAAATTGTTTGTCTTATTATCTTATAGTTTATAAGTCAACGGTTACAATAAAATACAATACCATATTTAACATAAATACAAGTATTTGGAGTAATAAAAATAACAAATCAAATAGAATTAATCGATTACGCAAATAGAGTATTAGTAAACGTAAAATTATTTAAAAATGTTAGAAAAAAAGAATGAGAAATTATTATTTAATTATGTATGATGACATTAATTTTATTTTTATCATCCTTTTCCCCATCACTAGTAAATTCATGAAACCATAGACAATGGCAATATGGAGGATTGTTTACATTGTCCGAAATTAGATTTGGAATGGACTGTACACTTTATTCTAGCATGATAACAAAACATATTTTTAAAATATATCTACAATTAGTATTATAAATAACAAAAATTGAAAATCACGAAATATGACACTATTGCCACGTTGCCACTCATGACGCGTAAACCCTATTAACTACAAACAAACATACAAACATTTGTGTAGAGCATACCTGTGTGCCATGTATCTCAGTGTGCAGATGTAGCAGTCCATTGATGGCGGAGAGACAGATGGCCATCATCTGGTGTCGTGTGAGGGTCGTCCGTGATAGGTGCTCGTACAGAGAGCCCAGGGGGTGGAAGTGCGTAATCAACCATAGCTGTAATATTAATATAAATATATAATACCACAACAAACATACAACGCCATCTAGACCCAAAGTAAGCATATATTAATAGCTTTTGTTATTTTTTTGGCAAATAGCCATGTTCATGGTAACAAATATTTGCACAGAGCGGTAATCGAACCCGCAACCTGTGCGTGGCATACACAGTACCACCGAACCACAGATGTTTTTATTAGTATAATAAAAAGTACAATTTATACACAATATTCAATTCTTTATTGTATTCCATAATGTTATAATATGGTTAGTATTCCATGATGCTGTACAATAAGGTAGTGAGCTTATAGATTACTATCAATTATGGACCGTGAAGAGCCCAGCATAGATTTATAGGAAGGAGGAGGGACGCCAAATGTTATAAATGTTTACGTGTAAAGACGCAGAGTGGACAGACCCCTCGCAAGGTGGACAGCCACTTTGCAAGGTGGACAGACCCCTTGCAAGGTGGATAGACTTCTCGCAAGGTGGATAGACACTTCGCAAGGTGGACAGACACCTCGCAAGGTGGACAGACCCCTCGCAAGGTGGATAGACACTTCGCAAGCTGGACAGACCCCTCGCAAAGTAATATACCCCTCGCTAGGTGGACAAACCCCTCGCAAAGTGAATAGACCCCTCGCAAAGTGGATAGGCCCCTTGCAAGGTGGATAGACCCTCGCAAGGTGGACATACCCCTCGCAAGAGGAATAGACCGCAGAGCTGATAAAAGAGAGGCCTATGTCCAGCAATGGGCGTATTTTGGCTGATGTATGTTAATGTTATTAATAAAAATAACACTATACCTGTGTACAACTCCCTCTACTAGTCATATCGCTACCGATGTAAGCGAGTATATTCTCATGTCGGATCAGTACTGTGGAGTATATCTCGGTCTCGCGTCGCCAGCTCGCCTCGTCTCTGCTGAAGAAGATCTTCACCGCCACGCTGTCTGCGTACCAAGAACCGCGCCAGACTTCGCCGTAACGACCCTGGACAGAGAACAAGACTTTATTAAGTTCCCGCGTACTACAAAAATATAGTCTATGTTACTCGCTGTAATTGTAGCTTGCTATATGTAAAAGATTTTTTTTTTATTGATTTTGAAGATTTTGGGATTATCCATAACAAACAAACATACAAAAAATCAAGTCTTTTCTCTTTATAATATTAGTTTAGATATTGTCGAATAATATACATAAAGCAAATAATAACAGAAGTTTATTGTCCCACTGCAGAGGAAAAGCTACACCTTCAAACGGTGTGTATGTCGAAGGCACATTGTATGAATCCGCCGGCTTAGTCAGTTTGTAATCGCTCACAGTTACTATAGAAAATTATGAATTTAATACAAGTGAAACAACAGTTAAGCTTTTAAATTAAACTTGAATTATTTTAAGCTTATTAATCACACTCTCGGATAGATATGCCTAGTTCAAGAACACAAAACAGAAGAATGAAGTTGACAGAAAAGAAGAATATTATTTACTAAAGACAATTCAATGATAACTATAGGTTTCTTTTTGTAAATATGAACTTACAGTTACCGTCGTTATGTAAAATGCCAAAATTATGATGTTGTACCTTTCCCACGCAGTCGATGAGCGACACCTGCTTGGCGAGGGTCCGCTGCACCATCAGAGGAAGGCCGGACCCCGAGCCGCTCGTCACCGAACTTTCTAGATACTCCCGTAACGTAGAGTCTCCCGCCGCTACTGCACGAAGACAGTTGCCGTTCTGTGAGCCTTCCACTCCTAAAACATATAACATTATGTAACAGTTAAAATTATGTATAAGCCTTAAAGCGTTAACAGACTAACGCCACACGGTCCAACAACGTCTTAGCTGAAAGACAATGACGTAGTTGGACCGTGTGGGAAAGTCATCCACGCAAGTTGAGACTGAGTGTCGCTGGTCTGCGCTACGTCGTAGACCAAGTGTCGCTCATCTGCGTTACGTGGTTGAGCGTCGCTGGTCTGCGCTACGTCGTAGACCGGGTGTCGCTGGTCTGCGCTACATCGTAAACTGAGTGTCACTTGGCTGCGCTTCGACGTAGACCGAGTGTCGCTCGTCTGCGCTACGTCGTAGACCAAGTGTCGCTCATCTGCGCTACATCGTAGACCAAATGTCGCTCATCTGCGCTACGTCGTTGACCAAGTGACGCTCATGCGCTCTACATCGTAGACCAAGTGTCGCTCATCTGCGCTACGTCGTTGACCAAGTGTCGCTGGTCTGCGCTACGCCGTAGACCGGGTGTCGCTGGTCGGCGCTACGTCGTAGACTGAGTGTCGCTTGGCTGCGCTTCGACGTAGACCGAGTGTCGCTCATCTGCGCTACGTCGTAGAACGAGTTTCGGTTGTCTGCGCTACGCCATAGACCTAGTGTCACTCGTCTGCGCTACGTCGTAGACCGAGTGTCGATCGTCTGCGCTACAACGTAGATCGAGTCGCTCGTCTGCGCTACGTCGTAGACCGAGTGTCACTCGTCAGCGCTACGTCGTAGATTGAGTGTCACTTAGCTGCGCTACAACGTGGACCGAGAGTCGCTGGTCTGCGCTACGTCGTAGACCGAGTGTCGCTCGTCGGCGCTACGTCGTAGACTGAGTGTCACTTAGCTTCGCTACGACGTGGACAGAGTGTCGCTCGTTGCGCTACGACGTAGACAGTGTCGATCTTCTGCGCTAAAACGTAGACAGTGTCGATCGTCTGCGCTACAACGTATTTATTTATTTATTTATTTACGTAGTATAACGTAGATCGAAAGTCGCTCGTCTGCGCTACGTCGTAGACTGAGTGTCACTTAGCTGCGCTACGACGTAGACCGAGTGTCGCTCGTCGACGCTACGTCGTAGACTGAGTGTCACTTAGCTGTGCTACGACGTGGACCGAGTGTCGCTCGTCTGCGCTACGACATAGACCTAGTGTCTGTTAGCGTCCTAAGACTCAACTACTGCATCACTCAAGCTTAAATATAACGTATTTACCTTCATAGTATGCGCTAGTCATGTTAGGACTGTATAGATTCGACGAGAAGTAGTTTGAGTCAGCGCCTAATTTGTTGAGAGCAGCTCGCGATACGCGTAACCTGGTAAAAGAAAATAAAATAATATTACACAAATAGTACCCACTGAGTTCAGGATGTCATTGCATTGTTAAACAGAGGAAAGGAAGGTAACACCCAGATCAGTCTACGGGTGTCAGTTTGGAGAAACTGTCCTTATTGTTCTTACTATATATACACTTACCTATGGCTTCTCCTTAGCACAAATATAGCACAGGCACCAATAGCGGTCACAATCAGCACAGAGGCAGCCACACTAGCCCACAGCTTCCATGCGTTAGACGGTAGGGGCTCTATAGCAGTGTCTAGGGGAGGCAGCTCGGGGAAACTGCCCTCATTGCACAGGTCGCCTTTACAGCATGTTATGTTCGCGAGACCGGCGTGGCGTTTGCTCAAACTGAAACGTGAAAGTAATTATGATTTGCTTGCTGGAACCTCAATCGAAGAGGGAATAGGATTAACATAACTTGCTTGGTGGGTCGGTGACCTCATTTAGATATTGCACACAAGTAACATTGCTAACCTTGCCTGGCAGGCTAAATAACCATTTACCTTAAGAAATTACTGTCATTTTATCCTTCAAGTTGATGAACTTTTAATTCTATCTTTTTATCTCTAGCTTGGTTAAAATGAAACTGAAAATATGTTTATTCATTTATAGTAATTAAATTAACGCTTATGAACGTCAAAGTTTACAAAATGTCAGCAAATTAACCTACAGCCAGTTCACAGACGAAGTAGAGCCATGAGAAGAACTGGCAAGAAACTCAGGCCACTCTTTTTAATAGCCAAGTTATTACAATTTTTTAAGTTACAATTTCAAATAACATGCAAAATTAATTAATACACTTAACTCTATAGGTAATTAATTACAGCTTTCTATGTTGTACAGAAAAAATAAAAAGTAAAATGTGTGCTTTACAGGCTGCCTCAATTTGCATTTGCATGGTTAACAAATTAACTGTATACAAATAAGCTGACATTTTCTTACCTAGCTACTTACCCTTGTGGTGGTGTAATCTTGCAAGTGAACTGATAATGGTCTCGTTTAGTGGAGCACCCTCTTGAATGCTGCAACACGCCGTCACTGGCGCGCACGGACGACTTGTAACAGTAGAGTGCGTCGTGACATACTTCATCTGATGTGTCGCAGTCTGGCGGCTCGCATTGATGACATATGTATCTGCAGATAAGTGATTAAAAGATAAAAATACTGCAAGATTCAATGGTCTATAAAGATGGTAACAAATTTATATAAATTATAACAAATGAGATAAATGGCATTCAGTCTCTGCTTACCCCAATGGGAGACAGGCGTGAAGTTATGTATGAATGTAAAACAACTGTATAATATTACCTTTTTTGAAACTTCTTCCTCCTTAAGCAAGCATAGAAATTTATAAATCACTATTATATTTAACAAGAAATCTTATATTTGAAATGGGGTGATAGTGGACCTGGGATTTTAAATTGAATCCAAGGAAGAGAAATTGTAAGGCTTTTCTGATGTATTGTCATTATTAGCCAGAAAACATCTACTGCTGCTGAGTGTGAGTGCTACTCAAGTATGATACACAAATAAACCATAAAAATGGTTCAAAAAATTATATTTTTTGTAAATTTTCCAAGAGTCAGAAATTATTTCTTAGTAAAAAAGTTGCATTTTTAAAAACAGTTTAAGTATTTTGTTTAATATATGGGAATACATTTTACCTGGGTAGCTGTACCATCATCTTATCAATAGATTTTCGGTTGTCCACTCTCTGTGCCTCAGGTCCCTGAGTGCTGCCGGGCGTGCCATCATCATTCAATGAGTCCAAACCGGAGTGACCTGCTGTTTATAAGCATTTATTTTAATTGTAGAGTCAAGAATGCAGATTAATACTGCAATAGAATACTGTTGCACATAGGTCTAACTAATCCTACCCTTAGAAGTGCCATAGTAAAGTTAGCTACCATGACTTTGCTCCAAAGCCTTTTACTTTAAATGACAAATATAACTAGCTTTTAACTTACTACAAATACAAAACATAGTTTTATTATATCATTCTATTTACGGATAAAACATGAATTCCATCCTATAAAATAGAACTATAGAGATAAGCGTTATAAATTAAATAGGTACCTTGAATTATAACTGAATAGGGCAATACAAGTATCACTGTCCAGATAAACATTGTTTATAAATTATTTTTATGGGCATGTGCTTTTAATTGAACGTAAATTGATTCAGCTAGTAGCCTCATTATTTTTATAGTGTCTTTGTCACATTGTGTAGTGACAGAAGTGCTCAGGTTTGCTTGAACTGGTCGATTCTTCGTAGGTGATAAAAGCTTCCAAAGCTTACAATCAATTCATAATATCATGAGAGATCGATTCGATAATGTATGCCGATAGATTCACATCACTCAATACATCATTAAAAATATTGAATCGCACGTGAATAAAGCTAAATAAATTGAAAAACATTAATAGAACACCAGAATACGGAAGCCACTATGTTAAACACACTTTCCCACTATACCACTGAGTTTATACTTTTACCAATGGGGTATCACACTTTATAGACACTTTTTAAATTACTATTATTGAAAAAACTCACCACAACAAGCATTTATCAATAAAAATGTGAACAAATATCGTATTATGACAACGTCCGCCATTCTTCGTTCATCATAACAATGCACTACCACGGTCAAATTGTGATCTTCATATTATTGCAAACAAATGTAAATAAAGCATATTTAAATTATATTTCTGCAGAAAACAAATTATGTATTTTAAAAATAAATACAATTTAATTTATAAAATTACAGTGAAATAAGGTAATGAAAATTATTTATATATCCATTTGACTACACAAACATCCTACTTCCGTGATAATAATTTGAATTTCTAAACGAATTTAGAAAACTTTATGTTACGTTCGGAATTCAAGAAATTCGGAACGAAACATTCTGTTCGGATATTCTAGTCCAGAAGCAGAATGCACAGAACAAATAAACTGTACTTTATCATTATCATCAAAT
Organism: Parascotia fuliginaria; assembly: GCA_963082885.1. Classification (NCBI taxonomy): domain Eukaryota; kingdom Metazoa; phylum Arthropoda; class Insecta; order Lepidoptera; family Erebidae; genus Parascotia; species Parascotia fuliginaria. The sequence continues at coordinate 11,381,089 of OY720193.1, read as the reverse complement.
ACAGAGGATGTTATATTTCAAAATAAACTAGTTTACTCTAAAGTACAAACTTATATGTGAGTAGTTAGCTCTCAATGGAAAATAAATCGTATTTCTTTCTAGTTTCTTTCGGATCAATTTATTTCAGTCACTACAAGGTCACTACGGTTAGCCGCATGCATGCAGGTCTAATACAAATAATACGCACTGACATCTAATAAAAATGAAATTTTCAAACATAGCTTTAAGTTTCGTAATTTACGTCAATACTTTCTGAACGAATCTGCCGTGCATTAAATAGAGAATTTAAAAAATGGCCGTTTGTGTTTTGTTTGTGTATTAGTTTTAGTTCACGTTTCAGTTTTCTTTATTTTAGTTATAGTTTATTTTAATGTGTTTCTTTCGGACTAGAATAAATCTTGTATTTAGCAATACAATAATTTAATTAAGTTTTGAAAACAGTATCGTGTAAAAATGCCACGAACAAAACGTCCTGCGAGGAAAGTGGAAAAATCTGCAGAGGACGATGAAGCATTGAAAAAATTCAATAAGCTTGGTATGTACAATATTATTTTCTTGACCACGACTCATCGAAACGTCTTACAGACCTATTTAGAATACGTTTTTGATGTTACATGTTTCGATACAAAGTGTACCAAAGCATTGTATCACTCCTCACTTTTATTACAATAGATTAAATAAACTCGTTCTAGATTGATAATGAATAATAAATTATTCGTTCATTGTTTTCAGTAACAGATCAAAAGAATAAAATAGACTCGAGGGCTCACATGGAGTTGAGGAATGTGGAGCTTGCCTTCAAGATACTGCTAGGTTCAATCAGTAATGTTTATTTGAATAAGACTGTGGGGCAACTGGTAAGTTTGGCTGGTATTTATTATACTAAATTCTGCATTTGGTCAAAATAAGAATTATGGTACTGATGTGGAACCTAAATATAATAATATTGTGTACTGTAAACAATTTTAAGCATGAAAGCATTAACAGAACATGATAACAAGTAGATAGACATTATTCAGAACAAGAGCACATTATATACAGAATAAATTGCATATAGTCGCTAACAAGACACATGATTCACAATAAATTATATTTTGTCAAAAATATAAAACTTATCAAAAAATTGTCTCGCTGCCTGCCTAGTAAGCTGCATCTATCCAGATTTTATATTAGAACCATTTTATTTCTAGAAAACAGAGCTGCATCTCAAAGAACCAACAAACACAAGGAGGACCAGACATTCCAGCAGATCAGCATCACATGATGATGGTAATACTCTGCAAATCACCAAGCTTTCAAATTAGCTGCATGCACAGATAACACCCAGATTCCACATACTAAGTAGACACACTCTGGCGTTCACTTCTATAACAAATCACTAGGCACAATGATCAGTGTATTCCGTGCTTTTCAATTCTGACCTTAAAATAGCTAATTACAGCCAATAAAGAAATAAATGTCAAGAGTGCTGTAGGCATACCTCATTGGGCTATTTATTCTACGTTATTTAGGTACAAGTTTAAAAAATTCTCGTGCGCACCTCATAGTGACCTTGTGCCCCTAGACACGTGCCTATTTTACCTTAGAGATAATACGCCACTGATCACAACACAGTTTTTATTTTCTTTGCATTGCATCCTTGCCTCCTAGTTTTGTGCATTCAATTCAGAACAAATCAATGTTAATGCAATATCTTTTAGGTGTAATCTAGTCCATGTGAATAATTTGAAAGCTTCGTCAATGTATTTAGATTTTAGTATCACTTAGATATTTCTGTATAAAGTATCTTCATTCGTTTTCATTATAACATTAGTACATTGCTAATTTAATTGTAGATATTAGTTGAACATTAATTGTATATTAAAATTAATTAAGTAGTACATTCTGTTTGTTTTCATTGGGTACTTAACAGGATGATCATGCATACAGTTTTAGTCAATTAAGGAGTCAAAGAATTTTTTTTGAATGAAGGTAGTGCTGGTACTGAAATAAGTGTAAAAAATGTAGATATTTAATATTGTGAACTATAATTACTATAACAGCATCTTTAAATAGAGTTTGGTATAAAATTTTACAAGTTTAGTAATGTTTCAGTAACATGCAGTTGCTTAGCCATAATGTTTACATGTTTAGTTGGAAACTGCTTACATCAAACTACTTCTGGGTGCATTTATAGAAAAATTTATCATTGGGAAAGTCTATCATTTCTTAAACATTCATTATATCTTGTACACAATCATTGGTATGTAGTCATAACTAACAAACCACAACTTCCACTAACGGGGTGCTTCCTGCCAGGCTATCTGACGGAGAATTCGTCGCAGGGCTCCGGTGGACACACTAAGAAGAGTCGACTTGGTAAGTAACCAGCTCATTCTTGCTTCACTGTATTGCTTGGCGTTATCATTGTCTCTTTTCATCTTAGTGTATTTATGATTGGTTATACTATCTATGGATAGATAAATGTAGTCTCACGTATTTTATAAAAGGAATGGAAGGAGATGGAACTATGTTATTTTTTTTTTAAACTTCTCATTATTGCCTTCAAGCAATGTTGTTGAAACCTATTGATATACAATTAATAGACAATACACACGCCCACATTCCAAATAAATATTTGTTTTTACTTGGCCTAAATTTTAAATAAAATAAGCTACTTAAAATTAGTTTAAGTTAAAATTTAGCAGCTTCTGTAGTTACTTACAAGTTAAAACAGTATTGCAAATTGCAAGGCATGTCGATTATTGTTTTTAACTTAGAAATATGCTAGAAGTTATAGTAAACAAATGAGTATTTTGTGTGTAACCCAATTTAAGATTCGTCAAACTTAATTATTCAAAAAGAGCCAACTGTTCTTCAAGCCCATGGAAAAATTATCTTGCTGTTAACTGGCTGAAGTTGGCACTAATCCGAGTATCGTGAGTTCCATTTCCTTGAAACAAATATTTGTTAGAGCTTTAAATATTTGTTTTGAAGGTCTAACCACCCAGTTCCAGAAAGGCTGATTAAAAAAATTAACTAATCACCTGTTAAATCTCACTCACTCATCAGCCTTTCAGAAACTGGGGGGTTAGTGCAGTTTGTCTCTGTAATATGTAATTCTGTTTTTGTATAAAATATACAAAATCCAACTCACTACCATCAGTCTAAAAACACGGTCCCTAACACATGTTCCTCACCAGTGCCGCCCTCGAGTACCCGCTCTACAACAGCGACGCGTCGCTCGCGCTCCGCTGACGCGTCCCGCAAGCTGCCTCCCTCCACGGCCAGCAAGGCGCAGCGGCGCCGGTCCCGCTCCGTGTACCGCACGCCCGCGTACAACAAGAACGCGCCGGTCAACTACCCGGCTATCACTCCTAAGGTAGGAAGTTGTCTAGGAACTCCATTTTCTATCGGTTCCATCATTGCTTCATCAGTACTACGAGATTTTCCACTCGAGGTTTTCTGACAGATATCAAATCATTCAAATCATTTTATTCAATTTACATGTAGTAAAATAAATACATAGGTCAATCTTAACAAAATACAATGCTAGAATGTTGTGTGCCTGTACTAAGAAAATCTTGTATCACAGGCCGTATATGTGCTAGTAATAGTGTCATGATAGGTATAAAATAAAATATTTTCTTTAAAATTATGTAAAATAAAAGTAGATCAAATTTTAAGTACTTATATAAAATTAATTTGTATAAAATTGGACTAAAGATATTTAATAAACAATATTGTGTAATAAATAGGTATATGTTGCAGTTTAATAACTAGGTACTAATACAAAATTATCAGAAAATAAATATAAGCATCAGCAGAATTAACTAGGTTTCTATAACAACAGTTTGGAGGCCAGTCATTGTTAATTACAGTTCCATACACAAAGGGTAAAACGGGATCCTATTAGTAAGACTCTGCTGTCTGTCTGTCATCCAAGCTGTAACTCATGAACCGTGATAGTTAGACAGTTGAAAAAAAGGAGCCTTTTTTAAGTTTTAATAGATTTTATAATCTCCGTGCAAGAGTCCGTCTCGCACTTGACCGGTTTTATGATAAGAACACCCATTGGACAGTTACATAGCTTTCAGATTAAATTATTTTGTATGTTTTTTTAGGGTAAATAAATTATTATCACCATATTAATCAAAAGACCTCCATTGCTGGACATAGCATAGGTCTGTCAATATAACGTAAATAAATATTGTATCTAAGTTTTGTGTGTGTGCAGGTGACCCCCCACACCCCGCTGACGGTGCTGCGCCAGCCGCGACAGGGAGAGATGGTGGTGTCCATGTCAGGCTCGCCCGTCATGGTGCCCTCCTGCTACACGTTAGTATACCTTCAGAATAATCTAAAAGAATTGACGAAAACTTCTTTTGAAATGGCCAATTTTTTGGGACTACTTAAAGAAAAATTTTCGTTCTAGAAATTATATTGAACTAATATTATTTATATTTATGGGTAGCGGAATTTAATCATATCTAAGAAAGGATATAGGGTTCAGTTCGGGGGGACTTTTGTTGACTAAAAAGCTATCTTTTACCCACCCAACTTCAATCGTATCATCGAAGTCTCTACATCTTTGGAAAACAAGATGGACAAAAAATGTGCCTCTTTCATAGTATATTATAAGATGGTAGTAAATTGTTTAATAAATAATAATAAAATGACTTGAATTAGGCGTTACTTGGCGGAAATGCATAATAAAAGAGTGAAGAGGAGCTCGTCACTCGCCAACGATTGCAATAAAAGGTTGGCTATACCGAACTCCTTAGGAGGTCTGGCCAAGATAACAATCCTTTTAGACCATTGTGAAAGAATTATAGGAGTAGCTGGAATAACAAAAAAAGGCAAAAGAGTTGGTTGACAGATCTGCTCAATAACACATGGCAAAGGGGTTAGGTTGGCAGGTTGCCAACCTAACCTCTTTGCCATGTGTACTATCAAACCAAGTGAATCATGACCTACCTATAATAAGCTCATTTTGACAAGTCATCTAAATAAATGCAAGTAAGATTTTACCGAAGACGATTTCCTTGGTTATCATTACAGACACTAACATTTGACGGAATTTACTGTTGATAAATCAAAATTAAAAATGTCTTATGTGCATTGTTACACATAGATCTTACAAGTTTGACAGTTTTAAGCAAAATATCAGCAAAATGGGTCATGATTTAGTTTGTTCTAAAGTACTTTGTCATCTTATCTAGACCGTCCTCTTGGTCCCAAATAACATTTTATTTTATAGGAACCTCAGAAGTATAGTCAATTTGTCATTGCAGAAAAATTTACATCCAAAATAAATTGTTCCGAATATAAAGCCTTGATGGTTCTAGTAATATCAGCCTCTCATACTCGCCGTATATGCTGCAAGAACGAATGCTTTTCGATCTTTAAGTATAGTCGACCACATAATTGCTTCACCACTTTAAATAAAAAATGCCATCGAAATTAAAATTCAATAAGACTCACTATAACAGTGACAACTGTCACTGTACTGAGGTAACTTGCAAGCAAAAATAGACATTATTGTTTTGTGATATGCAAACGACATTTATTATAAGGGTTGTAAAGCAATTCAGTCCAAGTTGTCCCAACACCTTTATAAAGTAAATTTAAATGATCTCAATTATTGCAGTATGCAACCTGACGAAATGGCGAACTGCAACATACTACTACAAGATGGTACGATGTTGTCGCTACAGCCCAAACAGTTGCGACAGTCGCAAGCGTACATTCCCTTCTCTCTCATGGACTCCAATGTGCTGAGTCAGCTGAAGACCCTCAAGGACAACCTCGACAAGGTGGTCAAGCTAGGAGAAAAGGTCATGAAGTAATTATTAGCTGTAACTCGATTGGGAAATACCCGACATTAGGAAAATTCCTAGGACTGGGAATAGACCAAATTGACTATTTGATAGAAAATTACAGATTCAGGTCTATTGGTTTTTCGTAATGTTGGGAATATCCTTTAAGTTAAGGGTTTCCAATGGTTCAAAATTCCCATTAATTGGTTTGTGATGTCAATTGATTCTTGATATTATATTCCCGTGAATGAGAATATTCCTATTGTTGGGAATGTATAGAAAATTTTAGTTTTTATGAGTGTGAATGTTTTATTATTTTATTAATTAATTCTTAATGTTATGGCTGACTTGTATAACTTTTTATTGATAATTATAAATGTAGTAAGTATTAAATAATGATTTCTGACCATAAACATGTTTTGATTTATCCATGACATTAGCTTCCCGCATCGCGGTTTCACCCACGTTTTTGGTTACCACTCTGCTCACGTCGCCAATAGCGTGATGTTATATAGCCTACCTTTCTCAAAAACTGCTATCATGCGAAAAATAATTATTTAAATCCTGGCTGGTAGTTTAGCGATTACCGCGTTTAAACAAACTGCCGTTTTAAAATAGTATGTAGATACGTAGATTATTTGTAATGTTGGGGTTTTGTGGCACTGGCCTGTGGAACAACCACTTGGTTTAACTGGTTGTAACTTGAGGATTTTTTTATCTAAGTAATATTCTAGTCAATATTCAATTTACTTGTTTTTATTGGACCAATAAAATTATTTTTAGTTCGAACATTGTTTTTAGTTGTATCAAACAGTTGGTCCACTGGGAAAAAAATTATCTGTGGTTCAACCAGTTCTTATCCACTAATTCTTCTAAATGCTAGTTGTATCAAGGGGAACAATTTTAGTTGTACTACTGAATGGTTGCCCTTTTGATCGAGTTAGGTACCTTAAACGCAAGATGCCAATGAAGGCGTTATACCTAAACATGAAATTTGCCTAAAAAGCTGTTTGCCCTAAATGAAAGATGCCGATGAAGCAGTATGCCTGAAATGTGAAATTGACTTAATAGCAGATTGGTTAAAGTCAATGTCTACAAAGCACATTGCCTAATTGGTTAAATGCCTACAAATCAAATTGCCTAAGTGGTTAAATATCTACAAAACAAAATGCCTAAGTGGTTAAATGCCTACAAAGCAAAGTGCCTAAATTTGTGAAAAATTTTAAATATGTTCGTGTGTACCATAGATAGCGTTTTGTGGATAGCTGATTATAAATTATATGTAGGTACATAATATTTAACATTTTGTACCTGATACATTGACCACATACACTACTACTGGGGGCCTACTTTGAAAATCGAAGATAGAAGTTACCAGTGATTTATCCCTTTCACTAGATTTAGTCAAGAATAACGATTGAAAGACACAGAGTGAAGTTAATTGTTGACACACTGTTGTGTTGTTGTGTAGACCCTACACAACAACACAACAGTGTCAACAGGCATTAAGTCCGCCATTACATATTGTATGTATAAAGTTGATAAATAAATAAATAAATAATAACCGCGTGCCACTAAATTCGACGTTCGTCAATTTCCTTCAAAATTATTGTAAGAGGCCAAATGAAAAAATAAGAGCTTGGTGTTATATTTTACAATGAAATAGGCCCCCATATATCCGATACCTGTCTTCATGTTATTGACTTTTCTATCATTACCAGCCTATGCACATATTAAATTTATAGCTTTTCAGTCATCTTGTATTTAAGGCAAATTGCTTCTCTCTCAGTCATCTTGTATTTCAGGCTAACAAATTTTGAGTCATCTTGTGTTTAAGGCAAACTGCTTTATAGGTAATTTAAAATTAGGCAATCTGCTATTAAGTCAATTTCACATTTCAGGCATACTGCTTCATCGGCATCTTTCATTTAGGGCAAACAGCTTTTTAGGCAAATTTCATGTTTAGGTATAACGCCTTCATTGGCATCTTGCGTTTAAGGTAACTCGATCAAAAGGGAATGGTTGGTCCATGGGGCAAAAAATCTCCATGGTACCAACCAGTTGAACCAAGTGATTGTTCCACAGGGCAGCGATATTTGTGATATGGAGAACAAAAATAAAAACTAGCAATTAATTAGTTACGTAATTATATTTAATAAAAAAGAGGAATTTAAGAGCAAAAGGGGGCAAAGAGAAAAATGTATGCCACCTGCTCAGCATATTTGTTTGTCTCTGAGGCAATGTGCTCCATTGCCGATCCCATATTTCAATGAAAATGTCGAAAAAATTCGAGTTGTTGAGCCGACATTAATTTCGCAAAATGTTTCCCATCCCACTTCAATTAAAATTTGAGACTTTGGAAGCACTCGCCAGACAAAGTGATGAAGAGCCCAGTGCTGCTCCGTAGCCGTTGAACAAACCCGCCTACGGGTGTTGTGTCGTCGGGCTCTAGGTTACTGCAATCTCTTCCTCAGACCAATAATAAAGTACTTTTTCTGAGTCTAAGTCCACTTTATTATCCAAAGCTATTTGGCGTCGCTTCCTGTAAAAAAATATAGATTTGTTAGTTTGTTACTAATCTAATAGGCACCACATATTTTGACATGGTCCATGGCTTCAAGTAAAATTGCAGGTAGTTACCGAAATTGTTGAAATTGCCAATTTCTTCATTCCGCAAGTAACGAGACGGTGGAGGGAGGTGTAGGCGTCCGACGTGTACTCACATTGTACGATTTCGGACTGACGTTTTCTCTAGCTGGAGGGGGGGGGGGGCGGTACGTATACGAACCTGAAACAAAAGCGTATTTATAGTACTCATATATTATCATAGCAAATAAATAAAAAAGTCCGTAATTGACTTACATGGCGCGCGACTGCACGAAGCTTGACGCCGGTGACGGTAGTGCAACCGGTGGTGGTAGTGGTGGTGAACGCGGCCGTGGTGGTGCAAGATTTGATTTAGATAAACATTTTATAGATAACATTTTGTGGGGGTAATGCACAACATCGGCTTCAAGATCAGCGATGGACAAAATCTATTACAGCATGGAATGGACCTGTAGGCAAAAGAAAGAAAGGGAGACCTCGTAACAGATGGGAGGACGAAATTAAACGCACAGCGGGCCCCAATTGGATGCAATCTGCAAAATCCAGGGAAGACTGGATCACTTTGGAGGAGGCCTTTACCTGCAGAGGGGTTCTTGCAGAATAAATAAATTACTATGGATATAAATTCAATATAGAACATAAAATACAAGTAGAAGATAAATACATAATATAAATAGTTACTAACACTCTAGATTTAACAACACTAACCAAACACAAACATTTTGTAATTCTGTAAGAAATATAGGCTTTTTTATTTTATTTTATTTTATAATGCACAACATAATCTGGTCTATTCTTGATAAAAAAATATACTATTCAAAAACAGTTTCCAAAATTTGCATTTTTTATGCTTTGAAACATTTGATTTCACGAATAAAATTACGTTCTATGCAGTTGTTCTAACAAACATATATGGATGTTATTAAAAAAAAGTTTATTGAAAAATGAAATTAATAAAGCAAAAATATTAACTCGTCAATGGTAGTGGGTCCCGGTCGTATATTGACTCCGCGTGCTTCACGTCCTTTACCACGCCCGCTATGACCACCGCGACCGGCTCCGCTAGGACCACCGCGACCAGCCCCGCTTAACCATCGCGACCGGCCTCGCTAGGACCACCGCGACCGGCCTCGCTAGAACCACCGCGATCGGTAGCCACCAACACAGAACCACCGCGATAGGCCCCGCTAGGGTCATCGTGATCGGCAGCCACTATAGCGATAGGCTCCGCTAGGACCAGTTACCACCACAGGACCACCACGATCGGCAGCCACCACCGCGATTGGCCCCGCTAGGACCAGCCACCATCACAGGACCACCGCGATCGACAGCCACCACCACATTCTCCACGAATTCCGCCACCGATCTACCCTCTCGTCCACCTTGCACACGCCTCCACTGCATCGCAGACCTATAAAAGTTAAAAAATGCACATAAAACGAATAAATGAAACTTCTTTGGTTTTTAACTTACAGTTTGCAATTTAGTTTTGGAATACTTCTATTAAAATAAAAAATGCCCTCATAAATATTTCTGACAGGGGTTGCTGTAGAACGGTTGAATTAGGGATAAAACATTGTATGAAAAGTTTATGCTTTTGGAGGGTGTGTTTGTCCTAATGTCTACGTAGAAGTGTACTTAGAAAGTTTTTCTTTCAACCCCTAAGTATGCGAAAAGGGATGGGAAGGATTGTATAAAACTTCCTTGTTTTTTAATTTATAGTTTTGCAAATTTGTATTGGGATACTACTATCAAAATAAAAAATACTCTCATCAATATTTTTGACAGGGATGGCTTGGTGAAATTGGGAATGAAACATTGTATTGAAAGATCTTTGTTTTAGAAGTTAGCGACTTTAAATTTGAAGGGTATGTTTGTCTTAATGGCTGGACGTGTACTAAGAAAGAGTTTTAAAAATCATCCCTTAAGGGATGACAAGTAGTAAAAACTATCAATTAATGAAACTCCATTTTTTTTTATTTATAGTTTTGAAAATTTGTTTTCGAAGACTGCTATCAAAGTAAGAATTCTAAAAAATACTCTCAATATTATTTGGGGATAAAAAGTTATGGTAAATTATTGTTTTTGAAGTTATCGTTGTGTTTATTATAAGGGTGTGTTTAGGGGATAAAACAATAAATATATGTTTCTTTGTTTTCCGAAGTTATAGTTGAGAAAAGTTATAAGTACCTACTTATTTCATGTTTTAACCAAAATGAAAAATTCCATTTAAATTTTTTTAACAGGGACAGCTATAGGTTTCTATGGGGATAAAACATTATTGATAATTTTTTAGTTTTTGTAGTGAAAATTTGCATTTAGGCACTGTATATTTTTGGTTGCAGATATTTTTAGGTAGGTGAAATGGAGGATTGTATGTAAACACACATCAATGTACTCATCACGAACAGGTTCTGCATAACATACATACAGATGTTGTTTACTCTTGAGTAAGTAGGTACATCATATTCACAAATTATTTTAGCTGGTCGGATGGAAAATCAAAAATATTGTTTACTATGAATTCCTTTGAACTTGAAAAGATTTGTACCGCCCATAACGTCTTTTAAATAGCTAAATATCATAAAATGTCTTTAGGAAAAAATATATCCACGCGACCGAAGGCGTGGGCAAAAGCTAGTTTTTGTGTAAAGATGTTGTGTGAAAGTACGTGTTTTTACTTATACTAAACCCACTTAGATTGCATATTTTTTCTATTTGTCTTATTTCATGGCAAAGATACTTATTTAGCTATAATTTTTAAAAGTATCAACATTATAATTATTATCCATTAAATTAGGTAGATACCATTTTTACAACCAAAAAAACCTTTCGACTAATTTACACCAAGTTTTAGTTTTTCTAAATCACCCCCATCTACATAGGTCTTCAATTTATTATTAATTAAGTATTACTATGCAAAATCGTCATCAAATACTTACACAATTTATGAATTAAAAACTGATACTTACACATCCATTCTGTTGTACTTAATGTAATTTATATGTATAGTGTACTCTGTGATGTAATTTTATGAAATACAATACAATACATAATTAAAAAAAAATAGAACTTTTTTTATTCTTCTTCTTCTTCTCCTTTTTTTTGGCAACAGAGCCGACGATTGTGTCAGCTATTTCTGCCAGCGTCAAGTTTATAATAATATTCTTTTGATGATATTAATGGTATAATACAATGATAAAAAATTGAAAAAATGTGGATGCTTTTTTATTCTTGACCGCCTGGCACGCGCGCAAATACAAAAGTGACAGCCTAAGTGACACTAGTGACAGTGAGATCGAACTTGAGAAGGGACCCGGGAGTAGGGATTGGTATTGGTGTATTACGACTATGCGCCGATATCGATGTATCAATATCGACCATGCGCGCCGATATAAAAAAAAACTTATTTTTCACTCCAAATTTATTATTATTCTTAACGGTAAACTATAAAATTTAATGCTACATGTTACGTACAACTAAAAAGAACTAAAACTACATTGTATTTGTACAAGATTAAATAGAAAAAGAAATATCGATATATCGGCGTTCCACGCCTGTATATCGATATCGCCATAATTCGATAGAATATTTTAAAAAACTTTGCATCCTTAGGAGGAAGGGACTTTTTAGTGTTGCCATACTTAGGGGACTGAAAATCTGTACATCCAACAACAAAACCTGTACAAAGTTCGGATGTGCAATAAATATGAAACTTCGTACGAAATCCGTACAAAAGAAATGTTAAATTAAAAACAAACATTATTTACATGTCTTTATTCATTTTTTTATCATATAAGTATCATTATCAACCTTTAAATCAAAACACGGTGCACTTTTAAATTGAAATCAATTTATCAATTTAAGTTTAAATCAAAACACCAATTGTGTCGTATGCAGGAGTCCTTCCTTGTCTCCAATAAGAACGGTAAGAAGGTGCTTGATTATAAGCCCACTAAGCCCTCAACAACATGCCTACCAAAAGGAAAAATCAACATAATCTACCTTATTAACTCTGATCGACAAAGCAGCAAAAGCATTTCTTGACATCGAAGGTACTTTTGATAACACACCTACAGCAACTATTTTAAAAGGATTGGAAGCAAAAGGTGTTGACGCAAAAACAACCAGATGGAAAGTAAATATGCTCTCAAGTAGGTGTGCTACTACCACACTAAATGAGTGCACACATATTTTCTACACTAACAGAGGCTGTCTACAAGGTGTCCTTTCACCCCTACTCTGGATACTTGCAGTTAAACTGCTGCTTGTAACCATGGCGGATCACGACACACAGGGCTATGCGGATGACCTGGTTCTCGTAGTCAGGGGCCCTTGCCTTAACACCATCTGCACCCAGATACAGGGAGCACTCAACACCATCAATAACTGGTGCAGAGAAAACTAACTGTCAATAAACGCAGACACCACTGTGATAGTTCCTTTTACCAGGAAAAGGAAGTTAGAAAGACTGATCGTATCCAGTCTAAATGGCAAAACACTCAGTCTATCAAATGAGGTGAAATATCTTGGGCCTGCGCGTCTTCATTGCAGTGTTGTGCATGTTATTTAGCGAGCGTTGGGAATAAATTTGAATCAAAAAGATGTTGTCTCCGTTGTTCAGACATTTGGTTCGCGAATAAAAACAATTATCTCGACAACACAACCACCAACACAACGCCGCCTCGCTGCCCGCAAGATTCGATTATTGTGTACTTGGTTGGTTGGTATTTAGTATTAAGTCTATCGGGTACGACAGCGTTTACACTTACGTAAAGTCTTTAAAACAGAGCGAAAGCATGGTTTTTTAAACAGAAGTCAACACTTACGAACTTGTTAGAGTACAAGCAATATTTTATGCTCAGCTTTTGCAACTGGTAGTCAGGTGGACTCCATTTACACCGATTTTCGGAAGGCCTTCGACAAAATAAATCATTATATACTTTGTCAAAAGCCTTCCTGGTATGGTATTCATGGTAACTTGCTGAGGTAGATCTAATCTTAACTGTCAAACTGCAGTCAGATTGTTGAAATTTTAATGAAAGTTTCAAATCGTCATGGAGCTCTATTCGATCTGGTGTGCCTCAAGGGTCGCCCCTAGGGCCACTGCTCTTCAACATATTCATAAACGAACTTCTAGACAGGTTACGGTGTCCATATCTTCTTTATGCTGATAACCTCGGTGACTAATGAAAGTGACTGCAAATTTCTTCAAAAAGATGCCCTCACTATAGCCAGTTGGTGCAAATCAAACTGTATGTACCTTAATGTCGTTAAATGTCTAGTTGTGTCGTTTAGGTACTAACAAACGATACAAAATTTTTTGACCACAAATTGGTGGGTACAACCCTACAACGACAGTATGTCAGTAGTGAAGGACTTGGGTATTCGTTTGGACTCCAAACTATTATGATGACATAGTTAATAGAGCACATAAATTACTTGGATTCATATTCAAAGCTACCAAGGATTAAAAAAATACATTCAGCTTTATGTACCTTTTTAACACCCTCATATGGACCATTCTGGAATATTCCAGTATCGTTTGGTCGCCTTGCTATAAAGTACATAACGACAGACTTAAACAAGTCCAAAATAAACCCCTAAAATTGATTGCATTCAGAAATCATCTTGGCAGCAAGCTGACTTCCTGAGACAGTGACAGACTATTATATTTCAGAACCTCCACACTAGTAGCGTGCACAGAGATTTTTGACAGGGTAGGCATTATACATTTTTAACAGGGTAGGCATTATTTAATTATGTTGCTAAAAATGTGATTTCAGACAATTATTAGGATAGGCAGTGCCTTTCTGCCTATATGAAGTGCACGCCACCGCTCCACACCTAGTTTATGTCGGCATGTTCAGGACCTATTATTTTTACACAAATTGATACACTCACAAATTTCTTCTTTGCCACTGTTGTCATGTCTAGATTTTAATGCTAAACCCAATCCAAGATCTCCAAAACCCTTTGTATTAAATGTATTGTTGCGACGAATACCTATGCTAGAACGTTCGCAAGTACTTACCTACTCGTGTACGACGAATACCTAAGCTCTAGAACGTTCGCAAGTACCTACCTACTCGTGTACGACAAATACCTACGCTCTAGAACATTTGCAAGTACCTACCTACACGTATACAACAAATACCTACGCTAGAACGTTTGCATGTACCTACCTACACGTATAACAATAGATCAACGGCGGTAGGCATACCTACGCGTCGCAGCTAAGTACCTACACTCATTGTTCTGTTTTCGAGAATTGTCGGCATCTTTGTGGTAATAACTGGAAGGTTCTAGAAGTCTATTGAAGGACTATAAAAAGGATTCGAACGTCGGCACTTCGTTCAGTTGTGAATACAGCGATCTCGAGCGAACATCTAAGCGATACGGAAGTTTAAGAAGAGCGATATATGAAGCGTTATAGTGCAGTATAAGTCTTTATTGCTTTATTTTGTTACTGTTAGTGTATTGTGCGAGTCTCTAATAAACTCATCATCGCGTAACTGGCATTTTACATCGAACCCCATCCTGACACGTAACAATTGGTGACAGAAGTGAGAATGCCAGTCACACCACGCGACGAGGGAGTACGCACTCGACGACAGGCGGCGGTAGACGAAACTCGTGAACCATCGATTATGGCCGATACTGAAGAGACTAGCGCAGCAGTATTTAGTGATCCGGGTACTTCTGCGGCGTCTACGGGTGTAAGCTCTGGCTTTGACATGTCGTCTCTTTTAGCCATTATACAGGAGGGCCAACGTCAAGCCATGAAGGAGCTGAAGGAAGTTCAACGCCAAGCTGAAGAGCGTCAACGCCAAGCTGAAGAGCGTCAACGCCAAGCTGAAGAACGTCAACGCCAGGCTATCCGTGAGGACCTTCAAGAAATGATGGACTCTAAGTGGGAAGGGTTCAGCACCGTCATCAGTTCTCTTCAAGAAGACGTTGAAGTGGTAAAAAAACGTACCAGCAAACATGATGAAATTCTCGAAGATGTCCAGACCACCATGAACCATCATGACAAGATGATTAAAGAGCTGCAGAAGACCAAGGTCCTATATTCAAGCACTACGCCTATGGCCGCGGCAGTCACTTCCGGAGGTCCCAAGTTCAAACTGCCCTCCTTTGACGGCTCGTCTTCCTGGACGGCCTTTCGACACCAGTTCGAGGTAGTTGCCAAAGGAAATGGATGGGAAGATGATCACGCATTGACGGCGCTTACTTTGGCACTTAGAGGGGATGCACTGCTGATCCTAGAGAACTTACCTGCTGACCGACGAAACTTAGACGCACTCCTTAAGGCATTGGAAGCTCGATTTGGCGATAAGCACCTGGAGCATGTTTATCGAGCTCAGCTGAAGGATCGAACTCAGAAGTCGAGTGAGGGACTTCAACAATGGGCTGCTGAAATTGAACGCCTGGTACGACGAGCCTGTGCCTCCAGTACATCATCTGTGGACCCGACAGTGGTGCAAGCTTTTGTGGATGGTATAAGAGACCTTGAGGTCAGAGCAACTGTTCGGTTGGCACACCATACAAGTTTAGATGCGGCCTTAGCACATGCCCTTGAGGTGGAAGCTGTGCGAAATGACTACAAGTCGCATAAAGTACGGAAAGTTGTTGCAGCTGTTAGACCAAGGGGTGAGCCTATATGCTACGGATGCGGCAAGCGAGGACATATCCGAATTAACTGTCCGGCCCAGAGAGGAAGTAGAACGGTGTCAACCACTACTCAGGTTGACGCTAGTCAAGATTCGTTAAACTAATCGGAGCCAGGGCCGCGGGGCGGGCACTGGCTGGGTTACGTCAAGCCCCCACAGTGCAAGTATCACAGGCATGTGACGGCAATAGCCTGGTAACAGCTGGAGAAATAAATGGTAAACCTGTTCGCCTTACGATAGATACGGGCGCGTCGAAGACCATCGTACGACCAGAACTTCTGCGGCGAACAATTCAGTGGGAAGACGCACGACCATCTTGCAAATTGCAAACAGCGACTGGCCAGCCAGTGACCGTCCTCGGAGCTACAGATGTGAAAATCAAACTAGGAGAGAAGATTTATCATCAAACTGTTTTGGTGGCGAGCATAACGGATGACTGCATTATCGGCTTAGACTTCCTACGAATGCAGCAGTGCGTTGTCGATATTGCAAAAGGTGTTCTAAGCTTCCCAGACCAAGAGGTCTTTCTAGAAGGCTGTTCTTCAATAGCGGTCTACAGTGCCAAAACGATAACCTTGGCACCAAGGTCAGAAACCTTAGTCGACGTAAGGTTCCCTGAGGGTGTAACTGCTGATCGCTGCGTCATAGTGGAAGATCCTGGGCACAATACCAGTCGAATTACAGCCAGAACTTTAGTTATGACTAGAAGTGGGGCAAAAGTTAAAGTTGCCAACCTTAGCAATTCGGCGATGTTATTAAGGAAGAACGCGATCGTTGGACGATGTGAGGCTGTGAGCAGTCTGAGGAAGATCCAAGAGAACGTCCAAACTGTTTCTTCGGCAAATCATATGGGCCCGTTATTAGAGACCACGAAGCAAAGCTTGTCACTCAACGAATATCGGGAAGCAGAGAAGCTGCTATTGGACTACGAGGACATTTTCACTAAAGAAGAAAACGACCTTGGAAGAACAGGGTTAGTGAAACACCCGATCGACACAGGTGCTACACAGCCTATTAAACAAAGACCTAGACGAGTGCCACTAGCAAAAGAACAAGAAGTAGCCGAGCTGATTGGGAATATGGCACGAACCAAGATCATAGAGCCATCATCCAGCCCATGGTCTTCACCTGTGGTACTCGTGAAGAAGAAAGATGGCACTACCAGGTTTTGTGTAGACTACAGGATGCTTAATAACGTGACCAAGAAGGACAGCTACCCTTTGCCCCGTATTGACGACACTTTGGATATGCTTGGAGGCATGAAGTGGTTCTCTACGGTAGATCTGAAAAGTGGCTACTGGCAAGTGGAACTCCGGCCAGAAGATAAGGAGAAGACTGCATTTACCACCGGTACTGGAATAGGCCTGTGGCAGTTCCGGGTGATGCCTTTTGGATTGTGTAATGCACCCGCTACGTTTGAAAGGCTTATGGAACGCGTACTAGTGGGTCTTTTGGGAGATGCCTGTCTGGTGTACTTAGATGACGTAATAGTTATGGGACGCAGTTTCACGGAACATCGCAGGAATCTCGAGAAAGTTTTTAAGAGATTTCGTGAATCAAATTTGAAACTTAACCCGAAGAAGTGCGCCTTTTTCAAGAAAGAAGTTTCGTTCTTAGGCCATATTATTTCGGATAGAGGTGTTCGAACGGACCCAGACAAAATAAAAGCGGTGCAAGAGTGGCCTGTACCAAAAACTAAAACCGAAGTAAGAGCTTTCCTGGGCCTCAGTGCTTACTACCGGCGTTTTGTGAAGAACTTCTCTGAAGTAGCCAAGCCATTACACCACTTGACAGAAGAGAAGAGGAACTTCGTTTGGGACTCGGATTGTCAACGTGCATTTACACGACTCAAAGAGTTGCTGTGTTCAGCTCCAGTCCTGTGCTACCCTAACAGAGAAGGCAGATTTATTGTGGACACAGACGCCAGTAATACTGGAATCGGAGGTGTGTTATCTCAGGAGCAAAATGGACAGCAAGTGGTCATCGCATACTTCAGCAAGTCTTTATCGAAGCCTGAGAGAAACTACTGTGTAACTCGGCGTGAATTACTAGCAGTTGTGAAGACCTTACAACATTTTAATAAATACTTGCTGGGAAGAGAGTTCACACTACGAACAGATCATGCGGCACTGAAGTGGCTACTCCAGTTTAAGAATCCTGAAGGCCAAGTCGCGAGATGGATCGAACAACTACAGGAGTACAACTTTGTAATAGAACACCGCAGTGGAAGGATTCACTCCAATGCTGATGCCTTATCGCGACGTCCATGCTCGCAGGATTGTAAACACTGTTTGAAGCATGAGTCCAAGGAGGTAGTGAAAATTGTCAGGACTCAGGGGACCGATGAATCCTGGGACAAAGAGGAAATCAGTAAGGTACAGAAAGAAGACAGAGATCTTAAACTAATAATGGATTGGAAGGCTCAGGGTCGGAAACCATTATGGCAGGACGTATCAGCCGCAAGCCCAATTACGAAGGCCTACTGGGCTCAGTGGGACAGTCTGAGTTTGGAACAAGGCGTGCTATATAGAAAGTGGGAATCACCTGACGGGAAGGACCAAGTTCTACAGATGGTGATCCCGAGAAACAAAGTTGCACCTGTTCTGCGCTTAGTGCATGATGGTGCATCAGGTGGTCATCTTGGTGTGAAGAAGACTTTGGTGAAGGTGAGAGAACGGTTCTACTGGGTACGCTGTCGGGAAGACATCGAGGAGTGGTGCAGAAAGTGCTCTACGTGTGCTTCGGTAAAAGGACCTCGTACTAGATCAAGAGGCAAGCTACAGCTGTACAGTGTCGGAGCCCCATGGGAGAGAATTGCCATTGACGTAGCTGGACCATTTCCCGTGACAGAAGACGGCAACCGCTTTATAGTAGTAGTTCAAGATTACTTTACCAAATGGCCCGAAGTATTTGCGACACCAAACCAAGAGGCTCAGACCGTGGCCAAAAAGTTGATCCAGGAAGTAGTGTGTCGATTTGGTGTGCCGTTGGAACTGCATAGTGACCAGGGAAGAAATTTCGAGTCAGCCCTGTTTCAAGAGATGTGTAATCTACTCGGCATACACAAAACACGGACAACACCAGCGCACCCGCAGTCTGACGGCATGGTAGAACGGTTCAACCAGACATTGGAAAACCATCTGGCCAAGGTTGTCGAAGACCATCAACGTGACTGGGACCGTTACATTCCACTCTTCCTGTTATCATATCGGTCCGCGGTTCATGACACTACAGCATTTACACCGGCCAAAGTCAACTTCGGAAGAGAGATACGCCTACCAGTAGACTTGATTACCGGAACACCTCCTGATACGCCAAAGCCGACAGTAGAGTACGTCGCAAACTTGCAAGCACAGCTGGATAAGACACATGATCTAGTGCGAGAAAACAACCTCAAGGCTAATGAGAAGATGAAAACTCGCTATGACAGGAAAGCAAGTAATCATGGCTTCGAGGAAGGTACGCTCGTGTGGTTACATAATCCTCTCAGGAAAATCGGCAAGTCACCGAAGCTACAGGCCCGCTGGGAGGGTCCCTATAAAGTGATCACAAGGATCAATGACGTGACCTATCGTATAAGACAGGGCGATAGAAAGAAGCCGAAGATCGTCCACATCGATCGACTAGCACCCTATCACGGTTCTAACGCTGCTCGGGACGAGCATGATTAAGAGGGGGGCAATGTTGCGACGAATACCTATGCTAGAACGTTCGCAAGTACTTACCTACTCGTGTACGACGAATACCTAAGCTCTAGAACGTTCGCAAGTACCTACCTACTCGTGTACGACAAATACCTACGCTCTAGAACATTTGCAAGTACCTACCTACACGTATACAACAAATACCTACGCTAGAACGTTTGCATGTACCTACCTACACGTATAACAATAGATCAACGGCGGTAGGCATACCTACGCGTCGCAGCTAAGTACCTACACTCATTGTTCTGTTTTCGAGAATTGTCGGCATCTTTGTGGTAATAACTGGAAGGTTCTAGAAGTCTATTGAAGGACTATAAAAAGGATTCGAACGTCGGCACTTCGTTCAGTTGTGAATACAGCGATCTCGAGCGAACATCTAAGCGATACGGAAGTTTAAGAAGAGCGATATACGAAGCGTTATAGTGCAGTATAAGTCTTTATTGCTTTATTTTGTTACTGTTAGTGTATTGTGCGAGTCTCTAATAAACTCATCATCGCGTAACTGGCATTTTACATCGAACCCCATCCTGACACGTAACAGTATATACAAACAACACCTCTTTCTATAGGTACCTAATCCTCTTACCCATAGGTGTCGTTCTTACAATGACTTGTCACTTATACGCTGGTAGAGGTGCATACATCACGTTTTGCTGATATTGATTTGTTTAACCATAGTTACATTTCCTTTCGAAGGAATATTCTTGGATGCATAGACTGCACTAAGTAATTTTCTATATTGTTCAATATTGTTAAATGAAAAAAAAATTATTCCTCTAAATTTAGGTTTTATTAGTTGATCTGCACGGTAATAAAGTTTACTTACATTATGATGTTTGTGCTTAACAATACATTAAGCGTGCTGTGCGTTTTATTCTAGATTAAGAATATTTTGTCATTAGATCTAGTTAGCTATAAGATGAATGGAAACTGCTTGTTACACCTAATAAAATAATAATAAAAAAATAATAAAGAAGTAAATTAAAAATAGCACAATTTATTTGGACACAACAAATCACTACAAAATCATAAACGAAAATATTAAATATAAATTACAAATAATATAAATAAAACATGGTTTGATGTAAATAACAAAATACAAAAACTTAAATATGAAAAATGAGAAAATAGCTTGTATGTGCAGGCTTAGGTACCTTGGGCCACACATAAATGTAGGTATTCGGAAGTTCATACATTTGTCGGACTATAAACTTGTACATGTGTTTCCTATCAATTTTGATGCCGAGTTATAATGAGGCTAGTGAATTTGATTTGCATATTACTCAACATTTAGGTGGACCATCGGCAAGAAAAAGTGCCCGTGGTCCACCCAGGTGAACTAAGCAGGTGGACCACGACCCATTCCCTGTGAAAAACATCAAGTGTATTAAAATGACTCCCTACCTTAAGGTAAGTACGTACTAATGTACGTCCATCAAGTAGGGAATCATTTGTCTACCTCCATCTCGTATAACAGTATTATTTTAATTTTACTTTGTATTATGTCTTTTTCTTTAGTACCATTAAAACAGTAGAGACAAAGTAAGGTTATAATATGATTGCTTTAAGAGATTGTGGTAGGAGTCCCTGATCAATGACGTTCGTCTCAGATTATTATATTTCCACAGCAGGCTGAAAGGTTCTTTTCATACTTTTTTTACAGATTTCTCTTTCTTTTGGCTCGGGGGATTGGCGATTTTAGGCATTGGAATAAATACGTAGATAAGCCAATGGTTTTTTATTTCAATGATCTACCAAATATTAATCCAATCTTATTATAATAGACTGAAAACTTAAGTTATGTTTTGATAACTCTTGAGTTACTTATCTAACTGTGGAAAAACATGTAAGTAAGTAATATATTAGCGGCATTTAATATTTGAAACCTTGTGTTCAATCGTAGATTTTGTTTTAGATTGAATTACTATTTTAGTGTTCATCATTTTCTAAACCAATTTCAAAGTTAGTGGACTCCTAGAGAGGTAGACATCATCCTATCTTAGTAAATGTGAAAAAAAGAAAACAAAAAAAAAATTAGAAGCATGGTGCCCTTCTATAAAGACCTTGTTAAATGTATTATCACGTTTCGCTATGCACAGGATTAAACTTAGAAGAAAACACATGCGTAGGTAAATAGATTCAGACTTTAATAAAATAAGTACTAAATCGCTCGGTTCGAGATCCTCTACTGGATTCAACTATGAAAGAGAGCTACTTTAGCACTTTTTTTACTTTTTTTTTTCTATGAAGAAATGCCACTCTTTTATAAAATACTTACTCTAAATATAGGAACTCGGTTTAAAAAGTTTTATTTATAGTAAAACCGAATTTTATTGTATTGGTTGTTACAAAAAGTATGTGTAAATCATAAGAAATCGATTTATCTCTCAATAACCAATCATTATCATTTAAAATAATAGAAATAAAACATCATATAAAAATAAACATTAATAATTGCGTAACCTAACAGCAGTCTTTTAGAGTTCTCGAATAAAACAAGCTGTTTAAAAATAATATCGTGAGTGAGTAATATTAAAAAATGTAGTAAATAAATTAATAAAATTATCAAAAATTATATAATATAATTTGTAACAATCGGTACCTACATATTTCCAATTAAGCATCACAAAATGAGTGCAAGCCCGACTGCTATTATTCAAAATTGAATCCTTATCATCATTTAAGCTTTCCTCTCCCGTCTTAGATACAGAATCGATCTAAGACAAAATAGATGGCAGTGTAGTGTCAGCTAAAGAGCGGGAACGAATAGACACATAAACACACAAACAAACATTGAGCAACACGCCTACAACTAAAGTATAGGCCCTATTAAAATCTAACAAAATAATTTAAAGTTGACTGCGAGTTATTTCGCCATGTCTAATCGTATCCATGCTTTGCGAGGGTCTGTTCTACTTCTTTCACGTATTTCTCAGCAATCTTTTGATTTCGCATCGCAGCCACCTGTAATTAACCAAAACAGTATTTAATATATTCACCCGCCCGAAGTTACAACTTTGGTTACTGCTCTGCTCCCATCGCCAGTAGCGTGATGTTACATAGCCTATATAAATTCGCGTGGGTGTATTTTAAACGTTTAAAGGCAACTAATTAGTCATGTAATATTAGTAATCGTGGCTATTCATACCTTCATCTTGATGATTTGCCTCTCATATTTCTTCTGCTGGTCCTGTTCCAAAAACAGCGCTACTCCTTCGTTGTGAATCTTCTCGCGGAGCTCAGCCCTACGTATAACATCATATTAAAATCAAGAAGAACTACATAATCAATATTAAAAATCACAAAACACAATGTATCTTACAAATAATACATATTATATTAAATTAGATTGTTTATTGCCTGCTTTGAGAAAAGTATTATGGTACAGCCGTGCCGCTTTTTTAGAGAATAGAACAGATTAAAACATGTATGACATAAGTTAACGACAATGTTGGCGTTAGCTTATGTCAATCCCATACATTTTTTATTCTATTCTATCATCATTTATATTTATTTGACTGGCTTGTTGGCCTAGTGGTTAGTGACTCTGACTGCTAAGCCGGAGGTCGTGGGTTCGATTCCCACCCAGGACAAACCTTTGTGTGATGAGAATGATTGTTTGTTCTGTGTCTGGGTGTAATTTATCTATAATATGTATTTATTTACAATAAAAATGTATATACCTAATATGTAGTTTATCAAATGTTTAGTACCCATAACACAAGCAAATATAATTGCTTAATTTGGGACTAGATGGCGCTGTGTAAATGTAATAGAATATTATTATTATTTATGTCACTTGTCTGCCCTGTCGGTAGCCAAAGAATACTTTCATGCAGTCAAAAGGGCACTTTTCCTCTAAGCCAAGTACCAAGCATTGGTTTACCTGGTCCGTTCCTTGTCGTTGATCTGCTTCATGATCTCTTGGCGATGTTTCTCAATACACGCCCTTCGTCTTTCTTTCATCTGTTACAACATAACAACAATAGCTACAAATGTTATATATAAAAGTTTACTTAACAAACTCCCTGTCTCAAACTAAACTAGGTGCAGTCGCACTTCAGCTTAAAATAATAAAATCGAAAAAAATCGGTACAGCGCGAGTCGGACTGCACCTGCTACATGCATCGAGGGTTCCGTAATAACTTGTAGTTAAAATAAATAACAAGAACGGCTAATATAATATTTTGTGTTGACTTTGATTTTGAACTTTCATATTTCGGCTTATTCCCATCTTCCTCCGCATGTCTGCCCCTGAATAGGGGAAAATGGGAATGTTTGTGTCATCTTCCCCCAAACTTGTAATCGGGAGAAGATGGGAAGTAAAAGTTTTATTTGTCCCCGAAATATTTTTAATAATATATTTTGTTTTCTGCCACCGCACCCAAGTATGGTTTGAATGAAATAACTAAACATGATTTTTTACAGGAATTAATAAGCCAAAATTAAGATTTGCAACTTTTTATAAAACAAATAATACAGCATTTTTTCCGTTTACAATCAGTAAATACATAAAATATACTACTATTAATAGCAATTCCTTTAATTTAAAATTATCAATCTTTACAATCAATTACAATCAAATATTAATAATAATATTCATCTATATAAAATCAGTCTTACAATATAATATTAGAAAATGTTGCAAAATTCAATTTATTTTATATTTAAGTTTGAGGGAAGATGACACAAACATTCCCATTTCCCCCCATTCAGGGGCAGACATGCGTGGGAAGATGGGAATAAACCCATTTTTCACAGCTTCAAAAGGTAGACAAGAATTTTCGACTTATCTCAGTTTGACCCGTTACTGAGTAAAAGATTTTGACAGATTGACCTCTTGAGGTACGAAATCCTAATAAAACGTACCTCTTTCTCTTTCTGTATAAATTCCTCGCTCTGCCTCGCTGCGTTGTTAAAGCTCTGCTCATCCTTCGCTATTTCCCGTGCTATCAGACGATGGATGTCGCTGATCTGTTGAATACAGATAACATTAAGACATATAGAAGTCTTTACAACATCAGAGCGAGTGGTTTGTCTTAATACCAAGGTGATTAATCAGATATTCCTTTAGGCCAAGGGTCGGCAAACTGCGACTCGTAAATAACATGCGGCTCTTTGGAAGTTAATTTCCTTTATAAAAAAAAAACATTTTAAAATAATTTACTATTTATTGTTGGCACCTCTTTCCACTCCTCCTTTTCTCTGCATACCACTCAGCTCCGCGTCAATGAAAACGCACTCTTATACCATATTTCATGATAGTTTTACCTGTTGTACCCTGGCCTCATGCAACGCCTTCATCTCCCTGTTCTTCTTGATGGCCGCCTCTCTCTCCTTGCGCCGGTACTCACGTTCAACATCCTCCTGGATCTTCAGGTTACGGATACGTTCTAATTCTTCTTTCAGCTGCTGTTCGGCCTAGAAGCAAAGTGCGTTAACAACTTAGATATGATTTAAACTTGCCGATAGTATTGTATGCTGTCTGTTCGGAGGGCCTAGATAAGTGGCACAAACGCTATTAGAATAGAATGAATTAAAAAATGTATGGGATTGACATAAGTTAACGACAATATTGGCGTTAGCTTATGTCAATCCCTTATATAGATTAATCTATTTTATTCTACTTATTAGCGTTTATGGCACTTCTCTAGATCCTCTGTCGTTTGTTAATGTGATGATTTGACCGCTAACATTTCTTTGACTATTTGTAATAAAGAAAATATACCGCTAGGTTATTACATTTTGCTAGTGGGCAATGAAGTTGTCACTTCCTAATCTTTACAAAAAAAGTACTTTTTTTTCATATAAGAGCAAGACTCTTAGAAATGCAGTTCTTTCCATCTATGCGCCATATGCTATCCTATTAATATTATAAGCGCGAAAGTTTGTATGTGTGTATGTGTGTGTGTTTGTTACCACTCAGCGCCCTAACGGCTGAATCGATTTCGATGAAAATTGGTATGTAGATAGATTCGGTGCTGAAAACGGACATAGGCTACTTTTTATCCCGAAAATCCTACAAACCATATTTTAAGAAGCCGCGGGGCGCAGTTAGGAACTAACCTAACCTAACCTAAACACACCTACAGTCTACTTGTACATAACTATATACCTATGTATAAGTAATGTAAGAATACTAGTCCCTAAGTAATGGATATTAAAAACTCAAATTTAGATATTCTATGAATTTAGGTATGGTGTCTACCACTTCTGGATTCCACTGACTGCTTACCATCAGGCGGGGTGGAGTCACTTTGGTAGGCTAATATAAAAAAAAATGTTTAATTTAGATAATGTTGCCGATATTTAGGTACCTTCTGCGCCTTAGCGATATGATCGATCCCCTTCAGCTTGGCCGCTTTGATCGCTTCGTGCTCCTTCTTATTGTGTGACTTACGCTCCATCTTCTGCTTCAAGAAGTTCTCTATGCGTAAGTTCATTATACGTTCTTCTTCGTTCTGGAGTTGCTTAAAGTATAGGAGTTCAGCGTTGCCTGAAAATATAGTCATAAAAGATAGGGAAAAACTGCAAATAAACTATATACCTACAATATTATTAAAAAAACCTGATTAAAACAAAGTGTGGAACCCATTTTTCTTTCTCGTGCTGACGCTACATTGAAATATTGTACCCTATGTAACTCCCACAATTAATACGAATCTAATGACACTAATATGTTCAAAATCCATTAAGCCATTAAGGCTGTAGAGCGTGCCAAATAAATAGACATACATACCCACATGACATACATACACTCGAAAAACATCGCGTAAAAAGGAAAAAGCTAGCGTGTATCGGCGGATGGCGTGAGTTTTATACGGTTGTTGGTCCGCCCACGCTGCGCTTTCCGGTTCGTAATCGCCATTGTACAACATTTCTGTCCCAATGGCCAGTCAGTTTCGCAAGCTATGCGTCCTGCCCATTGTCTTACGAACACCTTTGGCATTTTTAAAATACCCTGAGACCTTAACCCTTTCATGGACACAACTGTAGACACAATAGACGTTTTATTGTCATCAGGCCCGGAAAATGTTAAACAAGTGGCATAGATTTCTATTCTATGAATAGAATAGTAATCTATTCTACTTGTCTAGGGCCTCTGCCAGTCTCCGATATGCGTTTTCCTTTAGTGTGTATAGAAAAAATATCACGCAAGATATGATTTTTATAGCAATCTTAAAGTCTAATTGTCATTGTTCACCTTGGTCGAGCATCTCTTTGAGCTTGTTGTGCCGCTGATGTTTCTCTTTAAGTTTCTGCGCCTCGTCGATCTGCATCGCGATGTTCGCCTGGTTGACGCGGATACTCTCCTCCTCGATACGTTCAGCCTCCATTATCTGTACCACATTTGATGAGGTTTGCGATGAATCTCAAATGCGTAATAAGGAAGAGTATTCCTAGTTCATTCTTTTAGATTATAGAAAAATTGGGTACCTACATGGCTTAGCCCTTAGGTAAGTATTTGAATTTTTTTTTCTTAGCATGCAAAACAGACATGAGTTGAGTACAATACGAAACTTTTTGGAAACTCAATAATCTTTTGAATAATTTGACCAGATAAAATTAAAAAAGAAATATAGTTAAAATCAAATTAAGAATTTGACAGGTAGCCTTAATATCTGTTCTTAGAAGCGGAGTAAGGATGAGGATCGAAACGACTGAGAAATATTAATCAATAGGATTGCAAAAAATTTCCATTCTGCTCCAGTAGACCGGCACTATTGTTTAAAAAAATACGTTTTTATTGCCTTTCTGTTCCATTATTTAGGACAATATTAATATCTAAGTTACATATAACCTCGTCTGATGATTACTGATGAAGCACTGCCCACAATAGGCCCATAATGTCTACATAATACTCTATCGCCGATTTCAAACAGTTCTACATCTTTATTGCGTTTAAAACTCCTTTAGAACTTACCTTAGCGGTCTCATGGGCTATTATCTGCTCCTTCAACGCGGAAAGATTCTGCAGCCTCAGATCGTGACGCTTCTTTTCTTCTACATCAGCGCGATTGCAAGCTGCTAGGCGGTTCTCTTCCATTATTGCATCCAGTCTTGAAAAGTTGTTTTTTTTTTAACTTCTAGTTTAAGTGTTAGTTTGTAACAATTTAAGTGTGGCCTTTTTGTGTGCCCAATAAAACGTTTTCTTTCTTCCTTTCTTTAAAATGTATTTGTATTCTTAGCAAGTACTCATTAACATTACATCAGCTGAAAGACGTTCTACTGGACATAGGCCTCCTCAAAGTTTCGCCATCTTGGCCGGTTGTGAGCCGGCCACATATATTGGTTACAGCAACCGAAGGACATGAGATGCAGACCACTAGAGACCGCCTACATCTACGAGTATACACTATCAAACCAAGTGAATCATGATCCACTATAAAGCTCATTTAGTCAATCCATCTAAATGCAAATAAGTCGATATTCGCCTGAAAGCCAATTTTCTTGGCAACAAGCTATTATTTTATTAGGCACTGACATTTTACTAAGTAGGTTGTTATGTTAGTATTAAAAACGTCCTAAAGTGCATTAAACACGGTCGATATCACAAGTTTTTAGCAAACTATCAGCAAAATGGGTCATGATTCAGTTGATTCGACCTACAAAATGTATTTATACTTACCATAAACTATTAGTGTACTTCAGTGGCAAACATACGGGGAGCCGTATGCTTGCCAAGTTGCCACTGAAGTTATTGTACATAATTTCTATAAAAGCTGTGAATTGCAATAATTTAAATTTGTGTCTATTAATGTGTTTTATGCATACTAATATTATACATGCGAAAGTAACTCTGTCTGTCTGTTACGCTTTCACGCCTAAACCATTGAACCCATTATGATAAAATTTGGTAAAGGGATAAAATGGACTTCGAAGAACAACATAGGCTATATTATAATATAACACAAGCATATAATATGCTTACTTTGGGTCTAGATGGCGTTGTGTGTAGTGGTTGAAATATTATTATTATTATTATTATTATTATATCGCGAAAAAATTACTTGAAGGGGTTGAAATAGGGGATGAAAGTTTATATAGAAAATGCGATATAACCGTCATTCACGCGGGCAGAGCTGCGGTCAACAGCTAGTATAACATATTACCTGCGTTCCTCCTCATCCAGCTCCTTCTTGATGAGTTCTTTCTCAGTGATTTGCGCATCTCGTATAGCGTGACACTTGGACGCCAATATCACTCGGTTGCAGAGACGAGGGCCTGGCATGGCGTCCGCGAGAAGGACTGGAAAATAGGTGCAATGAATTTGTTATCCAGGAATCTGTAACATCGATCAGACTAAAAGACATAGACAGACGAATAAAAAAG
The DNA here is from genome assembly GCA_963082885.1 of Parascotia fuliginaria. Lineage (NCBI taxonomy): Eukaryota > Metazoa > Arthropoda > Insecta > Lepidoptera > Erebidae > Parascotia > Parascotia fuliginaria. The sequence continues at coordinate 11,351,974 of OY720193.1, read as the reverse complement.
AAGATGATTGAAAGTATCAATAAAATAACTGTATCTAGTTATCTATTATTGGCCGAATTTCCCCTTCTTTCCTCACTTCCCTCATTCCCTTCCCCTAACCCCATTCCCAGCCGCCATAGTGGAGGCCACCATACCAGCAGTTTAAGACGATAGCTTGTAGTATGGTGGCCGCCACTTCTGGATTCCACTGACTGCTTACCATCATGCAGGGTGGAGTCACTTTGGTTGGCTAATATAAACAAAAATCTATACTATTATATAAAGTGGAAAAAGTTTGTTTCTTACAACGCGTTAATCTCTGTAACTACCAGTTGGATTTGATAATTCCTACCACAACCTCTTAAAGCAATCTTATTATACCTAATCTAACATTGTCTCTATCCTTGTTTTTATTGGTACAAAAGAAAAAGACAACAAAATAAAATTAAAATAATACTTACTGCTTTAAGAGGTGGTGGTAAGCCCCGAGTTCTTGAGGAAGGTTATAGGCAATATAACATCACGCTACTATAGCGAAGAGAGCAGAGCAGTCTTCTTAATATGGATCGCACAGATTTAGCAGGTTGTTGAAGAAACCATAACTTATTCACAGTAGCGAGGTAGTAGCCATTATTTTCTTTCTGTCTTTTATATAAAACTAAAAAAAGTTACTCCGCTCTGCGTGATGGTAAACAGTTAGTGAAGCTCAGGAATGGCGGATACCATTCCAAAAGCCATTGTTTCAAATTGCGGTCACTGCTGGTACTGTCCTTACACTTATGAATTACTACAAAGTATTTTACATCGCAATGACGGCCAATCACACGACGTTGACCGATGACTTAATTCAGGCAGGCAACCAAATTACGGTAGTAGATCCACGCTGGTTTCAGCATGAATGGCCCGGATCAACCGGGGAAATACTACCCTCTCATAGAAGATCGACGTAAGAATACTTACTTAATAGTTATCACGCTAATGTATTTCGCTCGGTGAGTGAGAGCGCCGGCAATGAGAGAGTATGTGCGCCTCTCGGTCCTCTTCCATTTCCCTTTTCCTTCCTCATCCCCTTCTCCATGGTCGGCAACGGTTTGGTTGTTTTCTAAGCATTATTACTTTAGCAATGCTCGGAAAACACAGCCATCTTTACAGGTTACGGTTGCCGTAACCTATAGAAGGTTACGGTTACTACTTACCATCAGGTGGACCGTATGCTTGTTTGTCATCAAAGTTGTATAAAAAAATGACAGTGCTTTACGACCGTTCAAAATGGTGAATCTTGGGAAAGGTTTATATCCATAATGTAGACCTATTCGGCTGATATAATAATTAGCTTACTCTCAGCTCTTGATAGAGTATGTCCAGCCTGGTCCGGTCCGTTCAGCTCCGGGTCTAATGTACCGTCTGCATCAGCGCCGGGCTGCTGTTTAAGGTTCTTTTTTAACATGTTCTTGCGTTTCTCCGACTTTTTAGCTTCTTCTTTAATAGCCGCTTCTTGTGCTTCCAGTGCCGCAATTACTTCTTCTTGAGTTACTATCTAGAGAAGATTATATTATTATTAGCTGCGCCCCACTGTTTCTCCCGTGCATAATATATGTTATGTATCTCTCGAGAACCAGGACGACTTTCGGGATAAAAGTAGCCTATGTCCATCTCGAATATATGTACATGCCAATTTTTTCGAAATAGGTTCAACCGTTTAGGCGCTAAGTGGTACCAAACACATATACACACACACATCTGTACTATTATATAAAGAGGAAGAGTTTGTATGTTTGTTTGTTTGAACGCGCAAATCTCTGAAACTATCTACCAGTTGGATTTGAATAATTATTTTTGCGTCTGATAGCCCAGATCTTGAAGAAGGGTATGTGACAACACGCTAGTGGCGACGGGAGCAGAGCAGTAACCAAAGACGCGGGTGAAACCGCGCTACGGGAAGCGAGTACATACACTTTCGTATTTTAATATTAGTAGATACAACTATGGCTAGCATAATAAGGTCTACAAGCAAAGCCATGCTGACTGTTTAGGGAGAAAAAGATAAAAAAAAGAAAAGAGAATTACTATAAGGACTGAAAGAGAAACCTTTGTCTGAAAAAGTATCTCACTAAGCCGCCATAGTGGAGGCCACCATACCAGTAGTCTGACTTTTGGAATGTTGTCCATCACTTCTGAGTTCCACTGACTGCTTACCATCAGGCGGGGTAGTGTCACTTTGGTAGGCTAATTTATAAAAAGTTATGTAGATATACTTAATGATTAATCTTAGAAGATGATTAAAGGCCACTCACCTTTGCCCGTTGCTGTATCCTTTCAAAATCGCTTTTATGCATGATCGCTGGGTAGTAGTTCGTCTGTTTTTTCGGCACGACGAGGGGTCGCCAGCTCGGCGGCTGAGGTACCATGGTGATCTCCTGCTTCGGCACCTCGCACTTGTGAATAAGTTTGTCCGTACCAGGGAACTTTAGCCGACATTGTGATGGTCTGTATTTTAAATTACACATTGTCACCCTTAAGCCGATTTTTTTCGATCTAATTTAAGCCTATGAAAGAGGACAATAGACGGTAATACTACTTACCTATGTAATTGGTAGCATCCAGGCTCTTTCCCAGTGTCCACTTTATGATACGGTATATCATTTAAATACTTTGGCATTGTAAAAATAATAAAATTAAAAAAATTAAAGTATCTGAAAACATATAACTGACGCGTCTCGTTGCCTAGCAACAGATATTTATTTACTTGTTGACATCGCTATGGTGATTCCCTAGTGATGCTACCTAAATAAATATTTTTTGTCGCGCAATTTTCTAAGTTCCCGTAAATTCCGTAATTTGCAAAAAAATCAACAAAAATTTCCGGACCTGCTATTAAGGCAGCTACAGAATTTTTTTTACGGAAATATGCGAAATTTTAAATATGTAACTAGGACCTGTTTTCTATATAGAAAATCTCCGTAATTTGGGGTCACTGAATAACCAAGCATTTGAAAACAAGATAAGTTGCATAACTTTGCACAGATAAAAGTAAATAAGTACCACAGAACAAGTGCTAGTACTTGTTCTGTGATGAGTACCAATTATGAAACAAAAATATTTGTCTGGATGGGCACCCCATGGTAACAGTAGCAAATAATACCAAAAGATAAGACGACCACCTTACCTATCACTTAAGCTAGAATTGAAATAAAATGCTGATTGTATTTCGGTGTATTCTATTCTACGATAGGTCCTACCGATTTGTTGTTGATAAGACCTCCACTGAACATAGGCCTCCCACCCAAGGAGCATAACATTTAGACGCTTACGCACTGCTTAAAGCCTTGAGTTCGGCTTTAGTGGTTTTAAATTTTCATTTGACTAACTTATCCAGCAACTTCAGAGAAGCAACTCTGCGAGTAACTGACGTGGCTCGCAAAGTTGCTTCTCTCAAGTGGCAATGGGCAGGACACACAGCTCGCAGAACTGACGGCCGTTTAGCAGAAAGTTTCTAGTGGCGATCACGAACCGGAAGACGCAGCGTGGCCAGACCCCTCACAAGGTGGACCGACGACCTTGTAGGGGTGGCGGGCAACCGATGGATGAGGGTGGCGAACGACCGGCTACGGTGGCAGAGATTGGGGGAGGCCTATGTCCAGCAGTGGACGTCTTTTGACTGATATGATGATAATGATGAACTTATCCAGAAACATTAGCTTTCCAGCAATGTACTGTACCGTACTATATCTAATGTTTCAGTAGCGAAGAGTCAATTTTCCGAGGAGGGAAGCCGGTGGGGCTGAAATGCTTTGAGTTTCGGCAGGCCAGTTAGACTTTGAGTACACTCTCAAGCAGTGATAGGTATAAGGAGATCAGAGCATATTTTAAAAGGGAAGCCGGCAGGAATCGTGTTATATGGACGCTTCGCCACTGTAATGTTTTAACTGTTCTTAAATTAGCAGTGTAACAAATAAAACGATAAAATTTACGTTAATATTTTTATTTAAAATTAATTACAACAAAACAATATATTATAACAACAGCATAGTTAACTAGCATAATAAACCCTATGTGAGGTATAATAAAAGTTATATTTGCAGAAAAATATCTAATGCACGCGGCATTACTAAGGAGAAATTATGTAAAAATAAGTTTTTCCAATACCTTGCCGATCCGTAACTATAGGTACAGTGAACACAATATAAGTTCGGTTAAATAATGTATTAGACATAAGTATATCTGTTGCTTAAGTTCACATTATAGAGAGTATTTAAAGTCTAGAAGAAGAGTCAGTAGACTACTTTCCATGGACGGAGACGGGAGAATCGTCGATAACACGTATTTCGTTAAAACTTTTCCACGAAGAGCCCTATCTGTACTAAATCTCCGGAACCCCTTCGATAGTCCAACGCTTGAGAAAGATTATATTATGTAGCATCGCGCTATAATCAATGGGAGCGGATCAGTAACTAAAAGTATATGTTAACGCAGGTAAAACCGCGCTAAGGATCGCTATTTAAAAGATAAACACAGAAAAAGAATTAAAATCCTGTCGTTGCGCGTTTCTGCTGGATGTCGAAGTTAATCCTGCCGTTTATAAAGAAACGTATTTGGTCATCATTGTACATATCCATGTTTGGTGAGTGTTTGTTCCACTTCCTTCACGTATTTCTCCGACACTTTCTGGTCTCTCATAGCAGCCACCTGCAATTTTAATACGTTTAGTTTAAATTTCAGAGGTCGTGGGTTCGAATCCTGCTCAGTGTAAATATTTGTGTGCATGAACATGACAATGTCTATTTGCTGGGCTTACAAAAAAAGTAAGTAAGCATGTATACCCACGATATCCGCATTCAAGAACCTATAAGGTTCTTATTAATATTGCACACAAGCTATACACAAGCTATAATATTTACTGACTTTGGTTCTAGATGGCGTTGTGTGTAGTTGTTGTGTTATTATTAACACATTTGCGGGTCTAGTGGTAAAGGTCAGACCCTAGGTAGCTATCACCGTAGATGGCCATTTCCTTGAAAAGTTCTGAAAAAGTTTTGACTGTTCTAAAACGAAGACCAAGTCTAGCCATTAGGATTTACTCAAAGAGCATAACGCTTTTCTGGACCTAAACCCAGAATGTGATATATTTGAGGTACCTACTGTGAGATGAAAGTTTAAGTGTAGTAGTTTTAGTTTTTTAATGTAAGTAAACGGCTAAACCGATTTTGGAAATTGGTATGTAGGTAGATTCAGTGCCGGAGACGGACTTTTTATGCTGAAATCATATTTTAGGCGCGAGCGAAGCCGTGGGGCGCAGCTAGTATTATATATACGTCTGTTCCACTATGCTTGTTCTAATTTTTGGTACCTTTTCATGTTTCTTATTCCAAAGTAAACTTACCTTCATTTTGATAATTTTTCTCTCATACTTCTCTTGTTGGTCTTGTTCCAAACGCAGCGCTACGCCTTGATTACGAATGTTCTCGCGTAGTTCAGCCCTGCAATAATAAACCCGTAAGTAAATAAACCTTCACTTATTTAAGACCACTATTCATACTAATATTATAAATCGTCGTTGAACAGAAAGAGTTAATTTCGCATTTCGTCGTTGCGCCTGCAAAAGTCGCTATGTGATTTTTTACGTATTTTGGTTTTTGATGCCATTTTGATCCTAATTAACGTTTGAATAGGGATCAAAATGGCATCAAAAACCAAAATACATAAAAAATCACATAGCGACTTTTGCAGGCGCAACGACGAAATGCGAAATTAACTCTTTCTGTTACGCTTTCACGCCTAAACTATTTTGATGAAGAAAAGAAAGAAAAGAAAGAAAATAAAGAAAAGAAAGAAAAGAAAGAAAATAAAGAAAAGAAAGAAAAGAAAGAAAAGAAAGAAAAGAAAGAAAAGAAAGAAAAGAAAGAAAAGAAAGAAAAGAAAGAAAAGAAAGAAAATATATTTATTTGACACAGACAAGAAGAGACACAAATTCTTACAAGGTCAACACAAACACAAATAAATAATTATAATAACACAATTAAAAGTTAAAAATTAAAATTATTGTGTGTCTCACGGCTGCGCCAAATAGGCCCAGTTCAGCAGTACTTAATAATGCTTAGAAAACACATCCAAGCCTTTGCCGACCTCGGAGAAGGGGATGAGAAAGGAAAAGGGGAACGGAAGAGGACCGAAGGGGTGTTATTATAGAATAGACCTTGGAGAACAACATAAGCTTTTTTATCACGAAAAATTAGCTTAGGAGTTTGTGTGTGTGTGTGTGTGTGTGTGTGTGTGTGTGTGTGTATGTGTGTGTGTGTGTGTGCGTGTGCGTGTGCGTGTGCGTGTTCGTGTGCGTGTGCGTGTGCGTGTGTGTGTGAGTGTGAGTGTGTGTGTGTGTGTGTGTGTGTGTGTGTGTGTGTGTGTGTGTGTGTGTGTGTGTGTGGCGTGCGTGCGTGCGTGCGTGCGTGCGTGCGTGCGTGCGTGTGTGTGTGTGTGTGTGTGATTTTGATGGAAATTTTTATGTACATAGATTCGGTGCCGTAAACGGACATGGATACTTTTTATCCCGAAAATCGGTCTAGTTCCCGAGGGATACAACAAACCATATTATGCGCGGGTGAAACCGCGCCGCGGAAAGCTAGTTTATTAATAAATTGATTGATATTTCATTACCTGGCACGTTCTTTATCATTGATCTGCTTCATAATGTCTTGTCGATGTTGTTCGACGCGCGCTTTGTGTCCGTCTTCCATCTATATATAACATGTAAGTTCGTTTGTTCAATACATTCAAGCTCAGCTAGCCAGCCTATTGATTTAAAAGTTTGATACAACGTTTTTTTATTCATTTATATATTTATAGTAAATATTTATAAGCTAACAGAATTTATCCAAAGCACATATAAACCCAAACGCTAGTTCTAATTTTGTTAGAATTAGTAGGTAAACTAAGTAAACTTTGGCTCGGACAATATATTTGTTAGCAATCCTAATTGATATTCTATTACGTTGTAAACTTACCTCTTTCTCCTTTCTAATAAACTCTTCGTTTTCTCTCGCCACGTTGTTGAAACTCTGTTCGTCTTTAGCGATCTCACGCGCTATCGTTCTATGTATGTCCTTAATCTGTTAAAGTCACAAACAGACTAAATTACTGGCCCTTTTTGTGTAATAATTGTATATTTAGGTGTTTTTATCTATACTATTATATAAAGCGGAAGAGTTTGTTTTTTTGAACGCGCTAATCTCTGGAACTACTAGTCGGAGTAAAATTTTTTTTTTGTCTATGATAGCCCAGTTCTTGAGGAAGGTTATAGGCTATGTAACATCACGTTACTGGTGACGGGAGCAGAGCAGTAACCAAAGACGCGGGTAGAACTGCGCTGCGAGAACCTAGTATAATAAAAATAATAATTATGTATTTACAAAAAAATCCAGTCCACCCCAGTTTTCGCCAGCTTGGCCGGTCGTTCGCAGGCCTTAACCATCGGTTGCCCGCCATCCTTATAAGGTCGTCGGTCCACCTTGTGAAGGGTCTGCCCACGCTGCGTCTTCCAGTACGTGGTCGCCACTCTAGAACCCCTAAGAAATGGCGGTGTATACCTGAGCCTCTCTAGCCTCATGTAAGTTTTTCATATCCTTGTTTCTTTTAATGGCCGCTTCTTTCTCCTTGCGACGACATTCGCGCTCAACGTCCTCGCGGATTTTCAAGTCACGAATGCGATGTAGTTCTTCCTTTAATTCTTGTTCAGCCTGGGGTCGGGAAGTTCCACCATTAAGTTATTAAAATAAAAGCCTGTTAATGCTTAACTACAAAGCAAAGGCTTATTTTGTATACAGAAGGATCAGCATTGATCACTATGGTCAAGGCGAATTGGCAATTAAAAGATAAAAATTAAAACCAATTTAACTCTATTTTATATGAATAAATTATCATTTCCTTTCCATTTAATTTAATTTAATTTCAACATATAAAAGTTACCTTCTGCGCTTTAGCAATATGATCAATCCCCTTCTGTTTAGCCGCTTTGATAGCTTCGGCTTCTTGTCTGTTGCGAGACTCTCGCTCCATCTTCTGCTTCAAGAAGTTCGATATGCGAAGGTTCATGATACGTTCCTCCTCGTTCTGCAGTTGTTTAAAGAATAGCAGCTCCGCGTTACCTAAGAATAGGATGTTGATTCATATGTGATGGTCATAGAGTTATCGTGGACAGATCAAAATGAGATATGGTGGGTCGTGATAGTAAATGACAGTATGGTTTAAATATTGCTGAATATAGCCAATTTGAACGCAAGTATGTAGGTAGAACCATATACTCCTATAATATAATACTTTACTAACACAATCAGTCAAACGCAGCTCTAGCGGTCAAACCATCACAAAGGAAGGCACAAAGAAAAAATCCAGTGTTAAAAATACCTTCAATGCGATCGCTAATACGTAAACTAAACTTATACGTAAAAACCTTCGTCGAACAATCGTTTTTTCACTAAAACATTGATTAATCACTTATTAATTACTAAGCAACTAGACCAAAGTTCGAATACCTCACCTTGATCAAGCATTTCCTTCAGTTTATGCATGCGATGATGTTTCTCCTTGAGTTTCTGCGCCTCATCGATCTGCATCGCGATGTTCGCCTGGTTCACGCGGATACTTTCCTCCTCGATACGTTCAGCCTCCATTATCTGTATTCATCAAATTAAATTTAATGATGGGCTATTGTAAAACAGTTATATGTTATAGCCGAGGTAGACCAGTCCGCGGTTTACCTAGAAAATTACGATTCAATGCAACGCTCAGAGATATCTTTTTAGGTACTTTATTTAAGGCCTTCTTTAAACAATGCAGCAATATGGTATAGCAGTAAATTTACTAATGAAATTCTTTGTTATGCATACTAATATTATAAATGCAAAAGTACCTAACTCTGTCTGTTACGCTTTCACGCCCAGTGATAGATCTTTTATCGCAAAAATGGTTTGAAGGGGTTGAAATAGTGGAAAAATTTGTATGGAAAATGCGATAGGTATAACAGACATTCACGCGGGTGGAGCTGCGAGCAACAGTTGGTTGATCATAATTGCAAAACTACTTCACTTCGGTAACAGGTATTTAAATAGTAGCAAGTGTAACGTAGGCTACAGAGCGCAAAAATCATTGCTAGTGTAATTTCACACGTAAAGTTACTGTTAAAACAATAACCTATTACATGAAAATGAAAATGATTAAAACTATACCTAAGAACTTATTAATTTCACGGTTGGAAGTGGCTTCGAAGTCCCTGGCATTGCAGAACAGTCACCACTTACCATCAGGTGACTGTTGCCTCGTCTGCCACTATGGCCAATAAAAAAAAACTTTTTGTTGTCTGTAAAGTTGGTTTACGAACGATAATTTTACGTGATACGTCGTAAGAAATCATTGATGAAAATTGCATACTTTTATAAACTGAATTGAATTGTTATCACTGAATTATCATTATTTTGTATAATACAAAAAGTTTTCGTCACAAGTCGAACGCTTAGACCTAGGATTGTGTCTCTGTATCGCTTGTTCCGCGCTCTCGCTTGCACGCGAAACGTGACATTTTTTCGTGCGTGCAGTCGGCGTTATATTCGTTATGTTCGTCAGCGACGTTTAGGTGCAGAATGTCCAAAAAATGATTTAAAAATTTTTGAATCAGTATAATTTTTGAGGTGCGTTAAGAAATTTTTATTTGATTTGTGTGTATTTCGTTTTGGTAGCATAAGGTATACTTCCTTTAGATCCAGAAGTTCCTATTATTACTGTTTTGGGACCTAGACATTCTGCGACCTGGACATTTTGCAACCTTGACATTTTAAAACTTGGACATTTTGCAACTTGGACATTCTGCACCTAAACGGTCAGCAACCTGGATGTAGGTTAATTTGCTGACATTTTGTAAATGTTCACGTTCATAACTTTTAATTTTAATTAACCTATATGAATAAATATATTTTCATTTTCGTTAACATGTTAAAAGTCAGTCATTTCCATGTTGTAGGAGAAATGCTGGAAAAATGCTGATCCTTATCTTACCTTAGCCGTCTCATGAGCCTGTATCTGCTCCTTTAACGCGGCGAGGTTCTGCAGTCGTAGATTGTGACGTCTGTCCTCTTCTTCTTTTTCACGCTTAATGGCCATCTGGCGGTTCTCTTCCATAATAGCATCCAGTCTGGTGATTACAAGTATATATAGCCTCTTATTGCTTACATACATTTTCACGCCTTTTATCACCGAAGGAGTAGGCAGAAGTGTTTAAATACCCATTTTTCGCCTTTTTTAATTTAGGTCCCATGTAAAAGAGGGCTTAATATCAGTTAACGCGACCCGGAGATTGAACCCACAAACCCTCTGCGTGGTAATACGTACACAGTACCACCGAAACACAGAGGCAGTCTTATTACTGAAAATAAAATAGTATTAAACATAGTGCAATTCTGACTTTTTTTAAAGTTCTTTTAAAAAGGAACAAGTTATAGTATTCATCAAGTCTCACAGATTATTCAGGGTTTACACGCGGGAAAAAAACATACAACAACATTTTTTTACGATATTAAAGTACCTACGAACAAGTTAGCGGAGAAACTATGAAAAAATCAACAGTTTTATACTACTTAAATACTAGCAGTCTGTCTTCAGCTTCGTTTACCCAAAATCCGTATTTAGATGACGATCTTTACCTATAGTCTAACCTACCTGCGAAATTTCATCTTCATAGAACAGGGGGCCTAACACCACCTCATATAACAGTATTATTTTACCCTTACCTTGTGTTTTGTCCTTTTCTTTTGTACCATTAAAAACAAGGATAGAACAAAAGTTAGGTTATAATAACATTGTATATGAGGTTGTGGTAGAGCCCCAGGTAGTTTTCGAGATTTTGCACTAAGTCAATGACCTTTTTACCCGACTCTCGAAGTCAAGGAGGGTAATGTTTTTCGAGCGTATGTATTACATATGTATTTATGAATGAACGTGGGTATGTATGTCTATTTCTTTGGCACGCTCTACAGCCTAAATGTCTTAATGAACTTTAACATAATATTAGATTGGTTTAGTTGTGGAAGTGACATAGGGTACATAATATTTCCATGAGCGTCAGCATGAGAAAAGAAACTGGTTTCTTTCTTTTCGGTTTGTTTTAAGCAGACGCGTTTTTCGTTTTTTAATAATATACCTATATTGCTTGTTACATAAAAAGTTCCCTTAATCCTCACCTGCGCTCCTCCCCATCAAGCTCTTGTTTGATCAGTTCCTTCTCTACGACCTGTGCGTCTCGTATAGCATGCGCCTTAGATGCCAAGATGATGCGATTACACAGACGTGGACCGGGCATAGCGTCCGCCAGAAGAACTGTAATAAAGAATTAGTTACGATGTCAATAGCACATTTTATCCCTTTTCGGTGCAGAATGTCCAGGTTGCAAAATGTCCAGGTTGTAAAATGTCAAGGTTGCAAAATGTCCAGGTCCCTCAACTTTATGGAAAAAACAGAAGATAACATGAGAATTGCTTAACAGAGATTAGCACGTTCAAACGGACAAACTCTTCCCCTTTATATATTAGTATAGATAGATAACTACATATTTTACAAATACTTACCTTCAGCTCTACTTAGCGTATGAGAGGCCTGATCAGGTCCCTCTAACTCTGGGTCCCCGGTCGCGGTCTTAGACCCAGGCTGCGCTTGCAGACTGTTCTTTAAGTGTGCCTTTCTGCGTTCAGACTCCTTTGCGTTCTTCTGAACAAGCGCCTCTTGAGCTTTTAGAGCCGCAATTTGTTCTTCTGCGGTCACTGTCTATAATAAAATAATAATACCAGCCTGTTTACTGTCCCACTACAGGGCAAAGGCGTCTTGTCATATAGAGAAGGTGTGAGCATTAATCACCACGCTTGCTTAAGGTGTGTGGCGTATAGAGACAGCAGCGGAGCCCTACAAATGCATCGGCGCGTGCGCGCAGCACGCGAGCCAAGTCAATAATGATAGCGGAACGCGGCGACCACTTTTTAAATAGTGGCACTTATTTTATACTGCACACACACATTCACACTCACACTGCACACATTCACTGTAACCTGTGATATTCGTATCAAGCAGACAACTGCAGCATATTAATGATTTTAGTTTGAGATCTTAATATTGTATAACGCTCCTGATTGGTCAACAACCAAAATGCGCTCATGTAAATACCATACCTGTGTCAGACTACATTTGTATATATAAACCGTGCCATTTTTGTAAATAAAGATTGTACAGTCGTCTCTCGAGTATTATTCAACACTACCTATTAAGTCTACGGTACGAAGGTGGAAACACTGGGCCGGTCTAATAAGTAGCTCTACAGCAGTACCAAGTAAATCAGCTGATACAGTTCATAGGGAAAGTACCTCGGCCGTTGACCCTCTTTATCACTAGTACCTACAGTAAATCAGATGATACAGTATATTAGGGACAGTACCTACAGCTGTTAACCCAACAGCTGTCTTCATACCTACCTAGCATTCATACCCCTAAAGGTGGATTGGCAATTCCAGACTTTTAAGTCCAGGTTTTCCGACGATGTTTTCCTACACCGTCAGTCAGAAATGTCCAAGATAAACTTAGAAAGTACATATGATTCGAAAAATCACATGGGTACTTGCCCGAATTCGAACCCACTCGATTTAATGATGTTATTACTGTCTGTAATATCATTATTATATCAGCCGAAATACTTCCGATGCTAGTCGTGAGGTCTTCCATCGGTTGCCCGCCACCCGTACCTATAAAGCCGTCGGTGAGTCCGTCCGCGCTGCGTTTTCGCATAATAGAACTCGGCAAGGGAATTTTCATTATTTTAAAACAACTTTGGTGGCAAACAAGCATAGCATATGTAACCATAAAGAAATAACCACGGTCCTTACATTCTTCTACTCCCAAAGATAACCATATTATCATATGTACAGCCCATAGGTACCCACTGGTGGGTGTACCTACCTTTGTAAATCCCACATAAGTCGGTTCTGTGTTGTGCCAAGTCAGGAGTTAAAACTTCGCGAATGTCTAACAACCACGCCTTCGTTTACCGGTACTTGGCGACCATCACAATGGCGACAATTATTTGGAAGGACGCAAGATGTCTCGACCAGCCAAGGTGGCGAAAATTAGGGAGGCCTATGTTCAGCAGTGGACCTCTTTTGGCTGATATGATGATGATGTATTGCCAGATTATTATATTACCTTGGCCTGTTGCTGTAGCCTTTCAAAATAACTCTTATGCATGACGGCGGGGTAGTAGTTTATATTCGTCCTCGGGACGGGGTGTCGCCTCCAACCACTTATCTCTGGTATCAACATGTACTCAATCTTCGGTAGCTCGCATTTGTGGATCAGTTTGCCCGTTGAAGGTAATTTTAAACGGCATTCTGAAGGTCTACGAATAAAGAAAATTAACAGCTTATTGGTGCAGGTCTAAAATATTGTCAATAGTTATACAAAGTGAATTGTAATCTATACTATTATAAAAATTAGAGTTTGTTTGTTTGTTTGAACTCGTTAATCTCTGGAAATACCTGTTGGATTTAAAAAAATCTTTTTGTGTGCAATAGCCCACTTCTTGAGGAAGATTAGAGGCTAGGTAACATTATTTACTTTTAAGCTTTCGCGTTGCATGATATAAATTTAAAAACATACGGGAATTATTACACCGGTGTAACCTTGTCGAAACGTCAAGCAAAATAAGGTATGTAAATACCTAATGCATGATCGCGATAATTCCCGTATGTTTATAAATTTATAGGTAACATTATGCTACTGACGACGGGAGCAGAGCAGTAAGCAAAGACACGGGTGAAACCGCGCTGAGGAAGGCTACTTTGTTTACTGCTTTGCTCCCGTCGCCAGTAGCGTGATGTTATGTTAACCTTTCTCTAGAACTGGGCTGTCATACGCAAAAATAATTATTCAAATTCAACCGGTAGCTCTTGAGATTAGCGCGTTCAAACAATCAAACTCTTTCGCTTTATTAGTATCTACCTACAGAAATGAAACATTGAGAATATAAATAAATGCTTACTTGTAATTTTTATTTACTTTACATTATTAGTTCGCAATACTACTTTCATTCAACTACTAGGTACTTTAGAATAAAATAGAAAACTCTTTATTTTGAGCTATCTATAAACGATATTCTATACAAAATCTATTTACCTGTGTAGCTGGTAACATCCAGTTTCGTCTCCTGGTCGTTTCACAGACTTCACGTTATGATACGGTATCCCTTCGTGTCCAGTTTTAAGGGCTTTCGGCATTGTAAATGATTATCAAAATAACTTACGGCCCACTTACAATAGGTTTATTACAAATAACCACATAAAAGCCACGTAGAGACTTCACAGCATTTTTTTATTTAAATGTCATTAGATAGCTGCCAGTTTTGATAATTGACATTCGGATATTTAAGGTCATTTACAAACATAACTTTACGTCTGTCTTCCAATAATGGGGTAAGCAGAGACTATAGAACACCATTTGCTACGATACAAGCATACTTCATTTGCCTCTACAACATTCATTCAAGATCCCTTCTACGTACATTATATACTTGGTCAAGTGTATCTTGGACTTTACAATGTGAAAATCTTAATAAAACATTCTAATAGCGCATTTTCATTGGTTGTTTACTCAGTCGCTCCCGGCATACGAGCTAACGATCAATGAAACTTATAGGTATCAAGCCCTCTGGACATCTATTTGTCATTCTCTCGAAGCTAACCGACAATGAAATCGGGCGAATGGCCTACGGGCGATAACGACCAGTGTAAACGGTTCCCCGCATGCGGGCTATATGATCAATCTCTATATATAAAATCTCTATACCGCATGCTGCGTTACAGAAATCTCACGCACTCCGCATGCGGGCGCTAACGATCTATGTAATTGCGCATTTAGGGATTGAAGTTAGCATTATCATCCACTGCCCAAATTTCATCATCATCATATCAGCCAAAAGACGTCCACTGCTGGACATAGGCCTTCCTCAATTTTCTCCAACTTGCCCAGTCGTGCGTGAGTAAGAATAGACCAATTCAGCGCTTTTGAAAAATCGCTCCTTGGAGATTAAACTTCAATTTGTTTATTGCTAAACAAATTGACAGTAGTTAATAAAACACTTTTAAAACAATAATATTATTTATTTTAACAATTAAATTTAACATTAATTAAAAATAACAGTTTTAATTAAATAAACTAATAAATGGTATCAACTTTGCAATAAAATCACAATTTTATAAACGTCAAAGATATAACTTTAAATAAATATAAATATTTTATTTCTTATTTGTTATTGTTTTATTGCTTTCAGCACTTAACTATATTGTATGCGTGTTATATTTATCTTGTGCCAATAAATGATTTTTATTCTTTATTCTTTATTCTTTATTCTAACTTGAGCTTGTAAAAGGGTTATAAAATTACATCAAATTTAACTTACCGATTAATAATTACAAATCCAGCACTCATCTGGAGGATAGTGGTCGTATAAAGAACGACCACACTTGCACCAAAATGATGAATTTTTAACATTTGCCGCAACTCTGCAGTCTATCACATAATGCATGATCTGCCCAGATTCGGGGGCAACGTGTCCACAATCACAATATAATGAATCTCTTATAAAATGGGTAGGGCTGTCCCACGGCCACAATGCCTTCCCCATCGCTATTAACATAAAGTCTTCTTCATATAAAAATTGATCAACGTCAATTACTAGGTACTACCATGGTTACAACTTTCTTATTCAGCGACGAACAAAAAAGAACTGGTGGTAAAATTTCGAAAAACTTAAAACTCTTTTAAGTTAAAGTATTCGAATTCATAAACCATGTCATTAAAATTCGTAAACAAGCCATGCATGCTATTTTAGAGTGCAGTGATGATGCCTAATATGACTTGGCGATAATTCCACCCGCTCCTTTCATCGTCACTGATGAAGAGGCTAATATGAATGAGAACATGGAAACTCACACATTACAGAGATATATACCTGGCAATATCGAGATTTTTGTCCACGAAAAAGGTAGCTAGTAATCGTGATAGCAGTGATGAGAAGCCAATAGCTGCAAAACGACGATGTCGATAACAGCAGGATAGAACTCCGGTTTGGAGAAAATATTCAGCATCTTACTTTTTCTGTTCTCAGAGACTCCAGATGTAATTGATAATAAGCAATGGTATCCATTGAGAAACGAGAAGGCAGATGTGAATATTCCTTTGCTATTTCAAAATTATAATAAAGGGATAGGTGGAGTTGAAGAACTGGATCAATATATAGCTCTATACCGGAACGCTATTCATGGTGAAAAATGTTGGTGTGTCATATTTACGAACATGGTGGATGTGGCTGTGGCAAATGCTGGGCGTTTGCATGTACTGAGCAAGAACATCCCATGGATCAACTTTTGTTTCGTCGTAATATTTCTTGACACTATTTGCCGCAAGAAGCTCGTCAAAAAGCTCAGCCGTCTTCTTCTATGGTTGAGGGTTCACCCTAATGTGGCTCGGGATACTTCCCAAAAAAAAATTAGATGCAGCTTTGCTGCGTTATTTGACACTCCAAAATCGGCTGGGAGTGTAGAAAGTGTCAAAAGACCCTGTGCGCCGAAAAGCCCTGCTTCGAAAAGTTTCACCTTTATGTAGCCAGCGTATTCAATCTAAACACATTACTAAAATCAACAATATTAATATTTAATAAGTGCTCCTGCACTATCTATACTCTATAACTGCATCAAGTCTACTTCGCATAGAGTTTACCAAGACCTCGCACAGATTAGAGCCCCTTAGCGACTCCCAAACCTCATCAACATGCGTCACAAGAGCTGATATTTTTCTTTCAGCCCTTGTGTTCCATCTCAGAACCATAATCGCCCATACATTTTCAATGGAATTAAGGTCCAGAGATCGGGATGGCCATGGAACAATTGTCAACTAAGCGACAGCGGTGTTTCGGACAACAATCGTGAACAAAAACTATTTCTTGTAAACATTCTTCGGGATACACAACTGTCACTGTCGGCACCATTACATCAAGCAGCAAGTCTAAGTATTTAACGCCGTTTGACCTTTCAGGGATATACAGAGCGTATACGACGGTATGATATTAAATGCAATTACGTTACAGTATGTGAGTTATAAAGCGAGACAAAAAAGCAACTAAATATCTTCAATAGTTTAGACACAGGGTTTAATTTCTTTAATTCTAAATACTCTGTAAGTACGTCAAACGGTCACTGACTTAGGTCATAACAGGTCAGTGAACTTGTCATAATAAATGTTGTATTACTTTGTTACTACTAAAATAATATTTATTTTGTTAGAAAATTTAAAATTTTTGTTTTTCGTCAAATCATTTTTGTGATTAATTTGGAATCATTATACGGACTAGTAACAGCTGCCTTTTCATTTAATATCAAACCGTCGTATACACTCTGTATTCTAACTCTGTCAGACTCACTGTTCGGGATCACATTTCTGGGGTTTTCAAAAACCTATCCAACGATACCCCTTATGATGGGGTAAACGAGAAAAAAAATAGCATCCCCATCTTAGGTGTAGGTGAACCCTAAAAAAATGTTTTAAATTTTTTTATTGCACTACTTTGCCGACGCGATTTATGTGTATATCCATGTCAATTTTTAGCAACAGTTTCTGCGCTAGACCGCGGGCAGACAGACAGACGAAGACAGAGAAAGTCATGGTGAAACTATAAGGGTTCCTTGTTGACTACGGAACCCTAAAAATGAGCTGCTGCTATCTGTTTTTTGTATTACCATGCTACACCACAACTAGTTTTGTTACCGTTTTTCTTTGGCAAATTTCTTACTCATTTCATTGTCTATATTTGAACTATTTACACATTTATATCATGCTACCTAAAATACTTCTCTAACACATTCTTCGAATGATCATATACACCAAAAAACACAAAACCACCCATCATAAAAGCAGTCACTCTTGGCGTGGCACCACTGAATAGACCCCGAAGACCCTTGCTAGCGTAGACCTCGCACAGTACATGTGTAATCCGAAGCTTATTGATGGCCAGGGTCTCTTGAGAGACTTCCGCCAGCATAATGCGGGTCTTAGCGAGGTCTAATGGTGTAGTTATACCAGCTGCGAAGCCTCCCGCTATTGATCCGCAAAGAGCACTCTGAAAAAGACAAAAAAGAGGTCAGTAGGCATCGGCGGCTATTGAAATAATGTCTATTTTTATTCTATTTAACTGTCTAAAAGAGCGCGAAATTTGATAGGTATCGTATAAACCGCGGTAATGTAATGATGGAGTCGCGAGAAAAATAAAGGAGCAGTCATGGTGTTCAAAGCCACTTTTTATTATCGCACCTTCCGCCTTTGATTTGATCGGCTGGGAGTTCACCTTACACCTTAGGGTTCAACCTAGAGTTCAAAATCTCCACTCATCAGGAGTTCACCTTACACCTTAGGGTTCAACCTAGAGTTCAAAATCTCCACTCATCAGGAGTTCACCTTACACCTTAGGGTTCAACCTAGAGTTCAAAATCTCCACTCATCAGGAGTTCACCTTACACCTTAGGGTTCAACCTAGAGTTCAAAATCTCCACTCATCAGGAGTTCACCTTACACCTTAGGGTTCAACCTAGAGTTCAAAATCTCCACTCATCAGGAGTTCACCTTACACCTTAGGGTTCAACCTAGAGTTCAAAATCTCCACTCATCATCACATAGGTGGAAATGTTGTGATGGGCCAATTCACGGTCCGCACTTTTCCACTCCGCCCAGCTCCGCGTCAATGGAAACGCACCGTTAGAACCTGGGTCTCGTACAGTGAGGTTCTTTCTCCCTCGTACGATAAGGTTGTGGAATGAGCGTCAAGGTTTTCCCGAGAAACTACAACATGGAATCCTTCAAGAAACGCGGTAACATTTAGTAGGTTTTTTATTGCCCATGCCTACAGTTGGCAGCCAACAAGTGGTAACTGTCGCTCATGCACTTCTGCAATGCCAGAGGCTCTACGAAGCCGCTGCCTACCGTGATATAAATTCTTTCTATAAATCATTTGAAGAAGGACATGTCATAGCGCTCGGACACATAATAAATAACAGAATACACATCGTTCGAGAGATGTACTTTGTGACCATTCATTGTATAAATAAGCCGAGTGCGATACAAACTTGGTCGAAATAAAGATTCTAACCACAGTTTGTGAAAGGCTGATCGATCTAAAGTATTCATGCTTTTATTGGTATTTCACATGAGATTGAACAGATGATTAGTTAATTTTTCGTTGATCATCCTTTCTGAAACTGGGGGTAAAGCCGCCTGAACTAATTAAACTATTAAAGCAATCACTCAAATGAACTTATATGGAAACCAATAACAATACAAAAGTCGGCGCGTTTCCACCCGCATCTTTGCTTACTGCTCTGCTCGTGTCGCCAGTAGCGTAATGTTGCATAGCCTATGACCTTTCTTAAGAACTGACCTATCATACGCAAAAAGAATAATTCGAATCCGACTGGTAGTTACAGAGATTAGCGCGTTCAAACAAAAAAACTCATCCACTTTATGTAATAGCATAGATATAGATTAATTAATTTTGAATTATATTACAAGATCATTAAAGTTGTTAATAAGGTAGCAAATATTTTGCCAAATGGAACTTTTTTTTTTTTTTTTTTTTATATTATAGCCTACCAAAGTGACTCCACCCCGCCTGATGGTAAGCAGTCAGTGGAATCCAGAAGTGGCGGCCACCATACCAAAAGCCATCGTCTTAAACTGCTGGTATGGTGGCCTCCACTATGGCGGCTGGGAATGAGGTTAGGGGAAGGGAATGAGGGAGATGAGGAAAGAGGAAAGGAGGGAAATGAAACTGACCTGAAAGCTAGTGATTTCACCATTATTATGGTTCTTTATAGCAGTCTTCAACATTTCCCAAACAGGCAGCTCTATGAAACTGAACGGTAAATCTCGTAGCACCGTCGAGAAAAATCCTCTGTACACTCCTCGGAGGAACCCTTCTGTTCTATAAGCCTAGGGAAAAATAGGATCATGTAATGTAAAGTAAATGTAAGAAAGTCGATGGCCCAGTAGATAAGGCACCCGCTTCGTAAAAACGAGGTAGTGGGTTCGAATCCTCTAAGTTTCATCTTGGACATTTCTGACTGACGGTGAAAGAAAACATCGTAAGGAAACCTGGGCTCAAAAGTCTGAAATTGCAAATCCGCCTTGAGCAAGCGTGGCGTGTTCATACCTTCTCTATATGAGAAAAAGCTTTTGCCCTGCAGTGGGACAGTAACAGGCTGGTATTATTATTATTAATGTAAAGAGCCAGGATCATCTAACTTTAATCCTGGGTCTTTTAAGCGGGGCGTGAAAAAGCATCTCACTGAGCCGCTATAGTGGAGGCCACCATACCAGTAGTTTGGTTTGGTATGTTCACCACTTCTGGATTCCACTGACTGCTTACCATCAGGTAGAATGGAGTCACTTTGGTAGGATAATTTAATTACAGCTTTAGTGACAAACAAGTGTAACCTCCTGATGCTACGTGGTAACCATACCTTATAGACATTCATGATGGAGCTGACATTGCGAAAAGCCTATAAAAACAATAAAGATAAAAGAAACCTATGAATATGGTATTTTCTGAAACTACTGAAACACATGACGAGCAAACAGCCTACGTGATGGTAAGTGGTAACTGTCGCTTATGGACGACTCAGTCTCTAGCATTGCTCCTGCAATGCCAGGGACTCTGCGAAGCCGCTGTCTACCGTGAAGGGAGTGGGGTACGTGAAAGAATTGACGAAGGTGCGAAAAAAGGAAGGGGGGCAATTGGGCATTATACTTCGATCTTCTATAAAAGGCTGGTGTACTTCCTCAGTCAATTCAACCCATTCATGCTGAAACCAGCAGGATCTACTACCACTGCTATTTTATCCAACTTACGTGCAACAGTATAGATATGGCACTCCTCTGGGCAGTACCCACATACGTCTGTTTCCTCTGTTTGGCTATATCTGATGGCACTCGTATTAAACACGCCAACTGCAAATAATAAGTATGTAATGTTTATTCGCATTTAGCTCGCAGAACTGACGTCAGAACGGTTTAGTGGTCACCACGAACCGAAAGACGCAGCGTGGGCAGACCGCTCACAAGGTGGATCGACGGCCTTATAAGGGTGGCGGGCAATCGATGGATGAAGGCGGCGAACGACCGGCCACGGAGGCGAAACTTGGGGAGGCCTATGTCCAGCTGTGGACATCTTTAAAGTGATATGATGATAATGAAATCTCTGTATATTTAGGCATATATCTATAGAAACTTTTTACTTACTACTTCGCCAACACTAGCCGCAAACATATGTACAAATGGGGCATATTGTGTCTGTACTAGCGGCAGACACAGCGACTTTGTGGCTTCGTACGATGCGAAGAACAAACTCGCTGTAGGCACTGATGTAGTCGCTACAGTTAGGAGACCTGGAATATACTCAAACCCATTTAGATCACATTAGTGACAATATCCCATCACCATTTGGGATACATAGCCAGAAAAAGAGAAGGAGAATGGGGAGAGTGAGGGGGAGAAGGAGAGTGAGGGAGAGGGAGAGAGAAAGGGGACGAGGGAGATAGAAGGGGAAGGGGAAGAGAGAAGGGGGAGGAGAGAGAGAGGGGAAGAGGGAGATAGAAGGGGAAGGGCGAGAGAAGGGTAGAGAGGGGGGGAGACATAGACTTTAATTGTTATCTACAACCAATTTGCTGACAAAACCCAATCTTCCTCGTCTTTCTATTTCCTCACCCCCCTTAATCTTTTCACCTACCCCACTCCCGTTTTGGTAGGTAGCAGCCCAGCGGAGGATGAGCAATGCCAGAGCCTCTGAGTTGTCCATGAACGACAGTTATCACTTACCATCATTGGTATTTGGCAATAAAAAATAAAAAAAGGTACCATGAGAACAACTGTTAGATGTGAACGACTCAGTTACGATTAATTTTCTCCAGTAGTTAAACCTTGTTGGTTTTACTAAGAACAAGCTAGATTGACCACATAAGTACAGCTACTCTCATAATGCAATAAAAAAATAAAGTTGGTCTAAGTACATTATAGGTTTTATGAGATTTTTACGCATAAAAGTTCCTGGATCAAAATTATATCTATAAATACTCTAATACAATATGTATACCTGCCTCTATAAACTCCTTTGAAGCCACCAGCTTTCTGGAACCCCTGAGCACTTTGTAGCCTTGTTTTTACTGTGTCAAGAGGGTAGAGGGCTACATCCACTGATAGCCCGGCTATTGCACCTGCCTGAAGACAATATTCAGCAGTTTACAGACATGCATAACAAAAGATAACTTAATGGCTTTTGGGCTGCTGTCTTACTATAGATGTTTTATTGTCATTACGGCCATATCAGTTTACTGTCCCGGAAAGTGTTAAAATGTGCCTCTAATAGTCTGTAGATGTAAATTACACAAACCCCATAAAAATCTTATAAGCCTCTATAGTTCTTTAAATTAGTTTTGTCTTTTTCTTACTAGTACAAATGCCAAGGTGACAGATATTTTAGCTAAGCTTAAAGGATGTTTACTTATGAATAAGGATGTTTGTACAGCTGGACAACATTGTACTCAACCACCCTAAAGTTGAGCTTCATTTGAACCTCATGAAACAACAAGAAAGATTTAACTTACACACTGTTAGTAAAGTCAACCTTAGTGATGAAATGTCACAGAAACTTTTGTCAAAACTGGAAGACGACATTTTAGGCTGACCGTACCTATTAGTCTAGAAAATAATTATTTCTTCTAAAGATCATTAGTTTAGATATCAAGCTATTTGTTTTAGCAGTCAATACTTTTGAGTAGGTACATATACTAGAGATTTGTGAGGTTATTAATCCTTAAGACAAATTAGAAGTTCTCACTTTCACACTGCTTTCTGCTGAACATGCTCTTAATAATGTAATGAACTGGCTATCCAATAACTTACTCACTCTAAACTTAAACAAAACTACCTACCTAACTTTCTCATCAACATCACGTAACCAACCACCTTTAGACACCTTTTTACTTAAAGCACATTCATGCATACTCTCCACCTCTCCTACCCAATGCAACTGCCCTTTTTTGACTAGATCAAGTGTTACTAAA
This sequence comes from Parascotia fuliginaria, assembly GCA_963082885.1. Lineage (NCBI taxonomy): Eukaryota > Metazoa > Arthropoda > Insecta > Lepidoptera > Erebidae > Parascotia > Parascotia fuliginaria. Next base: position 11,328,815 of record OY720193.1, on the reverse strand, counting down.
TACCTGGGTGTCTATATCGATAGCCACCTAAATTGGAAACCTCACCTAGAAAAACTAGTTTCGCGTGTACGCAAACTTATATATATATTTAAAAAACTAAGGTGCTCCGCCGACATGACAATACTAAAATCAGTTTATTTCGCTCTGTGTCAATCAATTATCGGTTACTGTATTACGGTGTGGGGTAGGTCTGCTAAAACCTACTTTCTTGAACTAGAACGTGCACAAAGGGCTGTCTTAAAGGTAATGACAAATAGACCATATATATATCCTACCTCTTTGCTCTACAAGGAATGTGATGTTCTTACCGTGAGACAGCTGTTTGTGCTACGGACTGTTCTGAGAAAGCATAGCTCTATCACATATGATAAGTCTACATCAAAAAAATGACGTCACTATCGGGTTTGTACGATCCAGACGTTCAGAACGGCCCTTGCAAGTAGACACTTTTCGGTCTGTGGTGCTCACCTTTACAATCTTGCCAACAAAAGCTGTAATATTTACCCACTTTGTAAATACGACGTAAAAAGTACTATCACTGACTGGTTAAAAATGAAATCATACTCAAGAGACTGAAGATCTTCTTACCTTATCCATCCTATAGAAACAACACACACTCACAAACACACACACATACACACACACATACACACACACACACACACACACACACACACACACACACACACACACACACACACACACACACACACACACACACACACACACACACACACACACACACACACACACACACACACACACACACACACACACACACACACACACACACACACACACACACACACACACGCACGCAAACTTTTATTTTTATTGTTCTAATGTAACTTGCACTTTTACCATTATCTAAGTTAATAATTATTGTAACATCTAAGTAGGTATACAACTATGTTCCAAAACATGTGGGTGAGACCTGGTACCCAAAACACAAGTTAAATCTTACCTTGGGTGCCAGAGCCCAACTTAACATTTGTGTGAATTGTAACTGTTGTAATATCTAAATGTATTTATTTGTGCGAATTTTTATGATAATAAAAAACTATTATTATTATTATTATTATTATTACACAAATTCCATTATTACAAAAAAAACTGGACACCAAATAACTAATAAAAAGTTACTATTAAATTTAAAAAAAAAAGAATAAAGATATTTAATACTTACAAACAGCGGCGTTAAATACACAGATTTGAAACTCTTCGGTGGCTCCAACACCATTAGATCCATTTCTAAATATATAATTTTTAATTAAAATAAAAAAATATTATTTAAATAATCGTATGTACCTACAAGTAACCTAAAAATATGAAGATACTAGATTAAATAAATTATGCAATTAAATTAAACATATCGTTAAATCATATTTATTATATGAAACAATTTATTTCGATATCAATGCAAATAACATAACCGAAAACGATAAACGATTAGGTTAATATCAACAAGACAAGACTGGTTTATCAACAAAACAATCAGCACTAGCTAGATTAGATCAGCTGAGCACTGAACACAGAGTACCAAAGAGTAAAGTATTATACCAAAAGGAACAGAGTACATTTGGCACCATTTGGCACTGAATGAATGAAATCATGAAATGTGTCATAATCAATGTGTCAAAAAAAAGGTTTTGAACACGGAGCAAATATTTGCTCCGTGGTTTTGAACCACTTTTGAACTCAGGTTTTGAGGTTTTGAATAATCACTCCCGCGTTCTTCTGAACAGGTTGTGTTCATTCCACATTTTTAGCATTGCTTTCCTAAAAAAATAATGTATGTATAATCCTAATCATTGCAGTAAAAACGACCATTCTCTTAAAATAGGCTCCCCAAGCATCTTACAATTAAATAATAGATTTTAAATGAACGTACAGTCTAATCTACTTTTTTTGTTAAATTTTGGCCTTGAGCTTTGATAGCCATGAAATGAATGCACATGAATCTAAAGTGGCGCACCATAATCACCATCACGTAAAAGAATAAATCTCAAAAAAATTCCCGTAAAATTTCCTTGAAATCCTGGTTTTTGTTGGTTGAAATGACGTCTGGGTAAAAGAACTGGGAAACATTCATTCTTGACGTCTTTGTGGTTTGGCTAACGTCACACTGATCTGTCATGTCAGTGACAGTATAATGTCATGACGGATGAAGAGATTGCACAATTCTGTTGTGTTTGTGAATAAGCGAGAATGTAAATTAATTTATGATTTTCGCAAATGGAATAATAGTATAATCAAATTTATAATAATAAAGCAGTAGTGTAAATTAAAGTAGTAAAATATTATTGACACTGAAACAGCTGATTGTGTTGAGGTTATGTTTACATAACTTTTTAGATTATTATTGTAATTTAACAAAAGAAATGGAAATGGACACCAAGGAGAAGGAGAAAACATATAAATCTTTATATTTATCACCAACAATTGTAAGTTGTAATACTTTTTCAGTCATGATTTTGCAGTTTTCTCATAATATGTCTTAATTATTTTAATTATAGCAAAAGCAAAGGAATTTTCATTTTATGACAGTTTTTTTAAAAACTTGATTTAATTTTTATAAATCACAGAACTTATTTTTTTTATTTGAGGCAGGGGGTGTGGCAGGGGTTGTCGTGGTTACAGCCATATATCCTTTGGACACGTTAAAGACACGGCTACAAGCTGCTCAGGGCTTTAAAAATGCTGGAGGCTTCCGAGGAGTTTATAAAGGTAATTATTTTATTGCTGTATTAAAATAAAAATATTGCATTATCATTGACTTCTACTTTGAACTGCAGGATTTATCATAGTTTTTGTTCGTACAAGTACAAATATAATTTACTAGCTGTTGCCCGCAGCTCCGCCCGCGTGAACATTGGTTATATCTATGTTTACATTGACGATTTTCCATACAATTTTTCATCCCCTATTTCAACCCTTTCAAGCCATTTTTTCGCGATAAAATATAGCCCATGTTCTCCTAGGTTTAATCTATCCCTATACCAAATTATATTAAAATCCGTTCAGTGGTGTAGGGAAAGCGTAACAGACAGACAGAGTTACTTTCGCATTAATAATATTAGTATGGATGTCCATCTTTCTGTTCTTATTTATTTATTTATTGAGATAAATATAATATAAGCTAACAGTACAAAACCAAGATCCTACATTTGAAAATTTATATAAAATTTACATAAATAATTAAATATCAATATCATCTATTCCAGGTCTATTAACATTAGCTACAGGCTCTGCACCAATGAACAGTCTTTTCTTTGTGTCGTATGAAGCAACAAAATCGTTCTGTGAGCCTCTCGTCGCCCCTCAATATGTACCTCTCGTGCACATGTTTGCAGCCAGCTTCTGTGAAGTTGTGAGTACAGATCATATAAGCCCTCTAATCTGAAAATTATGTTTTTAACTAGCTTCATACATTACCCTATGACCAAGTAAAGTTTGACTGCCTCTGTCAGTGCAAGCAACTGCTATGCACGAGATTGTGAGTTCAACCCCCACACGGGACAAATAAAAATGAAAATATATTTATTCATTTAAGTTAATTAAATTAACACTTATGAATGTCAAAATTTACAAAATGTCAGCCAATTAACCTACAGCCAGTTCGCTGACGAAGTAGAGCCAACTTTGTGTGATCCATAAATGTTTGTTCTGAGTCTGTGTGTACATTGTGTTGTTAATGTATGTTTAAAAAGTCCTCCACAATACTGAGCTTGTACCCAACCGCGGAAATTGACTTTGAAAGAAAAAAAGCGATAATTTTGTGTTAAATATTTCCAGTTGGCGTGCCTTATACGTGTGCCTACAGAAATAGCGAAGCAACGAAAACAGACATACGTCGGAACTAAAAGTAAAAGTGGACTGGCAATACTTGTGGATGTAAGTACATATAAGCTTATTTACCTACAGCCAAACAAACTAATGTGCACCTTATACTTGCATTAGTGAGGTTCAGTTTAGCATAAGTGCCACTAGTATCTTACGCTTATTTAAACCTTATATAAACAATATATAAAACTTGAATTTCTATGAATAATATCTATATCTATACTATTTTGTTTGGAAGAGTTTGTTTGTTTGAACGCACTAATCTCTAAAACTACTAGTCGAATTTAAATAATCCTTTTTGCGTTTGATAGCCCAGTTCTTGAGGAAGCTTATAGGATATGTAACATTACGCTACTGGCGACGGGAGCAGAGCAGTAACCAAAAATGTAACTTAACACGGGTGAAACTATAATATAAAATTAAATGGCATTGAAAAGTGACCTCAGTTTTGACAACTAGTCGTTTATATTTCACTAACACTCAGTCGTGAATGATACACAAGATAAGCAGCGTTCAGTGACGAAGCTTGCCCTAGACAGGCCTTGTATCGAATTAGACGTCTTATAAAGGTCTTAAAATGATGTACTAGTGTAATTCCTCTTGCTTCTTCACATTTTTTTTTTTATAGGCGTACAGAAAAGAAGGTATCCGTCGCGGTGTATACCGTGGATTTACCTCGACGGTGTTGCGGGACCTACCTTTCAGTTTCATAGAGCTGCCGACCTGGGAGCTCCTCAAGACTGCCCTTAGGAAACACAATGATGGAAAGATCACTAGTTTTCAGGTCAGTTGGCGTATGCAACTACTAGCTGTCGCCCTCAGTTTCGCTCGCGTGACTAAAAATTACTACAATATCTTTATGAATTATAGCATATGTCTTATTTTGATGTATAAGTTATATTATTGTTGAGTTATATTAAAATCTATTCAGTAGTTTTTCCATCCAACATCCATACATTCATACAAACTTTCGCATTTATAATAATTATCAGCGTTATTACAATAACTTTAGTAGCAAATGGCCATATAGCATATTATTATGGTAAGTGGTAACCTCTGCCTCTGTGGTTCGTTGGTATTGTGTACGGATTACCACGCAGAGGTATCGGGTTCGATCCCCGGGTCTGGTTAAGTGATATTGAAAAAATTCTGAGTATTAGCTCGGAGTCTGGCATTATGCCAGATATATGGCAACAGGCTCGCCCCCCGTTACATGGAACCTAAAATAAAAATGGCGAAATGTGGGTCGTTAAACACCTCTGCCCTACCCCTTCGGGGATAAAAGACGTGATAGCTCTTTTATCTCCGAAGGAGATATGTCTACTTTTTATTCCAAAAATCAGTCTGTTTCCGGAGGGAGACAAAACACATTTTAGGCGCATAGTATTAAACTACTTTTCTAATCGATTTTTGTTATTTCAGAGTGGTATATGCGGCGCAATAGCGGGCGGTTTCGCTGCAGTGGTAACAACTCCACTAGACTTAGCCAAAACGAGGATCATGCTAGCTGACTCTCCTTCTCGTGACGTGTCGCTTACACTCAACAAACTACGTATCACACATGTATTATACGACATATACCATCATCAAGGGCTTAAAGGACTCTTTGCAGGAGCCACTCCAAGAATGACCATGATAATGTTAGGAGGCTTCGTATTTTTCGGCGTTTACGAAGAAACGAAGAGATATTTTGAAGAATATGTCGGCGAGAGATAGTTAAAATTTTATTTAAGCGACATCTAGTGGACCAGAAATTACATTTTAGATACACATAATTTAAAATAGATGCCGCTAAGGCAAGAGGCCTAATTTATACCGGTATTTGCTAGCATAAGAATTCACTATGAACACAACTATTGGCATTTCATTTCAGTTTCCATCTGGGGGAGACCTATGCCCAGTAGTGGATATCTTACGACTGATATGATGATTATAACCAGTGGGTCTAAGAGCGATGGTATTCTAATGAAGATGTTTAAGAAAATTTTCGCCATCAGATGGCGCCAATAGGTCTACCATTTAATAAAATTAAAAAAATTCAAATCGAAATTCAAAATTTACTCTGTTGATTGGTTGATTGAAAGCGCTTTGACAGGTGACCTGACCTGGACCTGACGCCTCAGTGCTGCCACCTCGTGGGCGCCATTTTAGAAAACTCTTATTGCCATAGTGCCACTATGATAGAAATATAAAAATATAAAGTTTCTAATTTTAATAAATATTATTGTAAATGTCAGCCTTAGTAGTTGCTACTGGTCAAGTAGTCTCGTGTTTAAGTCAAAATGTAAAGTAATATTGGAATTGTCTGTCGACAAATTCTCAATATTAGCACGGCGTCTGAAATTGTGACCGGGCAATAACAGTCTTAAAGGCGCAGCGTGGGCAGACCCCTTACAAGGTGGACCCACGACGTTATAAGGGCGGCGGGCAACCGATGGATGAGGGCGGCGAACGACTGGCTACGGTGGCGCAAATTGGGAAGACTATGTCCAGCAGTAGATTTTAACTGATATAAGATGATGAAATACCATATACATAATGTGATTTTCTTCTTAGGATCAATTTACACCACCGCGGAACGGAATGGAATGGAAGCGTCATTTTCGCCTCATGGTGCTAGAAGGCTCGCCAATTATTCTCGAGAATGCGCGAGTATTCCTCGAAAGTTGTGTGGCCTTTTTTGTTCGTTTTAACTTTGTATGTTATGATATAGAGTTGTGACGATAGATGTACCTATCGCCTAGCGTGTTCACCGTGAGGGTTCCGACATAATTAAAACAAGACAACAGAATATTACTGTACTTTATTAGCGTCCCTAGAAAGTTTTTTATGCTATGTACAATTTTGGAGCAAAAAGTCGCTTCTATTCCATTCCACCGCGGTGTAAATTGAACTTTATGTTATTGTAAATACTATTTGTTATGCTTAAGTTAATTAATTATGTATATTATAGATAATCATAGATTTAATTTATATAAGACTTACCAACAAGGTATTTAAAAATGTCTATCTTATTTATAATAGTACAATTTTGTTGTATAATGTCTGTGGTAATAGCTTTATAAATAATAAAAATGGTTTTTATTTACACGTTTATTCTTTTTGAATAATAGAAATTGTTGGATCTATTTTTACGTGGCATTATGGACTCGCGTGGCGAGTTCTTAGCCTCTCGTTTGCGGTTCTACTGAACTCGTGAGGCGAGTTTTTGGCAGCGAAAGGGTGAACTCAGCTTTAGGCACGTTCAAGTGGGCCTAACACACAGAGTTGGGCGAAACAACTAATTTGTTCAATTAATGAGGGTGTTTAGGAAAATTTTTGCTACCAGTTGGCGCCATTTAGGTGAAGGGTCTTCCATTAAAAAAAATCAAAATCAAAATTCAAAATTCCTTCACTGTTTAAAATCAATAGAATTGTTTAAGGTTGATTGGTTGATTGAAAGCACTTTGACAGGTGCCTGAACCTGACGCCTCAGTGCTGCCATCTCGTGGTCGCTATTTTAGAAACCCCTCATTGACCAATCATGGCTAAATTTAATCGTAAAATATTTAGTTTTGGCAAATTCAATCACGATTAACGTATTTATTCATAATCATGTCTAAAACGTTAGTAATTATTTATTCACATGTTACGTCTTTCACAGTAAAGATAAACATAATAACTTTACTCTTTGGTAAGGACTAAACCAGAGGGCAAAACATTAATAACTAAAACCTCTGGATCATAGAGTACATTCTCTGGATTCTTCTCACTAACCATGACACGCAATGTCGAGACCTGTCTAAATTATCGCCACATTTATTGCGATATTCTTTGATCATAAAATATATAAGGTTCTTTTACTCAAAAATTAACATACCAGGGTATCACCACCACCCTGATATTTAAGCTTACTTCTACAGTGAAATGACTAATAAACTTAGAGTCCACGATAAAATATGATTGTAACAGTATAGTGTATTTAAACTAATGAGATCTGTTTGTAGTTTACGTACAGAAATAGAGGGGAAAGAAGAACCGCGCGCTATCCAATCAACATTACTTGTAAGTAACTAAATATAAGAAATAGCATGAAATTTGAGTAAATGCACTAGAATAAAAACTTACATTAACCCCTAAATAACGCTAACGATTAACGAAAGTAGATTCTCACTGATTTTGGCATCAACGGGCTGGATCGACCAGGGAAGTACTACTCTCTTATGGTTAAAGCACACTATATCGGGTCGCAGTGGGGCGGAGTGGGCGGCAGCGCAGCGCAAAATGCTTGTATAGCACAAGACGGGTCGGAGCGGCGCATTGACGGATTTTGTGTACAGTCCGTCAAACCAAACGTCCGCCTGCCGTAAAATTAACACGTGCGCGCGTGCACTCCAACCCGTTTGCTATAGCACAGTGTCGGGGCGGGCCGTATCGCACGCAACAAAATCCGCCGCGGAAACTGCGGCCCGCTGTGGTTTTTGCGCTGCGGCCCGACATAATGTGCGTTAACCTATATGGAATATCGATGGAGTAATTGTATTCATCTATACTTTGCGTTTCGTTTAGTGAGTGAGAGCTCCGGAGGCCAAAATACCCCCTCGGTCTTCTTCCTTTTCCTTATTCCTTCCTCATTCCCTTCTCTGTGGTCGGCAACGGCTCGGCTGTATTTTATAAGTATTGTTTCTGCGATGACACACAGCCATCTCTATAGGTTACGGTTACCACTTACCATCAGGTAGACCGTATGCTTGTTTGCCACCAAAATTGTATAAAAAAAAAAAAAACTTATAAAAGTATTTGTTCTGAATCGAGTTCACACAAAAATATGGGTGAGGAACTCAATATGCACACATTATTATTAGTTCTTTTACTCATTAAATTAAAGTCTTGAAAAATATTGATTCGAGGCAGGGGCTATAGCAGGGTTTGTTATGACATGTATCATTTATCCGCTGGACACGGTGAAGACACGACTGCAATGTGTTCAGGGCTTCAAAGCGGCTGGAGGTTTCCGAGGAATATACAAAGGTAATATGACTTAAATTCATACCTACTGTTTAAATTTATCTGTATATTACTGACTGACGGTGAAGGAAAACATCTTGAGGAAACCTGGACTGAAAAATCTGTAATTACCAATCCGCCGTATGAGCGTTTACTACCGTATGAGTGGAAACGTCGCAATTTAGTGTCCTTTCGTTTTTTTCAATTTTTATTATACAGGAGCTATTATATTTTAATAACATGTTCTCGTAACCTCCTAGAATTGCGTTAAAGCTGTATAAAAAGTAAGTAACTATAATGCTTACAGTTATTTTACTATGAAAATAACGCTCTGCACGTTGCCAATGTATTAGGTATTTACGCAATGATTTCTTACCTTTTACACTTTTTGAACCAATTCTAGAACGTTACGGGTACCTACATATTTTTAAAACACAGCTCCGATTAATAAAATAAATTGAAATACACGAAATATGACACAAATATGATAATTATGACGTTGTCACTCATGACGCGTAAACGCTCATTGACTGGCCTGTTTGTCTAGTGGTTAGTGACCCTGACTGCTAAGCCGGAGGTCGTGGGTTCGATTCCCACCCAGGACAAATCTTTGTGTGATGAGCATGATTGTTTGTTCTGTGTCTGGGTGTAATTTATCTATACCTACATATAATAAAAATGTAACCGATCGCTGTCTGTACATGGAAGATATATGAGAAAAAATACTATTGGGACCTATATCAACGCAAATAGAACCCAAAACAATGATTTTTAAAATTTTTGTCTGTTTGTCTGTTTGTCTGTTTGTCTGTTTGTCTGTGCGTTTGTGCACGCTAATCTCAGAAACGGCTTATCCGATTTAAATATGGTTTTCACTAATATATTGTGGTAAGCTTCACTTAACATTTAGTGTTTGTTTCATGTCAATCGGTTCATAAATAAAAAAGTTATGCCAATTTAAAGAATCACATCGAACATTCGTTAATTTACTACGAAATCTTATAGAAGCAGATATTTTAACAGGTTGCGGAATAGCTGATAGTGGTTTTATTCCTCGGATTCCTGTCATTCTAAACAGTCTTTCATTTAGTTTTAAACGAGTCCAGTTTCCAGTGAGCCTATGTTTTTGCGATGACTAATTAAAGTAATTAAGTAATTAAAGTAAAGGTAAGACACTAAAAGTTGTGGGTGTGTATCTAAGTATCAGCTGTTTTTCGGTCAGCTTTATGTGGCTCTATCACGTGTTAGCATTACTAGCAGCCTGTATGCTTTGATCCCTGATGGCTATACGTCTAATCCATACATCCATACATATTATAAAAGGCTTTGTCCTGACTGACTGACTGACTGACAGACAACGTAAAGCCTAAACCGCTGGTCGTAGCGAATTGAAATTTGGAGGGTGTGTTTGTCTTAATGTCTAGAAGTGTACAAAGAAAGGGTTATTAAAAATTCCACCCTTAAGTGTATGAAAAGGGATGAAATCGATTATATGAAACGTCTTCATTTTTTAAGTTACAGCTTTGAAATTTTGTTTTGGAATACTTTTATTTAAATAAAAAATACGCTCATAATTTTTTTTTTACTGGGGTGGATTTATAGGAGTGAAATAAGAGATGAAATATTGTATGGAAAAATCTTTGCTTTTGAAGTTGGCGACTTGAAATTTGGAGGGAGGGGGAAGGGAGGGGGCGGAAGAGGAAAGGAAGGGAGAAGTGAGGGGAAAGTGCGGGGGTAGTGAGGGAGAAGTCAGGGGAAAGGGAGGGGAAAGTCAGGGGGAAATCGACTGCCTCTGTATTTCGGTGGTACTGTGTATGGACTGTGAGGTCGCGGGTTCGATTCCCGCTCAGTGCAAATATTTGTAGCATGAACATGTCTATTTGCATTGGTCTGGGAGTTTATATGTATAATCTATCTATACATATAATAAAAAATATAATAAAAATGTAACCGGTCGCTGTCTGTACATTGAAGATATTTTAGAAAAAATGTTATTGGGATCTTTATCAACGCAAATAGAACCCAAAACAATGATTGTTACAATTTTTGTTTGTTTGTCTGTTTGTATGTGCGTTTGTTTACGCTAATCTCAAAAACGGCATATCCGATTTAAATATGGTTTTCACTGATACATTGTGATAAGCTTCACTTAACATTTAGTCTTTGTTTCATGTCAATCGGTTCATAAAATAAATAATAATATTATGCCAATTTAAATAATCACGTCATACATGTGGTATGTATTTAGCTTAGGTTAGTGTTTTTAAGTTAGGTTAACACCTCTTATTTCTTTATTAAAATGTAAATAAAAGTTAGATTTATATTTTTCTGGACTTATTTTATTTTTATTTTTTGTGACAAAACATGTTTGTTAACACGTCTCATTACGAAATAGGTGGAATTAAAGTGAATTACGAAATAGTAGTAGTCGATTTCAGCATGAATGGGTCGGATCGACCAGGGAAGTACCTACTACCCTCTCATAGACGATCGTTGTAAGAGTAATAGTATCCATATTATTGCGTTTCGTTCGGTAAGTGCGAGAGCCAGAGGCCCAACTGATGCAGAGATGACAATCCTCGCAATACGTGTGACCAGCTGAGTATCCGTGGAGTCATTGTGTGGTTGGTGTGGGTCAACCCGCCGGCCAGAGAGACCTGTATAAACGGTGTTGCCGCTGGCTACCCGCGGCATTGTACAGGGGCCCAATTAGACCTAACCGTAGTATTACGGTAGTAGATCCAAGCTGGTTTCAGCATGAATGGGTCGACGTAAGAGTAGTAGTATTCGTACTACTGCGTTTCGTTCGGTGAGTGAGAGTGCCGGGGGCCCAATTTCCCCCTTTCCTCTTTCCTCACTTCCCTCACTCCCCTAACCCCATTCCCAGCAGCTATAGTGGAGTCCACCATACCAGTAGTTTGGCTTTTGGAATGGTGTCCACCACTTCTGGATTCCACTGACTGCTTACCATCAGGCAGAGTAGAGTCACTTTGGCAAGCTAATATATTAAAAAAACATTATAGCTTTTTTATTCCTCGGATTCCTCTCATTCCAAACAATTTCCCGTTTAGTTTTAAACGAGTTCAGTTTCCAGTGAGTCTATGTTTCGCGATGACAATTAATAAAGCCTAGACACTAAATGTTGTCAGTTTGGATCTAAATATTGGCTGTTTTTGGTCAGCTTTATGTGGATTTGTCACGTGTAAGTAATCCTAGCAGCCTGTATGGCTTTGATTCCCGATGGCTATACGTCTAATATCGTATATAGGGAAGCTTTTACTGTAAAGATTTTTCTTATTCACCAAAAACGAAGATGTTTATAATTCAAAACAAACCAAAAGATATATCCAAAAAATGCTGCCCAAAATCACTATTCCACGCGGACGAAGTCGCGGGCACAGCTAGTCTATAATATGTACCTATGTATTTACAAAAAAAAAAAAATATTTAAGTAGTATATCAGTTGTTTAGTACCCATAACACAAGCAAATATAATTGCTTAATTTGGGGCTCGATAGCGCTGTGTGAATGTGAAAAAAAAAAAATTTTACAAGCGCGGTGATCAATGTCTTCTCTGTATGAGAAGAGGTCTTTCTCTGCAGTGTGTTAACGGGCTGGTATGATGAAGATAGCTTGTTTTTAAAGAAGCTGATGTTCTTGTTTCTGCTGAATGTTTATGTTGTTTATCCGCTATATATAACCGTGCTCCCTCACCACGAACATTCACCTGAAAAGTAACGTTACAGGTGCAATCTTGAGCATTACGTTACAATTCTATCTCGCTGACTGTCGATCATTCGCCTGTTGTGAAATATTTTTGAATGTTACATTCCAAAATTAATTTCCCGCGCGGAAATTGGTATAACTCGGGAACCAGAGCGGTTTTCGAGATAAAAAGTACCCGAATAGTCTGTATACTGCACCAAATCAATCTACATAGATACCAATTTTCATTGTAATCGTTTCAGCCGTTTAGGCGCTGAGTGGTAATAAACACACGCACACTCAATATTAGGATTGTATCATCAAGTTGCGTACTGTAATGCTCGCTTCGCACTCGCTGATGTAATGCTCACGTTACATGACATGCGAATGCTCGCGGTGAAGGAGCACGTTACAGTTTTTTTTTATATTTACAGGTTTTTGGGTATTAGCACTAGGGGCTATGCCGATAAACAGTGTGTTCTTTGGATCATATGAGACTCTGAAGCAAGATCTGGAACCTCGTATCCCGGACAACCACGCAGCGGCCGCCACAGCCCACATGACTATCGCTAGTTTTGCAAGACTGGTTGGTACTCTATAGGTACTATGGAACCAAGTGAAACATGACCCACTCTGCTGATAATTCGCAGAGCGTTCACAAAAAAGAGTGGTAACGTCGCAATTTAGTGTCATATTTTCGTGGTTTTTTTATTTTTTATCAGAGCTATATTTAAAAAAAATTTAGAACACTTTTTTGAATTACATGAAAGCTGTATAAAAAGTAAGTAACCATAATGCTTACAGTTCTATTTATATGCAAATATTAGACACATTGAAAACTTCCATTGCGTTATTTTCATAGTAAAATAAGAAAGAAAGAAAAAAGAAAACATTTATTACCACAAGTATAGCCACAATAATAAACAAATTAAACTACGAAGCACAGATACAAGACAAATAAAAACAAAAACAATAAAATATATACATACATGCTAATACATACTATGTTACACTTGCAGCAACCAAGTAAAATAACTGTAAGCATTATGGTTACTTACTTTTTACACAGCTTTTACGTAATTCTAGAAAGTGTTCGGAAAACATTTTTAAAATATAGCTCCGATTAAAGGATAAAAATTTAAAACCACGAAAATATGACACTAATGAAACGTTGCCACTCTTTTGTGAGAACGCTCTTAAAACTGTCAAACTTTTAAGACCTATCGTGTGTGCACTTAGGACGGTTTTAATACAAACATAACAACAGTGTACTGTGTGCCGAGTACGAGTTGTTTTTATGTTAACGCAATCGAAACGTTTACCGCGATTGGCTCTCTGATAGGTTAAGAGTTTGGAGCAGGCCAATCGGAGCACCGAACGCCATAAACGTGTCGAGCGCGTTAACGTAAAAGAAACTTGACGACCTCTGTGGTTCGGTGGTACTATGTATGGACTGCCACGCAGAGGTCGCGGGTTCGATTCCCGCTCATTGCAAATATTTGTGTGCATGGACATGTATATTTGCATTGGTATGGGTTTTTCTATGTATAATAAGTATGTATTTACAATAAAAAAAAGTATTTAAGTATGTATATCCGCATTCTAGAACCCATAACACAAGCTTTATAAATATGCTTACTTTGGGTCTAGATGACGCTGTGTGTAGTTGATGTGATAAACTGGCCCTCATTAAAAAGGCCCTCTGAGTAAAATGTCGGTCCATCTTTTGTTTTCACGGAAGATGCAACCATCTTCCGTTTATTTATTTTCATTTAATTTCATCCACATTTTTTCTATTTTTATCATTGTAATATACCATTAATATCATCAACAAGAATATTATTCTAAACTTGACGCTGGCAAAAATAGCTGACACAATCGTCGGCTTTGTTGCCAAAAAAAAAGGAGAAGAAGAAGAGTAAAATGTCAGTGTCTAATAAAATGATAACAAGTTCGTTGCCAAGGAAATCTGTCTTGAGGCGAATTTCGACCTTCTTGCATTTAGATTGTTTGGCAAAGTGAGCTAATGGTGGGTCATGATTCACTTGATTCGATTGTACCTATAGAGTACCAACTAATCTTGCAAAGCGAGCGATAATCATGTGGGCATAGGTTAGTCTGTTTCATAAATGCGCTAATCTCAAAAACTATCGGTCGGCTTTGATTTTATATTACTACCAAAGTGACTTCACTCTGCCTGATGGTAAGCAGTCAGTGAAATCCAGAAGTGATGATGACCATTCTAATAGCCATCGTCTGAAACTACGATATTATAAGACCCAGGATCAAAATGAGACGAACACATGCGCTGGTAAAGAGTTCCAGGCTTTAATTGAGCTACAAAAGTATGAAGTGAATGTCTATCTAAATAATTATGTTCGGTGTAGAAAGTAGTGCTTGGCGCTATGGTGGCCTAACACTTCTATCTCGTATTGGTAAAATGTCTTTGGTAAAAGTTAAAGTCAGTTTTATAGAAGCTATTTATATATTGGGAAAAGATATATATCTGTATACAAAATGGTAATACATGGTAAACTACAATACTAAACTACGTATGGTTAACTTATTGGTGAAGTTATGGTAAATAAAATGGCATTGTTTATTGGTTAGAGTACGTGATGCCTCGAAGGAGACGTAAACGCGAACTGAACTACATTTAGGTAAAACGAGCAAATGTGCATATTTGCATACGATGCATTTACGCATATTCGCTGAGTGTTCGATCATAATTATTATTCATAACTCGAACATTCGGTTCACAGTGTAGTCTTCTGGTGCGTGTGCCGGTGGAAATTGTCAAACAGCGACAGCAGGTTGACGAAGGTCGCAAACAAATGAACGCAATAACTATATTGGTTAAAGTTAGTATAATTTTTTTACTGTTACTGTTTTTTTACTGTTTTTCTTAATTCAACGGATTTTAAAACGTTTTTCATTATCGTTTAGAGGCATTTTAACTTGAAGGTATTATTAAAAATACATACATATTGTAGTAGGAAAACTGCTAGTAGCCTATGAATATTATAAATGCGAAAGTTTGTGTGTATGTATGTGTGTGTGTTTGTGTCTCAGTGTGTGTGTGTACTCAGCGCCCAAACGGCTGAACAGATTTCGATGAAAATTAGTCTGAGCCGAAGACAGACATAGGCTACTTTTTATCCCGAAAATCGGTGTGGCTTCCGAGGGCGACAAAAGATATTTTAATCTAACATCCTATTTTAAACCGTGGGGCGCAGCTAGTAGTAGATAAATGAGAACACTATACAGCACCGTTATATCTGTGACTTTTTCATATAACTACCTAAGTAATATAAAAATTCTGGTTATATAAAAAAGTGACTGAAATGGAGTGGAGATTTTCTGCAATCCTATTGGTGAATATTTGTCAGTTTCTCCGCTTCGCAGCCTAGCTCCACTTGTATGATCATGCAGTCTAATTGCCCTGTTTTCTTGTAGTCCCAGGATTTTGTCCCTTTAATGGGACCACGAGGGAGAACTGTTTCTCATAGTCCCATTGTTGTGAACCTACATCCTGTATAGTGGTTACCAAAAAAATAATAATAAAAATATCAACTTTATATTATTATTATATTAAAAAATATACCTATATATTTTTATCTCAATTTTTCTAAAAAATGCCCCACCGAAATATAACCATGGATCAGCTGTAGTTGGTAATTCATAATGTTGTCATCCCGCTTTAAAAATTCTCGTCTTCTTTCTGATGATTTAGAGAATTCTTGTTCTCTATCAACCAGAATGTTTAAAAGTTTATCTATGCAGGAAGAATTATTTATATACAGGAGGATAAATGTGTTACTGAACATAATAATGGGACTATGAGAAACAGTTCTCCCTCGTGGTCCCATTAAAGGGACAAAATCCTGGGACTACGAGAAAACAGGGTCTAATTGTACCTTTTTGTAGGCTTACAAACGAGAAGGCGTTCGTCACGGTCTGTACCGCGGGTTCGCATCAACTGCAATACGAGACATGCCTTTTAGCTTCATCGAGATGCCGATATGGGA
Organism: Parascotia fuliginaria; assembly: GCA_963082885.1. Taxonomy (NCBI): domain Eukaryota; kingdom Metazoa; phylum Arthropoda; class Insecta; order Lepidoptera; family Erebidae; genus Parascotia; species Parascotia fuliginaria. The sequence continues at coordinate 11,312,253 of OY720193.1, read as the reverse complement.
GCTTCTAAAGGCCAGCATTGGGAAGTACACTAACCGAAAAAAACTTACCAGCGTTCAGGTCTGCTTCGTTTTTAAATTTGAGTGATTTTATGACTACAGATAGATTGTCAGGGGGCCGAGTAGGTACGAGTTGATTTACGTTAACACGATCGAAACGTATATCGTGTTTGGTTCTCTGATTGGATAAGAGTCTGGAGCAGGCCAATTGGCCAACCAAACGTTATAAACGTGTCGATTGCGTTAACATAAAACACTAGGCCCTCTGACCCCTAACAGATTAAGCATATACAGGGCAACAGACTCGTACAACTTATACCAGCATTCGTTAGCATAAGACACTACGATTGTTCGTGACTGATCCACCTTCACACTGCGCCTTCACACCAGTGTTAAGACAGGGAAATTATTATTATACTCTACAGGGATATTTAAATTATTTGTAGAGTGCCGCTTGTGGTGTAATCGCGGGTGGAGTCGCAGGCGCCATCACGACTCCAGTGGACTTAATCAAGACTCGTATCATACTAGCAGACGCTGATGGTAAGGCATCTTGGGAAAACCTGAGGGTCAAGGTCGTCCTGAGAAGTATATACAAGGAGGGCGGCTTCAAAGGGCTGTTTGCTGGCGTGGTCCCTCGAGTGACCATGCTCATGATTGGCGGCTTCATATTTTACGCTGTTTATGAAGAATCAAGAGATTACTTAGACAGATTTTTTAAAGAGGAGTCTCCTAAATGATATTATTAAGTTTTCACATATTTTTTTTCTGTTTTCCGTTTTTATTACGTCAAATAATGTTGAATAAAAATTATTTAATATTTTTTTTTGGAATTTTTTTCATTTAAGTGGTTCGTATCTCACCAGCGTAATACATAACCGTAACTTATCGGACATGGGTGTGATAAAGATGAAGTGTGTAAAAGATGTTACGTAAAACTCAAATAAAACACATTTTTTTTTTGTACAGACACATTTTTTTAAATAAGTAAGTAAGCCACTTATTTGCAGTATGAATTATATAAATAATAGCTGTGCCCGCGACTTCGTCCGCGTGGAATAGTGATTTTGGGCAGCATTTTTTGGATATATCTTTTGGTTTGTTTTGAATTATAAACATCTTCGTTTAGGTGAATAAGAAAAATCTTTACAGTAAATGCTTCTCTATCTACGGTATTAGACGTATAGCCATCGCGGATCAAAGCCATACAGGCTGCTAGGATTACTTACACGTGGCAAATCCACATAAAGCTGACCATGCGAAAAACAGTTAATATTTAGATCCACACTCATTAATTGTCATCGCGAAACATAGGCTCACTGGGAACTGAACTCGTTTAAAACTAAACGGGAAATTGTTTGGAATGAAAGGAATCCGAGGAATAAAAACGCTATAAGTTTTTTTTTTATATTAGCCTGCCAAAGTGCCTCTACTCTGGCTGATGGTAAGCAGTCAGTGGAATTCAGAAGTAGTGGACACCATTCCAAAAGCCAAACTACTGGTATGGTGGCCTCCACTATGGCGGCTTAGTGAGATGCTTCTTCACGCCTCGCTTAAAAGTCCCAGGATAAAAGTTAGGTGGGAACACATGCGCTGGTAAAGAGTTCCAGGCTTTAATTGAGCGACAAAAGTATAAAGTGCTGAACCGTTTGGTTCGAGACACTAGATTGCACTGTGAAAGGGTAGCACTTCAGTCCCGCACGTGTCGTTCTGGATAAAAAGGGAGAGGGTAGAATTAATTTAAAGAGCTGTTGAGAAGACTCTCCGTGGTAAAGGCGATAGAAGACGGCCGTTGAGGAGGCGATGTCTCTTCGCAGCTGTAAAGGCTCAAGGGTCTTAGACCTCCGGGCTTCCATGATACGGACTGCTCGCAAAAGGCCCCCATACCGTCTCGAAAATGGTCGCCGGGTCCCACTATCCGGTCACCAACCTGCACGACGAACCACTCGGAGATTATGCGCAACCTGGTGGGGCAGTCTCTTTTTTTTTGATTAGGTCTAATTGGGCCCTTGTACAATGCCGCGGGCGGCCAGCGGCACCACCGTTTATACGGGTCTCCCTGGCCGGCGGGTTGACCCACACCACCCACACAATGACTCCGCGGATACTCAGCTGGTCCCGGATCGTCTCGAAAATGGTCGCCGGGTCCCACTATCCCGTCACCAACCTGCACGACGAACCACTCCGAGATTATGCGCAACCTGGTGGGGCAGTCTCTTTTTTTTTGATTAGGTCTAATTGGGCCCTTGTACAATGCCGCGGGCGGCCAGCGGCACCACCGTTTATACGGGTCTCCCTGGCTGGCGGGTTGACCCACACCACCCACACAATATCTCCGCGGATACACATGCTGCGAGGTTTGTCATCTCTGCATCAGTTGGGCCTCCGGCTCTCGCGCTTACCGAACGAAACGCAATAATATGGATACTATTACTCTTACGTCGAAAACTATGAGAGGGTAGTACATCCCTGGTCGATCCGACCCATTCATGTTGAAACCAGCGTAAATCGACTACTACTATTTCGTGATTCACTTCAATTCCACCTATTCCGTAATGAAACGTGTTAACAAACATGTTTTTATCACAAAAAATAAAAAATAAAATAAATCCAGAAAATATAAATCTAACTTGTATTTACATTTTAACTAATAAAGTATTTACATTTTAATTTACATTTTAATAAAGAAATAAGTCGTGTTAACCTAACTTAAAAACAAACTAAGCTAAGCTAAATACATACCACATTTATGACGTGATTATTTAAATTAGTATAACTTTTTTATTAAACCGATTGACATGAAACAAACACTAAATGTTAAGTGAAGCTTACCACAATGTATCAGTGAAAACCATATTTGAATCGGATAAGCCGTTTTTGAGATTAGTGGAACAAACGCACAGACAAACAGACAAAAATAGTAACAATCATTGTTTTGGGTTCTATTTGCGTTGATAAAGGTCCCAATAATATTTTTCTCATATATCTTCCATGTACAGACAGCGACCGGTTACAGTTTTATTATATTATAGCTGTTGCCCGAGACTTCGTTCACGTGAAAATTCAGATGTGTGCCTGTATGAGAATATTTCTTACCTAATCTTACGGCAATCGTACATTGTATATTAGTAATAAATATCAGTAAAAAACTATAGAAGCTCCATACAAATTTTGTTCCCCTTTATACTCCAGGGAAATAAATTTCGCAAAATCCCGTCTTAGAGAGCACCTATTTCCAAAATTTGAAACTCCTAGCACTTGTAGTTTTTGAGATTTCGTGATGAGATGAGTGAGTGAGTGAGTGACCTTTCGTTTTTATATATGTATAGCTTTTGCCCGCGGCTTCGCTCGCATGAATAACGTTTTTCAATAGACATTTTTATATTGTTTAAATACTGTTTTGCATACTATTTCTAATCTCATCATCATCACCATTCGTACAAACCCTCTTTCACCTACCTAAAGATATCCCCCGTAAAACAACATACCATACACAAAGGCAAATTTTCACTACAATAACCCTTCCGCTCCCTTCCCCTCCCTTCCCCTCCCCTCCCCTTCCTTCCCCTCCCCTCCCCTTCCTTCCCCTCCCGTCTCCCTTTCATCTCCCTCACTTTCCCTCACTTCCCACTCACTCAACACCACTTCTGACTCCTCACTTTCCCTCACTTCCCTCACTTTCCCTTACGTCCCCTTCACTTGCCCTTCACTTGCCCCTCACTTGCCCTTCACTGCCTCCTCACACCCCCTAAGTTCCCTCTTCCTTTTTTATTTTTACACAACGCCATCTAGACCCAAAGTAAGCATATTATATGCTTGTATTATGGGTTCTAGAATACGGATAAACATACTTAAATACTTTTATTTTTGTAAATAGATACATATTATACATATAAACACCCAGACCAATGCAAATAGACATGTTCATGCTACAAATATTTGCACTGAGCGGGAATCGAACCCGCGACCTCACAGTCCATACACAGTACCACCGAAATACAGAGGCAGTCGATTTCCCCCTGACTTTCCCCTCCCTTTCCCCTGACTTCTCACTCTCACTCACTACCCCCGCACTTTCCCCTCACTTCTCCCTTCCTTTCCTCTTCCTCCCCCTCCCTTCCCCCTCCCTCCAAATTTCAAGTCGCCAACTTCAAAAGCAAAGATCTTTCCATACAATATTTCATCCCTTATTTCACTCCTATAAATCCACCCCAGTAAAAAAATAATTATGAGCGTATTTTTTATTTAAATAAAAGTACTTATTCCAAAACAAAATTTCAAAGCTGTAACTTAAAAAATGAAGACGTTTTATACAATCGATTTCATCCCTTTTCATACACTTAAGGGTTGAATTTTTAATAACCCTTTCTTTGTACACTTCTAGACATTAAAACAAACACACCCTCCAAATTTCAAGTCGCTACGACCAGCGGTTTAGGCTTTACGTTGTCTGTCAGTCAGTCAGGACAAAGCCTTTTATAATATGTATGGATGTATGGATTAGACGTATAGCCATCAGGGATCAAAGCATACAGGCTGCTAGTAATGCTAACACGTGATAGAGTAGAGCCACATAAAGCTGACCGAAAAACAGCTAATACTTAGATCCACACCTACAACTTTTAGTGTCTTACCTTTACTTTAATTACTTAATTAATTAATTACTTTAATTAGTCATCGTAAAACATAGGCTCACTGGAAATTGGACTCGTTTAAAACTAAATGAAAGACTGTTTAGAATGACAGGAATCCGAGGAATAAAAACACTATCAGCTATTCCGCAACCTGTTATAATATCTGCTTCTATAAGATTTCGTAGTAAATTAACGAATGTTCGATGTGATTCTTTAAATTGGCATAACTTTTTTATTTATGAACCGATTGACATGAAACAAACACTAAATGTTAAGTGAAGCTTACCACAATATATTAGTGAAAACCATATTTAAATCGTTTCTGAGATTAGCGTGCACAAACGCACAAACAAACAGACAAATAGACAAACAGACAAAAATTTTAAAAATCATTGTTTTGGGTTCTATTTGCGTTGATATAGGTCCCAATAGTATTTTTCTCATATATCTTCCATGTACAGACAGCGATCGGTTACATTTTTATTATATGTATAGATTTTAAACATGATTTCTCTTTTCGGGTGCGAACGGATATGGATCAAGTGTGAAGTTTTAAAAAGGTGGAGACTGATCTAAATCTAAAAGTAAATTAAGAGAATATCTAACAAGGAACGATCCTACTATAGATTTTGAGTTCTTGTATGTTCTTTGGTTTTGTTTGGAGTAGGTAGTGTAAAGAAGGTTGGGTTTAATGGTACAATTGTTTAATAAAAAAAAATTGATATAACTATTAGGTACATTTTTTTTTTTATAAGAGCAACACATTGCATAATATCTATAATTTTTATCACCTTTGTATCTCATGCAGTGAACTATGTATATATCTTTTAAGAAATAAGTATATTTTTACAATTTGAACAGTATTTTAAAGCTAGCTTATTAATTGTATGCTTAGCTCAATGCAATTGAAATTCTGGTTAATATTTAAACAAAATAGTTAATTATTATGATCATTTCCCTTTGTAGACTCAATTTACCTGCATAATTCTCCTAGGTGCATTAGGTTAACCAAATAGTGTTCAATGAACCGTTCTTAATTAAACTGATGGGAGTAAAAAGTTCTACTAGTTCAGTAAATTGAACTGATATTAAACTTTTGAGAACATACTCGTCCCAGCAGTTCAATCAACCGCTCTTTATTGAACTGATGGGAGTAAAAAGTTTCACTAGTTCAGTTAATTGATCTTATAATTGAACTTCTGGGAATGAAAGGAACTAATGGCTATTTGGACAAAAAAGTTCTAGGGTGGCGACCACGAACAAGAAGATGTAGCGTGGGCACTTCGAGTTCATCATATCTTGGATTTGCAGTTGGAAAGTTTGTCATATTCTACCAACAGCTACCTAAAGCGACAGCGCCACTAGCTTACTGCTTTCATCAATCCGCTTGTCGATCATTGTGACTAGGTACGGCAAACTTCTCTTTTTAGAACATCACATGTCACATTCGCCATGTCACTTCGTTGAACGTCATTCTCAATTTTAAAATTGTTTAAGTTTTAAAAATACTGGTTTGTCTTTAAATAAGCTTTATTGTTCAAAGTAACCACAACAATTTTATACATTTTTCTTATACAAGTTTTATACAATGATATACAATATTACTCTCTAATATAATATTATACAAAAATATGATATTCAAATTCAACATTTTAAATCGTTACAAACAATTTAAAATTTATAATTTTGAACGCGATCAATGTTACAAAAGTTTATATTAAACTTTAAAATCGATCACATCCAAAATGTTTACAATAATTAATAAATCTCTAAAATACTGTTAATTACTTGTTTTTCTAAATTAATTGTGACATTTATATATTATATATTCTATTTACTTTATAAAATATACATATTATTTTATGTAATTACTTTTAGAATGTATATAGTAAAAGTCAATTGGAACAAACACTGTCAATAACCAAAGAGGACGTATAATATTGTTGTCCCGTTTTATTATATGGACACAAAGCGAGATAGTGCTATTTGAGCCATATCTGTATAAGGTATATCAGGTGTTTATTCCATTTTTAGTTATATTCAGTAAAAATATTGTTTTAAACTTTGGGAAATACCTACTTCAAGAAGTTACAAGTTTTTATTTAAAAGTAACTGTGCACGTCTTTTAGTAAGAATAAAGATGAGACAGTTCTCAATGATTTTTCTTAGTTGTGATTTTATTTACTTAAACTACACACGTGGGGTTATGACAAAAAATAAGAATATATGCTGCTTTTTGCGAAGTGTACTTATTAGTCAGGTATAAATAGTGTAGATGTAAAAATGTATCATCTAAACTTGATAAGTATTTCTATAAAACGGCCACCCATTTACAGTCTGGCCGTGACAAGTGCGCTTAACTTCGCAATACAATTACCGCGGCTGTTACATAGCTCATTATAAGAGATTAAGAATTAAAATATAAATATATAGAATAGAAAATTATGTTAGTTACATAATATATATTTTAAGTAAATATATTTGACTTTGGAACATCATAGCCGATAAAGGTTCCATCTAACTATATATTTAGGAACCTAAATATATAATAGTATTATAGACGACCTCATTTAAAAACGACTTAAAATTTACAAATTAGTACAAGAACTCAACAATAGATGGCGTTGATCATTATCATCCCAACAAAACGGCGCGCTACATTACTACACGCGAAAACTTCAAACACAAAAACGACATAGAAGTTAGTTTCAAGCAAGCACCCCTAACACAATTAATTTGAATATATATTTCACCTTCAGTGACAAAAAGGCTTATAACGAATCAAGACACTATATAAATGTCAACCTTCTGAGGATTATGATAGAGTTGAGTATTACTAAACACTATTTCTCTTTTTATATCACTTAAATCTTCGCTAGAAAACATTCTAGTTGCATGATTGATACCAACTAAGTTTGATACACTGCGTAGTGCCACAAATCGTCACTAGGGGCGTGCATGTCACAATTTGTATTTAATCGCGCCAAAAAACTCAAATACAAATTGACATATATAAATTAGAATTGTTAAAGTTTATAAATTTGTGACTTTAAAGAAATATATTTTGTGACTCACCACCAATATAACTTCAAATTAAATAATTATTATACCTAAACCGAAACAAAACTATTTAACAGTTTTTACCAAACACTATAATGATTTCCAATACGTGCCACATATAAATCGATTCTAGATTTTATACCAGTCTTAAAACCAATGTATTTAAGTACTAAATTTACCATATTGCAAAAAATCACAAATAGGTAAAAAAAAATTCGCTTTCTCACCGCTAGATGGCGTTTATCTAAATATAATATTGCTGGTGTGTGAGCCGCGATGGGAGGAGTTGTCTCTGGTGGTGTGTCTTCGGAAGGGGTTCCATGATGGCGCCCGGCGCGCTGACGAGCGAGCGGTGACGGCTGTCGAACCGCTAGAAGCTGTTGAAGCTGCTGATACCGAGCCTTGGTTCGAGTTTGATTGTCGAGGTGTTTCTGGAGAAGCCTAGAATTGCAAACAGATTAATTAAATAAGTACTAATCATGTCACACAATGTTATGTACCTACTGAAAATTCAGATCTTAAACGATACGATATAACCTAGGGTAAACAAGAAAAATACTTAGAAAAAAGAAAGATTGGGGCAGATTTAGAAGAGCTTCAATGCAGCGGATAAATAATAATAGGTAAAAATGCTTCGTATTGAACCAGTAGGCATTTGTTTCAAAGAAAACTGTGGACGCACCTTGAAGACTAAATAACGGACAACGTTTCTTTGAAAAACTTTTTCACCTCGAAAAAAGTTTTTCAAAGGAACGTTGTCCTCACGTACGATAAGCTTCACACTCCCCGTTGAGATTTTCCCGAGAGATTGTAGAGTTTTTGAAGGATAGTTTTAACAGGATTGGCAACGCTTAAATGATTCTCCTGGTCTTGCATCCCTGGCCACAGTAGCTCATTGCCATCAGGAAAGCCGTGTGCTTATTTTTGATCATAATCGTCTAAAAAAGTTAACTTACCTTAAGAGAACTCTTGTCCATGGGAGTGGCGAGCTTCATCGTGAGAGTATCCCCGGCCTGCTGTATGAGTCGCACGACCTCTTCATGCGAGCTCCACTTCACGTCCACGTCCCCGATACTGATGATGAAGTCACCTTCGCGCATGCCACCGATCTAAAAAATTAAAATGAAGGAAATAATAGTAATACTACTACGCAGCGCTTTCGTAAGGTTATTTCAGACAGAAAACGCGTTCAATAGAACACACACACAACAAACGCAAAACTGAACTAAATTTGAACGCTTGAACGCGTGACCGTTCTATGTTTTACAGAACCTTTATGGCCAAAGGGTAAAAGCCAAACTTATTAACATTGTAGCAGTCTCACGCATGCAATCAATTTAAATGATGATAAAAAATCTGACAGCAGAAAACCAGAAATTATAATTTTACTATTTTATCGATAAGTTGCTGGTAAACGTCTATTGTGTAAAATGGCTAATCTAAAATGTATATAGTTTTTTTTTTTTTTTTTTCAGGCATTTAGAGCCCATATAATTTCAATACATAAATAACAAAATAAAAACTATAAACTAATACTAATATTTAATATAATTTTAGGTAAATATGAAGGATTTACTCATCAAGTTTACTCTTAAGTAACTTCTAGAAGATAGACTGATGCAGTCTAGATAGGGAGCTGCCTGCACCCTTTTAAAGACTACAGACATATGAATGTAGTCTTTAAAAGAGTTCATAGGAACTCTACTTGGATAACTGACTGCTTATCATTTGCTAGGGTAAAGTATTTTTTTTAGTTAAAAATATAAAAATGTCAGCAATATACATAATACTCACTTCAGCTAACGAATTAGCTTCAACACCTGCAATGACAACCGGCGCATCACCTCTGACAGAAAACCCGAACCCTTCTTCATCAGTCTTTGGATTCGACACGTTGTATTCACTTACAACTCTTCTTAAAGGATCCTTTCTTCTCCCATTCTTTATAACACCGTTTTCTTTAACAACATTCTCTATTTTACCATCTTTACTCTTGTACTCATTCTGCGAATCATATTCTAGAATTTTTGGATGATAATCGTATGTATTATTATTGTAACTGTTTATGTAGACACCATTTTGTTTTGTTACTCTGTGGAGTTTCTTCTTTTCGTATTCATTTGTATATTTCTCGTCGCTTCTTATTATTTGGTTATAGTATGTTGTGTTATCCTCCGATCTGTCTCTCTTCTTACTAGCTCTGATATCTTCATATTCTTCATTTCGTGGTCTTTCTCTACGTGAACCGTCTCTGTATTTCTGGAGTTGGACTAAACGGGGTGCGCTCCAGTGCCTCTTGGCGGAGAATATGGCGATGGGTCCTAGAGATTTGAAAAGGTCGTCCACTCTATGCTGAGCGAAATCTGGCTGGGTTAAAGCCAGTTGGAATTTTGATGAGGCTGTGAGTAGAAATATAAGGTTGATAAGTATTTTTGACTGTAATCTTAAATGTTGTGGCAATTTATGTGTTATAGCGACGGAGGAACATTATACACAAAAGCAGGCAAGTAGTGCCAACCTACCAAACTCAAATTTTACTTCCTGAACTAGTAACACAAGGCATACGGTGAAATAGTAGGTATATTGTGAAAAATACTGGACTCAAACAAAAATATTTTAATTGTCAAGGGTCCTCTATAGAAGATTTTGGCCATTCTTTTTAAATTACAACTTGTAAGATCATATTACAATTAAAGTTTAGTACTTGGCGAACATTAAGGGAGGCCTATGTCCAGCAGTGGTCGTCTATCGGCTAATATGGTGATGAGTACTTACGTTGTATATTAGGCGCATCAATAAGATCGCCGAAGTCCTGCGCCTCGTTGTCGTGGTGTGTGGCGCGCTCGCGGGCGGCGCGCTCCAACTGTGCGCGCACCACCAGCGATATCGCTTCTTTGCCTCGAAGCTCTCTGTAATAAATATTATTGTTGTTATTCTTGACTTTTAATACAAGACCGTACAAATATTATCGCTCAATACTTCAATAGTCACCAGACACAATACATTTATGTTTGGGGGTCACCGGTGACCCTCTTTAACCTAATTAAAGAACTTTTACTTTGAGATTGTATTTTAAATTTATTATTATATAATAATAACCACGACGCGGTTTCACCCACGTCTTTGCTTACTGCTCTGCTCCCGTCGCCAGTAGCGTGACGTTAGATAGCCTATAACCTTCCTCAAGAACTGGACAAAATAATTTTTCAAATCAACTGGTAGTTTGAGAGATTAGCACGTTCAAAGAAACAAATTCTTCCTCTTTATATAATAATAGAGATAGAGGCTGACATTGTATAAAATTATATGACCGCTGTACGTTTGCCGATCAGTGAGCGCAGCGGGCTATCAGCGCCTCGAGCACCAACAAGTAACAAGTAAGTATTAGGTACTGACCGACACATCCTCTGTAGCCGCAGCGCTTCCTCGTATAGAGTGAGTGCCTCCGCAAGGTGAGCTCTACCCAGAGCTGTGTAATCTGGTTCCTGGTCCTTCAGAGTTGAAGTTAGAGACGATCCTGGAATTCAATATTTTTATCAGTTCACAGATTTGGAAATTTGACTACCCTAACCTTCCTGTCTTCATTAATTGATATGAAATGAAATAAGTTTTAATTTGATATCCAATGGGCATTGGATGAAAAGTTGTGCCATTGTCCCCAGCAGTGGTCATAGGGAATGTTTAAAAATACGTGTCGCTGTCCAACAGTGGTAGCAAATGGAAATAGTTTAAAAAGTTGTGACGCACTTCTTCAGTGATGACCAACGAGAATGATATTTAAAAGTTGTTTCGCTGTCCCCTAGTGGTGGCCAAATAAGTTGTCGACATCGGGAATAATCGCTTGTTAGCTACCTAAACAATATAGAAAATGTATTAGAAGTAATAGCTCACCATTATCAAGATTTCTGTCAGTGTCAGGCGCATACAAGGCCGCTAGTCTTTCTCTGGACCTCTGCGCTGAGGGCATGTTCAGTAAACCAGTGGCGCAGTAATGATGTGCTAGTGCTGCACACAAAATAATTATATCAATACTTTTTTTATAAATAGAAGAGGTACAGAAACATATTCTGTGTTGCGAGGATTCTCATTTTAAAGTAATAAGAACCTTTTAGTAGTTAAAAGAAAGCTCAAAATAGGTTAACAGTTGTTGCCAAGTGCTGTTTCTAAAATTATTTATTCTGTGGTTGTTATCGGTACCAATGTTGTGTCACATCATATTTTAAAGAAATATGAACTTTATCATTGATAAAATAAAGCTCAAAATTGGTTAGCCACTACTGCAAAGTGCTGTTTTTAATAGTAGTTAATCTGTGGTAATTTTCTTAACTTACCTTTATAAAACTCAGTCTTAACGTGGACCAGGGAGACCCACGAATATGGCACGTAGTTGAACACTCCCTCTGATTGCATCTGAAACGATTACATGTTTGTTAAAATAATAAGGAAGATACGCAAAAAAAAAACAACCATTGAATGATTTAGTACTTACTTATATATTTTTGGGATAAAAACTAAAAGAAAGTACCTAACTGATAAAAACAATAGCTGCTATTTAAAAAAACCTGTCAATCTTCAAGATATATAAACCTTAAAATTATCAATAATTTTTTTGACTACAAAATAAAGTAAGTTTGGAATATGTAATACAAAAGTATTGGCTTTTCTTTTTATTTGCTCTTTGACTTAGGCTTCTTATAATTTTAGGTCCACGGAAAAGCATCTTTAGGTTTTCGGTTTACTAGTAAATTTATGAAATATGTAACAAAGACAGTCTTAACATTTTCCGAGAATGTAAACGTATATGACCATGATGACAATAAAACATCTATTGTGTCTACATTAGTGTCCATCAAAGGGTTAACAAGAGTTTTTACTTTTCTATGTAACCATAGCATCTATGGATGTATGTGATAATAATTTTAGTTTGAAACATTCAAAAAGAGCCTAGACAGACATACAGTGAATGGGTCTCAATATTAATCTCCGTCTATTAAAGGTCACTTATCTAATAAGGGTCTCCGTTTTATGTGACGTACGTACCTTCTCATAAAGCTGCCTGTATGTATGCGCGAGATGCGCACTCTCGTGCGCGAGATCGAGGCACAGCTCGGGCGCGCGGCGCAGCTCGCCTCGCGCCTCCCGCGCTTGAAGCTGCAGCTTCTCGAACAGGCATTCTCGAGCTTGAGCCTATACATAAAACAGCTATTAATTATTGGAATCATCATCATACTTTCATCAGCATTAATATTTAAAAGTATCAAGGTAGCAAGAAGTTGGTATAAAATTAAACCCATAAATGTATTATACCTAGAATATTTTAGATTTACGCATTGGATTTAGGTAATAAATACTCCTAACAACTTCTGCTACCCTAGTACTTAGTGAGAAGTTAATGTGAATTAACATATTTTGGAGTGGACACATCACAAAGAAATCAGTAGAGATAATTAGAAAAAAATTCCAAGTATCTCTACGAGTGAAGATACACAAGTAGGGATATATGGAACAGGGAGGGGATGCTAGTAGCATAGGATGTCTCAAGGAATACAAGCTCGCATCCACACATTCACTCCGTTGTCTAAACCCGAGCATGTTGAACGATACTGGAAGTAATTCAGTAAACTTACCGCCATAAGAGCAGCTAGAACCAGCACTATGTCAGCTGTGAGGCCCACGGAGTCCACGGAGTGAAGTTGTCGAGCATGTTGAACAGCCCTAGAAGTAATTCAGTATGCTCACCGTCATAAGAGCAGCTAGCACGAGCAGTGTATCAGCGGCTAGGTCCACGGAGGGCGCGTTAGTGAAGTTGTCGAGTACATAGCGTAGCGCGCCCGCCGCTCGCAACCATGCCTCTACTCCGTGGTCTAAACCCGAGCATGTTGAACGGTCCTGGAAGAAGATCAAATTAATAAATAATACAGAAATAAATTAGCAATCAGCTCTCACATCACATTACATTATCAGCCTTATGGCGTCCACTAGGTACAGGTTATAAGTCTCTTCAAAAGGTGTTTAATGTATACACCTCGCTTGGCAAGCAAATAAGTGACTGCTTTAAGATAATATTTATAACTTAGGTACTGTTTCCCGTTATTTGTTTTATAGAATACTAGCTGTTTCCTGCAGCTCCGCCCGCGTGTATGTCGGTAATATCGCAATTTTCATACTAATTTTCATTCCTTATTTCAAATTTATTAAGCCATTTTTCTGCGATAAAACTTGCCTATTTTGTTACCCAAGGTCTATTCTATGTCTATACAAAATTTCATTAAAATCGGTTCAGTGGTTTAGGTGTGAAAGCGTAAAAGACAGATAGACAGACAACAGAGTTACTTTTGCATATACAATAATATTAGTACGAGTATGAATGTTATAAATAAATATTTACACTAACATTTAGTTTAGTTTAGTACTAAGTATTAAAAAGTTAACTGGCGTTTAGATATTTGATGTCGTTTATTTACCTGTCTAGCACCGATCTGTGTGTAGATGCCAGCTATGTTGAACAAGACACAAGCTTTCTCGAAAGCCACTGTTCTCTGGCACGACGGGACTCCTGCAACAATACAATATTCTAGAAGTAACTATCTATAATTATATTAATACGTGAAGCAAAAACTTTGTACCCCTTTTTTACAAAAATTGCGCGAATCGAGGTGTATAAAATTTCGCACACTTATAGTTCTTATAGAAAAAGCAATTTTTTTAAAATTATGCATAAAAATAAAATTTTTGTCGAATTTCGACCACTAGGCGACCACTAGTACGATATTGTTAAACGTGCGGGCGCTTGTTTCAACAGTGTCAGTGAAAAGTGATTGTGTCAATTTAGTTCTTAGGATAGACACCAGAGGCGCTGTAAATTTTTTAAATATATTTTTTTACGTTGTGTAGTTCACGAGAAGAAATAACTATTTTATTTATATATTGGTTAACCAACATGACGCCATTCTGCCTGATGATGGTCAGCAGTTTGTTTAATCCATGAGTGCCAGTTTATACACTTGCTTCCACGGCAAATTAGCATGGTGACCAGTTGACCACTACTATGGTGGCTTGACGAGATGCTTTTTCCCACCCCGCTTAAAAGACCCAGGATCATAATTAGAAGGAAACACATTAATTATTGAAGTAACTAGTACTTAGGTCGTTTTCAGTTTGTTATCCATTAGTCACGTTCAAAGTTCTACAATTTTAATAATCAACAATCTTATATTGCAAATAGTTTTAAAGTTACCTGTCAAGGAATCAAACCACTCGAAGTAGACGCCGAGACTCCTGTCGGGAGGGAAGAATCGTCGCTCGATGAAGTACAGCTGGTTGTAGTACTTGAAGAGCAGAGCAACGCCTGCACTCGACCTGACTGGGGTGCGCATCGCCTGCAACAACAACAAAATATAAAAAGAAATAAAGAAAACAATAAAAAGTTCTAGCTGTCCTGTAACGTCTGATTGGCTCAATGTGAAAGTGAAAGTGGCGCCAACTAGTGGCGGAAATTTTCCTAAACACCTTCATTGAACCGTGACGAAGGAAAAGACAAAGGTAGGAAATCTAGAGAGTATTCTGCTAGCGCACCTCTTCAAAAAGAAAAACAAGACCTTTGAAGTTGTGTGGTACTGTTTCATCATAGAACAAGTAACACCGATATTTTATATTTCAGATTGCTTGGGTGAGCATCGAACTCATGTCACTATGCGTAAGTGATAAGGCTACTAAGCCATTATTGGGATGTCACGCCCAATATCAATATCTTAGAACCTTCCTTATGGACGAGCTTTATCCAAAAGGTATTGAGTATTGGCGTTTGCGTTTGTCCATTTAAAATTGAAGTAAGATTAATTGTTTCTACACACATCAGGACCGTGCCCGGGACGTGACCCGACTGTCAAACAAAGGAGGAGCGCCGACACGGACACATACATGTGGGATCGAGACCTTTGACAATGTATGCACCGAAATTTTTTCACTGCTGACAGTGCACTGCCTTGATGTGTGTAGATAGTCCTTAAGTCAAAGATTTAACGCCTTACAGATTCGTCAGACTTACCTGTCTCATATCCATGAAGTCTGATATAGCATCCTCGTAAGCGACAGCATCTTCACTATAGTGCTCGAGAATGAAGTCTTTGAACGGTTCTCTGAAGTCCACCTCCTTGGTCTCTTTCAATCCCAGGGGGATCATCGGCATCACACATTCCTTGCTGCTGTCAACAAATAAAACCTGGTTAGATTTTGTGACATAAAGCAGAACAGAATAGATTAAAAAATGTATGGGATTGAAATATGCTAATGCCAAGGCAAAGTGGACTCTACAATTTAGAGCAAATAACATTTTATTATAAATTTTGACTTATACTCTGTCTTGCATAACCGATTTTTGAAATAATTTTTCAACTTGCAACATAGGCTAAATTTTAATGTAGTCAACACAATGGTTCAGTTAAAAACTTTTAATTATTGTAAGTCCGATATATTTTTTTGTTCGCAAGGGATGCCATTTGAAAAATCGAATAAAATTGACTCAAGCGAAGATGCTACATAATAATATAATAGTACAAAATGCCAGATTGCCAATTAAAAAAAATAGTTTCGTTCGTTATAATTTTAAATATTCTTTCTAAACTCGATATACTGTAAATGTAGCAAGCTATAAAAAAGGCTATATAGTGTAAAAATATAATGTTCAACATAATAGCTGTTATTATGGACAAAAAGTTTAATAATGTAAGGAGTATGAAAATAAAATTGCACATAATTGGCCTAAGAACATGGTCTTGGTAGCGTTAGACCGTGAAGTATGCAGAGGCATTCTCCTCTTTGAGAGTTTACTTAGTAAACTCTCAAAGAGGATCATTCTGTATCCCTAAAAGGTATGTTTCACTCACTATTCGTGGGAGTTTATGTCTATTGCCTTTTTCTGGGCACAAATTTAAAGTATTTTCTTAAACCACCATGCCTGCCTATGACTTTTGAAATGGCGGCATCCACATCTGGATTCCACTGACTGCTTACCACCAGGAGAAATGGAGTCACTTTAGTAGACTAATATAGAAAAATACTTAAATACTCAAGTCTCACGTGTTTGATTCCTACACAACACAAAACTTAGTGTGATTCATAAATTTAAATATTTTTGTACCGACTCTGGGCGTACTATGGGTTTATTCTGTACCGAGTCTGGGTGAACTATGGGTTATACCGAGTGACACTGGGCTGACCCAGTGCAAAAAATTTGTGGCATAATATATCTGCTAGCTACATATTTGTAGCAGTTCGTCGACAGAGAAATTAATGATTCGTAGATGTCTATACAAATGTCCATCTGATGATATTTATGACAGATCTACCTTAAATGCCTTTCTAACCACTTGATAATAATGATGGATTCACTAAATAACTTGAAGACGTAAGCGACATTCCAATTATTACGATTGTGAATGACCGCGCGACTCACCGGTGACAACAGACATTATTAAATTTGTGACAATTAAGTTCTCAGAATAAACATTAAGGTAGAGGCGATTAAAACTTTTGATTAAAAATATCGGTTTATTCCCATCTTGCCCCGCATGTCCGCCTCCGAATGGGGGAAAAATGGGAATGTTCGTGTCATCTTCCCCTGCCACCTAAGATTTCGACCACGAATGGTAGCTTTTAGTATAAATAGTAGTTGTTTTCCTGATCATTCTAATTTTAAATATTGTAGAGATAAAAATGCATTCCCGCTTGTTTGTAGTTCATAGCTCGTATAAAATACAGATTTATATTAATGGAATGAAAATAAATCAAACATAACACAGTTTTAAACGGCATAGATGCAATTTTGAATCGTTTTTTATTCTTCTTAACTATCGAATTTTGATACTAATAAGCGATCGTTTGATCAGTAAAATTTTTTTTTTTTTTATTAATATTGTATTTTTGTGTTGAGATTGACACCCTCGGGCGTGGGCACAGTGGTGATTAGTCAACTGCAGAGTGGTAGGCTCGATTCCCAAACTGGATAAAACTTTGCAAGATCTAAGTACATTTGTTTTTTGGTGTTAGTTGATGATTATTGAGGTATTTACGTATATCATACATACTTATT
Organism: Parascotia fuliginaria; assembly: GCA_963082885.1. NCBI lineage: Eukaryota > Metazoa > Arthropoda > Insecta > Lepidoptera > Erebidae > Parascotia > Parascotia fuliginaria. The sequence continues at coordinate 11,294,472 of OY720193.1, read as the reverse complement.
TTTTTACATACTTTATATTGTATGTATGTTTAGTACATTAAACTCATAAAAATCTAGATCATAACCATTAAAAATAAATAATTATGATCATTTCTTCGAACGTCCTTGCTATAAACTATTTATGATTACGAAATACGTTTTAAATGCAAATGTTGTTTGAATACCGGTTTTAAAGCAGGTAATCATGTAATAAATAAGACTCGTTTTTAGTGTATATACTAGCAACCCGCTCCGAATTCGCACATACATAGTTTTATCCCCGAAGGAGTAGGCAGAGGTGTTTATCTACCCACGTTTTGCCATTTTATTTTGGATCCCATGTAATAGGGGCGAGCTTGTTGCCATATATCGGGCAAAATTGCAGACTCCTAATACAGAGAATTACTTAACAGACAAACCCAATATCACTTTATTCGACGCGGGGACCGAACCCGAGACCTCGGCGTGGTAATCTGTGCACAATACCACCGAACCACAGAGGCAATATTAATACTTATAATTAAACACTAAAGATACCGACACCGGAGACTAACAATATCATAAATCTAAAGTTAGAACAAAAACCGGACGGGGAACTAATTGAAGTTACATCACTTTATTTTCCTGTTTGTCATCATTAGATTGAGATTAGAGCAAGGTAAGAGTGTTAGCGGATAAGCTTATGGGAGCTGGCAATTTATCTGCTGTTTTTTTTTCTCAATTGCCCTTTGCAAGACTTAGTTTGCCCAGGGCACCCAACCGAAGAGCACCTACGTGTTGAGCACCTATTCTAGTCCATGTTGAGCACCTACCAATATGTTTAGTAGGTTTTTAGTAGGTGCTCTCCTTGGTAAAAAATTTATGGGTGCTCAATGTGGACTAGGCTAGGTGATGGATGCGCAGGTGCTCTTCGGATGGGTGCTCTGGGTGGATTACGTTCTTTGCAAAGTCGAGAAAAAATTAAACAATCATTATCAGTCAATTATAATTAGAAACTTAAATAACTCTAAAATAAAATACAGTCTCTTTTTATTTTCGTTACTACTTAGGTGACAGTATAAAAATAGAAAATTTTGTTCTTGCAGTAAACATCATAGGCGTTGTTCAAGTTATACAAATAATATATATGTTTTTGATATGTTTGCAAGTCTAATAATGGGTCATGTAATGATGTAATATAGCTATGATAGAATAAAATAATATTATTTATTAGTTTTATGACACGCATTAGTGTCATGGCTGTACGTGATATTAACGTGTCTTGCTTCATAGAGCCTCTTTCTCTGGTCCTGTATGCAATTGTGACCTTAAGAACTATATAAGGCTTAACAAGGTAAATATGCGTGATTGCTTTGACGTAACTAATTGCAAAATAATACAATATAAATTGAAATCGGTAACTAAATTAGTACAAGTATAATTTGATCTATCTTTTGTTGTTAAGATCTATAAAGATGAAGTTAGGGGTTCAAACCGCGCAAGCAACAAAGTTATACTGTTACTACTATAGCATATTCTTGCCACTGATGCCCATGTGCATACTCCTTAGTCCTTAGCCTTTTTTCCTATAAAAGTAACCAACTGATATTTTTAAACGAACTTTCTGAGCTCTTCGTATATTGCTGACCAGCTGCACCCTGCGGTTTCGCCCGGAAACTGGTATGTGTTTAATTAATGTAACTCGGGAACCAGAGCGATTTTCGGCCTATGCCTTCTACATAATAATTTTCATGGAAATCGGTTCGGCGGTTAAGGCGCTTGGCAGTAACAAACACACACACACACACACACACACACACACACACACACACACACACATATACACAAACTATCGCATTTATAATACTATAAGATGGTAATATATAATAAAGACCGCCAAGTCAAGCCATTGGGATCGTATAATATTATTTCTAATACACGGGGATCTGAACGAAACAGAAATAATAATAAAAATAAACCGATCCCCAGGGTAGGTATACAGGGGGTCAGACTAAAATAACTCTTAATAAAAAGAAAGACGCAGGGGACAGACGGTCTAATTGGATCTCTGACTTGCCTGATCGATAAGACACATTTATATCCAGTAAGCATTTTCTGCTTAATATTAAAAAACAAACCTCGCTATAGGGAACAAGTCCTGTGTAGCGGGGTACTTTACTTACTACTTACTCTACATCCAGACTCGGAACAAATATTTATACATCACACAAAGTTTGGTTCCATGTTGGGATCGAATCTAGTAATCTCCCATATTTTTTATAGAACTTTCGTAGCAAACAAGCATACGGTATTTTTTTTTTATTAAATCGCTTTACATAAGAGTTGGTCGCAGTGTGAGCGTGTCTACTACCCGCTCACACTGCGACCAGTTCCTATACAAATCATGTTTATATCTATTACGCAAGTACTGCTTTTACAAGTGTCACATCTTAATGTAGGACAGTCATCATCATCAACACCTCTTCTTAGAATACATACATACATAACTTCACGTCTGTCTCCCATTTATGGGGTAAGCAAAGACTATAGAACGCCATATGCTGATCTAAACATACCTCCTTTGCCTCATTCATTAATCTTTTCATACACACACATCGGTTACAGGTACTTGTAATTGTGCTCTTTGTCAACCCATCACCTATTTGGTCTGCGTATGTTTGTCTAGGGCGAGCTCCTAGACAGCTTATTTAATTAGCCTACCAAAGTGACTACACTCTTCCTGTTGTTAAGCAGTCAATGGAATCCAGAAGTGGTGACCACCATTACATATGCCAGCATTGTCTTCAACTGATGAACTAATTAACATAAGATTCCTATTTTTTTTATGTTTTAGGGTACCGTATCACATAAGGCAAAACGGAACCCTTATATAATCACTTTGTTGTCCGTCTGTCTGTCAAAACCTTTTTCTTAGTAACGCGTGAAGGCATAAAGCTGAAATTTATCGAATAAACAACCAACCTTTCTAGCTGTGAGAAAATCACTGTTCTATGTAAACGGAATTATATATTATGGCCATTTATGTTATTTATATTAAGTAAAAGTTTGTACGGCTTGATCGGTTTTTTTTAGCTTGAAGTTGTTTTGTCAACTTTTTAAATTGCATTATTATATTTTATTTACGTATTTATATAATAATATATAATTATGAGCTGTAACAGTGCACTTATATAGTAGTAGGTATATAATTAAGTGTAATAACTATAGAAATATTGTCTCGAGGCGTTGAAAGTATCCGTTACGTCTTTTTCTTTTCATTAATGTACGTATGCAAAGCATAACCAAAACATTTAGTATTACACACACGTGGGAGACCAAATATATTAAAGAAAGAAAGCGAGAATGTAATGTGTGAAAGGGAGGTAAATAGAGGAGGAAAACAGCAGAAAGTGAGAAAGAGAATCTGTGATGGATAGAATAAAGTTTGGAATCAGGCATTGTTTGGCATGTAAAACAACGCTTAATTTTTTTTTTGTTCAGAGTGATGTTCTGCTAGGAATATTACTAAATAACAAACAAAGGTTTTGGGCAGCTAATAGCTGGTATACCGAAGGTCGCGATTTTTTTTCTCTTTTGGAAGAAAATATTAATTTTTAGACAAAATATAAGAACCGACTTCAAAACTATATCGTCACAAAAGACATCAACGCGTTGTTTTACATTTATTTATTCCTTGTGTACGTTTTTACATAATATAAAACTAAAACCAAACTACAGAACCATTTTTTATAAAAAATATATGGGATCAGTTCCAGTTTATATACCCTTTCAAATAAAATTAAAAATCAAATAAAGAATTTTTCAAATCGGTTTATAAATAACCGAGTTCTGTAGTAACAAAACAAAAAGAAAATACTGGAGATGAGTGGAAGATGACTGGAATAGAGACCTTTTTGAAGTCGGTTAACAACTCCCACAATAGAATACATATAATTATACCCTGTGTCGCGGAGAACTTTAGTTTCAATTAACTGACACAAAGCACACGTACACTCGATACAAATATTTATGTATCATACACAATTTATTCAGTGTGGGAATCAAACTAACAACCTTGTGCGCAATAGTCGCTTACTCCCCACTGCGCCACAGAGGCAATCTACACAGATTAATCAGTGCAACGCTGATTGCAATCAAATCTTCAATATCCGCAATAAGCAATTGACATTAATACTGCCAATAATTCTACATCTGTTTCGATTATCCCCTATAGCGTAACGTCGATTCTATGTGAAAGTTAATAAGCACATCGGCTGCAGTGGACACTCCTTGCAGAAAGCAAAGTATTGACAATTACGTTAAGTGGATAGTTACGCGTCAACCTGTTGGAGTAACTAACTGTGGTGTCATGAATTTCTTTTGAACTCTATTATAAGGCCCTTAGAGTTCTTAATGACGTGGGCATATAAGTAGAGCCTTATAAAGAGCGACAGCTCTCTCACTAAAAATCAAGCCCTGAAGGCCTTAAATAAAAAATGTATGGGATTGACATAAGCTAACGACAACGTTGTCGCTAGCTTATGTCAATCTCATACATTTTTTAATCTATTCTATTGTATTAGCGTATACGCCACTTGTCTAGGCCTTCTGTGTAGTATATTGAGTACGGGGCTTGTTCGCCGTGAGATAACGGATGCAAAATATATATATATAATTGACTGGCCTGTTGGTCTAGTGGTTAGTGACCCTGACTGCTAAGCCGGAGGTTGTGGGTTCGATTCCCACCCAGGACAAAACTTTGTGTGATGAGCATGATTGTTTGTTCTGTGTCTGGGTGTAATTTATCTATAATTATGTATGTATTTACAAAAAAAAAATGTATATAAGTAGTATATTAGTTGTTTAGTACCCATAACACAAGTAAATATAATTGCTTAATTTGGGGCTAGATGGCGGTGTGCGAATGTGAAAAAAAAAAAAAAAAATAGGTACACCTAGACTTGGTATAAATAAAAAATGTTTATGAATTACACAAACATTTTGTCACATGTGGAAATCGTACCCATAACCTCTAATGTATTGAGCGTGTGATATTCTTATTTAAAAGCAATCCACACTAATAGTATTAATGCGAAAGTAACTCTGTCTGTTTATCTGTTACGCTTTCATGCCTAAACCACTGAACCAATTTTGATGAAATTTGGTTTGGAGATAGATTAGACAACATAGGCTATCTTTTATCGCGAAAAAATGACATGAAGGGGTTTAAATAGGAGATGAAAGTTTAAATACATCTATAAATTAAATCTATTCAGTAGCTTTTGCGTGAAAGAGTAACAAATATTTGTCCATCCATATTATATAAACTTTCGCGTTCATAAACTGCTGTGATACCAATTGGACATCGCACGCTCGTTAATCAGGTTTTTCAGTTAATTATGGTATACCTTGAGTAAGCAGGTTCCCTTTCATATCCGCTCCCAAACTTTACTGGATACATTGATGTGTTGTGTAATAAAACTTTATTACATAGTAGACGTTCAGTAATCATTTCATTTCATAATTTTTTAAGTTTGAACGTTATTGAAGTTCATTTGTCAAAAGCACCAACTTTTTTAATTTACTAGCACTTCGCGGCGCGGTTTCACCCGCATCTTTGCTTACTGCTCTGCTCCCGTGGCTAGTAGCGTGATGTTACATAACCTATAACCTTCCTCGAGAACTGGGCTATTATACACAAAAAGAATTTTTTAACTCTTTCGTTTTATATAATAGTACAGATAAGTAAATAAAATCCTTTCTTTATGTACTATTTACAGATAAAACTTACTTGTCGCTCTGGTAGAGTTCCACTGAAGAGTTGAGCTCTGCCAGCTGTTCCTTCAGCAGCTGCAGGTTGGAGTTTACGAAGCTGAGCTCCAGTGCGACAGTCTCACGGAGTTTTCTGTTTGTTGTCGCCTGTAACAATGACATAAGTATTTAAATATACTAGTAGTCGCCTAGTGGTCGAAATTCGACCATAATTATTTTCCATTTTTTTTAATTTTATACATAATTTAAAAAAAAATATCAACAACTGACAATTAGACTTTTTAAAAATAACAATGTTTTTTCTTTACATTAGTTTTTTAATAACAGTGTAATGATCCTGTGACCTGTTCGAAGTAAAGTAAACAAAGACGTGGGTGCGTTGACCCTCTATTGTAAGTACAAGTGTAAGGTGTGACCATGTGACCGTAGCAATCTGCTTCGGTCTCTGACCTTTAACCTTGACGATTTATTTGAAGCATGAATAACAAATTGGTAAAATAAATTAGTAATTTTCTTAGTAAGTTTTTGGGGTTTTTCTCGAAGGGCACTACTTTAAAACGCACCAAATGAAGCGCATCAATTTAAACAAACAAGAAAACCCTATTACTATTATAAATGCCAAAGTTTGTGTGTGTGTGTGTGTGTGTGTTATACCACTCAGCGCCTAAACGGCTGAACGAATAAAAATTGGTACCTATGTAAAAAGATTCGGTGCCGGAGATGGACATAGGCTACTTTTTGTTCCGAAAATCGGTTTCGTTTCCAAGGGATACACCTAAACAGATTTACGCGCGGGCGAAGCCATGGAGCGCAGCTAGTTATTATTAGTAACTGGTGCGTTTAATTTGGTGCGCTGTGAGGAATACCTCTGTGAAGGAGGTAATATTACTAATCATTATCATTCAAGCCCAAGACATCTATAGTATATAGGCTTCAACAAGTACGGGTATTTGCTATAATCACCACGACGAAAGAATTGACGATCGTAATTTCTTTGCTTACTGCTCTATTCCCGTCGCCAGTAGCGTGATGTTACATAGCCATACCTTCCTTGAGAACTGGGCTATCATACGCAAAAAGAATTATTGAAATCCGGTAGTTTCAGAGATAAGCGCGTTCAAACAAACAAACTCTTCCGCTTTATATAAATGGAATAGATTATAGAATGTTGTCTTTTATGTTGGATTATTAATGGTAGACTAAATAGAGAATATAGGCACTATATCCAAAATTATATTGAATGTATGGTTTTAAATAAATAAGTCACTGTGATCGCTAATCAACTTGCCAAGTGTGGTAAGTAAACTGCAAAAAAATTCATACGTATTAATTACCGCTTAGTCTAAGCATACCCATTTATTCATAAAAAACTTATTATAAGCCTCTATAGTTAAAATGGGTTTTGTCTCTTTCTTACTAGCACAAATGTAAGGTGACAGATAAAAGACAAACGAAATACTATTTTAGCTATTCATTGATATACATTTTGTTTATCAATGTAGCTATTATACGCTTTTAAGATGTTTATGAATAAGGGGGTTAGTCTTTCTGCCTTTTTTTGCCCGACTATGGCAGACGAGCCAACAGCCTACCTGAGGCCTAAGTCTGCTATCACGAATGGTCGATCATTGATTTTATTGGTTGAAATTTCTCAAAATCAACCAATAAGAGATCATGATCGACCATCCTGACACTATTATTGGTTGAAACTAACTATTAGGAGATCAATGATCGACCATTCTGACACTATTGTGTTAGCAGACATACCCCCAGTTTCTGAAACGCTGATCAACAAAAAATTAACTAATCACCTGTTAAATCTCATGTAAAGTACCAATTGGGTTGCTAAAAGCATGAGTAATTAGTTTAATTTAATCTAGTTAGTAACTAATTAGATCAAATTATACTAAATATCCACGCTTTTAGCATGCTTTTAAGTACTTCACATGAGATTTAACAGGTTATTAGTTAATTTTTCGTTGATCAGCGTTTCAGAAACTGTAGGTTAGACCCCTGATGGTAAGTGGTAACTGTCGCTCATAGACGTATGAGCATTCCGTGAAGAGAGTGGGGTATGTGTGTGGAATGAGAAAAGTTTGTCTCTTTGTTTTATTTCTTAGTTACGTACGTACTTTGTGCGCTCTAAATGTTAATCTTAAGTTATAAACAGTGTTTCTTAGAAAGTGAATTATGTATGCAATTCTTTATGAGAAATAAAGTTATTCTTAAACCTAAGGTGAGGAAAAAAGGGAGGAAATTGGATTTTAAATCATAATAAATAGACAACTTAAAGAAGTAAGCGAAAATGAAGAACAGTCTAACCTTGAACAAGTTCTCAGCACCAGCCCGGAGCCGCAGCTCCTTGTTGATCTCCTGGTTGAGCTGACATCGCCTGGTCTGCAGGCGCCCGCGACACGTCGCCACTCGAGGGTCCGAACCCTAAAACAAAAGACCATACATTTTATACTTACGCGGAGCTGGGCGGAATGAAGAGAAGCGGACCGTAAATTTCTATTGTTTTTCTTTTTTTTAACCGTCTTCAAAAAGGAGGAGGTTATCAATTCGGGTCGTATGTTTTTTTTTTTTTTTTTTGTATGTTTTTTACCTCATATCTCGGTCATTTATGAACCGATTTGAAAATATTTTTTTTATTAGTGGTTGTATGTTTGTTACAACTTAACTCCGTCATATATAAACCAATTTGGAAAATTCTTCTTTTATTTGAAAGGGTATACTCCGAAATGGGGTCCCATGTTTTTTTTATAAAGAATGATTTAGTAGTTTGGCTTCAATTTAATATTTTGTAACAAAACGTTTGCAAGAAGTGAAGACGTGTAAAGCAACACGTCGATGTCTTTTGCGACGAATTATCTGACATTGACATGTCCATGCTACAAGTGCGAAGTGATTTTCAAAATTCATTTTTTGTTAGAAACGAAGTGGCCCTGGATGAGTGACCAATTGCGTCATTTCATTTTCAGCGTCTTCATTCTTTAGAAGCAGTAGACTATGATTATCACTATAATTTGGTAGTCGTTAAGCCAAGTTGGAGGTCTTATGGTCGTGAGAAATTACAACAGCAACGGGCGGCCTTAAACCTGCCTTTCAGCACCACTGTTTATTTTTTGTATATCTGAGCGATTGCTCGGTCAGTTAAATTATGATTTTTGATGATTCTTTATTGTTGGTAGATCATCACTTTTTTGTTTTGATTTGTGGTTTCTGGGATTCAGGGTTTAGCGATCGAGAAAGTGTTGAAAAGGACCTTATATCTCTATTTACAATCTTACCTCTCGACTCTACTTTCTTTCAAACAGCGCGGCGCTGTCTCATTTGCGCAGCACGTTTAGTAGGTCTACCCATATTGAATATATTTATACCTACACAATTAATTCCCACTAAAAGTTTAAAAATAAAATTATTTTTAGAAAAAAATGAAAACCGACTTCAAACAACACCTACATGTTCAATCCTTAACTAAAAAGTAGAAAATAATATTTTAATTACTTCATAGCAAAAAACATTAAAGGGGAATCAACGCAATCCTTGATACCTATAATACTTTACTATTTATAGTTTTTAATCAGTTATTTTGGAGTCGGTGCCAGCCTATTTAAGTTATGTTTCTGTTAGGTGTTTATTTAGTGTTCATTAATTGAATGTCTAAACTAGTATTATAAGGGAATAGATTGGATTTTTCGTATGTTTGTTTGTTATGGATAAACTCAAAATCTACGTATTCAATTGTAAAAATTCTTTCACAAATAGAACGCAACAATATCAGCGAGTAACATAGGCTATATTTTTTTGTGGTATGCCTAGAGCAGGCGAAGCCGCTACAGACTAGCTGTCTGTAATATTCTCGACACAGGTATGTTCCGAAATTAACGCTACGTCCTAGAGTAGGAGGTGCAAAGCGAACGCGATTATGAAGCGGTTACGCGAATTCAATGCGATACGGTGCGACGCGGCGGCTATGTCCTACGTGCACGCGAATCATTTCGCACAGCATTATGACCAAACAAAAACACTACAACACCGCGCATCCAGTTCGAGCGAAAATATCAAGCCAACTGATCGCGTTCGCTTCATTTCGCGCCGCTCCGCACCGCACTCAACGTGCGTTTGGTCACGTAGGACACTTTAATAGGTTTCGACTGTTTGTTGTTCTCGCGCCGCGCCGCTTCGCGTTCGCGTCTAGATCGCTCACGCTGGACGTCGCGTAAAAATTGTGTTACACAAAAAATACTTTGAAAACGTTAAGTTCTTAAGTATAACAATGAAGACTAGCCTACTGACCCAAACATATCAGATAAACAGTATAACCACAATTCTCACGACGAAGAGACGAATAAAGTTATTGTCATGGATCGAGAGTGCAGACTTGCGTCGGCGTACTGTATGCATAGTTGTGGACTTTCACTTATTGACTGATTTGATTATACGTGTGTTTATTAAGGATCCTTTGGCCACGCTAACGTTTGTATCGTGGGTTTACTTAAGATAGTTAGGTTTGGGTCTTTTGACATGTATTTATGTATTTCAAATAAAGCGGTTCGGCATTTCATAATTAATTTCATGGAATTTATTACCAGCGAATGTGTTTACTTCTAGGAAAAGAAAATAAGAAGAAGAAAATATAATATAAAAGTATTATTTTAAAATACTGTGTTATGTTTTTAAATATTATTTACTAAAATAATGGCACATTAAACCGGTACTTTACATAACTCGATCAATATGAACAATTGAATCGATCAATAGAATAATTCAGCGCATATTTTCTAACTTTGAGTTCTAATGTTCCTTACAAAGCTGATATTAACTTGTCAACTTGTTTTATAACTTACCGTGAACATATTGGCATTGTACAAGTGTGATACTTGTACAAGGCCAATATGTCATGTTGCATATACCTCCAACCAAAGGGAGGATCCTTTGACCAGGCTAGGTGATCGTGCCTGGCAGGCTACTGCCCGACAGTTGGTTGTCGGGAACTTGTATAAATAGTTAGTTGGTGTGAGAATGTTAATATCGCAATTCAGGCCCCCATACATCTTGTATGGGAGCGGTCTAAATTTGTTGACAGCGCCATCTTTGATTTATATGATGTAAACTCGTAGTCGTCGTCTTCACTTGGATTTTCTCTGTGTGTCATCATTAGCCAGATAGATAAAGCCACAGCATACAATTACAAAAAGGTATAAGAAATAACGATTACACATAACATGTTACTAAAAGGTCACGTTATAAAACGATTCACACTCGTGAAGGTATAGTTACGATATCTATTTACTTATTCTAATAGCACTGTCAAACGAGTATATAATACTTATATAAATGTTACAGTAATTGTTATGGAATACGCGTTGTTATTAAATTTTTATTAGTAACTGCTTTAATGGTAATGAGCAGTAATATCTTTCGTAATCACTATCAATCTTTAGGACTATATTGTCTTTGGAATAAAGTACGAGACTAAGGAAAGACTGGTAGATTTTACTTTTATTTTATTTAAGTTTATTTCATATTTTCCATGAAAAACATACCATAAAACAGTACTCACAGTAACAAATTAAGACAGCTCTTAAGTGTACCTAGTAGATAGCCTTGACCTTGGCACAAAAAAGTAAAAGTAGTTTTTAATTTATTATATTACTTTTAGATTCTAGGACATTATGCTCATACACTTTAGTTATTTCAGTTAATTGTAAAAGTTTACGCATTTTCTTGAATTGAACTTTCCTACGGAAAAAGTGTTTTCCTTTTATTGTGGAATGAAAAGGGTCTCGAATCTCGAACCATACGGTTTAGCACTTCATACTTTTGTCGCTCAATTAAAGCCTGGAACTCTTTGCCAGCGCATGTGTTTCCATTTAATTTTGATCCTGGGTCTTTTAAGCGGGGCGTGATAAAGCATCTCACTAAACCGCCATAGTGGAGGCCACCATACCAGTAGTTTGGCTTTTGGAATGGTGCCCGCCACGTCTGGATACCACTGACTGCTTACCATCAGGTAGAGTGGAGTCACTTTGGTATAATAAAAAAGTCAAATTCTTTATTCATTCAAATCACGCATCCCGCCCTCGCTTCGCAGCGGTGTACCTATAGCAGTTTTCACCTTGGATCACTAATATGGCTGGTGCTCAGCTGCTATAGGTGATAGGTTAATGTATTATATATCAAAGCTTCCTCAAAAAGTGCACTGAATTACTCTTAAAAGCAATTTTATACATATGACAGACATACGCTTTGCAGCTGCTTCCTTAAAAGGTGTCAGCCTATTTGTCACCAGCTAATTCTGTGACAAAAAACCGTGAGAAGATCTGTCAAGAAACTTAAACTAGCTTCTTGTTTTATTCGTTGTATAATTACAATGTTTGATACGATTTACTAATTACATTAAAATTTTATGTTGACAAGCAACGAAATCAAAACGCAATAAAATAATTTAATTAATCAATCAAGTAGGTAGGTAGTAATATTTATGTAATCTCATAATTTGTAGATTAAAATTATTCGCTGTCTTATAGTATGTCAGTTTGGCTTAATTTATAGATCGAATTTGTGGTAGATTTCTATTAAATACAAAAATATAATTTCTGTGTTAAGTGTATTAAGTGTACCGTATTTTCTGATTTCGGAATTAATAGTCTGCCCAGAACCCACTGGTACCCTGGAATTCACAACCCGTGCCCACTCGTCCCCTCAAATGATCGACTGGAGAAAAGTCGAGCCGAGAGCAAAGCAGTAACCAAAGATATCCACCCGCGTTGCGTAAAGTTAGTATCTATGAACAAAACGTATATCTAAAATATAGCAATGAATATTAATAGTAAGGAACGTTAAAATTTATGTTTATTGCATGGGTTATGTAGAAATTCGAATACATAATAAATTAAAATACCGAATCAAAGCGGTCGTACCAGTCGAGGCAGGAAATGCAAATAGCTAATAACTACTAGTATTTTATCTTATAATCTTTAAAGCATTCGTCGTGGTTTATATTCGGTAAATTAAAGCACCATAAACCTTAACACAAGTCCGTTATTATTATTGTAGGGAAAGGTTTCTCGTACAGAGATGAGTATTGAAGTTTAAGGCGAATTGGTAATTTTAGATATTTATTTATAAGTCCTCACCATGTTTTCCTTCATCATGAGTAATGTCCAAGGTTACTTAAAAATTACATACTTGTGAATTTCATATTGGTACAAGTTAATTTTAAACCCACAAGTTTGTGTATGGAGAGTGCCTTATACACAAGGCCATTATGGATAAGTTTCTTTAAAAATTTTCAAATCGTGATTCTCATTAAACTTAAAACTTTCAGAACAAAGAAAGACTCTTAAACCACTGAGTGTGTCAACAAAATCACGTGTAAAAGCTAGTTAAACTATTAGAACCAAAGTCGAAGGTTCACACGTTACAAACAATTCATCATGGAATACCAATGACCTGGTACGCTATATGAATACCAATATCCAATGTACCCTTGTCTTCCTCAGTGACGGGAAGTTGGGACTCGTATAAAAATGATTAGGTATTATCATAGCCCATTATATTCCCACTGAGAAAGCTCTTTTTAAATAAAGAAGGTATGAGATTGATAACGCTTTTCCAAGCACTTAGGCACACTCTTTTAAGTTCAGTGCCTGCCGCACGATGGTTTCGTAGCTTTGAACCCAAAACAACGTGTAAGTACTTTTATAGAGGTGGTGCATTGCTTATAAAGGACTGTACAAGTAAAAAGGCTAATGCCGCTAGCGCCTACGTTCAATATTCACTGTTGGCCACAGTCATACGGAAAGACCTTCCTGACTATGCTAGCTATTGGTAATGGCTCTAAAAGACATCTGGGGTCCTAGACAAGTGGCATAGATTACTATTCTATTAATAGAATAGATAAAAAATGTATGGGATTGACATAAGCTTACGACAATGTTAGCGTTAGCTTATGTCAATCCCATACATTTTTTAATCTATTCTACGAAGAGAATAGATATCTATGCCGCTTGTCTAGGGCCTCTGGTAGTTAAAGGTAGGTAAAAAATTTAAGTATTTTGGTCCATTATTACTTTGATACTTATCTCTACAGAGACTCTAGAGACCCCACAAATGAAATATGATACTATAACAGAAGCATTCTATTATATTTATTTACTATTAAAATAGATAATTAAAATAATAAAAATGAATTTAGAAAACAATTTTACTAGAATGCCGTTCCGCCATTCATACGTCATTGTAATAATCACATTTGACATTTTGCTGTGAAAACGTTTAGTTATTGCATCGTATAAAGTTTTTTAATAGGTTCACTTTAAATATTAGTTTACCAAATGCCATGGCTAATTATACACATATGCCTTATGCCGAAATATTAACATTTAGGGTCAAATAACTAATTGAATAATTAGCAATTATAATTTACGACTTACGCACGGAATTTTGCCAAACAGACATAGAATTATTTTGTATTTTAATTTATACTAAGTCATTTATTTGCATTTTGCGTTAAATTATTGCTAAATATTTTTTGTGACACTTTGAATTATGACCAAGGCTGGAATGCGGTATAATTTTTGCTATCTGTATCTAGAACCCATAACACAAGTTATTTAATATATGATTTCGTGCCGGAGACGGACATAGGCTACGTTTTATCCCGAAAATCGGTCTGGTTCCCGAGGGATACAACAAAACATATTTTACGCGCGGGTGCAGCCGTGGGGCGCAGCTAGTGTATAATATGTTTATTATATTTACCTTCAACTAATATATAATACACATAATAATATAATATATAGTCAACTAGTCATAAAGTTTACAAATATCCGCAAATAATGTTGCAACATGTCAATATTTAAAAGTATTTAGTGCTGTTTCGTAAACTAATAGCTTGATGCGTTAAACTATTTTAAATTATTAACCGTTAAACTACGTAGGTAATTATTTGAGCATTAAATATGTACCTACGCATTTTTTATTAATAACGCAATAGTAGATTGTACGAATAGCTGTGATTAAAATTTTAACACGAGGTCAATATTCAGTCAAGTACAGAGACCCCTGAACTTTGAAGCTTAAACTAAACGTTACAAAGAACATTATCCCACTGTTGTGAAAGTCTTTTATTATCTGTGGAAGAAAAAAGGAGAGCCGAGATTGCGATCCTCTTCCTTTTTCTTCCTCATTCCCTTCTCTTTATACGATCGGCAAGTGTTTAGTTATTTTATTTTTAACGCTGAGCAGTAACGATAATAGTGTACAGGCACACCCCTCACAAGGTGGACCGTCGTCCTGTTATGGGTGGTGGGCAACCGATGAATGAGAATGGCTAACGACCGGCAAGGTGGCGAAAGTTGGGGAAGGCCTAAGTCCAGTAGTGGACGTCTTTTGGCTGATATGATGATTGATATTGATGGGAAGCGAGGGCGGGTCGCTAGTAGTGTTATAAATGGTAAATCTTGTCAGTTCAGTACATTGCAAATGATTGTCTAATATTGATTAGATCAAGATTAGTGATGGGAACTGGACATGTAACATGCGTGAATTACCAAATAAATCGATTTAACGTCGAACGTGAGTTAGACCCACGAAGTAGTAGTTTCGTAGCTGGATTTAATTGATATCTATACTTATTATTATAATATATATTGTTTATCTCTAAATAGTATAAAACAAAGTCTATGTTTTCTTCTAATTATTTCTCCGCTAACTGCTAAACAATGAAACGGATTTTGCTATGGTTTACGATTATGTTGTAAGTATCATTAAAACAATTTAAATAGTATAGTAATAATAGCTGACCCGGAAAACGTTGTTTTGTCATGAATATTATTTTTAGGAAACATTTTTTTAGTTTAATAAAAATAACTACCTACTATAAGTGTGCGGGGATATACTTATTATCGAAAGCGTTGTAAACAATGAAAGTATGCTTTAATTAGGTTATTAAATTAATATTTATTAAAGTAACGAAAATATTTTCTGGATAACTGATCGATTGATAGTTGATCAGTTATTGACTGGCGAGGGCGGGTGATCAAATTAAATTAGAAAAAAAATCATAATTAAAGGAAATTTGAATTATAAACTTTGATAAGAATTTATTGTACTATAATTATTATATTTGATTGCCATCTTGCAACCGACCTATTGCGGATCTGTGGATAAAATAAAAAAAATTAAATCGCGATGGAAAAATAGGGGTTGGTCGTATAAGGATGAAAATTAAGAGTAATACGAAATTTTTTATTCTAAGTCATGACAAAATAAAAAAAAAAACATGTCAACAAAATTAAAGTTTTTAGAAATAGGAGGTTGACCGTAGATGGGTGAAAATTTAGGTTTAATGTACTTTTGTATACTGTATCATGAAAAATAAAAACAAAAACCTTTTGTCTAAGAATAAAAAAAAAACGATTAGGGGTGGATACTTAACATTTAGGGGATGAAAAATAGATGAATGAATATCCGACCCGATGAATATCCGATTCACAGAACTAACCGATATGCACACAAAATTTCACGAAAATCGGTCGAGCCATTTCGGAGGAGTTTAATTACAAACGCCGTGACACGAGAATTTTATATATTAGATTTAATTTATATTTAAGATTAATCTTATATTTAAATTAATCATCATTATAAAAATAACCATGAAAGTTAATATTTTGTATGCATAGGTATAATAATAATCAAATAATAGTATCTGATTACATTATTATTTATGCATATACTACTGCTTTAATAATAATGCATAAATAATGCAACTTATACTAACGAAAATATGCATAATTAATAAATATTATTTAAATAAGTTAACTGCCTTGGATTTCTGTCAATTCTTAATTTTAGCTCGGAGATGCCTGGCAAATTGGTAACAGCTCGCCCTAATACAAGGATTTACCATCTCTGCCTACCTCTTCGGCAAAAAAGTGTAATGAAGGGGTATGTTACATACTTACGTCAAAATATTTTTTTTACTAGGCGACGCGACTGTCTAAGATATCAACATTTGTGCCTGCCTGTCTCTATTAATAGCGTACGGTATACCTAATATATTTTAATATCTTCTGTTAACTATTTATTAATTTTTTCTCCTTATATTTTATTTATTTGTGTTAAGATTTTTTGCGGTAAACATTTTTTACAATTAAATAAACATATAACAATATAATTATATTTGTTTAATATTTTATTTTTGCATAAGTATTACAAATAAAATAAAATTTTAATATATTAGTTAATTCTGTTTGTTTGCTATAAAAATATAGTGATTTTCTTTCTTAGTAAATAAGTCAAGAGCGTGGAATACTTAATTAAATTAAAATTATTAATTGACTACGCAAATGAATGTTTTTATTGTTTTATTAGTTAATGGTGACAAAAGAGTGACTGTTCGCTGGTTTGTTATCATAATCACGCTTCGTTGTAGAAGTTCAAAAGAGTCAGTATAGTAGGCTGTATTCCTAACATCACTGCATCATCGACATCAGCTTTTTTCTCATTCGACGCTTGTTTAGTAGCAGTTTTCCCAGTCACCCGCTGTAAATCGTCGCTCTATCTAGCGAAGAGGCAACCTCTACGTTTTCCTGTACGCTGTCCCCACTCCAGAACCTTTCCAAACCATCACAACCACTGTTAAAATGTATAGAATACAAAAACGCTTTCTGTATGTCGCTATGTAAAAAACACTACTAAGTTCTCAAAGTAATACCATGACTTCAGGTTCTGAAGGCTGAAGACCGCGTGTATATTTTTGCTTATATACTAGTTTCTACTACCTAATATTTAATTTTGACTTAACTACTTAGTATTCATTTTCCGACGGTCTGTTTCGTCGCATGCCATCACAATCACGCCGCAATATGATTTTTTTAATTTGTAAAAGACAACTCACATGTGAAGACTTGTGTTTACAAATATCAATATGTAGGCACACACGTACTCGGAACAAATATTTATGAATCATACGAAGTTTTCTTCCGTGTGCAACTTGCATTCCTTCGTACAAAACTCGTACGCATTTCCACAGCACCATTAAAACAGTAAAAAAATATGAAAAGAACCTGCGTCGTGCACGTGGGTATTTATGATTTATTAATCGCTGACATTCTGCATGTACCTTTTAAACTTATAAATCTTTTACAAAAAATGTTAGCGGTAGTGAAAATTGTACCAAAAATCGTTGCGTGGTTTAGAAAGGTTAGCAGAGAAACAGAATGAACAGCGTTTAAACTGTTTCATTCAAAAGGTTTGATAATACAGGCTTAATACCAGAGAACAGCTCAGGATTTCATAGCTTAATACATGATTATGTATAAATAACAAGTACAAAATATCGTCGTCGCGCCTGCAAAAGTCGCTATGTGATTTTTTAAGTATTTTATTATTCAAACGGTAATAAGGGTCAAAATGGCATCAAAAACCAAAATATGTAAAAAATCACATAGCGACCTTTGCAGGCGCGACGACGCAGTATTAGATTTCAAGCATAGCATACTAGCCGCGCCCTGCGGCTTCGCCCACGCGGAAAATGGGATGTATTTAATTAATGTAACTCGTGAACCAGACCGATGTTTTGAAAAAAAAGTATCCTATGTCCGTTTCCATCACTGAATCATGAAAAAGTTCAGCCGTTTAGGCGCTAAGTGGTAACAAACTTGTACACACACAAACTTTCGCATTTATAATATTAGTAGGTTGTACAGGTAAGTAAATCTAAGTACAAGTTACCGTCAAATCAGTCCATAAACAATAATACTCGTTGTCACTACAACTATCACAGTAGAACAATTCGCACTGAACCGACATTGCCGATACTTTCTGAACAACTGTTGTTTGTTTCTATTTAATGAAAGACTCGACATAACAACAACAAAGAAATAATTTGTAAACACATGCTAAAGTTTTGAAAATACGTTGATTTTATTTAATGGAGTTGGAATTTGTAACGTCTTATTTGGTCCCAATTTTTAGATTGGGACCTACTTCATATTATCTATTCTTTGATAGTTTCAGAAAGAAACTGCGGGCTTTATAGTAGTAATAGTAAAAAGAATATATTTATGGATTTGCAACGAGTCGACACTTAGGACAAACCATTAACAAAATGGGGGCCAGGACGGAATAAAGAAGAAATATAAGAGTGGTACATATTCTAATGATCACATCTTTACGTATATTTATATCAATGCTACCAAGTTTCTTCAATTCTGAAATACAAAATACAAAAAGAAAGAATATTTTAGCCTTGACCGGTAGTTACGTTTCGAAGCCATTTACTAATTGGCAAACAAAAAAAAATATAAGTATGTTAGTAAAAAAAAAAACAACATCAATTTGCACAGATTAAAAATAATTATAATTTAAGAACAAAAACGTAGATTTGTAAGTTTGTTATTTAAAAAAGTAGTTAAAGCATTAAGGTAGGTATAAACTCTTTGAAGAGCAGTTTAAAACTTAATGGAAAAGCAGAGAAAGAAAATATCAACTTTATACTTACTATTTTGCGATAAATTAAATTTATATTTTTCTACTATAGGTACTAATATTTCATAAAAGCAGAAGAGTTTGTTTGTTTGAACGTACTAGTCTCTGGAATACCATTTGGATTTAAATAATTATTTTTGCGTTTGATAAATTCTTGAGGAAGGTTATAGGCTACATGTAGCATCACGCCACGAGCCACGGGAGCAGTGCAGTAACCAAAGATGTAACTAAACGCAGGTGAAACCACGACAGTGAGTATATAATACTTAAGGTGGTTCCGACGAAATTTCGACGAAATCCGCTACTTTCATCTCGATAATTGAGTAGATTCTAATGCTATTTATTCTTTTTTTTTTTGCCAACAAAATACTTTGATTCATGAACTTTAGAATAGTAGAAGAATTATTTACAATAATTGATTATATAACTTATACCAACGATATTAAAACAACGTGATTTCACTTATTTTGAAATATTACTTTGTAATTACTATAGTTATAAATATAAAAGTTATATTGAATCAACCGGAATAAACCAAATGTCAACTCTGTAGGTTTATTTCATTTATTAGGATAATGTTTCAATAGTTATTGATAATTTGGCTGAATCAGCGTCGCAGGGGCTCTGCGCGGGCGACGGGAGGCAGAACGGCAGAGCGGCGCAAGCCCTTCTGACGGACGGACGTATGCGGTTTTTTTAAAAATTATTTACGTAATTCAATAATTGCAAATAAATAATATCAAAAAAAATATTGTGTGGATAGATTTAGTGTTGCAAATAAATTAGATTAGTTATTTAGATTTTTTTAGTGTATTAAATACGTAGGTATTTACCTACATTTATTATTATTTTTCATCAAAATGACTAAAATTTCACGACTGAAACAAATACAAATGCAAAGGATTCAATAATAGAATATCCTGTAAGTAGGTATATACCTACCTACCTTCATATTTTTAGTAAAATACCTGCTTTGAGATACTTACCTAGGATATCCTTTAATTATGTTTAGTTCCACGTAAACTAGGTAGCAGGTGGTGAGCCTATTGTCGCTCGTGATAAGATCAAGGCAACACCAGGCCTCATGAATCAGTAAATTCCTGCTGTTATATACCCTAGGGGTATGAATATGAGCTTGCTACAATATTGTCTATGTCTACTATCATTTCGAACTAGGTGTGTGGTAGGTGGGCACATGAGTAAAATATCTAACTTGGATATTTACTCATGTGGCAAGGGCGCTTTCCGATTCCGACCGACGCGACGCGACGACGACGACGCCGGCGTAGGTACGAGGTGCTTCGGTCGGAACACGAACGTCGGCGTCGGCCGTACAACTAGCATAGAACTCAAATTACAATGATTATACGTGATATGCGTCGGTTTGCGACCTAGTTAGGTACCTACACAAAACAACCATACACGCTGCTGTTAGCTACCTAACTATCTACGTTATCTTGCACGAGCATAAATACCTATACATTCTATATATACATACGGTGTGTACTTGAATATTCTATCGGTAAGTAATACCGATAAAATATTCAAGTATTTACCTCGTTAGATTTTTTTTCATGAGCTGATAAAATCAGTGATAAGATACTAGGCTAAAGTAAATACCTACCCTTCTACTTTCAATGCATCTTATTTTGATTTATTTATTTGATTGCAAGAAAGGAAGAAAAAAGGCTTTACAAAACGTCTTAGTCTCTAACCAAACTAAAATATTTGAAGACTGTGAAATTATCACAATTAGGTAAATTAAAAATCCTACTCTCTGTTCCTTTATTATCGTACTATATGAATTTTTAATCCTAAAATTAAATAATATATTGTTGAGTGCCTACTGGACATAACAAAACTAATACCGTATTTTTCGAGTAATAGGTGTATGTAGAAAGTAATAGACCCGGCACGGTGGCACAGTATAAAGAATTCTACTCTTTTTTTGTACAGTCTTTACCTAACTAGGTAAAGGCAAAAGAATTATGGTTTAGCACTCTATGTATGTATGTATGTATGTATCTTTATTATATTATATTATAAGTGTATGTACTGTAAAACTACCCCGTGACGTCGTCCGCATGGATCCGTTACTTAGCGATAATATTACATTAGTTCTACTTTACCGATTTTGCATTATATTATACATTTACAATACTACAATATGTACGTACATACAAATATATGTATGTACACATATATTTGTATGTACATATTGAAGTAATCTATACTTATAATGAATCTCTAGCGAGGTAATTTTCACGGTACATCCAAATCACTCAAACAGTGGGTACAATGCGTCTACTTTGGCAATTGTTCGTGTTACTTATTTTGCTAAGGGTACATGATATTGTGTACCTTACGTACGGGCACTTACTAGAAGATAATCAACATTTATTTATTTATTGAAAAAGTATTTACAATATCATTACAGATAAAAACCCAATACGATATCATAAAAAACCTAAAATTAAAAACACTAATTACTAAATAAATATATCTACTTATCCAATACTATACATTTTTGTGCAACATCCTTGAATTTTGATAGGGTACATTGAAAATATCAATTTCTATAGAAATAATGATATACACATAGGAATGATGACGCTTTGTTTAAAGCATGTGTAACTGAAAATCCTTATCAGCTCCGTCATTTGAATTCAGTTTTGCTGGTGAATGGTGCTGTTTCAAATTCAGTGCAGTGGTGGCCATACAGAGTAAAGATACTGTGGGAGAAAAAGGAAATAAAGAGGACCGAGGAGGTAACTATGCCTTCGGACCACTGACTTTCAGACAAAACTTACACTTTACGTCGTTATGTACATCTCCAGCCAAACCGTCCCGCTTATTCTAAAAGATCTACTTCCGTAAAATTTTTGCTAGCTATACAATATACAGAACGATTTACTGAAGTTATATTTGTGATATCCAGATGAACCGAAAATAAATAAGGAAAATGAAAATATGTTAATTCATATAGGTTAATTAAATTAACACTTATGAACGTCAAAGTTTACAAAATGTCAGCAAATTAACCTACAACCAGTTCGCTGACAAAGTAGAGCCATGAGAAGAACTGGCAAGAAACTCAGGCCACTCATTTTAATCGCCAGGTTATTACAATTTTTGTAAGTTACAGTTTCAAGTAGCATGCAAAGTGACACAGACAATACACTTAACTCTATAGGTAATTAAATACTTACAGCTTTCTATGTTGCAAAGAAAAAATAAAAAGTAAAATGCGTGCTTTACAGGCTGCCTCAATTTGCATATTGCTACAAAAGTACGAAAAGTCAGGGAGAAGTCAAGGGGAGTCAAGGGAAAGCCAGGGAGAAGCGAGGGAGAAGTGAAGAGAAAGTGAGGGGAATGTGAGAGGAAAGTGAGAGGAAAGTGAGAGGAAAGTGAGGAAAGTGACGGGGAAGTTAGGGGAAGTGAGGGAGAAGTGAGGTGGAAGTGCGGGAGAAGTGAGGGGGAAGTTAGGGGAAGTTAGAAGTGAGGGGAAGTGAGTGGAAGTGAGGGGAAGTGAGTGGAAGTGAGGGGAAGTGAGTGGAAGTGAGGGGAAAGTGAGGAGTAAATGAGGAGGAAGTGAGAGGAAAGTGAAGGGGAAGTAAGGGAGATGGGAGAGGAAGGGAGGGGGAAGGGACAAGGCAGGAGCTCTCGAATGCAGGGAAAGGGATAAGAAGTGATAAGAAGGGAGAAGAAAATGAGGGGAACGAAGGAGAAGAAATGGGGAAGTGCTAGAGAAGAGAGGAGAAAGCGAGGAGGCAAGGTAGAGAGAAGTGGAGGAAAGAGCAAGAGATGCTCGAGGAGAGGCAAGGGATGCTGAAGGAGGTGAAGAGGAGAAGAGGGAGGTGAGGAGAGAAGCGGAAACTGTGGAGAGTGGAGAAAAAGGGCGATAGGGAATGAGGGGAAGGGAAAAGTTATTGTAGTGAATATTTGCCTTTGTGTATTGTATTTTTTTTTTACGAGGGATATCTTTAGGTAGGTGAAAGAGGGTTTGTATGAATGGGAGATTAAAAATACTATGGAAAACAGTATTTAAACAATATAAAAATGTCTATTGGAAAAATCAATATTCACGCGAGCGAAGCCGCGGGCAAAAGCTATCTATATACATAAAAGCAAAAGGTCACTCACTCACTCATCACGAAATCTCAGAAACAACAAGTGCTAGGAATCTCAAACTTTGCATGATCGTTCCTATTAGGATATAGGTGCTCACTTAGACGAGATTTTGCAAAATCCATCCTCTATGGGTGTATAAAGGGGTGACAAAGTTTGTATGAAACTTCTATAGTTTTTATAGTAGGATTACCAAATTACTAGAAAATACTCTTTTTTTAATATTCAGAAACTACCCTTATTAAGTGAGCAAATAAGAGTCGAAGTTTGTGTGAAAGTGGTTCATCAGTTTTAGCGGTAGCGGGTTTAAATGAGATTCGCCATAGAGATGGATAATACTGATATTTATTACTGATACAATGTACGGTTGCCGTAAAATCTGGCACCCATCTGAATTTTCACGCGAACGAAGTCGCGGGCAACAGCTAGTCTATAATATGTATGTATTTACAAAAAAAAAAGTATATAAGTAGTATATCAGTTGTTTAGTACCCATAACACAAGCAAATATAATTGCTTAATTTGGGGCTAAGATGGCTCTTTGTGAATGTGGTAGAATATTATTATTATATTATAGTTATAAGGTGCATTTTATGCTTTTTGTTTAATTATCTCAATTTTGGCATATGTGTGGATTGGTTCCTTTTTGCATAAGTAGGTCCAATTGTTTTTTTATGCTTATTAGTTTAAAGTGTAAGTTAAACTTACTTGTGATTTTTATTATTAGTATCTACATTTGTTTTTATTATAAAGTGGTTTGTAAGTCAATTTAAATTTCATAAAAACCATGTTTTAAATTTATGTATTTTAAAAAATGAGTGTATTTTAATAACTTTTAACTTCAGTTTGATCGATAATGATCTAATACTTTATAATTCTGTTGCGTTAAAATGCCATTAAACTATAAGGTTTTAAGTTTAACCGCGTTTAAGCGTAACAATGAATCAAGTTTTGTACTCTTATTTAAACACATTTATAGACTACCAGACTTAAAAGCAGTGAACGGACGTTAACCACGTTTAACATGAGGTAGTTCCACAAGTATTAATGATAAGCTAAATTGACATTATGTGCTATACCGACATTTTAGTTACAATTAAGTTCTTTTGTTTTTTAGGTTTTTAACAAACAATATTTTTTATGAAATAGAGACACTAAAATGCCGTTACGCTAAGCGTAGTGGCATTTTAGCCGCTGATCTATTAGATTTTTGTAACACCAATGGTATACTAAAACGCAAAAAAACGTTTTATTATAAAATTTAATTATATTTACAAACTGACAGGAGAATAAATTGAAAGTATTTCATTTGATCTATATCTTGGTACCTTTAAATCTCAAATAATTGTTGTCATTTGTAAGTGACAACGGTTTCAATTTTTGCCGCGTTTTTTGAGTGTTTACTCAAAACTCGACTTTGGCAGTTAACGGCATTTTAGTTATACCACGGTAGAGCTGGATTTTGAGTTTATTGGTTTAACCCACAGTAGTTATTTTTATTTCTACTACATATTTAACAAACGTCATGATTCTAAACACTCATCTTTGCTTTCGCTACTATATAAATAATAAATATATAAATAATATATACTAAAAAATATACATACTTACTAAACGAAATAATAAAAGATACTAAAAAAATAATTCATTATTTTCGCGTCTATCAGATTTTAGCTCTGCGGTTTCGGACAAGTAAGGTCATTGTCTTATAGTTGTGCTACTGCTACTTGACGCTAGAGGGCGGACTCGCACGCAATGTTTTTTTCGGGTGAGGCGCGGGGTGGTGAGGAAGCGAAACGCTCAAGGTCATATGTGACGGAACGCCCTTAAATGTTATAATTTCTCATGCTTTTGCTATTGCTTTTCTCGGCCGTTACTTATTAAAAATACTGTAAGCTAATTTTTTACCATAAAAGTTTCAAAGACAGTGCGGCACAGTGTAATTACTTATTATAATGTGCATAAATAACAAATACAGATTAAAATTAATTTAGCGAGGCAAACGAACTTATTAATAAAAACTTTTTCTACCGTGGAAATGATTGTACGTGGTAATGGCCGTGAGACTGAATGCCTTTGCCTGTTAGACTATAAAAAACATATCCGTCATTTTTCTTTTTTACTTTTACGCGCGCTTTGTGCAGTTTTGAAATAATTAAACACACGTTTGAAATAATTAGAATATGTTTTGAAATTAGTATTTGTAGATAAGGTGGTTGGGACATATAAAAAAAAAGGTAGTAAGATATTGAAAGAGATTTATGGAGCGAAAATGAATGGGAAAATGGGTAGAGGTCGCCTAAATGTAGATAATAAACGATTTGGTTGTAAATGATAAAAAAACAAGGGCCGGTGGCCGACGTGTGTATGAAAAAATAATGTTGAAAAGACTATGCAGGTATGTTTCGATCGTAGTAAATGTCGTTGTATAGCCTCTGCTTACCCTTAATTGGAAGACAGGCGTGAAGTTATGTACTTACCTATATATGTATTTTATACACGAGTACCTAATTATTGTATAAAAGTTCCGTAGAAGTTGAACGGCACGCAACTTCGATTAAACGTTATGTGTAAAGAGTGAAAATGAAATTTATGAGTTTATAGTTTACGGTCATATACTCTAGAAATGGTGTCACTTACGTTTTTATAACATTACTGAATTATAATGAAGAAGGAATGAAGAACTGTGCGGGATTAAGAAGAATAAAGTATTTTTTAGAGTTCTATTTTGCCTATTCAAATACGGAACCCTAAAAACAGCGACTTTGGTTTATACCATTTTGGGAGATAAAAAGAAAAAGTATAGAATAATAATTCTAAAGAATAGAATAGAAAATTATATTTTACTTTACATAATAAGCGAATGAAGTAAGTAAGTAGGTTAAACCGCAACCTGCATTTATGACCCATAGGTCTTAAAATTATAGTCATTTAAAATATCGTTGCTTTGGAACCACACTTCAAAGAGTATAGTGTTTTTAAACTGTTTTTGTTAAGGCCGGATTCACACGTTGGGCTCAATGGCACTCGTCCAACGTGTGGATCTAGAAAATAGTATTGGCCCCAACATTGGAGGAACGTTGGCAGTGCAATTTTCTCTTTTCACATTTTACTTTTTATTTTTTCTTTACTTCTTTACAACATAGGAAGATGTAATTAATTACCTATAGAGTTACGTGTATTGCCTGTGTTACTTTGCATGCTACTTGAAATTGTAACTTACAAAAATTTTAATATTCTGGCGATTAGAGAGTGGCCTGAGTTTCTTGCCAGTTCTTCTCATGGCTCTACCTTGTCAGCGAACTGGCTGCAGGGTTAATTGGCTGATATTTTGTAATATTTAACGTTCATAAGTGTTAATTTAATTAACTTATATGAATAAATGAATTTGACTTTGACTTTGACTAGATCCACACGTAAGACGAGCGCCGATGGGACCAATGTTGGGGCAAATGTGTGCAGCCCGGCGAAGGTGCAGTTAAAATGCCAAGTTTTTTGTTATTGCAGTTGGCTTCGAGCTGGGTAATTTTTAAATTGGTGGGTTGTCTATTTATGGATAATCGCTTGACTGACGTTAAGGGTAAAAATTACCTGTGCAAATATTTAGCTTGTATATAATTATCTTACTTGCTATAGTAGGTACCTTAAAAAATGTCTGGAAGAGCTACTTACTGGTTCATGAAAGAGCTATTCAAAGTAGATTTACCCATAACACTAAAACGCAGCTCATGGACATGTGTATACTCCTCGTTCTATGGCGCACAGACTTGGTCTTTGACTAGTATTATGAAGTCTAAACTCAAGATTTGCCAAAGAGCTATGGAGCACACTGCGCTTAAAAACAAAGTAGCTGATGTTGCTTAAAAAGTTGCCAAACTTATTGGGCTGGACATGTCTACCGCATGCCAAATTAACTGCGCCCTGTGTACAAAGTTAGTGCCCTGAGACAGTGCGAGGTCGTGGTTGACCAAGAAAGTAAATTTTCACTAGTTTTTAATATTAGCAGGAGTATAAAACATCCAGTGTGGCTGTGATACTCCTCCTGTACAAAATATAGCACATTATTTTGGAAAATTTTAATACAAACTGCATCTAAGTCTACAATTTTGGTCCAAAATTATCTAGAGAAAGAAAATTTAAACGAAAGAAGAAGAATATTTCCAGCTATACTTAACTAATATAATTCTTTCTAGCTAATAATAGGGTTGACACGGGAATGCATGCATTTGGTTGTGACCTGATTATTATACCTATTAGTTTGCTCACAATATAATTATATACATGATATCAATGCATAATGAATATTATTGTTATGGACTGGAAATGACTGGAAAAGTTGATAGGGGTCGTCCTAGACGGATATACGCGGACCAAATATATATGTGTTTGGGACAATTTCAAGCACGCGTAACCGACGTGTGTGTATGAAAAGATTAATGAATATTGAAGAGGCAAAGGAGGTATGTTTGGATCGCAGCAAATGGCCTTCTATACTCTCTGCTTACTCCATTAATGAGAGACAGGCGTGACGTTATGTATGTTTGCCAATACAATGAAAAATACGATCAGATTACACAAAGGGTAGGTATCTAAGTCTACCGAATCACTTTATGGGTGGTCAGCGCGGTTTATAAAGGTACTTATTAATATTTGAGACGACCTGGTAATCATAATCATAATTATTATTATGAGCAACAGTAATATCGAACAAAAACTAATGTCCAACGGTTAACAAGAACCCAATGGCATGCGTCGAATACTCTAACGGGATTGGTCGACACGCGCCACTGAAGTATTCAAGAAAAGAACGCTATGCTCAGTCATTGTTTGAGTCTCGCACGGTTCGGTACTCTGGAATATATTTATAATGCAAATATATAACGTTTTCTCTATATTCTGAGTAATTTAAGACTTTTTTGTAAGGGATGTTTATCTGACTATCGGCGGTTGAATGGTCATTGCTATGAATTTGGGCTCGATCTTGGAGACAAGTAAAATTATATTGAGTTTCTCTGTCGAGAGATTCTCATTATGAACCCTTTTATGGACAGCCATGTTTTTGATGAAGGACAATGAATGTTTTATTGTCATTAGGCCATATCAGTTTACTCCCGGAAAGTGTTAAATCGAAGTCTGGGCTCGTGCCAAATGACAACAGGTTTGGCCGCTGATATGTGCCAATATAGCTGGCGTAATTTGGGACAAATATCTTCTGAAAATGGAGTAAGGCGATGTCGGAATCGTTTATATTTTCTAGATGAAACAAGGTATAAAATCAAATCAAATTAGAATAGAGAAAAACGGCAAAGATTTATTTAAGTCATAAAAAGTGGTACTCCTCGAAGCGCATCAAGTTTGAAACGCACCAAATAAAGCACACCAAAAGTGTTTCTTAAAGCACACCAGTTAGAACAAACAGCAACTAACTGATGATCGGCATAACATTCTCCCTAACATTAATTGTCGCGTTGTTGTTTGTCATAACTGTGCGAACTGTGATTCGGAGTCATTACTACAAACTGGTGCGTATTAAGGAATGCTTTTGGTGTGATTCATTTGGTGCGTTTCAAAGTTGGTGTGCTTCAAGAAATACCCCGTAAAAATATATTATTATCTTGTGTGAAGTCACTAGTATGATTAAAACTAATAAATGACTTTGACTTTGAAAACTCCACACGCGAAGTCTAGATATACTTATTATTATACTTATTATCTATTCATTAAATTTATCTCGTCTGAAATCAACTGACTCCATTTTTTTATATTCAATTGTTTCTTTTAGCGGTTGTTTTTTATTTAAGCGCCTGAGCGGCTCCTGACAGCGATAAAAACTGAGTTTGATTAATTTCTTGTTAATTTGATCTGCATGGTTTGTCAACTAAATGTAAAGAAGCCATTGATCTATCAATGAATAATTACTTTGTATGGTTCTTTGGTTGGGTTGATGTGTTAAAATTGTTAATTCATACAAAAAAAATGTAATTATCTGGCGATTGAAAAGAGTGGCGTGAGTTTCTTGCCAGTTCTTCTCACAGCTCTACCTCGTCAGCGAACTGGCTGTAGGTTAATTAGCTGACTTCATGTAATGTTGACTTTTCATAAGCATCATTCTTTATGATCAAAATGAAATAAATACTTTGAATTTGAATTTGAATTTGAAATAACTTTGCGCGGCGCGGTTTCACCCGCGTCTTTGCTTAATGCTCTGCTCCAGTCGCTAGTAGCGTGATGTTACTTAACTTACTCGGGACTGGGCTAACATACGCAAAAAAGAGTTTCAAATCCGACTAGTTCCAGAGATTAGCGCGTTCAAACAAACAAACAAACAAACAAACTCTTCCGCTTTATTTATTAGTTTTCAGCTGATAAGATGAAAGAAGCATACATAGTCGAAATGGCTCAGCGATTAAAGCACCCGCTTCGTATACACGAGGTAGTAGGTTTGAAATTGGGCAAGTGCCAATGTGATTTTAGCTAATTTATGTACTTACTTTTTAGGTTTACCATTAGGTACTGACGATGATAGAAAAATTTGAATTGCCAATTCGTCTTGAGCTTGACTAGCGATCAATGCTTTTGTCCCACAGTGGGACAGTGGGCAAAAAATAACTAAAACAGGAACAAGGAAACGCAATTTCTTCCTAGTCATCACATTAAATACCATGAAAACAACACCACGTCACGTTCAACCCATCGCCACAATAGATCGACATCTAAATAATTCATTTGCTTACATAACATTAAGTGTTTGTTAATATAAAGTAAACTAGCCTTCAACAGTGCGGTTTCACACGCGTTAAGTTTAGTATATTTTTGGCTACTGCTCAGCTTTCATTCCCAGTAGCGTGATGTTATATACCCTATAAACTGCTATAAGAACTTAGCTATCAAAAGCAAAAGAGTTATCCAAATCCGACTGGTACTTGCAGAGATTAACGCGTTCAAACAAACCAATAAACTCTCCTGCTTTATATTAGCGCCATTTTGAATTGTCGGCCATTTTCTTAGCTTTCCTTAGAAAGTGTTTATGTTTAATGTATGGCTGTAATGCATGGTAGTGTTTACTTAGGTAAAAGTGTGTATTTATGTATGACTGCAATATGTGTTTCGTAATTGTTTTAATTGGTGACTTTCTTTTGGCGGTTGTGGTGTAAGTACCTATTATGTGTTGTCGAAGGGGTAAGCGAAATCAAAGATTATTATTAACCATATACCAATTCTATTTTCTATAAGTAATGGGTGTAGCAAAATCTTCCAACACTTTAGAGTTCTGTATACAGTAGTGGATGTCTTTCAGCAAAAATTATGATGATAAATTCGAGTATGACTGGCCTGTTGGTCTAGTGGTTAGTGACCCTGACTGCTAAGCCGGAGGTCGTGGGTTCGATTCCCACCCAGGACAAACCTTTGTGTGATGAGCATGATTGTTTGTTCTGTGTCTGGGTGTAATTTATCTATAATATGTATGTATTTACAAAAAAAAAATGTTTATAAGTAGTATATCAGTTGTTTAGTACCCATAACACAAGCAAATATAATTGCTTAACTTGGGGCTAGATGGCGCTGTGTGAATGTGGTAGAATATTATTATTATATTATATTATAGCTGACACATACATACATAACTTCACGCCTTTTATCCCCGAAGGGGTAAGCAAATGTGTTTAGCCACCCACGTTTTTCCATTTTATTTTGGGTCCCATGTAACATGGGACGAGCCTGTTGCCATATATCGGGCACAATTCCAGACTACAGGCTAATACTGGGATTTTCTCGATAGAAAAACCCAATATTACCCGACGCGGGAATCGAACCCGAGACCTCTGCGTGGTAATCCGTACACAGTACCACCAACACACTGATGCAGTCTCAAAATATATGAATTAGAAACAGTTACAACGTGAGAACTTATACCTACTGTATTGTAACTAGCCGAACATTAAGAGCAAATACTCCATCTTGCACTGTAGCTACTGTTTGGCGTTTTCTTTTATTTTACAGGTTTTTACAGAGGCCCTAGACAAGTGTATGTTAAAAAATATATGGGAATGATTTATGCTATATGTTTTTCAACCATGATTCCTGTGACAGAAGGAAAAACAAAAGCGATACGACAGAAGTAAGAGCGACAGAGATCTACAGAAAAATGTATGAATTTGACATCTGTCACGGGAATCGTGCTACGATGGGTCTATCGACAATGTTGGCGTTAGCTTATGTCAATGCCATATATTTTTTAATCTGTTCTATGAATAGAATAGAAATATATGCTACTTTTAAAGGCCCGCAGGTTATTGCTAAAATAGTTGTGATCGTTAATCAATCAATTAATCAAATAGTTTATTTGCTTAAAATGTGGTACAAAAGTTGTTACAGTATTTGTTTGTGCAGAAACACATTTTGACAAATTACGTTAGCTTGCAAATATTATTAAAATTATTATATTAATTATTCACAAACATTCTATAGATAAATTTAATTAAAATTATCACACAATTATTCACAAATATTACATAATATTGCGGATAATCGTATACAAACCCAGTTCGTGCTGTCTTGTAAAAATGTTATCATGGAGTGCAAACCTGGCGCTTACGAGCCGAGGGCTTTACTATAAATGTACGTGTCAAGAGGCCAGCAGCTCCTTCTGCTTGAACGTCGGTTTTATCGCATTTTTCATACAAACTTTTATCACTTATTTCAACCCCTTCAAGCCATTTTTTCGCGATAAAAGATAGCCTATGTTGTTTCTCAAAGTCTATTCTATCTCTATACCAAATTTCACCAAAATTAGTTTAGTGGTTTAGGCGTGAAAGTGTAACAGACAGACAGGCAGAAGTTACTTTCGCATTTATAATATGGTTTGAGTTGACGGAGCCCGCCTATTACACATATCTACACGCCGTAAATTCTAACTCAGGAATATAATAATGTAAACTTTTTAAAGCCGTATGCTTTATATGCTCATGATCGCGAACGTCATGACATGAGCCAAGACTTACTGTGACTAAGTTATAATAGCTTCCAACAAACCTGCCAACTGTAACCGTCATCCAAACAGCGAAAAAGGGTAACCAGTAACCACTGATCAATTAAATGGAAGATTTTTTTTGGATGAGAATACAAAGCCGCCATAGTGGAGGCCAAAATACCAGCTGTTTGAGACTGGCTTTTGAAATGCTGGCCACCACTTCTTGATTCTACTGACTGCTCTAGATGGAGTGCAGTCACTTTGGTAGGCTAATACGAGTATAAAAAAGGCAAGTTGTAAATTACATTTTTGACCGACTTCAAAATGGAGGTTCTCAATTCGGATAGTAGATTAGTTTTTTTTTTTTCATATGTAGGTATGTGTGGTCGGTTATTTGTAAAACGATTTGGAAAATTCCATTTTTATTTGAAAGGGTATACTTTGAAATTAGGCTCACATTTTTTTATAAATAATGGTTCAGTAGTTTGCTTTTTAACCGACTTCAGAAAGGAGAATGTTATTAATTCGGATCGTATGTTTTTTTTTGTATGTTTGTTACTTCATAACTCATAACTCGGTCATTTTAGTTTTATATTTTGTAAAAACGTATACAAGGAGTAAAGATAATATGTAAAACAACGCGTTGATGTCTTTTGTGACGAGACAGTTTTGAACTCGGTTTTTTTTTTTTTTTTTAAATTAATATTATTAAACCAAATCTTTAAAGCTAAGTACTTGTAATCATAACCAAATCAAGCCAGATCATTTTGCTGATACGTTTCTCAGTCGAAGTCAGAAGCTATTATACTAGTAAGTACTCGATAAAGTTTACAATAGGTACCTACCTCCTATAATACCGTCGGCACTCGGCACCGGGAAGCGATGTACCGTTACGTTGCCCCAGCGCCAGCGCCAGCGCTGCCCGCGCGCATACGTTGGCGGTTGACTAGTGATGCACAAGAACCGATATTATAGTATCGATAAATGATTATTTATGACTGTTTCCAATCGAGATGGCGTAGTGGTTAAAACCACCGCTTCGTATGTACGAGGTAGTGGGTATGGACACCAATGTAACTTTTTCAAATTCATATTTACCTACCAAATTTTTTAAATTTACCTTTGACATGTGTAGTCACAACCTATAAAATAAAGCAGATATGACGCAAAGTATCGGGTAAATATATAGGTTTATATGTATAATATGTATGTATTTACAAAAAAAAGTATTTCAGTATGTATATCCGCATTCTAGAACGCATAACACAAACTATAATATATGCTTATTTTGGCTTTAGATGGCGTTGTGTGCAGTTGTTGTGATATTATATTTATTTATTTAAGGTAAGTTTAAATGTCAAGAAATAATATTCTAGACTAGCAACTACTTAAAATGTACTCTGAATGGTATAAAATAAAAATATTGGGGGTCTTCCTCGAAGTTTTAAAACGCACCAAAAGTATTCCTCGAAACGCACCAGTTAAAAAAACAATAAAAAATATTACTACTGGTGCGCTTCTATTAGTGTGCTTCATTTGGTGCATTTAAAAGTTGATGCGCTTCGAGTAAAACCTCTATCGACTAAACACATAACTTGTGTCCCATCACTAGTTAGCACTTGGATTGTAAAGTAATTAAGTGTTATGGCCGCGAGTTGCCGGCTTCCTTGTTTTAGTCTATGATTTATTATGAATACATTAGAAGGTAACGGGATTTTATTCAATGTTTATTATGTTGCAATCGCAGGGATGGCCTAGACGCTAAAAACTGAGTAAGGTAGAGCGATCAACTGCTAAGGAAGAATATATATGTACTTTCTACTTCTTGTAGCATTTGACGCCTACTTTTTGGATGTCGATTGACAGCGATACTATAACTAATCCTTTCTGGTGCATCTGTTCATAATACTCAAAACTGCAACCTGGTTTTTCACTATATATTAGACTACCGCGGCGCGGTTTCACCCGCGTCTTTGCTTACTGCCCTGCTCCCATAGCCAGTAGGGTGATGTTACATAGCCTGTAACCTTCCTCGAGAACTGGGCTATCATATGCAAAAAGAAATATTCAAATCCGACTGGTAGTTCTAGAGATTAGCGCGTTCAAAAAAACAAACAAACTCCACTTTATACTGGATTTACTTTGTTTATTCTGATTGTATCTCGTTCTATGAACCAAATAAATAAAGAAATTCATCTAATATTATTTATTTCATGTCGATAAACTAGTTTCGGCCATGTGACGTCACAGTCTTAATTAGTAGCGCGAGTTATAATTGGATGTCTATGCATACTCGTAGTATAAGAAGAAGTAGTTGGAAAGCGTCTGTCTGCTTATACGCGTTAATCTCGAGAATCACCCAAAGGATTTCGATGCGGTTTTCACTATTTATTAGTGAATTTCTTGAGGAAGATTTAGCTATATTATACATCAAACTATCACCAAGAGAAGCCGAGCAGGAACGATAATAGTACATAAACCACCAGCAATGGATAACAACTTTTAGTACGTTGCGAAGCAAGGCGGTAGTAAATTAATAAATTAAGAAAATATACAGTTGGAATTTTAATAAGTGTGACATTCGCATAACTTATCACAAGATTGTCGTGTAATTAGCAATCGCTGTTAGTAAAATTAATTTTGATTTATAGTAATTTCTTTCAAAATTTTAATTTACTACTACACCTTTTGCGGTAGGCAGCGGCTTCGCAGTCTCTGGCATTGAAGAAGTCCATAAGCGACGGTTACTACATTACGATCAGGGGCCTAAGTCTGCTATCACAATAGTGTCAGAATTTATTTTTTTATTAAAGCTAAGAACAAAACTTTGCCATACATTGTCAACAAGACCACATTATTGTACTGTAGGCCTAATTACTCTATCGTTCCTTTTTCTCCTCCTCTCCAAATTTCATTGTATTTTCGTGGGATTTTTGCAATAATTGTTATTATTATTAATCGTTTATTTTCAGATAAAGAAATCCATACACATTTAAGACGTAAAATTATACACATAGATACTTAATATAGTAAGTACAATTAAATATAAATATAGTGAGTCAAAGATGAGAGGTGGCGACGATTGACAGACTCAGCCAGGTGTTCTAAGGATATGCAGCTCAGTGAATCTATCAATCACCGCACCATCCATTCTTTCTGCAAACATGTTTAGTATACTGTTGGTGCTACCCCACAGCCTGTGCACCAGGGAGGCTACTTTCTTACGCATAAGTGCAAAGAAATCATATGTGCAATACAGAACATGGTCTTGTTGATAGATTACATGGTATACTTATCTTACACAAACTTAGTACAAACTTGTACTTAGTCAATATAAGTATTAGGAACAGTCACATAATGTTTTTATTGCGTTGACATACTAAATTTTGAAAGCTTCAAGATTTTGCAGTTAAGAGTATTCGATATAAATTTCAGCTTGATACCTTCACGTGAGAAAAAGGTCTTGCCGGACAGACAGCCTAACAGACAAACAGTCACACATGAAAGTTATCCTATATGGGATCCATTTTGCCTTTTGAATACGGAACCCTAAAAATAAATTAGAATAAAATGAGGATGACCTCAAACTCATCTTCTGCACAAAAAATACTAAACGAACAATCGATACAAAGGTTATTCAGTTCTGAAACTAATCGGAAATAGTCACGGACCATCGATTCGGAATCGTTCCGAATTTACGTAAGCCGATTAACGATTACGTAATGTTGTAATGTCGATAGAATTTAGATTATCGATACTTGAATTGATTTATGTAATTAGGTGGGTATTATGTTGGTGTAATTGTTGTTGTTGGCTGGAAATTAAATAATACTTTGATTTTCTTTCCAATTTTGTTGGTCTTTTAAGCTGAGTGTCAAAAGAAATGCCGTCGCAGTTTGTCGTGTTAGCAATTGGGGTTATGTCCACCACTCCTAGTTGCAACTAACTGCTTACAGCCAGACTGGAGTCATTAATAGGCTTATATGCAAAAGCAGAATTAGTTGCCTATCTGATATAGAATTTTATCAAGAAGATCATATCTGCGCAGAGGGGGCAGACCCCTCACAAGGTGGACCGGCAACCTGATAATGGTGGCGGGCAACCGATGGATGACAGCGGCTCACGACCGGCCAAGCTGACAAAAATTGGTCTATGTCCAGCAGTGGACTTCTTACGGCTGATATGATCATATCTAAAGATTGCAGTATTGCACAGAGATTTTTAACATCAAAGAAAAGTAGACTCAAATACTTTACATCTGCAAGTATTAGCAAACAACCTAAGTTTCTCAACTTAAGTATACAAGTACACTATCCCCGAAACGAGCAATTTGTCAAGAACAATAGCAAATGTTAGGCAATACACACATTTGTCTGATAGGTACCTACATTCTAACTGTAACACAAACAATAGATTTGGACTAATAGGCGATGGCAATAATATTACGTGAAAAATTATGAAATTTGTAATGCCCTAATAGGCTCACTTGAAATAGCGAGTACCAATGTGGAATTTAAATTATTAAGTACTTAGTTATTTTACGTACAATAGATTCATCGAGCTCTGGCCACGAGCCTCTGAAATCTCTATATAAAGCGAAATAGTTTGTTTGTTTGAACGTGCTAATCTCTGAATCTAAACTATCAGTCAAATTTGAATAATTCTTTTTGCGTATGATAGTCCAGTTCTTGAGTAAGGTTATAGGCTATAAAACATTACGCTACTGGTGACGGGAACAGAGTAGTAACCAAAGACGCGGGTGAAACCGCGCTGCTAAAAGGTGGTATTAATATATAAGTCTGAAAGGAACCATCAGGCAATGTCAAGTCACTTTGGTAGGCTAATATAAGAAACCCTAAAACAGGTATATCGAGAGTATAACTTGGCTCCTAATTTATCTATTTCTCAAGTCTACATTTAAGATGAAGTTACATCGATTAGATTAGATGTTCACGGTCTGGTACAACCTTTTAAACTCTACACTATTGTTCAGATCACTATAGCCGAAGGCCGCCATACGTACTTCAAACAATTAAAACACAGCAGTACATAGAAATATTTGGTAGAAAAGACGTACGGCATTTAAGGAGGCATCAGTTTTAGTCTTTATTTGTTAGTATATAGGATACAATTTTGTATAAACTTAATTCTCGTGCTATTTAGTAACAATGCGCATAAAAAGCTGCTGCTATTTTAATTGTATTTTTTTAAGGCTTTTTTGAAGAGGGGTAGGGTATGCCCTATGGGTATGCGCAAAGTCAAAGTATTACGCGATTTTTACAAATTCGCTAGCTCTTCTTCTTTGTCCAATCCTTTTCCCCGTAAGTACGTTTGCGCCAGAGCTAGATATAATAAAAAAATATAATAAGTCTGTTTACTGTCCCACTGCAGGGCAAAGGCCTCTTCTCATATATAGAGAAGACATGAGCATTAATTAACGCTTGCTCAAGGCGAATTGGCAATTTCAGAATTTTAAGTCCTCACGATGTTTTCTTTCACTGTCAGTTCAAAATGTCCAAGATAAACTTAGAAAGTAAATATGATTTGATAAATCGCCTTGGTACTTGCCCAGATTCGAACCCACTACGAGCTAGCTATGTAAGTAATAGGTGTATTATGTATGTACCAATTATACATCTTAGAACCTTATCAAAGCCAGTTCTGCCGTTTCGATGACAGCGGAGAAACAGACAAAAGGAAATGACGATTTTGCTGTTTATATTGAGAGCTACTGATATTGTAATGTTTAATTTATCCAAGATTTTATGTATTTTATCTTCTAAGCCCCATCGTGTCGAACTGTTAGCATGTTTGCACTATGGCGCCTTTAGAGCGGGCGCAAATTAGAATCATTTTGTCTATGGGCAGTTTTGTTCTATTATTCCATGACATTAGAATGTATGAAAGTTCGCATACGGTACGAAAACTGCCTGGCCCTAGTGTCCAAACAAACACGACGGAAAGTCTAAGGACAGTCGGCTCTGCTAATGTGCGCCCGGCCATATAAAATGCTATTTCACTGTACGTAATGAGGGTGTTTATGAAAATTTTCGCCAACAGTTGGCGCCACTTTTTGACAGCGCAATCAAAACAAATATTTTTCAGTGTTCATTTTAGCAATTTTAATGTTTAATTAAAAAAATGGATAATTTATGTGTAAAAGGACAAAAGAAAATTGCTGAGAGTGTTGTCTATAATGGCACCCACGAGGGGGTAGCACCGATGCGTCAGGTCTAGCGCTTTTTGAAAGTTAATCCCTGATTGGCCCAATGTGACAGTTGAAGTGGCGCCAACTGGTGGCGAGAATTTTTAAGTTTTAGGTTTTAATTGAGCTACATAAGTAAAGAGAAATCTTTGCCCTACTACCTAAATTATAAAACGTAATTTAATATTCAATCTACTAACAAGATCAGTGAATCTAAATTTTCTTTGTTCATTATTAAGCGCTCATAAATATACTTATTAGAAGTAAGCAGGTGAAAGTATGCATATATGAAGTTAAACTGTACTTGCGCGGTAATTATTAAGCAGGGCACTTTCCAACAACATACTTTAGGAGTTACCTCGAAGCGCACCAATTTTGAAACGCATCAAATGAAACGCACCAACATTATCTATTCCTCGAAATATCCTAATCTGGTGTTCTAACTAAAAATATTACTACTACTACTAATAGAAGCAATTAAGCACACGAGATATAAAAAAACCTTTTATGCTTATTTGTCTACAACTTCTATAAGATTGTTGCGATCTTTTTTCTTAGCAAAATAAAGAACTTTCCTACATTTTAAGACTAAAATTAGTTCAGCTCTGCTAGACAAAAGCTTGTATAGTTTGAATGTTATTGTCATAATTTGGTAGGCTTGTATAAAAAAAAAACTATGACTCTGTGGTCTTTCAGTATGCAAAAAAAAAATTAAATTTTTTTAAAAATATGGTTTCGAAACAATGAAATTGCGCTTTTTTAGAGTCAGATCAGATTTTGAGGTATGTTTGGATAAGCAGCAAATGGCGATCTATAGTCTCTGCTTACCCAATTAATGGCAGACAGGCGTGAGGTTATGTTTTTTTGTATGTATGTTTATATATGTTTATTTTAATATTAGCCTACCAAAGTTACTCCACCCCGCCTGATGGTAAGCAGTCAGTGGAATCCAGAAGTGGTGGCCACCATACCATCGTCTTAAAGTGCTGGTATGGTGGCCTTCACTATGGCGGCTGGGAATGGGGTTAGGGGAAAGGAATGAGGAAGGTGAGGAAAGAGGGAAGGGAAAAATTGGGCCTCCGGCGCTCTCACTCACCGAACAAAACGCAATAGTCGGATACTACTACTCTTACGTCGATCTTCTATGAGAGGGTAGTACTTTCCCGGACGATTCAACCCATTCATGCTGAAACCAGCGTGGATCTACTAGATGTAGATATTATGTAAGGTAAAGCAGCGTATTTACTTACTTACCTTGCTGAAGTGACAAAATTCTTAGATCAGAACAGACCTACTTCAGTGCAGTCTTCAGGCTGATTCTCATATCAACATACTTTGATATGACACAAAAAACAGACAAAAATAACAAACTCGCATTCATAACCCAGATAATAAAGATAAGTTTAAAATAAAAAAAACGGGTGCGAAAAGATGAATGAACTTGTAAAAGAAAGCTGTACGCGATATAATTCATGCATATTAATGTTTGTTTATAAAACTTGCACTCTGTTTGCTATCAAGTTCATAGTAATGTACGAATAGTATTTAACATTTTATACAACTAAAGCGGAAAAAAACGCGCCACGTGAGAATCGATGCAATAATTTCTATTGTAGATTATATTTCTCGAAACGCAACAATTTTGAAACGCACCAAAACGCACCTGTTCGTGGTAATTATTATTAATTCATTTACTACTAACATATATCTAAATATAATTAATAGATACAAGAGCCCATAAAACAGCTTACGCTTACTAACTAATGGGGATATGTGAGACTCTATATTATTACAAAGTGTTTATTTATTGCCATTTGTAGGTTGGTTATACTATTTATTGTTAAAATTTTGTTATTTGTTCTAACAGATGCGCTTCGAGGAAAACTTTCGGTGCGCTTCATTTGGTGCGTTTCAGATTTGGTGCGCTTCGAGAACACCCAGTGAATTACTGTGACTCCTGTAAGTCAGGATTAAGAGTGAAAAACCATTACCGGGTTGACTGCTAAACTTTATTTAAACTTAATTTGTAAATTGAAGAGTTAGAAATAAATAAGCTCTCAGTTTATATCCTAAGGAGCGGCGAGAGCAGTACCCTCACAAGGCGGACCGACGACTTTATAAAGGTGGCGGGCAACCAATGGATGAGAGCAGCTCACGACCGGCCGGGATGGCGAAAATTGAAGGAGGCCTACGTCATTCAGCTAATATTATAATGATCATGAGTTTATATCAGACAAACTTACTTAACGTATGAAGTATTGCTTACATCAAATTTTGTAAGTAGGATCTAAATGCTGGATACATACCTGTTAACAAAGAGAGCATTTTATTAAAAAAAAGTTAAAATACATCAAAAAAATATTTTTTGTTTGTCATAATTTCTGAAAGGCTGATCAACGAAAAATTAACTAATCACCTGTTAAATCTCATGTGAAGTATTTAAAAACATATGGATACTTCGTTTAACACTTTTAGGGACAGTAAACGTATATGGCCGTGATAACAATAAAACATCTATTGTGTCTACAGTAGTGTCCATGAAAGTGTTAATTTGATCTAATTAGTTACTAATTAGATCACATTAAACTAATCAATTTTGCTTCAAGCAATCCAATTCGTACTTCACATGAGATTTAACAAGTGATTAGTTAATTTTTCGTTAATCAGCCTTTCAGAAACTGGAGGATAGTAACGTAAAATATTAATATGACAAAATGTTGTTCTCAAAGTAAAAACCAGGGGCGTTGTATCTCACGCAATTATTTTACGCTGTCACCAACTTTATGGTCATGCTATTTCAATTTCAAGCTAGCGAGAGATATTATTAACACTATGGCAAAAATTGCTGATGAGACAGCAATTTTTGCTATAAGTAATTTTTTTTTACATTAGCCTACCAAAGTGACTCCACCCCGCCTGATGGTAAGCAGTCAGTGGAATCCAGAAGTGGTGGCCACCATACCATAAGCTGTCGTCTTAAACAGCTGGTATGGTGGCCTCCACTATTGCGGCTGGGAATTAATGGGGTAAGGGAAGGGAATGAGTACTTAAAAATAAATAAAATAAAGTAAGATATAGCCTACAGTATATTTTTTTTGTTTATTATTTGAATATCTTAGTAATTTTATTTATTTTATTTATTATACTAAACATATAAAGAAGTGCTTCTCCTAGTTCTAATAAGTACTAAGTATGTGCCACACAATCGCTAGAAGTAAGCGTGGCAATTGCAAACATCTCTAGGCCTATGCAGCAGAAGTTTTCAAATAAGATAATAAATAAAATTATTATTTACAAATAGATTTAGGTCCTTATTAAACATTTCATATTTTGTTACATAAATAAATAAATAAAAACTAAAATAAAAATATGAAGTATGTTGATTCACAGCTATTATTCTCCGGTTAAGTGCAAGTCAAATTCGCGCAGCGAGCGTTTTGTATAAACTTACTTTTGATACATATTTTTTTTATTTGGTTTTTCACAGCTTCAGGATGTTACAGAAAAGAGTATAAATTTACTCCATGCGTTGAGAAAAAAGTCCTGACAGACCGACAGACAGACAGACGAACAACAAAGTGATCCTATATGGGTTCCATTTTGTCTCTTGAGGTACGGAATCCTTTTTTTTTCTTTTTTAAGTCACAATACACATTGCGGCTTATAGACACACACCATTTTGTTACAAAATCCAGTAATACAAAGCCCAATTATTGAAAAAAGCCAGCTTATACTTAACTATGCCAATCAAATTTCATATACCTACCACTTGCATGATATGAACCAATTTCAACAACCGGTAATAATCAGACACCTAAGTATAGCATGATCTTTATTACGAAGACTTAAGACTCATATTCGTATGTATTTCAGTTTTTCAAGTGAGAAAATTCTTCCAAATATAGCATAGTTTTTATTACTATGAGTATAAGACTCATATTTCTGTAAATTTTAGTTGAAAATTGTATTGATCGGTTAGAAAACGCTATGTTACGAAACCTTGTTTGCAGTAATTTTGTATTGGAATGCTGTAATCGATTAAATTGGCTTGTATTTCTAACGCAATTTTTGTAATGCGTTTAAATGTATCAAATCATTATTATTACCTGACCGTGTTTTTATCTGTGTTATCTAGTCGGGGTATTTCATGAAGCGCACCAACTTTGAAAAGCACCAAAAGTATTCCTCGAAACGCACCAGTTTGGTGCGCTATCAGGTAATACCCCAAAAATATTACTAGGTACTAGGTGCGTATACTTCGCGATTACGCAAAAAATACTAAATGAATTTTGATGAAACTTTACAGTAATGTAGCTTAAACATTAGATTACGACATAGGCTATATGTATGATAAGAAATAAGAAATAAGAACATTTATTTGCTCAGAGTACAGGTGAAACCAGGTGGCTTAATGGTAATAAAAGTACATACCGTAATCTGCCTAGAAAAGGCATGCAAATGTTACAATAGGTGAGTATTGATCTAAATTATAATTACCATCAATCTAAAATAATATTACATCATTCATCATCAATATTATTATCAATACGTACATCATTATTATTATTACATTATTGCCAACACATCATTTATATCATTTGAATATTATTACATTATATTAATAAGTAATTTATAAAGATTTTATGTTAATTGGTCAAAATATGCACCAGTCTTAATTTAACGCGGACGTAGTCGCGGGCAGAAGCTAGTAAAATATTTGAAGGTGTTAATTATAAACTTTACATCATAAATAAGTCTTAGAAGGTTAATAGCCATCAATACGAGAAAGTGATTGCGTGATACCAGTATTGTACTGACAACATTATATATGCGGCGTACAGAGGCGCCACTATCTGCGTGCAATCATTCAATGGTATTAAAATGCGTTAGTTCCATTTTTGGCCACGGTGTACGTAAGTTTGTTGTTATACGAAAGTATCGGCATTGTTATCGATGGTGAAAATGTTTGATTATTGAGTTTTACTCAATTCGATGTATTTACACAGTTATTTGGTACCTTCGTTGCGTAATGTTGTAGGATTTTATTAGGTACTAGCAGTTCTTTATTACTGCGCCCCTTCCATTAATCGTAGCGTGATAATACAAAGTCTTCCTCAAAAATTTAGCTATCACTAGATGCGTTTAATGCCTCTAGCTAGCGTGCCTCTAGTGCCTACTATGTGAACTAAATTTGTTCAAATTATTTATTTATTTATTTATTTATTTATACAAATACAATTGAATTAATTAATTAATTTTTTTTCATTGATTTACGGCTGTCACTGGCGTCATGAACTCGTATTAGATCTAAAGTGGAAGAGTTTGTTTGTCTGAACGTGCTTATCTCTGAAACTACTAGTAGGATTTGAAAAAATATTAAAAAATATTATAGCTCAGTTCTTGAAGAACGTTATAGGCGACGGGACCAGAGCAGTTAGCAAAGACGCGAGTGAAATGAAAAAAAGCTAGTATCTAATAATGATACTAATGTACTAAAACTAAATAAGTAAGATTGAACAAATCGCATAGATAATGATAGAGCAGGTTTGATGCCTGGGCAAATCGCTAGGGGTCGCTCTATACGGACCGGACCAAATAGAAGATGTATTTATTGACAACAGGCACAATTACAAACGCCCGCGACGTTTGTAAGAAAAGATTAATGTAAGTGAAAGACGCAACGGAGGTCCTGTATGTTTGTCCTGTGTGTAGATCGCAACAAACGACGGTCTAATGTCTCTGCTTACCCCATTAACAGGAGACAGGCTTGAAGTTTATGTATGTAAGATGTGACGTAAATTTGATAAAGACAGAATTGCAGCAGGCTGACTAATTAATTTTTGTTATAATACAATATTGACAAACACATTATGTTACATCTGTCATTGAAATTGTTATCAAATATCAAATTATATAATAATATTATGAACTGTTTGTTGTTAAATATTTAAACTA
The DNA here is from genome assembly GCA_963082885.1 of Parascotia fuliginaria. NCBI lineage: Eukaryota > Metazoa > Arthropoda > Insecta > Lepidoptera > Erebidae > Parascotia > Parascotia fuliginaria. Next base: position 11,249,983 of record OY720193.1, on the reverse strand, counting down.
ATACAACAAAGTAGACAGACCTCTCACAAGATGGACCGACGACCTTATAAGGGTGGCGGGCAACCAATGGGTGAGGGCGGCGATCGATCGGCTAAAGTGGCGAAAATTGGTGGAGGCCTATGTCCAGCAGTGGACTTCTTTTAGCTGATATAATGATCATGATGATAAAAAAGTGCCAATAACGATTCTCAACTTTTTGACCTGCGAGTATCTATGGAAAGTAAGGTTTTATTAGAAGCATATGTCAATATTTTTAAATTCTCTCCTCTTAAAAACTTGAGAATTTACGTAAAAACGCAGTACATCCTTGAGGACTTGGCCTGGTGTACCCTTTTTATGTCTCTGCATGGTGTCTTACTTAGATTCAAGTTCATGATTATGAAACCAAGTTACATCCCGAGGAAGAATTCACCTCAATAAATTATGTTTATCTTCATTGTTCATTGTTCTCGGTACCTATCTTGCACTGATTTTTACCATGGCAAGAGGATTATGAAGAATCTTAAAAAAGATTGTATCTGGTACTCCAAACATCTTTGCGTAATCTTCAGACGAGCATCGTCTAATATTTTTTTCTTTATTTTATCGATTAATATTGAAGTAGTCACTTCAACAGATCGGCCTGGTCGGAGCTGCTTTTCAAGTGATTCTCTAACAAGCTTAAAGAGACTATACTACTTAGAAAAAAATCTTTGTTCAGGAAAAGAGACTCCGTAAACAAATGACATTTCTACTAGTATAGTATGAGCTGTTTTACTTACTTTACTTGGTTTATTGACTGGAGTTTATGGTGAGACATGATTTACTTTGTTCGATAGTGGCGGATAGTTTTACAGACCGACGAAATGTTATAGTGTGGGTGACTGGTACCTTAACTCCGTTGCCCGCCGTACATGACTCAAACACTTTGAACGCCATGCAACCAGACACAATAGAAAATCTATTGTTTGCGGTCACCGGTAACCGACGTGGCGTAAGACTTAAGAGAAGAGGCCTTTCCCTGCAGTATGGTAATATCGAGCTGGTATGATGATGAGAAGACTAGTATGCTTGTTAACCACAACTTGAGGACTTCAGCGAGCCACATAATAGAATAAAACAAATCACACAAATCGATGACACTATTAGTCAGTAGGGCACAATAAGATGTACTGAACCTAAGAATGTCGAACAAGCGGTCACGGTCTGGTAAACAAGCCTTTCTCTTTCAACCGACGATGTTCACCATTGCAGACTTTGAAGATATTTTACTTATAATGTTAGTTTCAGCTTCAATGGATCAGAGAAGTATCTTGTTTAGCAGAGAATATCTTTTAAAAACAATTTTTGGCCGACTGCTTAAGTCAAGAAGGATTATGTTTTTCCCTAATACAGCCTTAGGCTTAATGGGTTTTGATATATGAGGTGTCATTAGATTCGTATTAATTGTGGAAGCGACATATGGTATATAATATTGCAATGTAGCGTCGGCAAGAAAAAAAACGGGTTTCTTTCTTTTCAGTTTGTGTTATGCAGACAGGTTTTCGTTTTTTTTTTTAAATAAGTATATTTTATTTTTTATTGCTACTTTAAGACAGAAATGAGTTAAAAATTAAGAGGTACCTACCTAATAATAAAAATCAAAAGAAAAGATACTGTACAATGTAGATAGGTTTAAAATTCTTTTAAGGTGTATTTAAAAGTTACATTCAGTTGTACTACATGCTTTGGCTGTAAGTTAATTGCCCGACATTTTTTGTTTTTTTTTTTAATGTTTCTTTTTGAGTTTTGTATTTAAGATGTCACAAACTATGACTTGATGACCAGAACTGGACGTCTAAGATGATGACGAGAAAGCGTCTTTTTATAATTATTAAACAATCTAGTGTATATTTACCAAGTTTACTTAGTACGGTAGGGTAAGCAGTAATTATAGCCGGAAAGATAAAAGATAATGATAGCATTAATTTAACACACACACCTTCTTGAGTTTGTAAGAGAAATTAACTATTTAAACCGTATACATGAAAGTTTAACGTAGGAGATATAACATAAAAGTAGTACTATTTTGCCCTTTTTATAAACGACGCACGTGAGTGATATATGTCAAGTAAAATATGCTTTTAACGTGCTTAAATTAAGACAGAATTTTCTACAATTACAAGCAATTATAGGTCATGGTATTTTCATTTAATAGAGGCAATTGACGAGAACGGCTTAGGATCGTTCGAAATTGGAGTGGACGTCTACACACTCTATGAGGATAATGTTGAAAGGCAGTTATGAGGGTTTACGCGTCATGAGTGGTAACGCAATTTAGTGTAATATTTTGTGGTTTTTAATTTTTATCACTTATTCGAAGCGAAAGCTGTTTAAAAAGTAAGAATTCATTGCGTTTACAATTCTATTATATGCAAATAATACATTTGAAACTTAAGTTGCGTTATTTTCATAGTAAAATAACTGTAAGCATTATGGTTACTTACTTTTTTTACAGCTTTCACCTAATTCTAGCATGTTAACAGAACATATTTTTAAAATATAGCTGAGGTTATATGATAAAAATTAAGCACAAAATATGATATGAAATTGCGACGTTGCTTCTCATGATGCGTAAAAAGCTCTTAATCACGCATATCGGTGCTGAAACCACCAAGGTTTATTTACTCAAAAATTACGACAAAACACAATCTTTTTTTTATACAACTTTGGTGGCAAACTAACATACGGTCTACCTGATGGTAAGTGGTAACCGTAACCAATAGAGATAGCTGTGTTTTCTAAGCATGGTAGAAGTAATAAAGCTTAGAAAACACAACCAAGCCATTGCCGACCAAGGAGTATGAGGTGAGGAAGGAAAAAGGAAACGGAAGATCTTTAATACTTAGTCGAAAGAATATCCTTACTTTACCCAACCCGGGCATCGAATCTGAAATCAATAGGTGACAGCCCATACAAACTACCACCGAACCACGTGACGGCAGCAGTGGTATCAAATAGTAGCAAAAAGGTAGTATATTTTGGAATTTTCCAAAAATCATATATCTATATTAGTCCAGGGGTTCTGACGTTTAAGATAAATTGACGTCAACATCTAAAACGAACAGAGGCTCAACCACAACCTCATATAGCAATCTTATTATAACCTTACTTTGTCTCTGTCCTTGTTTTCAATGGTACAAAAGAAAAAGACAAAACACAAAGTAAGATTAAAATAATACTGCTATAAGAGGTGTTGGCAGGCCCCCAGATCTACCGACTGTTCGAAAGATCGACCTCGATTCTTTGGCAAATGATGTATTATTAGTACAATTTATATTATAGTAAATAATTACTGTCTTAAACACTCAAAGCCAAATTAATTGCCAGCGTGATGCCGATGTTTGAGACATTTCACTTCGTCGGTATAATTATAGAGAGATACTTAGCACTTGAATAGGAAGTACATAAGCAATGTAATGCATTCTTAGCACTATTATTGTTCTATAAAAAAGATAGAATATGCTATTAAAAAAAACCTAAGTATCCATAGTTCTAAGTGATGCCAGCAGCTTCGCTCGTGTGCGTAGGTATACTACTAAAAATATAGCCTACTTGCTGATATTGTTAAAATAATTTTTCAAATTGGTTTCATCGCATTTTAAAGTTCTTTAGGCATGTTTCTTGGCGTGATAACGACTCCATCGAACGTCTTGTCGTTCAGGGAAAAGTAGAGGGCACTAGAGGGCGAGAATAGTCACCTATGAGGTGGACCGACCAGGTAAAGTCTGCTGTAGGTGGCTCCTTAAACGAGTGCAACAGGATGGCCACCACAAGAGAAAAATGGCGGATGATCGTGAGGCGAATAAGACCTGCCTCTACTGAAGTCACGGCCGCTCTGCCAAGAGTGTCACGACGAAGAAGTGACATACATTTCGTGTTTATCCATAAAAAAATTACAAAACGTCTTTGGAAAGCGTCTGTCTGTTTTCCTATAAGACAGTAATGTTTAAGCTAAGCTTAGAAAGTATATATGAATTTGAAAAAGGTTTCATCAGCCTCATATAAATAAAAAGACTTAAACCACGACTAACAAAACAAAATAAAACGTAGAACAAAACCAATAATCTCACAGCATCACATTAACTACGGTTAGATAAATCTGGGCCGCCAGTTATTTGGTCAGCGGTAACTCGGCTGTGGCTCGAAGTTACGAGTCTTCAGATGCCCATGACGAATTTTAATGAACGAAATTGTAATCAACATCACAGAATCAGCTATTAGTTAGTCCTTTTTTATTGCTGACAGTGGCAGACGAGTAAGCAGCCCACCTGATGGAAAGTGGTAACTGTTGCTTATGGACTTCTGCAATGCCAGGGGCTCTGCAAAGCCAGTGCCTGTAATATTAATACTCTCTTTAAATCTCGTTTGAAGAAGGACATGTCATGTTACCAATGTGCAATAATATTTTCTTCCGCTGGTAGATCAAATGCAGATAACTAAAATTGTAGGTTAAGATATAAAATAATATTTGTAACGTTTTGGTCATTGTCATTATTTGTTGTTTCATTAAACTAGCCCTGTACGTTATCAATAAAACGCCAACGCATGTGTAGGAATTTCATAATATTAGCAACACATATGAACACTCATAAATCGATAGTTGAAGCCTTAGATATAGTTGCTAGGGTTACCACTAACTCTCAGAATAGAAAAGTATTTTATTTATATAGAAATACAACATTAGAAGCAATATTAAGTAAATTAGCTTCGAAAAAAAATAATAATATGGACACACCAACAGTACATTGAAAAAAAAAATACAGTATTACATAATAGTTCTTATATGTATACCGGTAAAAGGCATTCACAGGTTACACCAAAATAGTGACATTATTAAAGTTATGACTATTTGTTTAAACCAGACAGAATAAATTGTACTAAAAAGACTTTAAAATAACAATAATAGCAACAACTCAGTGCAGAAACCTGCAACAATAGTGATGACTAAGATTATGCGAATGATTTCAATATTTTATTTTTGTAGCTTAATAACGAGTCGTGAAAGATCTAACTGGTCGAGTATAACATTTAACCTGTTGTATTCGTTGCACGCACGTATTAAGGGTGAATTTAGTCCGACATTAGTTCTCACAGATGAATGGCAAAAAGATTTAGTTATAGGGTGGCTTGCTTGACACTGCCAGCAATAAACGGTTATATTAGCTGAAACACGTAATTTAATACTCAAACTTATTTTATTTATTTAGAACGACTGCCTCCGTGGTTTGATTGCGTCCGTGGTGCAGTTGGAGCGCAAGCGACTGCTGTGTACGAGATTGTGGTTTCGACGGGACTTCACGGGACAAAACTTTGTGAGATCCATAAATATTTGTTCCAAGTTTGAGTGTACTTTGTGTTCGTTAATTGTATGTTTGTAGTCCTCCGCGACACAGAGCTTGTTCTTGTTCCCCAGTGCAGGAGTTGGATTTTAAACAAAAACCAGAATAATGACAACAGGCTCTCTTCCAGTTATATATATGACTTAACATAGCTAAAAAACGTTGGTGATACCTCTGCCTACCCCTTCGGGACAAAACTATGTTATGTATCAGTCATAAGATGTCCACCGCTGGACATAGGCCTCCCCCAATTTTCGCCACCTTGGCCGGTCGTTCGCCGCCCTCATCCATCGGTTGCCCGCCACCCTTATAAGGTCGTCGGTCCACCTTGCGAGGGGTCTGCCTACGCTGCGTCTTCCGGTTCATGGTCGCTACTCTAGAAATTTTCTGCCCCAAAGGCGATCAGTTCTGTGAGCTATGTAAAGTAATCTATACTTAATAATAAAGCTGAAGAGTTTGCGTTGTTTAAACGCGCTCTTCTCTGGTAGTATCTGTCGGATATGTAAAATTCTTTTTGTATTTGATAGCTCAATTCTTAGGGAAGATTAAAAGCTATATATCATCACGCTAGAAGCGACGGAAGCTGAGCAGTAACGCGGTAAGCTAGTATTAAATATAACTGGACAATCAATGTCGTAATCCAGTCGTTATTACAGTTACAGTAGTAACCCTAGCCTTGGGGACATTATTATGCAACCGATCGCCGAGCGACGACCTGCTGAGCACTAAGAAATGTACGGAGACTCTCTTATTAAAATATATTGAGGAACTTATGTTTATTGTTTAGTTTAATAAGTATCAGATTATGGCTTTTGTACCGACCATTAGCGATGTGTCTACTAGTATAAAGGCTGTCTTAATATAATAATATCACAACAACTACACACAACGCCATCTAGACCCAAAGTAAGCATACATTAATAGCTTGTGTAATGGATTTTAGAATATTTAAATACTTTTTTTTTGTAAATACATAGAAATATCCAGACCAATGTAAATAGACATGTTCATGCACACAAATATTTGCACTGAGCGGGTATCGAACCCGCGACCTCTGCGTGGCAGTCCGTAAACAATACCAACGAACCACAGAGAATGATTATCACATGAAAACCTGAAAAATAATCCAAAACAGGATAGGTTGCAATTTTTTTATGAGACTATCATCACTGCGATCGCCAATACAATGATCGCAATATTCTTTTTTTGGATACTTATACATATAAAACGTATTATCTTATTTGCTTCTTGAGCTATAGGTACATTAATGTATCTTTATAATCACCGTGTAGGCGATATATGGTTTGATCTTGTGGTAAGACAGCCAATTCAAATAAAATCGTTCAGCGATTCACCCCACTGGCCGAATATTTCGTGGTGTGAAAAAGTTTTAACTTTGAGTACTAAATTGTCACAAATTTGCTGTCACCGGTGAGTAGCGCGTTCACTCGCAGTCGAACTTTGAATGTCGATACTACTATTACGTCGATCTTCTATGAGAGGATAGTACTTCTCCTGACGATCCGGCCTATTCATGCTGAAACCAGCATGGATCTACTACCGTTAAAACTGCAGTGAAAATCAAAATATAAATATATACTTCTGATAAACAAATCACCGAATTTAAAATATTAATTACATTGTAATCCTGGGAAACTAATTAATTTCGTTGCTCTTATTATTTTAATTTTCACTAGTAATTCAATATACCGAAATTTCACGTCCGATGTTGGTAAGATGATTGCCGGCCGTGGTGTGAACTATAAAGCAGTACCTACTTGTTTTCTGAGAATTTTTATAAGCGAGGTTCACATTCAAAAATTATTGGAACAGAATAACTATACAATTTTCTGCATTAACTGAACTCTTACTTCAAACTGATTAATGATTCTATGAAGGTTTTTCCACGATCCACTATTAACTACCAAACTACATAATACATAAAAAAAGTTATATAGTACTTGCTCGGTTTTGAACCTTATAAAGAAGGCTACACGACAGTCGGGTTATAAATAAATAAATATAAACCGAATGCGACTCCACCCCACGTCTGTTCTGAACGTCACTTATTTATATCGGCAGGAAACATCCCCACGACATCACAATCTTTATACGTATAGTCGTTTATAGCTTTATTAGAGGAAGATTTGTTTCTACTTTTATTGAGTGCATATTTATAACTCTTTAAGGACATTTCAAAGAATCAGTATTTATTTATTTAACAACTCTCAGCTGTATTTCTATTCATGAACATATTTAAAACGAAAGGTCAAAAGAGAGATGCAGGTTGTGGCGAGAGCATTTTGATCTCCCAAAACCTTTCGTCCAACCGTCGGTGAATAGTCCACCTGGTCATGATTTTCCATGGACTACTTGGAAGTCTTTAATAAGATTGGAAAACAGGTTGGCCGAACTAAAGAAAGTTTGTCCAGGTGTGGATTCTTTATTTGTTCTGATCTAGGGTGCAAGTGTGGTGCCAATCCTTAAACAATGGCCTAACTGATTTCGTGTTCTGCGTGGCCTAACAACTGCACGTAAGAGGATAGGTTTTTCTACCGATTCCCAAATGAAACGGTAGAACCCATAACACAAGCCATTAATGTATGCTTACATAGTGTTTAATTGTTGTGATATATAAGACATGCAAACCAAAAAAGCGGGGATTTTAAAGATTTCTAATAATGTCGTAAAAAATTATTAGATGCACTCACAAAGCTTTTGACATTTTAAATAATATTTGACATTATAATTTATATTTTGACATCGGAATTAATATTTTGACATTGTAATTAATATCTTGACATTGTAATTAATATTTTAGCATTACCACTATTATGAATATAGTTTCATATATATAATACATTAATGATGAATATAAATTCCACATTTAAATTGTAAACAATAATCATAACTTATTATTATAACACAAAAAAATTCACGATTTTGTTGCATGTTTAGTTTAAATAATTAATGTTTCTACACCAGCAATGGTAGTGTATGTGAATCAATGTTTTTGTAAGACCTCAATGTACCATATACTGAGAAATAAATGATATTATTATTATTATTATTATTATTATTAAAGCCCGGGTCATTCCTATAAAATTTCCAAGTTAAAAGAACGAATGCAATCTATACTAATATTATAAAGAGATAAAGTTTGTAGAGGATAATTTTTGGATCTAACGAATCGATTACAAAATATTTTTGAGCATCAGAGCCTAGTTCTTGAAGAAGGTTGTAGGCTATGTAACATCACGCTACTGGCGACAGGAGCAGAGCAGTAACCAAAGATGTAACTTCGCGCGGGTGAAATTGCGCCAAGGAAAGCTAGTTTTAATTTCATCGAGCCTATAAAAGCTTACGGTAGTAGATCCACGCTGGTTTCAGCATGAATGGGCCAGATCGTCCGGGGAAGTACTACCCTCTCATAGAAGATCGACTTAAGAGTAGTAGTATCCGTACTACTGCGTTTCGTTCGGTGAGTGAGAGCGCCGGAGGCCCAATTTCCCCCCTTTCCTCTTTCCTCACGTCCCTCATTTCCTTCCCCTAACCCCATTCCCAGCCGCCATAGTGGAGGCCACCATACCAGCAGTTTAAAACGATAGCTTTTGGTATAGTGGCCGCCACTTCTGGATTCCACTGACTACTTACCATCAGGCGGGGTGGAGTCACTTTGGTAGGCTATACTATAAAAAAAAAAAAAAAAATTACGTAAGCAATAACTTGCTTTATTGCTAGCTATATAACATACTAGCGGACGTCACGCGGTTTCACCCGCGTTGTGCACGTACCCGTGCGAGTAGGAGGATAAAATTATAGCCTATGTCACTCAGTGATAATGTAGCTTTCTGATGGTAAAAGAATTTTTGAAATCGGTCCAGTAGTTTTTGAGTTTATTCGTTGTATACAAAAAAACAAATTTTTCCTATTTATAATAATAATAATAATAATAATAATAATAATATTCTACCACATTCACACAACGCCATCTAGCCCCAAATTAAGCAATTATATTTGCTTGTGTTATGGGTACTAAACAACTGATATACTACTTATATACATTTTTTTTTTGTAAATACATACTTAATATAGATAAATTACACCCAGACACAGAACAAACATTCATGCTCATCACACAAAGATTTGTCCTGGGTGGGAATCGAACCCACGACCTCCGGCTTAGCAGTCAGGGTCACTAACCACTAGACCAACAGGCCAGTCAATCAAATAATATTAGTGTATATTATCTATTTCTAACATCTAGTTCACTTTATATATAAAACTTATACCATCTGCAATTTCTATTGAATTAAAAATAATCTATATTATGAATAGTTAAAGTTTACTATGGTTTAACATGCAAAAAGCCCTTGTTATTAGATACCGACATCCTTATAAATTTAGGCAACCGTTGATAAATAAATAATAAATACCGGGTGCTATGTTTGTCTCTAACAAAACAGAATAATAGTAAAGTTTTAGGAATCCAGTAGTACAGCTATGAACCAAGCCAAAAACGAGCATCATATGATCATGCTCATTTATTCCAAACGTAACGTTTGTATAATCCATAATAATATTATAAATGCGAAAGTAACTCTGTCTGCCTGTCTGCTATGTTTTCACACCTAAACCACTGAATTGATTTTGATGAAATTTGGTATAAAGATAGAATAGACCTTGAGAAATAACATGACTATCTTTCATGGCGAAAAATGGCTTGAAGGGGTCGAAATAGGGGATAAAAGTTTTTAGAAAAAAAAACGCGATAACCGATATTCACTTGGACGGAACCGCAGGCAACAGTTAGTAATACAGGGTTTGGAATATTCTTCTGGTTACAATTATTACAAAATTTACATAACATTTATAATTAGTTTTTTGTCACGCGGTTTTACCCGCGTCTTTGCTTACTGCTCTGCACCCGTCACAAGTAGCGTGATGTAACATAACCTATAACCTTCCTCAAGAACTGGGCTCTCATACGCAAAAAAAAATATTTTAATCAAACTGATAGTTCCAGAGATTAGCGCATTTAAAAAACAAACAAAGTCTTTCTTTTTAAATAGTAGTTTGAAGAAAGGCCTTTGAAACATTAACCTACGTCAGTGATAAGGTCATACCCAATCACTATGTAAAGAGACCGCCATGTATTCCATACATCTATTTGCCATCCTTGTACAGTAGGTATGTGGTACTGACTGGCCATATATTTTATTGGTGTTTTTGTTCCACTCATGTTTATGAGCGCTCTCGATCCGGGTTGGCAGCCTACATGACGATAAGAAAATGTGAAGAAAAGTTCGCAACTCCGCCTGCGAGAATGTCGGTTATATAGCTCCTTCAAGCCATTTTTCGCGATAAATGCCTATGTTGTTCCCCGAGAGAGCCTATTCTATCTCTATACCAAATTTCTTCAAAATCGGTGTAGGTTAGGCGTGAATGCGTAACAGACAGACAGGCAGACCGAGCTACTTTCTCATATAGTGGTAATGTAGACGATCGTAGCTCGTTGCGCTCACTGATCCGTAAACGATCAGTGGTTTAAGCAATCATGAGTGCGGCTGGCCCATGGATGGGTGACCACATAGTGGTATATGATCTGAGCGTCTCCATGCTGCGGAGGACACCTTAAAAGTCGATCCCGGTTGTTATCATGTTGATAACTTCTTTCTTTCTTTCTTTCAAAAAGAAGAAATGGCCAATGGAAAATCTGAAAAGATAGCATGCTTTAGGAGAGACCTATGTTCTGTTGTGCTGTGGACTCCGTAAAATGATAATAAAAAACCTTAAGATCTGAACCTTTAAATCTTTAAGTATAATTGTTACTTACACCATGATGTTTTCTTTACAATATTTATTTAAATTATTATACATCAAGATCAGTTTTTAATTTTATTTACCTGTCCAAGGCGACTTTATTTCAGATACAGACGAGGCAACTATATTGCCAGACATATAACAACCTGCAGCATGACATGACTAGTGATGTGCTAAATGAGTCGATATAACTAATATCGATATAATTTTAGCTGTGATTATAGTTAAGGAAAAGATGATAGAACTAAATTGGCGATGAATTATTGTAGTATATTAAACTTCTATCGATCGTCCACAAAACTAGTCAAAATCAAATTTATTTATTTATTTAGCAAATGGTTTTTAAAAGACTTGACCCGTTCGTTCGTGCTCGTGGATGTTTTGAGGACTTTGAAATTGCGTAAAACTAAATGAGAAATTAACTTCACTTCAAAGAAAACTGCAAGAAAACTACAGCTATTGCGATACTAGTAACGGGACCTAGAGTTTTTAAAGAAACTTCTGTAGTACTGACAAGAGATACATTATTTTGGTGCATGTATCACTTTTAAACCGTGAACTACGTACGTAAGGTCTAAGTATAGTCGATCACATTTTGCTTTACCACTTTTGACAAAATATTCCATCAAAATTAAAATTTAATAAGACTCATTACAACTGACAACTCTCACTGTACTGAGTTTCTTGCAAGCAAATATAAACATTGTTGTTTTGCGATAAGCAAACGACATTTACTCTAAGGGTGGTAAAGCAATTTCGTTGTCGACTATACAACAGTGGCGAAGAGTGACATTTTGTAAGAGGGAAGCCGGCGCCAAAATTGACACACATATACACTTTAATAGATATTATAGTCTTTGTGATTTATCTCAAAGGGAAGCCGCTAGGAATCGGGTTATATGGACCGTTCGCCACTGCTATACAATGATTTTATCGAATATCTAAAAGTATTACCCATCACTACACACGACATGTTTTGCAAAATGGCGTATAATGACAGACGTTTACTAAATTGGTGGTTTTAAAATTGAACGATTTTGTTTCTCCGAGATGAACAGTGTTAATGTTAATACCTTTTATGGTGTAGATAAATGGGGGCTTGCAAAAGTAGTTATTTGAGTTGTATGAAGAAATGGCTTGAGAAATTTAAAATTATTGCAAACTTTGCTTCGTGACTGACAAAAAAACATTGTAAGGAGATATTTTGGTAACTTGCCAATAGTGGTATACGTGCTAGAAACCTTCCATAAGTGAATTACTTGTGCAAGTACCTATCATAGTCCTGACTCTTTTTACTTTTCTATTCTACTCTAAAGGCACAGAACCATAATACAGTTTAAAGAAAAATTAGTCATAAGCTTCTTATTTTAGACCTACTTTTGCGATAAATTTGATGATGTAATTAGGACCTTTTCTGTTGGATTATTAGCAACTATAGAAAGGCTTTTACATCCATGCATGAGGACGCATAATTATCTTGAATATTGCATTACCTTAAGTTATTGTCACGTATTTGTCGAAAACGTGTTTTGCGATGCTAAATGCTAAGAGGACGTAAAGGTAAAATGTTGCAAATAAAAACATGTCTAATGAGCATAAATTTAAATTGCATTTTCGCAAAATGTTTATCATATCATGTAGTTTTTGGTTCAGAGTATAGATAGGGTATTAAATGATGAGCTGATTCAGTAGTGTTTTTTCTCTTGGAATAATGGCGTAAAATATTTGCACTAGAATTTCGCTAATACATTTTTTCAAATCTCACACCGTCCGTTGTTCCTTGACGACCTGTTATGGGCAGCGAGCAATCGATGGATGAAGGTGGCTCATGACCGACCTATATGGTGAAAATTGTAAGACTTTGGCCTAATATAATGATGATGATTTTTAAAATATCAAAATATATGTATTACCTACCTACAAGAATACATTATCATCACACAAATATTTGTTTTGAATGGCAATTAAACCCATCGACATTGAAGAAATGAGCAAAACAATGGTTTACAGTACAAAAGTTCTTTACCGCATTCTTAAGGAAGTCTCGTCGAACTTACAGCTATAGGTATAAAGGTATATAATATATGTAATGTAGTTATCTCTATAGTAATATATGAAGCAGAAGAGTTTGTTTAATTGTTTGTTTGAACGCGCTAATTTTTAAAACTACCAGTCGGGTTTGAATAATTCTTTTTGCATTTGATAGCCCAGTTCTTGTGGAAGATTATGAACTATGTAATATAACGCTATTGGCGACGGGAGCAGAGTAGTAACCAAAGATGTAACATATAGCAGGTGAAACCACGCTGCGGCACCCTACTTGTTAATAAAATCGTGATACTATGCTATAAAACTGCTGAAATGGTTTTAAATTTTACTCGAAAATTTAGTTGTTTATTATTTCCCAACGTTGTCGTGAAAGTTAACATTCTGCTGATGAATGGAAATCACATCACAAATAAAAGATAGTTTTAACGAAAGTACAGTTTCCTGTTAAATATGAACTAAGTAGGTACTAATTTTCGGCTGGGTTAAAAGTGACTAAAATAGAGACGTGTATTTATATTTATGCTAATAAAGAAATGTATCAAATTCAAATTCAAACAAAATACTATAGCTGCTAATCAGAAGTCATAAATATGTCAATAAGTTTAAACACATTAGATATAACAATATAAAGTAGAATTTCATAAACTATTAAGTCGGTATTTTCCCTCGTGAAAAAAAAAAAAATATAATACTGTTGCACTAACATTCCTTTACGCAAGAGATTTTTATTAAAGTTTTAACGCACAAATTCTTCATAAATCAACATAGTAATTAACAAATTAAATTGTCTTCACAAACATGTAATGATATATGAATATTCACCGGATATTTTCTACTAAACAATAGTGCTATTAAACAATTAAACTTTGCGTAAAATTAAATAAATCTTTACCTCAATTATTTCAATAGTCTTCATATCAGTGACGCAAAAATATCACTAAAAGAAAAACAGTAGAGTAATACACATTTTTTCACTCATCACTCACTGCACTTCACTAGTTTTGTTCGATTTTCGAATTTCGCCCGGCACGTGTGTACGGTAGCGCGGTCAGCGAGAGAATGCGCGCAATAGGCGAAACGGCATGCGCTTGCGCAGCGAAATGCGCCTATAGTTAAGGCTCAGTTTGATTTTACGATCAATTTTATTGTGCAATTTGCAGTGTTTGTTCACTGTAAGAGTTCAAAGAGTTTTATATGCGTTTTAATGTGTAGGTAAATTGTGAAAATTATCAAGGATAATATTACGATATACGAATGCCGGTCAAGTTTTACATGATTGTTGTTTTATTGTGAACCTAATTGCTTCTTACTTTATTCAGGTTACATTAATAATAAATTACTTGTTTTAATGGCACACAGTTTATATACTTGTTTACGGCACGACTGTGTTTAAGCACTGTATTATAATTTATAATCGATGTTTTCTCTTGATAAATGCAATCTATCTTGGGATTTACGACATTTATTTAGTTTTAAACGAAAGAAAGGATTATAATGAAATGAATTATTATCATAATTTCAGCTGGACTTTCTACAGATGGACAAGGGACTTTCCTTAACAGTATATTCGGTGGGTTCTCGTTTTAAATGTAGCGCTTGATGGATTGTCGATTACAGACTCTTTCTCGTTCTGTGTTGTATAATAATATTCTTCCCCTTTTCTGTGTGATGGCATGACCGTCGCCATTTAGGTTAGGACTGATTGAGCTACTAAAGGATACTTTATACGATTGCTATATTATATCGCTAGTAAATAAAGACCATCACAAATCTTTACATATTACAAAACAAAGTCGATCCTGCTTTCTGTACGCTTAGATCTTCTAAACTATTCAACGGATTTTGATGGATTCACTATTATTCAGATAATTGATTTCTTAAGGTTTATATTGTACTAGATTTCCACAGTGAGATTTCACTTGCGTCTTTAATTACTGCTCTGCTCCCGTCGCCAATAGCTGTTACATAGCCTTTTACTTCCTTAATAACTGGACTGTTATACGCTAGAAGAATTATTCAAATCCAATTATTAGTTGGTTTCGAGATTAAAACGTTCACACTCTCAAACTCAAACTCTTCCTCTAATAGTATACATAATAGAATACATGCAATTTATAGCGAATGATTATGAGTACTAGGCTAGCAGAAATTTATAGGAGGTTAGTATGAAACGACCATCTCTATATACCAGCCGTAAAAGTACTAAGTAACTTTCTTTTTCATTTAACTTTGGTGGTAGAGAAGCATACGACCCACCTGATGTTAAATGGTAACCGTAACCCACGAGCATACAGTAGTGCACTTGATACACAATCATGCGATTGGCCACCGTGACCATTTAGGGAGAAAGGGATGAAAAAAAAGGAAAAAGAAAGGTAATCCTATATTATAAATGCGAAAGTTTGTGTGTTTGTTACCACTCAGCGCCTAAACGGTTAAACTGATTACGATAAAAATTGGAATATAGATAGATTTGGTGTCGCAGGCGGACGCAGCCTATTTTTATCCCGAAAATCAGTCTGGTTTTCTAGGGATACAAAATATATTATACGTGCGGGTGAAGCCGTGGGGCGCATCTAGATAATATCTAAAATTATGGCAGTTCATATTCAAAAGTACTAGGGTAGCAGAACACTGTAGGAGGTTACTATAAAACTAACAAAATGTAAGGAGGTGTTCTTCGCCTTAAGCCTTGGCTCTTTACGGAAGCGATCTGACTGGTTATCAAACTGACAGTACATCAAGTATAACGGTAAAGCGAGAGTTTATTCAGAGTACTGGTCACTGATCGTTTTCATATACGAGTAGTTAGTTTTAATTAAAAATTTAAATTATTCAGTTCGTGAAATTACACAAGAGCTGATAATGGGGCCCTTTTTGTTTGTAATGCATGTTTAAATTTATTTTAAATGATGGTAAAAATAATAAGTACAAATAAGATTAATTTATTTCTTCTTCTTTATGTCTGTAGATGAGAAAACCTTGACTTAAGTATAATCGCACTACGATTTAATTTTGGTTTTACTACTTAGTATAACGTATAGATAGGTAAATATCTATAGGTATTATTATTTAGAGCAAAAGGGATTTTTTTGTATGAACGTGCTAAACTCTGGAACTAAGCACAAGTCAGGTTAAAATAATGCGTTTGATCACCCATTTCTTGAGGAATGTTAGCTGTACGTATGTAACATCATGCAACGACCCATGAGAGCAGAGCAGTATTAACGAATTTGGTATCAGTAGATACTACAAAATAACAAATTTTATTCTTTACTTTTTAAGATCGATACGTACCTTACGATATTTGTCCATCCGAGTAGGCGAAGCGACACAATAAGTACCTACTACTAAATCTAAGAAGCGCCTGTTAAAAAACTCATAGTATATAGACAATTTACAATTGCGTCATTATTCATGTAGGAGCTATTTAAATTCACTTATAAAACTGTAAAAATATGTTTATTTTAGAATAGAATTTTACATGAAATTTAGGAATCATTAACATTCGTTGATTTTATAGGTAAAAGCCGTAGACGGAGTATGGTATACTCTGTTTACAGGTGAAAGCAATGTTATTAATTTAAGCTATGGTAGCTAACAAAACAGCTTGAATTTTATTAATCGTGTTTTAATCGGTAAATAAAAGTGTGTAATAAAATGTTCTTGTTGACGTACATAAATATTTCATATTTATAAAAAAGTTAAGTTTAATAGTTTCGCAGTAGAGAAAAGAAAATGTACGCAAAGAAATTTGCGTGGGAAACGCATTACGCGTACGCACCCGCCTGGGCTAGGCGGGGGTTATGTCGGACTCTCCGGCCACAATGAGACAGCGGCCGGCATACCGACTAAAACCCACGGTGTTCCTCCAGACGGCCAATGTCGGGGTCACGGGAGACGCTCGCGCAATCATCCGCGAGATACCTCGTTTACTGTAACCATAGTCAATGAGAATATAATCATATTATAGAATTATCATGTCAAAAGTAGCGTCTTTTGAACATACCAATATTTAATATTAGCGCCTGCACTATCCGTAATAGCAATACTATACGTTGTCGTGTTTGTTACATGCTATATGTGTTTTATCAGGCGTTGATAACTGTAGAAAATTACCATCACGTATAACTTATAATACGTCGAAAAATCAAGTAAATAGATAATTTTTATCAATATTCTTTTACCTAAATATATAAAGCTTTGTTTATTTATTTATAGAGCACAATTACAAGCACCCGTCGATGTGTGTGTATGAAAACATTAATAAATGTTTAAGAGGCAAAAAAGGTATGTTTGGATCGCAGCAAATGGCGTACTATAGTCTCTGCTTACCCCATTTATAAGAGATAGGCGGATGTACACACACAGCTTTATTATTATTATTCGCAATATAATATCGGTGGTAAAATATTTCACTATCGCAATCAATCAATCAAAATGTTAACGGTCAAACCATTACATTCTGTGGCAAGAAAAGGGTGGGCAGCCATACCTGACATATATTACTAAACCGGTAGTAATAAAAATAGTTTGCACCTTTTGAAATGGACAACTTAGTATTTGCATCAGTGGTTCAGCGGTAATGTAACGATACGGTTTCGGGTTCGACCTCTGAGTCGGATAAAGTTTAGTGGTCTTGGGTTTTTCTGTTTAGTTATTCTCAGTAAGAACGGGTTGAAGAAAAAAAAAAGAAAGAAACAGTTAAAGGTTTTAACTGAAAATTATGTTTAATCAAGTAGGGTAAATTTTTTGAAATAAATATTCTAGTTCCATTCAAAATCTTAACTCTTAAAACTAACATAAATTATAGCTTGGCGCGGCGCGGTTTCATCCGCGTCTTTGTTTACTGCTCTGCTCTTGTTGTCAGTACCGTGATGTTACATACCCTATAACCTTCCTCAAGAGCTGAGCTATTAAACACAAAAATAATTATCTAAATCCGACTGGTATTTTCAGAGATTAGACCGTGCAAACAAACAAACTCTTCAGCTTCAAGAATAGTTTAGATAGTTTTTTCTACGAAAAACTTAGCCTGTACCTGTTACAAAGTCTGCATTTTAAATTTGTACAAGACTTGAAATTTCGAAAGTGGAAAAACAGGCTTTATTATCAACTGAACCTTGTTTAGTATGTAGGTTAACAGTAACATAAATTTTGGCAAACATTAATTGATAAAAAGTATTATAAAGAAAAGTAATTTTCTTCTGTTTGTTTTCCGTTAGCTTCTTAAACTACGCAATAGAATTTAATCGTTTATACAAAATTTGATTCTAAAATTTATAAGTATAATAGTCACGCATTTTTTTTATTGCTATCATTGACAGACGAGAAAACAGCCCACGAGATAGTAAGTGGTAACTGTAGTTTATGGACGACTCAGAGTCCCTAGCATTGCTTCTGCAATGTCAGGGACTCTGAGAAGCCGCTGCCTATCGTTAAGGGAGTGCGGTAGGTAAAAGGATTGATGGTGAAGAAAAAGGAAAGGGAAAAACTAGGCCTCTAGCACTCCCACTCACCGAACGAAACGCAATAGTACGCATACTACTACTCTTACGTCGATCTTCTATGAGTTGGTAGTACTTCCCCGGTCGATCCGGCCCATTCATGCTGAAACCAGCGTGGATCTATTACCGTGGCATATTATAGTAAAGCCGAGATGATTTTTTATTATATTTTTTATTATGATATTTTATGAATATAAAGCGGTAGAGTTTGTTTATGTGTTTGAAAGCTCTAATCTCTAGAATTATCAGTCAGATTTGAAAATTCTTTTCGTATGATAGCCCAGTTCTCGAGGAAGGTTAAAGGTTAACATCACGCCACTGGCGACGGGAGCAAAGCCGTTAACAAAGACGCGGATGAAACCGCGCCGCAGAAAGCTTGTATTGCATAAAAATCATAGTGAAAAATCGAGCGCAAGTCAAGATAGGTACCTAGTAATTAATAAAACGTTGCTGCAAATGTAGCTATGCATTAATGTACTTATTTTAAATGTTTTTATTTAAGTCTTGTATGTGTTTAGTAATATAATTTGTTTCTTATTAGAGCTATATTTAAAAAAAAAGTCAAAGTGGTTCAGTGGATAAGGCACCCGCTTCGTAAACACGAGGTAGTGGGTTCGAATCCGGACAAGTACCAATGTAAGTTTTCTAATCATATGTACTTTTTAAGTTTAACTTGGACATTTTTGACTGACGGTGAAGGAAAACATCTTAAGAAAACCTGGACTTAAAAGTCTAAAATTGCCAATCCGCCTTGAGCAAGTGTGGCGATCAATGCTCATGCCTTCTCTATATGAGAAGAGGCCTTCGCCCTGCAGTGGGACAGTAAACAGGCTGGTATTATTATGTTTCACTTATTACTATTATTACGAGTGGCAATGTTTAAAACAACATGTAACGAACGAGATAAACTTGTCTATTATAAAGGTATAGTTGCTAGTGTCGAACAGGCGACCTCGGCACGGCCTCTTGAGAACTCGACATTTGGGCACAAGAATGTGGGAGGGGCGGCAGGCAGGTTATACTTAGGGCTGCCATTATTGAGGCGATTGGTAGATCAGGTACATTGACATACAAGAAATTAATATAATATTAGCCTACCAAAGTGACTCCACTCTGCCTGATGGTAACTTACGGTAGTTGATCCACGCTGATTTCAGCATGAATGGGCCGGATCGTCCGGGGATGTACTACCCTCTCATAGAAGATCGACTTAAAGTAGTAGTATCCGTACTACTGCGTTTCGTTCGGTGAGTGAGACTGCCAGAGGCCCAATTTCCCCCCTTTCCTCTTTCCTCACCTCCCTCATTCCCTTCCCCTAACCCCATTCCCGGCCGCCATAGTGGAGGCCACCATACCAGCAGTTTAAGACGATGGCTTTTGGTATAGTGGCCGCCATTCTGGATTCCACTGACTGCTTACCATCAGGCGGGGTGGAGTCACTTTAGTAGGCTATAATATATATAAAAAAAAAGCAGTCAGTGGAATCCAGAAGTGGTGGACATCATTCCAAACTACTGGTATTGATGCCTCCAGTATGGCGGCTTAGTGGGATGCTTTTTCACACCCCGCTTAAAAGACCCAGGATCAAAGTTAGATGGGAACACAATACACATGCGCTGATATTAAAAACAAAAAGCTTGGCTGGGCTTAACAAAAACTTTTTTTTTCATGCTGGCGATGTCGTCGCGCCGACGCGTCGTGACGCCACACTCTTTTGTTATATACTTACCCCATGTTCCTCCTAATCCAATGACACCTCAAAATATTTATGTTAAAATCCATTAAGCCATTTAGGCTGTAGAGCGTGCCAAAGAAATAGACATACATAGATACAAGCTCGATAAACATCACCTTTTTAAACTTCAGCAGTCGGTCAATAATCTTTATTTTGCAATTATAGTATGGTATCAAGTATACGAATTGTTGTTGTACCTACCTAAGTGTTATAATATATTTTGGCATGCAAATTAAACAATGTGTGATAACAACTAGTTAAATAAATGAACGAACAAAAACAGAATCAGATTAGGTAGGTATATTTTGAGTTTACCTTTATATGTTAATGTGTAAGTATACAATAACTCGAATATTAGGCGGTAGGTACTTACTGCTGTGCAGTAATGTATACTATTGCTTCATATAAACGGCGTTATCATCCACAACTCAAATTAGCACATAGCTGGTTTCAAGCCTGTCCATGTCAAAACACTTTAATTTTGCTAGAATTACACCCGAAGACGCTGAGGCCGGAAAACGCGATATTACCTGAGTTCTGGGCTGAAAGATTGTAAGTTTTAGTTGCGAACTACTTTTTGAATCAATTATTCATTTATTTATTACTTAGCATTGATATTGAGGTGTTACAATTTTTATATGGTGTCACATATAATACCATTTTTAGTGAAAAACATTTTATAAAATTTAATTGATTTAAATAGGATATTATTTTTTCAAATACGTAGTAAAACTGCTTTCCTTAATATATACAGTTTAATTTAAGCGATCACTTATTTATCTCTCGGTATTTATAGATAATTTTTTATTTAAAGGAATATCTACATGCAATCCAGGGAAACCTTAAAAAGAGACAGCCCTAATATAATTTTATTTGTACTCGTCAGTCAAGCGATGACAGGACTCTTCGGAATTTGTATCTGCTCATCAAGTGTACTGCTGCATTAATTATATGAATTCGTAAGAACTTATTTACAGTAACAATAATTTATGCATCGTTTTTGTGTTGAGAAACTAGTAAGTTGTACTTGATATTGGGTTAAACTTAAGGATGTTTTTTAAAAGTATAATAATATATGAAGCAAAATCGTTATACTCCTTTTTACGAAAATTGCGCGCATGGAGGAATAAGATATTTCGCACACTTATTTTAAAGAAGGAGTGCAGGATGCTAATATTTTTTAGAAATTATGCATATTATATTAAAAAAGAAAATTAATTATAGTCGAATTTCGATCACTATATCTTCAATATTACAAACTAGCGGCCCGCCCCGACTTCGCACGGTTGGACATTTTTTTAAACATTTTGGGATAAATAAAGATACTTTTGTATGGGACTATAAAAGTGGTTTTTTTTCAGGAAATATTTTAAATTGTTCCCTCCGTAAGAACCATCCTCGTACTTCAAGGAATATTAAGAATTAGCGAAATCGGTTCAGCTGCTCTCGAGATTTGCGCTTAGCAACACATTCAGCGATTTATTTTTATAATTATTATAGATAAGCCATTTAGGCTGTAGAACGTGTCAAAGAAATAGACACACATAAGATATACATATAATATGTTCGATAAACATTACCCTTTTAAACTTCGGCAGTCTGGCAATAAACTTATTATGCAAATATAATAAGTGCGAATATGTATCGAGTACAAGTATTCAAGTTATTCTTGTAATAGATATCTACCTAAATGTGTATATATTTTACTGTTTGGCATGCAAATTAAACAATGTGCGATAACAATTAGTTAAATAAATAAATTAACAGAAACAGAATTAAATTAAGTAGATACCCTATATCATATTGTTTGTATGGCAATGTTTATTACTATACAAACAATTATAGTCGAATTTCGATCACTAAGCATATCATTAATATTACTTAATAAAGTAAAAAATAAAGGACATAATAAAACTCTGGTTAGTTGATTTTTTAGCATGTAATCCACCTAATGTTTAGTGACTGTGTTCTCAAAATTTTGCAAAAACAATACTATAAATACAACCAGACCTTTGCGAATCATGAAGGAAAATGGAAAAACGGAGATGAAGATAGGAAAGGGGACAACAGGGCAATTAGAATTACGGTATAGCAAAAGTCTATCTCAGCTCATACAAAATATTTAAAAACAAGCCCGAAAACAAACTGATAAAAAGAAAACTATTTTTTTAAAATAATTGCAATATTATGTACCTTATGTCACTCACACAATTAATACAAACCTAATGACACCTCAATGTTATAATCCATTAAACTATTATGCTGTAGAGCGTGCCAAAGAAATAGGCCTTTAAACATACATATATACGCTTGTAAAACATTACCCTCCTTGACATCAATCTGGCAATAAAAAGAATTTTATGCCGTTGGTTAGATTTGGTTAGTTGGTTTTGTATTGGTTGTTGTTGATTGGTTATGGTTAATTAGAACCTGTTTCTCTACTTGCTAATAAAGTGCGTGATAAGTTGATAACCTACTCGAAACTTAACTGACAGATAGTACTCAAAAATCAGTTCCACAAGATTTTTTTTTTATATTAGCCTTCCAAAGTGACTCCACTCCGCCTGATGGTAAGCGGTCAGTGGAATCCAGAAGAGCAGCCACCATGCGGAAGGTCTGCGTCTTAAACTGCTGGTATGGTGGCCTCTACTATGACAGCTGTGAAAGGAAATGAGGGAGGTAAGGAAAGAGGAAAGAGGGGACAGATAAACTCTTTAAAAATATAAGACAAATTTAACTAGAAGATGTGTTATCTGTTAGATATATATCAGACACTTTAGCAGCTAGTGGTGAAACAGGGCCTTAATGTCATTAAACCAACACATATACATAATACTTAAATTATATTAAAGAGATAATTTTAGTGTGTTTTAGGTAGGATGTTAAAGTTTAAATATAAGTCAACTAATTGTCGATCCATAGCATAACAGTTGCAAAGACATGAATCAATTATATCAATCTTATTGTATGCAAATATACCACCCACTCGGTATACCACAACTTGCTAATATCAACCTTAAAAATGAAGACACAGAAGCTAAAATTCGTTGGATTTTGAAGACAATTAAGTAAAATTTAAAATGATGACGTGTTAAGATTTTGATGTTTATTAATTAGCGTATAGAGTTCTAATTCCCTTGTATAGTACACAAATGATTTAGAATGACGAATTGTTCTACGACCGGGACAAAAAGTGTAAGTACCTAGTTTTTGAACCAGATAAATGATGTCTTCTGAGGTTACCAGTTATGATAAGTGGTTTAACGGCTTAAGTACTACCGTTACAATTGATACAAATCTTTGCATGATCTGCTAATATTTGTTACGATTTTAGATAAAATTTGTGCCTGTTTGTAAAGTTTTTTCCTGATAAGTGTTTAAAATAGACAGCACTCCTGGTGTTAATTACGAGAACTAATTTTCTCATACTGCACACAACAGCTACCCAACGCTAACTAGACCCAAAGTAATTTACTTAAATGCAATGAAAAGAAGCAAAGTTAAAAAGTGAATTATTTGTCGTACCTATATATAATAATCAGTCTCTTATTGCAAAATAATAATAGATGGTCAAAAAATAATCTTATGTATATAACAACTATGGACCCTGTCGGGCACAGTAGTCGGTATAGTAGGAAAGAGGAAGATGGCTTGTACTCGTACATACTAAAATAATGTATAAACACAGTGACAACTTCTAGTGCTTATTAAAATCAATTGTTAGATTTAAGTTGAATATTATTACTCGAATTCATTTTCATCATTTCATTAGAAAACAGACTAGCAAGTTGTTCCAGTCTTTACTTGCATTATAAGTTTGTAGTTTAGCTACTTTCTGAGTGTGCAATATAACTGTGAACGCTGGTCGTCAATGTTCCCGGACGGGGCGTCGTTAACCCAGTATTTTTATGTTTGTTTCCAAAGAGGTTTATCGACATATCGGTATAATATATTTATATTTTAATTACCATGTTTATTACAAGTATTAAATAATAACACTCGTATTTTGTTGTTATTTAGGTATATCATACTTGTATTTTTTTTTTCTTATTATTGTACATGCATACATAACTTCACGCCTGTCTCCAATTAATGGGGTAAGCAGAGACTATTGAACGCAATTTGCTGCGATCCAAACATACTTCCTTTGCCTCTTCAACACTCTTTAATCTTATCATACACACACGTTGGTGTATAATTGTACATAACTTTAAAATCACCAACTAAAAGATTCATATCGGGATCAAAGTAACTGACAAGTACTGAACTGTTTGATTCGAGACTGTTTAGAGTCCACTGTGATATAGCTCACCAAAATTTACATATTTTTACAGTAACTATTTGCTGGTTTCAAAAAATTTAGACCTAGCGATTGAGGAAGTGTCATTTTATTATAATATTTCGGAAGGTGCAGCGTGGAGCCCTTTTACAAGGTGGACCGACGACCTGACAAGAGTGGTGGGCAACAGATGGATGAGGACAGCGAACGACTGGCCACGGTAGCGGGAGGCCTATGTCCAGCAGTGGACGTCTTTTGTGGCTGATATGATGATTGTTTTTCGAGAGTGAGAGCAAGTGTTTGTTTGTCACAGTAAAAAATCGATCAACTTCTCACCCATCACTTTTAACAGACTAACAGTAAAACAAAACTACGTGTACAGTGGGTGCGTGATTACTAGACGTGTTGTGATCAATGGATTACAACTGCATGGTTCGATTAAGATCACTACTTGTTTGAGGCATGATCACTACGCTCACAACGGTATTCTCGACTTAGCTTTAGGCAAAAAGTTTCGCGAACCAAATATTATAGTAGCTATATTTATCAGTTATAATTACATTCGACATTGCTGGACGTAGGCCTCCTTTAAGTGTCACCAAAAATCTGCAGGAAAATCAAAGTGGGTGATATAGCTAAAAAAGAAAATAATGTTTAATTTACTCCCAATAGACATCCAGGTAAGATAGAAAAATAGAATGGCATAAATAAAAATCAATTTTAAACACAAGACGGAAACAAACAGGCTGTTACTACCTACATATTTTAAAACTCGCAAAGTCATCTACTGAAGTCGCAACGGTCAGGATATATAACTAGTATCTGATGGACGTTAAGGCAGAAAAGTCCTGGAAAATATACCCTTGGATAAAAGAACCTTATTAGAATAAACTTACCATTTTGATGAATTCCAGCCGAATTCTGACCTCTGCGTGTATATAAATGTACGCATTTGTACTCAACTATTTATATCACATGGTAAAATCATGGTACTTTTCAGTTAGGTTATGTAGATCACTCTATGTGTGACGACACAGAATGCAGCGACCTGCTTCCCACGTAATTGCAAGAGACAACTGAGAAATATCACTATGGATACGAGAAGCAAAAACCATGTAGCTACTAGTATTAGTAGTTGTTGATTATTGACTATATGAGCGTTTTTTTTAAGTTTTGTGTCATTTCCTTGAGAGTTTAGATGTAAGATTCCTATGTATTATAAAAACCCGTTTGGTGCTACATGTTTACAAACTCTACAATACACATCTATTGCGGTGGCTCTCGTAAACTGGGTTTAACAGTGATAAAATTCTAGCAAATGCCAAGTTTTAGTATTCGGAATACCTATTCAGACCTACTGACTTAAATTTTTCAACAAATTTAATAAAAAGTTAAATGGAGATTACAGAAAAGTGAATATGCAGTTTATTTTTGACTTGCAGTTTAAAAACTGCTCAAATCAAACATCGAGTGGTTAATGGTCAACTTAGTATCAGGATTTGTTCAGGTTATAAAGGCATCCAACTTGACCTAACGACTTTTATCAACTTAGTAACAACCGGGACCGACTTTTAAGATGCCCTCCAAAGCAGTCTTTCAAAAAAGTCTTTGTTTTGTGCTTTCTTTGTCACTCATCCATGGGCCAGCCACACTCTACGTTGCTTTAGCCGCTAATCGTTTACTGATCAGTGAGCGCACCGAGCTATGAACGCCTTAAAAAAAAAAACTAAAAACTTCTAATGTATGGGCTTCAAAGGAATAATTTCAAGAAGAATTATCGTAGTAGAGAAATATCTATCGCAGCTGTTACCAGCTTAAACTAATAGTACTGTTGAGTTTTGTTCAGTGAATCCGTCGGAAGCCCTATTACCCCCTATCGACTCCCTTTATTTTCCTTTTCCTTCCACATTACTATCTTATCTATCTTATCTATCTTGACGATCGGCAACAACTTGATTGTGTTTTTTAGCTTTCTTTATGCCACACTCAGAGACTCCATAACCATCATCAGGTGTATAGGCCGCATGCTTGTTCACCATTAAAATGCTATATAAATACCGTCAAAATGCATGTCGATTTAAAATTTAATGTTATAAGTAAATAAAACGGTATTTCCGCACTATAACGGATCAGGTTGGGATTCTTCGGATTATAGAATAACCGGTGTTTTACCGGTTTTCTGCATAATTCGATTTGTTATATTACATTGGCATTAGTCACGGTTACGATATTTTTGGTAATGTGTATAAGCCCACGGTGATTTAAGTGGTAGTAATTTATGTGCTGTGTATTAAATCATGTTGATTGAGTTTGAAAACGTTTAAGTAATCACGTGATTTGTCCAGAAATGGACGTCTTTGGCCGAAATAACGATAATGATTTATCGCGCGTCACGGCTTCGCATAAAATTAGTATTGTCTCCCATGGAAACCAGACCGATTTTTGGGATAAAAAGCCTATATCCGTCTCTGGCATCGAATCTATCAATATACCAATTTTCATCAAACATTCGCATTTATAATATTAGTAGAATTTTAACTAACATTTAATTCCTAACTAATAATTCAACCCACGACTAACCAAAGGAAATTCCTAACATTCTGCTCCTAGATGTGCAACCTGTGCAATTTGACTAAAATTAAAAGATACATTATATTTCATATACAAAAATCAACCTTTTCGTAAAAGCATAAGGTTGAATATCGATTAACTTTGATGTGTAAGTAGTAAGTACTTTTAAACGGGCTTGGCCAGAATTGGGGTCACAGTATACAGCTAAAGGCTGTTGAAGCTTGTAAGACCAAAGTTGTAAATAAACGTTTTAGAATTCAATTGAGCTAAAATAAACCTTATTTTAGCGAGATATGACACATTTTTGAATATCTTTAAAGTTCTGTCTTTACGTTAGAAAAAAAGGCTTAATTAGGTTGTGTCAGTGGTATTCGTAGACTATAAATGATCTGTTAAAGTGCCGAGTTTGATTCTCGAGCCGAATATAGGAAGGAGTTTTATTGCCTAGCTTGTTATCAAACTGGGAAACTATTTAAGTATTCAAATTAAATTAAATAATTGATAAAATAATAGTTATGGTGTTAAAAAAAACCGACGAAGTGTCAGTCAGACTCGTGGATTAAAGGTTGCGTACCATTATAAATCGCGTTTGAAGAATGGGAGCCCCTTAAATATGTATTTTATTCTGTTTTTTAGTATTTGTTGTTAAAGCGGCAACATAAATATAACATCTATGAAAATTTAAACTGTCCCGTTTATTTCTTTGCGTACGGAATCCTGAAAATAATATACATGATATTTTCATTACCTAACTAATATCATAATATTGATTTAGCAAACAATTAACGCCAAATCTTAAACAGGCGTTTACAAAATATGATTTTTAAGAAAACTGTCTTCAAATATTAGTTGTCAGTGAAAGTGCTCAAACAACAGATGCTAAAATATATTTGGTGAAGATAATGGAGAATTTAGTGAGGCATTGTGTCAGACAAAGCCATGGGAAAACGTATAGCTTTCTACAATAATTAATTTTGGCCATCTGGGCTATTATATAACAATTATGACTGCAAGATGAAGTGATTAAGATCGTGGATGTTGTAAGTAGACCTGAGATAACTATACAGAGTGTATACGACGGTATGATATTAAATGCAATTACGTATAGTATGTGACATTATAAAGCAAGACAAAAAAAAATCAACTGAATAGCTTCAATAGTTTAGATTCAGGACTACTTTTTTAATTTCTTTAATTCTAAACACTCTGTAAGTACGTCAAACGGTCACTGACTTAAGTCTTATTTCACGTCGCAGGATAAACGTTGCCGCTCACTACAGGTCAGTGAACTTGTCATAATAAATGGTGTATTACTTTGTTACTACTAAAATATTATTTATTTTGTTAGAAAATTTAAAATTTTTGTTTTTCGTCAAATCATTTTTGCTATTAATTTGAAATCATTATACGGACTAGTAACAGTTGCCTTTTTATTTAATATCAAACCGTCGTATACACTCTGTATGTGGAATTGACTGTCATTTAATGGATGTGGGCGGCTTACAACTGGCCAAGGTGGCGAAAATAGTCGATGTCCAGCAGTGGACATCTTTCGGCAAATAGAAAGATTATGATAATGGTTAAACAGTATTGCCAATACAGTATAGCAAGAATAAGTTGAATTAGCCATTAGAAGAATACGTGATGAAAAGGTAACAAGGTTAAACAGGTAATAGCAATAATAGCAATAATAGCAATCTTATTTGTTACTATCCTTGTTTTTATTGGTACAAAAAAACAGACAAAACACTAATCATCACTCTTGGGTTGCAACTGAAAACCAGCGTTGGAAGTATCTGCATCCAACACATGCTGAGTTGTGACCCTATTGGCACAGCTTTATGTTACTATGTTTTTATCTTTTTTACAAAATAATGTACTTATGTGTTAAGAATCTGTTTGTGATTATTGTGCCAATTAAAGATTTTATTTCTTTCTTTCTTTCTTTACTAAGTAATAATAAAATAATATATAATAAGGTGGTGGCAGGACTCCAGGTCTTAATGGTGACCACGATTTATAAAGTATGTGGGTAAGCTTTTGTGTTCTTATTCAGTTTTTTCCATAGAACCCAAAACATATTAAATCTATTGTGTTGTCCCACTGCAGGCCAAATACCTTCCTGTCCGGCTATCCAAGCCGTTTTACTGCCATTTGGGTCCAGTCGTTACGAAACATTAAATTTGTTCGCAAAAAAATGGACATGAAATCTGTTAAAAGTCACTGGCGCTTAAATGTAGACTGATTCCAAAGGGAAATCATAATAATGATAAGTTTCTGGCATTACAGCACGCTCCCTTAGATGCAAACCTTATTCAGAAAATTACTATGCAATTTATACAAATCATACCTTAAAATATATATTTGAACAAAAATAATAAAAAATTACAAAATGTCAGCCAATTAACTTTCAGCTAGTTCGCTGACGTTAGGGTAGGGCCATGAGAAGAACTGGCAAGAAACTGAGGCCACTCTTTTTAATCGCCAGGTTATTACAATTTTTGTAAGACTTTTTTGTAACAATTTCAAGTAGCATGAAGTGACGCAAGAATACACTTATGTCTTTATGTAAGTCTCATTTAGTTTTTAGGTTTTTAAATGATTTCATAGAAGCATTTGTAATGCTTCTATAATGCTTTAGTAGCGCTATCGTTACGTACTATTATATCAGTCAACATACATTTACCTACTACTGGTTTCCAGGTCAAGTGATTTGAAATGTTTTATAATAATAGCCAAGCATGACAGGTGGATTAGCCATTACGGTGTCTTCAAAGAATGAATCAAACGATATGTTTCGTTTTTTTGAAAGAACGAATTAAATAAATTTCACATACATACATAGTAGTTTCACGCCTTTTATATCCGAAGAGAGATAGGCAGAGGTGTTTAACCACCCACTTTTCGCCATTTTTTAACAGGCCCTATTTGTAAGGGCAAGCCTGTTGCCATTTATCGGTCACAATTCTAGACCCCGGGCTAACACTGAGGATTTTTCGACAGAAAATCCCAATATCACTTTACCCGACCGGAAATTGAACCAGAAACCTCTGCGTGGTAATCTGTAAACAGTACCACCGAACCACAGAGGCAGTCAAATGATAATAAAATAGATTTTTAACGTACCTAAATCAGAATTTTAGATTTCAACCAGAGTGTAAACACTTGCTTCACTAATAATTATGAGTCGTTTCTTGAGCAATGAACGTGTTTGTCCACTAAGGGCGCGACGACCGCTTGCCTGCTTCTTATGCAACATGCCTAAAGATGTGTTATTGGCATAACATGAAATTTGTTCTCGGAAGGTGTTGGCAGCAGCTCAAATAAGAACGGCATAAGTACTTAACAAGGTACAGGAAAATGCATATAACGTGTACAACTTTAAGATAATTTCCAAGAAATTAGAGTTTAAGTTTCGAAGTTGTAGATTAGCTGAATAGTGTAATAAGGTGTGTGATTTGTTGACTTCGATCATGTACAAAATTTGTATTGAAATGAGGGCTAATGGCTATAATCTTATATACCTACGAAATTAAGGTTTGAAATTGGGCAAAAAACTTGAACAGGGATATTAAGAATTCTCAGTGTACTTGTAAAATACTACTTAAAGCAAATCTAAACTATTATATATAAAGCGGCCTTTGCTCTGTAGTGGGACAGTAAACAGACTGGTATTATTGTTTATTATTATTAAATAAAGCGGCAGAGTTTGTTTGTTTGAACGCGCTAATCTCTGTAAAGTCAGATTTGATAAATTCTTTTCGTATATGATAGCCCAGTTCTCGAGAAAGGTTATAGGCTATGTAACATCACGCTACTGGCGATGGCAGTAGAGCAGTAAGCAAAGACGCAGGTGAAACCACGCCGTGGAAAACTAGTAAAATATAAATATAAAGCCAAACGGGTGCTTTAAGATATATAGGTTAGTTATAGACGGAGAAAAGGTGCGGCGCATATTTTATTTAAATGGTTAGTCTTATCTATCGCCTCTAACAGATATACATTTTGTAGCAATAAGCCTATTGTTTATTACAGTATGCTTATCATAATAATGTATTGATAAATCACTAATTAACAATTTAAAAACATTATGTAGTATGAGTTAGAGATCTGCTTGAAGTACCATTGACAAGGTAGCCTTAATTAGGTAATTAACAATCGCATTGGCGCCAGTTTTATCATACGCTCAAACTCAAACCATTTATTTCATTTTGATCATAATGTATGATGCTTATGAAAAGTCAAAATTACTTGAATTAAGCCAATTAACCTAAAGCCAGTTCCTGACGAGGTAGCGCTGTGAGAAGAACTGACAAGAAACTCACGTCACTCTTTTCAATCGCCAGATAATTACAGTTTTTTGTATGAGTTACAATTTTAACACTTAACGCAACCAAAGAACCATACAAAGTAATTATTACAAATCAACTAATTAATGTAATTACTAAAATAAAGAAAGAAAAGAGAGGATTTCAATCATATAGTTTCATCTAGTAGATATGGTAATTTGAATTTTAATTAAAATGCTTAATGCAACTCCTGGTCACATTGAACGACAAGGTAATACTGGATTAAGTATTAAATGTATGCCATGCCAAGATTGACTAATCATCCCAAGTAGCAACCGTTCACAAGCATGACGCACGGACCAGTCATCATGAACTTCGCCATATTATAGGGTAGGTGATGACCCGGCCTATTCGACACCACAAGCAATGACATTTAATGAACTGCTGTCTATCCTGAGTTTTATGTACTGTCACCTTCTTACCTGATGTTTATGCGCCATAGTGTAGTATGTGCGACTGGGTTATGTCATACTTTGCTAGTTATACTGCTAATATTACAAGCGACATGCCTACGCTTCACAAAAGCATGATAATTGTAATGTAGATAATATTATAATGTCTATGGTACGACTAGGATATGATTAGGGAGTCTACCACCACCTCAGCAGTAATCTTAATATTACTTTGTGTTTTGTCTTTTCTTTTGTACCATTAAAAACAAGGATAGTGACAAATTAAGGTTATAATATGATTGCTATAGGTTGAGGTAGGGTCTTTGTACTTGTGATTTATGCCAAAAGCTTTGCATCGGCTCTCAGTCCAGAATAAACTCTAACTAAAAGCTGTGGTGTCATTGCGTACTCCCTATTGTCATGGACATCACAATAATATATTTTTATGACAATTACTTTACATATTACTTCCCACCTCCTCGGTCCCCTTGTTTCTTCTCTCATCACCTAGGTTTTAAAGCCATAATAGAAGATCATAATGCCAGAAGTTTAACATGAAAACTTTTGGGGTAGTGACCTTTATTTCTCTGCTTAGCATTAAACAGAGTGGAGTCATCTTGGTAGAAAAAATCTAAGAACTTAAGACTATGGAATAAACAGATATTTATTAAGGATGAGGTGTTTTCTATTTACTAATTTAGGTGTGTAACAAATGGAAATTACAATTCCACATAGAAATTTATCTAGTAAACGCTAAAACTAGTTTGCTTTCCATCAAGATGTTTCTAAAAATAAATGCCGCATTACTCTTTAATAAGGCAGTACCGCTTCCTCGTTAGGAGGTAGTAAGGAAATCCTGTGAACAAATTCTTGTAACGACAAGTTCTTTACTGGCGTAAGTATACGTATCTGATATAAACGTGGTCATTATAAATGTTTTGGAAGCCTATCTATAAGAAAAGCAAAAGTGTTTGTTTGTTTGTTTGAACGCGCTAATCTCTAGAACTACCAATCAGATTTGAATAATTATTTTTGCGTATGATAGTCCAGTTCTTGAGGAAGGTTATCGGCTACAGCACGCTACTGATGACGGGAGAAGAGCAGCAACTAAAGACGCTAGTAAAACCGAACCGTAGAGAGCTAGTTAAGAATTCATATCTATGTTTTTTACAGTATTAGATCCTTGGGTTTGGCATGATGGGCATTTTATACAACATTGATGTTTTTTTTTTACACAACTTTGGCGGTACACACATACCTGATGGTAAGTAGTAACCATAACCTATACAAATAGCTATGTTCTAAGCATTGCAGATATAATGCTTCGAAAACACAATCAAGCCGTTGCCGACCATCTTGGGAAAAAGGAATGAGGAAGATAAAAGGAAAATGAAAAGGAACTAGGGGGTAATAATGTTGGCGCTCTCAAAAATAATACTATATCAAAAACTGCTGAATATTTAGAATATTCCTATGTCCAGAACGTATTTAGATATATTTTTGTAGTCTAGATAAAATGATACTTAATTATGGATCGATCGTTAGCAACAGATAAATGAAGATAACGAAGTAACTACAGTATCATAGTGAATATTCACTAATATTATCTACGGTACAAACATAGCTATACCATACTACATCAGTAATCCTTATAATATTATTAATGCGAAAGTTTGTGTGTGTGTGTGTGTGTTTGTTACCATTCAGCGCCTAAACGGCTAATCCGATTTCGATGAAAATTAGTATGTAGATAGATTTGGTGCCGAAGACGGATGTAGGCTACTATTTATCCCAAAAATCCATATTTTACGCACGGGCGAAGCCGGCTCAGCTAGTTAATGATAAATGGACAATTATTATAACATAATCTCATGCTATCTCTACATTTTAATATTAAGACCAAATATTTGAACGCCAGTTATTTTCTTCCTTTCGTATCGAAATCGACAGCAATTCTTTTTATATTGCATTTACACAAAAACTTGCTACCTGCTACTACATTATCAGTAACAATCATTAAATCTTCTCGTGTACAGTTGTTAGGTGGGCCATTGTTTGAAGATTGGCACCAGACCTGCACCCAATATCATTATCAAAGAAATCACCAGCTGGAATTATCTTTTGTTCGGCCGACCTGTGTCCGAAGTCTAATAACCAGCCTGTTTATTGTCCCACTGCAGGGCAAAGGCCTCTTCTTATAGAGAAGGCATGAGCATTAATCACCACGCTTGCTCAAGACGGATTGACAATTTTAGACTTTACAGGTTTCCTCACAATGTTTTCCTTCACCGTCAGTCAGAAATGTCTAAGAGAAACTTAGATATATGATTTGAAAAATTACATTAGTACTTGTCGCGATTTGAAACCATTAGCTTGTGTTTACGAAGCGGGTGTCCGTCTATTTAAAAATAATATGATATAATATAATAATAATAATATTCAACCACATTCACACAGCGCCATCTAGCCCCAAATTAAGCAATTATATTTGCTTGTGTTATGGGTACTAAACAACTGACTACTACTACTTATATAATTTTTTTTTTGTAAATACACATATATTATAGATAAATTACACCCAGACACAGAACAAACAATCATGCTCATCACACAAAGATTTGTCCTGGGTGGGAATCGAACCCACGACCTCCGGCTTAGCAGTCAGGGTCACTAACCACTAGACCAACAGGCCAGTCAATATGAAGTAATATGGTTATGATAAATATTGTTTCGAGTTTTTTCATTACCATCACTATCGTACCAGGCGAAAGACGTCCACTGCTCGATATAGAAGAAGAAGTCTCTTTTTAAATTCCTGATTTGGACCATGGTTTGATCTTGGGTTAAAACAGCCATTTTAAAAAAGACCGTTAAGCAATTCACCCCATGGGCCTAATATTTCGTGGTGTGAAAGAGGAACGACCCGTTGTAAGCCGCCTTCATCTAAAAGACTTTTATTCTTTTAGTGATAAAAATACTTTTAAGCTTAATTTAAACTTAACTGGCCTTTCTATGTGGGCTTAATCACTCATTTGAACATGGTCTTCAAAAATAATTAAAGGTCGTAAACCGCTTTCGCCTTAAGGCAGAGATTGTAATAAACGTTAAATTTTCTTCGTGGAAGAATGTTTATATTTCAAATAAATGCCGTGCAGTCCAATTCATGCTAATATTAAAAATGCGAAAGTAATTCCGTCTGTCTGTCTGTTACGCTTTACTGCCTAGACTACAAAACCGATTGTGATGAAATTTGGAATAGAGATACTATAGACCTTGGGGAACAACAGACGCTAACTTTTATGTAATAAATGTTGTAAAGGAGTTGAAATAGGGGATGAAATTTGTATAAAACACGGGCGGAGCTGCAGTCAACAGCTAGTTACACATTAACATGCAGAATCATTAGCAGTTATGTGAAGACCTTGGTAATCTGTTGCATGGAACACGCATCTCTTTGGTAAAATCGTTATTTCTAAGAACAGATAGGCGCGATTGTTTGCTTGAATTAGTTATTCATCCTTATTTGTATTACTGTAGAGGTCATATTTTACTAATTAAGTAATACATAGTATCTATGTATTATTAATTATATTTTTTTTATTGCTGACAGTGGCAGATGAGCAAAGAGCCCACGTGATGGTAAGTGGTAACTGTCGCTCATGGACGACTCAGAGTCCCTAGCATTGCTCCTGAAACGCCTGCCATCTCTGAATCTGCGAAGCCGCTGCCTACCGTGAAGGGAGTGCGGTAGTTTAAGCAGCTTGAATCGGCCGGATCGACCGGAGAAGTACTACCCTCTCATAGAAGATCGACGTAAGAGTAGTAGTATAAGTACTACTGCGTTTCGTTCGGCGAGAGAGAGTGCCGGCGGTCCAATTTTGCCCTTTCCTCTTTCCTCACCTTCCTCATTCCCTTTCCTTACCCCATTCTCAGTCGCCATAGTGGAGGCCACCATACCAGCAATATAAGGCGATGGCTTTTGATATGGTGTCCACCACTTCTGGATTCCACTGACTGCTTACCACCAGGCGGGGTAGAGTCACTAATATAAACAAAAACCTATGTCAAGAGGCCGGTTCATTCGTTCCCAAACCTGAGACCACGTGGTCAACAATCACACAACTCACAACTTAACCGTGATTACAAGATCTGATCATTGCGGTCAACGACCCACTTGGAGCAGTTTTTGTCGAGACAGACCGACGCCCCACATTTGTTACTGCGAACTGTACATCGCCTTGTTGTATCACTCAAATTATATATTTATGAACTCTTAAGTCCAGGTAAATAAACAAATTGAGGAAAACTAAAAATTGACTGGCCTGTTGGTCTAGTGGTTAGTGATCCTGACTGCTAAGCCGGAGGTCGTGAGTTCGATTCCCCCCCAGGACAAACCTTTGTGTGATGAGCATGATTGTTTGTTCTGTGTCTGGATGTAATTTATCTGTAATATGTGTGTATGTATTTACAAAAAAAAATGTATATAAGTAGTTTATCCGTTGTTTAGTATTCATAACACAAGCAAATATAATTGCTTAATTTGGGGCTACATGGCGCTGTGTGAATGTGGTAGAATATTATTATTATTAAAAGCAATGAAGAATTGTGAAAAAACATATAACTTAATTGTAATACTAACCATTAAGTATATCTTCGGATACTGCTCGTCTCCCGTCGCCAGTAGCGAATGGTTATATAGCCCATATCCTTTCTCAAGAATTGGAATAACAAACACAAAAAATAAGATATTAAAAACTGACTGGTAGTTTCAGCGATTAGCAAACGTACAAACAAACAAACAAACTCTTTTATTTAACTAATTAGGTACTACAGATAGATTGTTGACCTGAAAGAAGGAATGGGGTATTGGAAGCAAGATTCAGATTTGCACCAACCAACTTTCCCGAACAGATTAAAAGGAATGAAAAAGATCCGTCTATATTTAACACAACCACACTCATTTGTTTCGATGTGTGTCAGGCGGTATGTTAATCGTCCCGAATCTGGACGTCGCCGTCGCCAGACGCAGCGAATCGCCGTAGCGTCCCGAAATGGGACGATCGCCAGTTTAGAGGTTAATTTATTTATTGAGAAGGTATTTACAATATCATTCGTTACAGATAAAAATTCTATACGATATATACCTAAAATTATGAGCAATACAATTTATTATACACCTACTTATTCAATACTATTACATTTTTGTGCAATATTCTTGATTCCGGCAGGGTACATGGATACATTGCTGCCAATAATTAAGCAGTCAATGTTATCCAAGAGTGTAGTCACTAATAAACAAATATTTGCTAAATGAAATGAATAATCGGTAGCATAGTGATTAAAATGGACAACATCACTATTACTATTATGACGAATTAGTAGCATAAACATTCACAGTTCCTGGCAGCACATTGTTTTGGATGGAAATCGAGTGCATGACATTCGGTAAACAGCCTCAACGTTAGAACACACATGATACATTAAAGTTTTTCCTGTGAGTTTTGAAGAAGTGATGATAAAGTTGGTAAAGTGGGTGTCCTCTTAAACGAACGGCCTAAAATATGTTCTTAGTTAATTGTAAAACGATGTACTCATAGTTGTAAAGAGGCTTTTTATTTATCACATCATTGCGCACAATGTTTGCGTCATACTTATATAGTTCATAGTCAAGTACTGCGTCTAAATACTTTGTACTCAAACAAAAACACATTAACCTTTTTAAGCTCATTGCGCAAGTATTTGATGTAGTTCAAGTTTATAAAAGTGTGGGCAGATAGAATGAAAATAATAATAATAAAGCTATCGTTTTAAACTGCTGGTATGGTGGCCTCCACTACTACGGCTTTGAATGGGGTAGGGAAAGGTAGTGAGGAAGGTGAGGAAAAAAGGAAAGTGGAGAAATTTCACCTCAGGCACTCTCACTCACCGAATCAAAAAGCAGTAGTATGGATACTACTACTCTTACGTCGATCTTCTACGAGAGGGTAGTACTTCCCCGGTCGATCCGGCCCATTCATGCTGAAACCAGCGTGGATCTACTAGAGGCTAAAAAGTTTACCCTACTCCCCATAATTGACAGTTGGATTGGTAACGTAATCAGTAAGTAAATAGTTGGCTGGGCGATTGGCTGGATGGCATATTACGACCGCAGTGCGCCGCATTGCAAAATTGCGTCAAAGTACATAATAGTCGTAGTGTAGCTATGCGTTGCGATGCGGCCCGTTGCGGCTCACCTGTTTATATAAAGTATACCTACTAAAGTGACGTAGAAGGATTTTTGTTATGGGATGCGATGGGCTGCGGCTCTGCCTAATTTGCGCCAGCCCTAATTAGTTGATTGTGTAAATTTTAATAACGTTACTGCGTTTCCTGGTATTCTCTTATTCGCCTTTAACGGTCAATAATTTATAACCGATTATTGTAAATTTTAAATACAAAAGGATATAAATTTTCATATTTTTAAAGACCACATGGTCGGTTACAATAATTTGTCACATTTACAATAATGTCCGAACTTCTAAGTCAATTTTTTAACTTGCGACAAACCAGATTCAATAGGTAAATTATCTCAAAAGACATTGTAATAGTAACAAAAGATCATAAGTCAACGAACTCATTTTAACTCTAAATTTAATCGCACAAGGTGTAAATTTCCATGCATAAATTACGTCTTACGATGTTCATTCATGTGTGACTAATTTAAATAATGAGTAGGTACACTTACCCGAACAAAAGGGTTCTTCTTTGGTAACTCATGGTCGACCTCATCTCTCGATTCGTCGTCCTCTGCGGAGTTGACCCTCACGCAGGTCTTATGTATGGTCTGCGGCTCACCCATACTCGCCACTCATCATACACACTATATCACTAAAACACAACACACTTTGCACCAATCCAGTGCAGTATAACCACTAAAACCACTAAAACAATATCACTTTAATTTGGAATTCGACAAACAAAACTTATAAATAAATTCGAGTCGTTTTATTTCGAATTCGGAACACAGATTTTATGAAAATATTATTTTTGAATTTGGAATGTTATATATTTGACTTTGGAATGTTTTTTACTTTGGATTGTGTATTCCACTTTAGGTTATGCACGTGTTGACTTCATCGCGTACCTGTAATGAGTGAGAATGATAAATTAATTACAAATTATGATTAAAGATAATGAGTAATGTTAAATATTGATGTCACTGCGGCCATTTTCAGTTTGTTTGTATTGATAACGTTATCAGATGTAGTAATCGTTGGAATGGGTACTAAAGTTAATGGTAAGACTTAAGCTATTGTGACACTGTTTACGCTATCCTAGGTAGTTATTATCATTTAATTATCTTAATTAGGTTATTTACAAATACCTATGTGACGCAATAAACATTTTACAAACAACAGATGCCTTTAAAAGACTATACGCCACTATTATAAGTATTGTATAGTTGATAATTATTTTAGTAGTGTAAAAAATTAATGGTAAAGTACGTATTTTACTAGCGCCTCTAGCGGTTACTTTAATAATCAAAATTTGACAGTAGACTCCTGCCTGCTGCACTAGAGGCAAAGATACGACCTCGTAGCGGTCATTGTATAAAAATAAACACTTTTAAGAAAATTCCATTAGCCAAACAAAAAAAATCTAATTAAAATTCTAGTCATATATTTTCCTTATATGTTAATATGTGTGTAATTATCTCTTTAACTACTTGACAAAAACGTGTACGATTCATCTTAGTGACAATAATGAGTGGTAACAACGTGATTGATGTAAATTGTATGTTTTAAGTTTTAACAAACATTGGTTTCTAGAGTTTGATTTTTAAGACTTTAAAGTATTAAAGACCAAAATAAAATCTTATCTTAGGTAACTTTAAAACATTTACTATAATACTTAACCGACCTTGACCCCTAACGACCATTGAATAAATAAAATAATAAAACTATGTTCAGCACAAACCGTCAAAATAGCTTTCCAAACTTTCATGTAAAAAAAAAAATATTCGAAACCGTAAATGCATTTGTAAAATATATTTCATAATTAATTTAAAATAATGCAATCCAAATTCCGAATAAATTTGTTAGTCATGTCGAAAAAATCCAATTTATCATCACTGATTCATGAACACAAACGTGCAGGTAGACCCTTTTGATTCAAACAAACACTTGTGTACCTTGTAGATGTAAATGTCGTAATTTATTGAGAAATTGACACTTGCCGATTTGAATTAAACTGTAGTCAAAGAGAAAACATTGTATTTTGTCGTTAGTGTATAAATAATGTCACAAAATACTTGGTGTACGATAAAACAATCAATTGTATTTCAACCGTTTCCAAGTAAGTATTTTGTTAAAAAGGCGTTGTCTTTAAAAAAGTAGAAGAGTGAGTTTTGGCATAGTAGCTACTGATACCTTTATGTTATGAGCGTGATAATGAATGTTCTTGCATTCTCCGTATGAGAAGAGATATTTGTCTTGCTGTTAGCTGTTTGTAAAGTTGGTTTGAATTATCACTATTTTGTATTACAAAGAAGGAGTTTGCGTCACTAGCCGAACGCTTAGGCCGATCGTTCCTCTCTATAGCTTGTTCCGCGCTCTCGCTTGCGTGCCGTGCAGCCAAAAAAATTATAGGCTGACCATAATAAAAATCATTACGTAGGCATAATTTTTTTTAAGACAATTCTCGCACTAATGAACCATACCTGTCTCACTTAGCGCATTGGTAGTACCTACTTGTCCCGATTGGCAACCACAAATTCATGCAAGAGAACCCTAAGAGGTTGTTTTCATCACTTGACTTTTTAGACTCGTAAGTCCAAGTTTCCTCACAACATTTAATAGCAATAACACTAATTGAACACGTGGTAAACTAATAACTTGTAGCTACTTATGGTGCTTTATATTTATTATTCATTGATTGGACAAACAGGTTCCCAAATTAGTAACACGTTTTATTTGATTGATTTCATGTGGGAGTATATCGTCTTAGTTTTTTGTGGCTCCCGGAAGAAATAGTTATAGATTCGATATAAATGTATCATTTAATTATTTATTTTTAATGTAAGATTTATAGCTATTCCTTAACGGCGCGCATTGTTAGCGGGTTTTTGTCTCTAAAGTCGTAGCTTAATGTTTTTGTTCGATGAGGATAGTTTTCCAATTTTTAAATGTATGTTTTTACTTTATAATGCTCATTTAAAATATAAAATTTTAATTACACGGAATTTAATTAAAAAAAAACGGAGAGAATAATAAATTAACATAAATAATATTAACAATAATATTTGAACATGCAAACAACACACTTCAACCTTTGCTACTTTGCTCACTTCCTCTTACTATAAAAATTAGGTAAAAATTAATTTTGTCATTTGTTAGATTAGGATACAATGATGCTGGCATACCTTAAATAAAAGAAAAAAAACCTTTTTGACAGAAAATCTATTAATATTTATATTTTTATTGCATTTATTTTGAGCC
The DNA here is from genome assembly GCA_963082885.1 of Parascotia fuliginaria. NCBI lineage: Eukaryota > Metazoa > Arthropoda > Insecta > Lepidoptera > Erebidae > Parascotia > Parascotia fuliginaria. Next base: position 11,208,442 of record OY720193.1, on the reverse strand, counting down.
TGATGTTATGAGCGCTATTCTTATTACCTTATGAGTGGCAAACGTCACAATTAAGTGTCATATTTTGTGGTTCATGGTATCAATTTTTATCATTTAGTCTGAGTTATATGTTAAAAATATGTTCGCGTAACCTCCTACCTGTGTTAAGGATGTGTTTTCAAAGCAACAATGCTAGGAAAACCTAGTCTTATTCGCTACAAAAAGTCAGCTCTTTTATAGCATGCCTTACAACATGCATTTTATGTTTTACTAATGGAAATTATTATATTACGAATTCAGTAAACGCAAGTAAATTGAATAAAAATATTTTTTTAATTAAATGTGAAAATTAAATTTTCGCGTAAGTTTAACAAAATACAAATTAATGCATCAAAATTAATGATAATAAAATGCAAAAATTCTTTACACACACATACATTACTTTAATTTACTTTACGTAGTCTTTATATATTTTTATTACAAAATCTTTTTTTTAATCCATTTCGTCCTACTCTCATAGTGCTAACATATACGGGGAGTTAATTTTTTTAGTGATTTCCATCAAGTTACAGAAGGGTTCACTAAGACCTAAGTTTTAAAAGCTTTACAAAATAATATATTATGTGTGACGTAATATGTTGTACATATTTGTATTTTTTTTTACTATTTTCTTCTTATTATGGAAAAACCAGGAAATTTAACAATCCCAGTTTTGAAAATAAATCATACCCTCTAAACATACTTAACGGACATGAAATACAACAAGTTCTTGAAACAAACATTTGTGAACAATACAAATAAATATGTGCGAATTTCACAAATATTTGATTGAACTTTACGTGAAACATGTGTGAATTACACAAATACCTGATCGGAGTGAGGAATCGACGAAATGGAGTAAAATTGACATAAATAATGTTATAGTGACGTGCAAAATTATTTCTGGCAAAGAAAGTGTCAGTCACAAAGCAAATCCTTTAACGCGGTAGACTTAACAAACATAAAATTAACAGAACAAATATTAGTTATTCCGGTCTGATCCCCTGAATCTGATACCCTGGGGGATCAGTTTATGTTTTTTTTTTTAAAGGGCGCACAAAGTTTTGTACAAGGAGGATTGAACGAGGGAATAAATCTATTCACACACTAACGACTGCAAATATCCCCAAGACTGTATTTAAAACTTCATGTTCATCTCTACCGATAGCATAAACTTGTAGCTCTGCATATAACAGTTAGTCCATGGTCAATTAATCATTCCATTCATACATATTAACGGCTGATGGTAATGACAGTATGGAGCATGTGTTTAGTTACGGCGTGCAATGTCGGAGAAAGATGATCATTATGTTACAGTTGTGGAGAATATTGGACAATTTGTATATTGTCAAGAACAATAAAGAAAGGTAAATTACACGGACATGCTTGTTTCGTATTCATCCGATGAAGTTTCATCCTACACTTTTTTTTCCTAAATCAACCTATTTACTGATTGTTATTTACGTCAGGTGTAATTATTGAAAAACTAAAATATTTTATTTACCTTATTATAAATTATTGTTAAAATCTATCAATATTATGACTCAAATTAATTGGTATTTAAGAACAGGTAAAAATAACAAGAAAAGTAAGACATATATTTTTATTATGGAATATCGTTTTTTTTAAATTTATAGATCTTCGTTGGCATACAAGTCACCCAATCATTGGATGATTGTCACTACCTAATATTGTGCTTATCTGTTATTTTTTTTATAATATGTGGAGTGCAATAAATGTTTTTTTAGTCTCTAATGTAATAAAAATAGTAACCCTAGATGACTATCTCAGTCCTTTGTATTATTTCCACATGATAATTATTATCTGAAGCTTAAGTAACAATTTAACAATTTTCCTAAACAATAACATATATCCAGACGTTTGTTAAAGTGTCAATATTCACAATCTACAACTACATTCCGCTCTGTTTCCTCACATTTCTACACGAGGTCGCCACAGCTGGTTCAAGGCTGTAATTATAACTTGCCATTGCCAATTTGTACGCACTGACATTCATTCACACTGGAAAGTAAGATGAGCACTAGAAATCGGAGTTAAATGGTCGTAATCATTAGATGTATATACTAGCTGAAACCGAAGTATTCGTAATTTCAGTCAGTCCAGCTTCCAGCAGTCAGTCTGTAATATCAAATATCTAAGATAAACTTACAAAACATGTAGATATGTGCTATCGAACCAAGTGAATCCAGGCCGACCATAAAATAATTTTGGCAATGGCAATATATCTAAATGCAAGAAGGTCGAAATTAGCCTGAAGATAGATTTCCTTACCAACGAACTTGATATCATTTTATTAGACACTGACATTTTACTGATTACACTGTTTATAAATTAGAATTAAAAACGTCCTAAGTGCATTATACACGGAGTTCTTAAAAGTTTGACAGTTTTAAGCGAAATATCAGCAATATGAGTCATGGTTCAGTTGGATCGATAGTTTATAATATAAATTTAATTTTGAAAAGTCACATTGGTTTTTGCCCGGTTTCGTATTCACAACTTCGTGTTTACGAAGCGAGTGCCGTATATACTTGGCCATCACTACTTAATTACTGTTAGTAGTTAGTAGTGACTAGTTGATAAACACAATATTATTTTATTACGAACCGTGCTAGACGATGTTAATAAATATTCATTATGTAATTAAAGTAAAATTGAAATTAACAAAATAATTACAAGAACAAAAGCATGTCAAACGAAACGTGTAGACTGTTTTAAAGAAAAGTGTCGTGATGGGTATTGGGGCGGAAAGGTTCTTGAGTGGCACGCGGGCCGGCCTTACATAAGGTTGACCGACGCCCAGACAAGGATAGCCGGCAACCGATGAATGAGGGTGACTCACTCGAAAATTAGGTAGGCCTATGTCCAGCAGTGAACGTCCTTGGGCTGATGATATACTTAAAATACATTTATAATATACAATCTGCAAAACATTCTTTGATCTCATACATAACGTGATTACCTAGAGCCATAAGCGGTCGCCGTAAATAATGAGCGTTTAAAATTCTACTGTTATCACTAGCATGCCTTGCGACGTAACGTCACGCCGATAAGGTTGTGTTGTTCAAGGTTATACTAGTTTGGTTGTTACGACCTTATGTACTTGTTGATGACAACAATACATGATGTAGGGGGTGATTGGGCTTCTAGCGTTAATTGCTGTCGCGTTAACAAATAATATAGTAACTCGTTTTACCCGCTTTTGAGAAAAACGAGTTTTTCATAATACCTCATGAACTAATGAAGGCATTTGCATAAAACTTTGAATGACTGTCTCCGTAGCGCAGTGGGAGCGCAAGCGACTGCTGAGCACGAGGTTTGATGCCCATACGAAACAAAACTTTATGTGATCCATAAATATTTGTTTCGAGTCTGGGTGTACTTTGTGGCCGTTAATTGTATGTCTATAAAGTCCCCCGCGACACAGGGCTTGTTCCCTAGTGCAGAAGATGACTTTATTTTTAAATCTCTTTTCCAAAAGCGCCAAAATAGCGTTATTGTATTCTTCATTAGAGTGGCAGATTATAATGGATTAAATATGATGGGTGAATATTCTAGAAAGGAAACCAGAAGGTCAACTAGAATCTACATAATCTTAGACGGGAAAAATACTTGGAAAATCTTCAAGGTTTTTGTTTTTCTTAACATTTTCCTTCCTACGACATTTATGTGTTTAAGTGACATTACTTGTTTTCAACTTAGACGTAGTTATGTTCAGCATGTTGTTGTACGAAGGTCGTTTTAAGATGTTATGCCAATTATTTAATCCTACTTCGTCACAACGATCATTGCCATGATTAGATTTGTTTAGGAAAAGACTCTCTTACTTACTTGTAACGACGATGTTATACTTAAAATTGAGAAATATAAAGTACTGGATTGCCGCGGCGTCTTTGCATACTGCTCTGCTCCCGTTGCCAGTAGCGTGACGTGAATCTTCCTTGAGAAATGGACTATCATACGCCAAAAGAATTTTTCAAATCCGACGGGTAGTGCCAGAGCCAGAGATTAGCGCGTTTAAATAAACTCTTCCTCTTCATATAATAGTATAGGTAGACAGACCCCTAAAACATATACCTATATTGTGGATCATGGAAAGAATTCACCTTGAATGTGTTATCCCAACGCCCAGAACATTACGCCTGGGAATAAATAGCTTTCATACTCACTAGGGTTATTTTTTCGGAAGTGCCTAATAGTGATAGTAATATTTTTAAACATTTTTTTCATGTTGACTATAAAGGAACAGGAAGAGACCTCTTCCAGGAATAAGACTGTCGATTATACAATACAAAATACTTTTATTGTTATCCCATACAGTACTTGACAATATTATCTTTAAATACGAGTCCATAAAATAGAGGTGTTGGAGACTGGTCTCTGTACTAGGAGGTCCTGAATTACACATATGTAGCCTCTTCGTGCTCGGAGTAGGTAGAATATGTATGAATCGAGTTGATTTTCTTCAAGTTGGCATTACTAAGGTTGGTATTTTATTTACCTATTGACATGTTGTGTGGGTATTTCTTCAATTTATATTTATTTTGTAACAATTATGATATGCAATAAAGAATAATCTATCGATCTATCTAATGTTGAGTATGATGGTCCAAGTCAAACAACCTTTTAGGCGATTTACGCACTGCCCCGCAACACCGCGCGTATATGCGTTTTTAGTGTGTTGCACCACGCGTGATTTGTATACAAAAAGAGCTTACAAACAACGCAAGAACACGCACGCCCGCACTACGCTCCGTGGCAGGGCAGTGTCCTGAATCGTCTTACACAGAATATTTGTTAGTAGAACTAAGAGAGAGATAATTACACACTCTAAAACATTAAAAGTAATTAATTACCGTCGATTAATAAGTAGTTCAATGTTATTTCAAGGTTTCATTCACTGCGTTTATTCAATTAAGTTTAAATCGATTTGTAGACGGCAAGGAAGCCTTGCGAATGTGAGGACCCTCCCTTTACGTTTCTTAAACAATGATTACTGTGAAGGGGAAAACATTGACTATATTATATCTAAATAAATACATAGCTTCACGCCTGTCTCCCATTAATGGGGTAAGCAGAGACCATAGAACGCCATTCGCTGCGATCCAAACATAGCTCTTTTGCCTCTTCAACATTCATTAATGTTTTCATACAAACTCTTCGATTACGGGTGCTTGTACTTTGTCAACTCATTCTCTATCTTATTTGGTCTGCGTATGTCCGTCTAGGGCTACCCCTATACACTTTCTCAGACATTGCCGCTCCATAAATCTCTTTTGTTATCCTACTTCCATCCATCCTTTCCACATGCCACACCTTATATCTGTTTTCTTCTGCCCGTTCCGCAAACTTCAATTAACGCAACGAATTTAGTCACGGGTTTGTATCATTATTTCTTCTAAAGAAAAATGTTGCTACACATTTTCAACGATTTGTAATTGTCTCGTAAAAACATTAAAGTTTCACGTGCAAAGTCGGGTAAGTGGCTAGTATCAAATAATACAAAAATAGGTACATTACAAGTTTAGAATTTATAAATTTTATTATTTCTTCTTTTTTATCTATTTTTTTTTTTTAATATTTTTTAAAGACAACCCTATGGAACTAGAACTGTGTAGCGCGATACATTACAAATACACATTATCCAGACTCGTTACAACTATTATTTACCACATACAGATTTATCCCGTGTGGGAATGGAACCTACAGCTTAGTGCAGCACAATCGCACGTACTTCTACTGTGCCACACAAGCAGTTAAACGTATTAGTTTAATAATATAATGGTTATGTGAAAGTCAAAGTCATTACATATAATATAGACATGCTTTCGTTGTGGTTTCTGATCTAGTATACAGAGATTTTATCATTAATTTATCTTGATGACCTAGTGTTAGTAGTTTATTTATAGGTAGTGATGATATTCTAAGCCATGAAACTGTGAATTCGAAACCGAGCATATAATAATTATGAGTTATTAAAAACAAAATAGGAACTATTATAAAAATAAACTGATCCACCAGGAGAGCAGATACGGGGGGATCTGACCGGAATAACTCATACTTAAGAGTTTATTTTTGAAATTATAATCAGAGTCTCAAACTAAATAGTCCTTCATAAATTTGGAGGGCATTAAAATCTGAATCTCCAATCTGCATCTTCTCTGAATCTGTTTTCCTAAAATTTTTATCCTGGGTATTATAAATGAGGCACGAAAAGATCGGCATATTGGGAGCCACTATAACATAGGCTCAAGACCGAAACAGAGATGCTGTATACCACTCTTGGGCTCACTCAGCTCACAGCTTACTGTCAACCAGCGTGGAAGGTGTTTAGGTAGACGAATATAGTAATAAAAATGTATGGGCTCGTTTTTGAGCGATTTTGTGCATTTTTTTATAAAACTTTAGTGGTACGGCCCACTTGATGGTAAGTGGTAACCGTAACCTATAGAGATGGCTGTGTTTTCCAAGCATTGCAGAAATTAATTAAAAAACACAACCAAGCCGTTGCCGACTACGGAGAAAATGAGGAAGGAAAAGGGACCGAAAGGTAATTTGGGCCTCCGGCGCTCTCACTCACCGAACGAAACGCAATAGTACGGATACTACTACTCTTACGTCGATCTTCTATGAGAGGGTAGTACTTACCCTGCCGATCAGGCTCATTCATGCTGAAACTAGCGTGGCTTTACTACCATGTGCAGCTTTTGATCATACATATTATTATCTTTTGCCACGTGTTGGCAATAATAATCAATTTATCTAAAAAGGATTTACCCTCCAGTGGTAAAAATTAACGGAACTAATATTATCTATATTATATAATTCTAGAAAATATAAGTCATCATACAAATCGTGATCATAATAGCCAATACGAGAATCAGTTATTGTTTTAATCACTCCAAAAGGTATTAAAACCGCACACGAGCGTCGATCACGTCTAACTGTTACTCCACAGTTAGGTGCGAGCGAGAGAGCAGTACGTGAAAGTGATAAGAGTGAAAGGGACGGCAGATGAGCGATCAATTTGTGCATGCGCAAGTGGAGTGTGAAGCATTAGGGTTGGCGCTGATGAGTTTATTTTTGATGATTAGAAGGATTTTTTTTTTGATAATGTAATTAGGGCTAGCATATTTATGTCATGTCATTTAATAATATAATATCAAATACATCTAAAATATTATATTTTTCCTTAATTTCATTTCAGTTCTTCATATTTAGTACCCCACTGCAGAGTAAACATCTGATAAAGAGAAGGCATGAGCATTGATCACCACAGACAATTTAAGAATTTTATACTTTACGTAAAATAAGGATTCTTCACAATGTTTATTATAAAATTGCAAGTAAAATACAGATGCTTAGAAAGTACTATGACTTTGAAGAAATTGGTAACATTGGTTTTATTTTCAAATGTACAACTTCCTAAAAGAGTGACTCACTTACAGTGGTTTTTATATACGATCTTTATTTGAAAATCCGATTTTATGCAATGAATCGTTCAGCGCTGAATCGCTTTTACTATATGTCAATGTCTACTAATGACAGCGCTTCAGCGTCGAACAAAAATCAGAATTTTCAAGAATCTTGGATTTAAATTTGTCCATGGTAAGCCACCATGTCATCACAACTTTTTACAATGTAAATATATTCACAATATTTTTTAATTTGACAGTTGATACATCAGCATAATTTATACATATCAGTCATTCAAGCTTACATTCTCATCAATATTAAAGACCTCATAATGAATTTTTGGTCAAAAAATATAATGTGACGACTTGACTGCAAGAAATATCAACATTGTATGACATACCAGATTATTAAAAAAAAAACTTCAATGGTTTATTGGTATCGTATATTGAGTTTTACTATCTATATTCTCTCGACTGCCTCTGTGGTGGTACTGTGTACGGACTACCACACAGAGGCCAAGGGTTCGATTTCCGCTCAGTACAAATATTTGAATGAGTGAACATGTCTATTTGCATTGGTTTGAATGGTTTTATGTATAATATGTATGTATTTACAAAATAGTATTTAAGTACCTATGTATATCTGCATTCTAGAACTCATAACACAAGCCATAATATATGATTACTTTGAATCTAGATGGCGTTGTGTGTAGTTTTTGTGATATTGTTATTAAATTCTCAGTATTAACCTGAAGTCTGGAATTCTTCTTAAAAACTGGTATTAGAACATGACATCCAATTGCCTCTATTGTCAGTAGTTTAGTTGTTTTGTAACACGTCATAACTGAACTGCTAAACTAACTACGAGTACTAAAAAGTGTCAGTTATCCAGTATTTGATACTGGACAATGCACAGGGCGGAACATAGGCGACACACTTTCACCTACCCTCCTTCGGGAAAAAAGCGTAATCTTATCTATACCAATATTATAAATGTGAAAGTAACTCTGTCTGTCGGTCTGTCTGTCTGTTACACTATCACGCCTCAACCACTGAACTGATTTAAATGAAATTTGGTATAAAGATAGATTACACCTCGGGGAACATAGGCTATCTTTTATTGCGAAAAATGAACTAAAGGGGTTGAAGTAGGGGATGAAAGTTTGTATGAAAAATCGTCAATGTAAATAGAGATATAACCGACGCAAGCGGAGCTGCAGGCAACAGCTAGTGTTAAATAAAAATAACTTAACAGTGACAACCCTATCATAAACTTGATCGTGCATGACGCATAGCACACACACACACTCACACACACAATCAAAGTCACTCGTACTTCCTGTACGGTTATGGTGTCCCCTTATGTTGTACTCACTATGGGTATACGTTGTCGATTGCTTCTTTTAGGCCTTGTTGGGATTTAAAGGTAGTGGGTTTATACAAGTAAAGCATGTTGAAAGCTATCCTAATCTAGGTGTAGCAAATTATTGTTCCTTTGGGGAAGTATTGTATGTATTGTAATTATTATATTTATTGACACAATTAGAGCTGTAATCTTCTATATAAAAATCAATGTTTGTATGTATTGTCCTCGATGCATTCTGAAACCATTGGTCAGATAGTAATGAAACTTTGCAAGGGTGTTCTCGGGTGCTCTCGTCACTGCTCTACCTCGTCAGCGAACTGGTTGTAGGTTGACTGGCTGACGTCTTGACTGGGAAAGTACGATCTTTCTATGAAAAGTTTCTCGGCCGATTCGATCAATCAAAACCTGCAAGTATCTAGTACTTTATAAGTCTGATGTGATCGACAACATCCTGCCGCACACAGACAGTCACAATCACAACTAAATTGCAAAACAACCTGGTCATTGATGGCGTTCTCTCAAAACTGCACATACAAACGCTTGACAATGAAAACTAGTAACATCAACATCACTTTCCAAAGAAACAATACGATTGTTTCCCATAGCAGTGATTGGAATTTCATCTACAATAGCGCTCGGCTGTTAGTACTTTATCGGTAAAAATTCTGCTCTTACTTCTATTTATTTTCAGCTCAAATAAGTACATTTATTATTTAGATTACATGAGTTTACAGCCAGTACGCTGACAAGGTAGGACCATGAGAAAAACTGGCAAGAAAATCACACCACTTTTTACCCGATTACGGCGAAGTCAAACGGAGGGTTGTGAATTTGACAGGCTATGTATGTATGTAAGTTCATCTGTTCCCTCGTATCTTCTAAGCTAGTCATCATAATTTGACAAATGATCCAATGCCACCTCATGTACCTACCATACCTATACATAACAATGATATTATACTTGTTATATACTCAAGGACGAGGTAATATGTGGAAAGGCGTGCGGCAACGCCTTTCTTCTGACTACCACGAATATCTATGTTAGAGAAGATCATTTTCTTGTTTTGTACTTTTAAGAGCTCATTCCTTGCCGGAGTTAGGTTTTAGTTTCTTTTTTTTTTATATTATAGCCTACCAAAGTGACTCCACCCCGCCTGATGGTAAGCAGTCAGTGGAATCCAGAAGTGGTGGCCACTATACCAAAAGCCATCGTCTTAAGCTGTTGGTATGGTGGCCTCCACTATGGCGGCTGGGAATGGGGTTAGGGGAAGGGAATGAGGGAGGTGAGGAAAGAGGAAAGGGGGGAAATTGGGCCTCCGGCGTTCTCACTCACCGAACGAAACGCAGTAGTACGGATACTACTACTCTTAAGTCGATCTTCTATGAGAGGGTAGTACATCCCCGAAAGTTTAGTTAGTTTTAGTTTTGGGTTATTTTTTATTTAATCATCAGAATATTACAATTATTCATGAGTTACAGTCGTGGGTACTTTACAAACATACTATAAACGGACTCAAAATATATAAATAGTAAGGGATTTATGAGTAATAGAATATTAAGGGAACTTTGTCTCGTGTGGGGATCAAATCAAACCCACAACCTCGTGAACAGTTGTCGCATGCGCTCCCACTGGAAGTTTTTTGATAACAAGTCTTTAATAAAAATAATTACAAATTTCATTATGACTCAATGTATTCAAGGAAGTGCACCAATGGAACTCACACATCTACGATGATGATGATATTTACATCTATTTATTCGACAGAATCTACTATTTACGATTCAGCTGTTTACTGGTTTTCTACAGAAAGTATTGTGTACAATAGACGACCAAGGTCAGCGTGAGGTCGCCACCGGAGCGTGACCGTGCTCGTGGTGCGTCGCGTGGCGCCTGCGCCCGCGCATGTCAGGTGCAGGGTTACCCAAACAGAAAATAAGATTGGAATTTTTCCTTTGCTGTATAAAGTTTGTATTTTAATTTTTGTTTATTGTGAAATTCCTTGGAATTTAGGCCTAATTTTGCATTAATGACGATGGAGTATCTGTGCTTGGTTACCAGCCAACCAAATTTATTTGTGACGTGGATGGTAGAATAGACATCAGTTGCTCTAATGTGAGTCGCGCCTTGTCTCACCAGAGGACCTAGACAAGTGGCATAAATGATATTAGAATATGTTATATAAAAAATTGTATGGGATTGACATAAGATAACGACAATATTAGCGTTAGCTTATGTCAATCCCATACATCGATTCTATTTTATTAGCGTTTAATGCCACTTGTCTCAGGTGACAGCAAGTATTGAAGGAAATTTAGTTCTCCGAGTTAATACTAAGGCCGCAATTTCTGAAATAAATTAGATTAAATCTAGGTTCAAAAACTGAACAGCAGCTTCTTGACCATAGCAATCTGATAACTGATAGGTTATAATTTTTAATATTGGTAACCCTAAAAGCAAATATAACATTTGTAAAGTTATTTAGTAAGGACAGCAAAATAATCACTTACAAAATTATGAATGCATTTACGTGAATTACAAATATTTGTCAAAATAACACATTCCATCAATAGTATGAGTTTAAAAATTATAAATTCACATTTATATTTTTAGTATGTTTTATGGGCATGTTAAGCATAACTTTACAAATTAATTACAATACATAATATACACAATATTCCAAAATATTCTCTTATTACAGATTTATTTAAATAATAGACTATTCTAGGCAAAGGGTCTAGAAAAGTGACATAGATTTCTATTCTAATTAAAGAATAAATTAATAAATTACAAGGCGCATCGATAAACACAGTACGTGGTAATTATCGCTCATGGACGACTCAGAGTCCCTAACATTGCTCCTTCAATGCCAGTGACTCTGCGAAGCAGCTGCCTACCGTAAAGGGAGTGGGGTAGGTGAAGGTATTGAAGGCAGTAAGGAAAAAAAGAAAAAGGCGGGAAATTGGACCTCCGGCGCTCTCACTCACCGAACGAAACCCAATAGAGTACTATTGGGTTTCGTTCGGTGAGTGTATCGACGTAAGAGTAGTAGTATCAGTAGATACTACTACTCTTACGTCGATCTTCTATGAGTCGCTAGAACTTTCCCTGTCCATCTAGCTCGTTCATGCTGCAGCCAGCATGGATATTCTACCATAGGACATCTAACGGGGAGTAACAGGGTGGCTTTCATTCAAAGCCAGTATGGATCTATCTATCAGCCTATACACTAGTTGTCCGTTACTTGGTATTCCAATAAGGGGTTATTCAAACCTAAGAGGTAATCGCTGCCTCTATGGATAGAGGTATATCGCGCGAATTTCACTCAGGTATTAAGTATGAAGTGCCGCGGCTAGAGCGGAGTGCCATATACCCTCTCCAACTGGCGATAAGTTCATACCTTCTTAGAAATTCACAACACATAAGAATCTTGAAGTATGGATTGATATTTCTGTTTAATTTTTTGATACGTTATGCCAAATGGAACGAAGAAAGCATTAAAAGTAAGCGCTAAGTTCTAGTTCTGCATGAGTATATTGAAAGTGAGATATGGAGTTGAGAAAACTTGTGATTTTGGACACCATCTATAAAATAACATGCTGCAACTATAGTGCAAATCTTGACACAAGAATTGAGAACCTCCTCTTTTTGAAGTTGGTTATAAACAAAGAAAATTTTTCGATCCTTTTATTTTGAGATATATTTTCAACTAGCTTTCTACGGCGCGGTTTCACCCGCGTCTTTGATTACTGCTCTACTCCCGTCGCCAGTAGCATGATGTTACATAGCCTATAACCTGCCTCAGGAACTGGGCTAACGCAAAAATAATTATTCAAATCTGACTGGTAGTTCCAGAGATTAGCGCGTTCAAACAAACAAACTCTTCCGCTATATAATAGTATAGATATTTAAACAATTTAAATCAAGTGAATTATTATCATTATGAGCAAAATTTCGATAAATGACTCGCTGATGTCCACTAACTACAAATTAGAATTAATTTTATGTCTAACATAGATGTAGATTCAAACAAGGCGAAGCTGAAGAATGAATTAGAATATTTTAATTAATTAATTTAATGATTAATTCTATGTATCTATACATTAATTTAAAACAATCGTGACGTAAAATCATCGTTTAGTGTATGCCACTTGAACCCCCAGGGCACTATGGGGACTCACTTGGGACACTCAGGACATAACAACATACAGAAAACACTGTTCCTTCCTTGTGACACCACCAAATGATACAGTGGTGTCTATTATTAAATTCCTATAGTAGACTCTGACAACGGCGTAAAACGTTTTTGCATATAAATGTCCAGCGCCTCAGGAGTTTACTATTAAAATTTTCCGGCCGTCTAAAATAATAGTAGGTACCTACTTTCATTGAGCAAACAACACGAAGCTTATCAAAAAAACACAAAAATTAATTTAAAATTCTTTTGCTATCTTTACATTCGAGTTGTTATAAGGGAGGAGGTACTTGGGGTCTTTTGTTTGGGTGTACTTTGGGTGAGGTTAATGAACTCTCGTTTTAAGAATAATAATGTATTTTATAGCAAGAACCTCAAACGTTTTAATGTCAATTCTGTCAATCATGGCGGTGTAATTGTAAAAAGTGGACGCCATTGGCTGAGATGATGAGTCAAAAGCCTTCCGACGTCCGTTTCTTTTCCTAAGTATTCCTAACCTTTCGTTGCGATTCAAGTATTGTAGAAAATGCCGTGTACAAAGACCGTGTGTAAAGATTTGGATGAGCAGGGCAAGTGAAGAGGTCCAAGGGTACTTTTGAACTTTATCACTCACACTCACCGAACAAAATGCATTTATGGAAACCAACACTTTCCATCGATATACTATGAGAAGGTTGTAATATTAATAAGTATTAATATGCCTTTGAAGACCGTTTTTTCCCTTTCCTTACTGCAGTGCTCCTATCTTATTTTTATCCCTTTGACGGCTAACAACGTTTTACCTTCACCTGTATTTTTTTCCGTAATGCTTAAAGAACATACTCATGTTCATACATAGATCTACTCAAATTGGTCTGTGGCAAACTGGATAGTTCTTTGTATAAGCAAAGCTGAACTTAGTTATTCCACGACCATTCATCCAGAAAACTTTTAATGTTCCACATTGTCGCTCTAATTACAGTCATCACTCACCGTTGTACCGTATGTGTTCTTCCTATAGCAATATTTGTAACGAAATTGACATATTTGTATATGTTCGAGAAAAACTACCCCTTTCCAAAAAGTGTTTAAAAAGTAATAATTAAATCCAATTATTATTATTATGTGATTGTGATGTACCAATCTTACATAATTCTCCGAACCTTGTGTTCACTTCAAGAAGGTCATGCACTCACATGTTGTTATTGCGAATGTTCTTCTAATTTTGATCAGTGTTGAATCCAGTTTTGTGAGCCAATAAAAAAATATACCACCATGCATGTTTGCTAACCATAAAAAATCGAAAGATTCCACAAACCTTTGTATAAAAACTGATGAAAACAAACGATATAAAAACACTTTGGTACAAACTGACAAGGTCGTGATCATCGCTGTGGTGTCGACTGAGCGTGACGGTCGCATTTTTTTAATATAATTATCATATTACTAGAGGGGTCTACGGTTCATGTAGTAGTTTAAGTGTGCCCCTGATTTAGTATCAATTACCAACAATCCACTGGTCAAGGCTGGTCATAGTGCATGGAAGATTTTTATTTGGTATTGAGGTGGTTCTCGAAATTTAAACTGGCGAGTCCGAGACCGTTACACTTTTCTGGGTGTTTAAATTGCCCTTCTAAGAAAACAGAGGACATGACATAAGCTAACGCCAACATTGTCGTTAGCTTATGTCAATCTCATAAATTATCGTTAGCTTATGTCAATTAAATATATTTTTTAATCTATTCTATTTTATTCTATTAGCATTTATGCCACTTGTCTAGGCTCTCAGTAGTTTTAGTCGATCAATTCTGTTCTAATACGAAAAAACTGATTCCAATGGTATTTGTTTATTGCCCTAATAAATTATTCTATACCTAACGAATACCCTTCATAAACGAATCCTAAAACAAGGTAAATACTATGAGGTACAAGTCAGTAATAAAAACTCTTTTAAATGTCGTCGTTCCTCTATGTACTATTATGTACTATTCTATGCTATGTATGTATGTAGTAAGTTTGGTTCTTTCTCACACTTCGAATGATGTCGACTGCCAAAATTTCAATCTAGTTCTTTATAAAGTTTATTTGGGACTGGTGCTCGGCCGTCGTAGTGTTGTATTACCTAAGCACGGTATCAACAGTCAATGGAAAATTATTTTAGAACATCCAGAATTTTTCAAGATTTGATTAAACTTATCATTCAGAAGGGAGGAGGCTTATACAAGGATGCTATACCATGAAGCCCAAAACTTAACTTGATATTTTATACTATTAAAATCTAGATAATTTATTTTAAAATATGCTACAATCGTGATACGTATGTCTATGATATTTAAGTCTAATTTAATTTTTAAATATAATATATAAAATACCTATTTAGACGTGTTTTGCCGCTTTGGAATGGTTCACATACATTTGGAATATAAAATTCATATATTTTAAACAAAAACAATTTTAACTTCAAAAAGTCGAGACGCCATCTTAGTATACGTTTATTTAAACACTTAATATGTTTAAGTATTAAATTATACATTGCAAATGATCATAATAAACACATCGCAAAAACTCAGCGGTATCCGGGTGAAGCTTGTTTTATCTTACTTATATTAAATTGTTGAATATAGTACAGCTAGTTTACTCCGTACAAAACGGACTGAGATATATACCACAATCTTTTTTGTATACAACTTTGGTTAAACATACGTTCCCGGTAATTGATAACCGTAGCTTAGATAGGATTTTGTTCTCTAAGTATTACAGGATCAATACCTACAAATACAAGAAATCCGTCGCCGACCGTGGAGAAGTAAAGCATAGACCAAGAGCCTAATTAGACCTTTAGCAGCTGTCTTTCACTAGACATAACGTTGAAAGTACGGATACTAAGTGACTATTATACAAGGCGGACGAGTTTGTTTGTTTGTTTGTTTGAACGCGCTAATCTCTGGAACTACCAGTCGCATTAGAAAAATTATTTTTTCGTATGATAGCCCAGTTCTCGAGAGAGGTTATAGGCTGTATAATATCACTCAAATGGTCTGAGTTTCTTGCCAGTTCTTCTCATGGCTCTACTTCGTCAGTGAACTGACTGTAGGTTAATTTGCTGACATTTTGTAAACTTTGACGTTCATAAGTGTGAAGAGTGTTCAAGAGTTCAAGAGTGTTAATTTAATTAATTTATATGAATAAACATATTTTCATTTTCATTTTCATTTTCACGCTTCCGGCGAAGGGAGCAGAGCGGCGGGCGATACCGCGCCGCGGCAAGCTAGTTAGTTATAAAAGATGGAACGGCGTAAATAAATTGTACTTGCTGCTTTTTTTCTAAGTAGTGTAGTACTGTGTACACGAAACTTAGTTTTTTTCAGTGATAATCGTTCAAGGTATCGTGACGTCACTTATTATTGCTTATAGTACTGGTAGAAGCGTCTTCATTTTGTTTTGTTTCTCAAAGCCTAAAATAAGGTGGCTTGTTATTAAGTAGTTTGTATGTACTTACTGATGTACAAGGTTGTTTACTTGGAAAAGGGAACACATTGGGTGACCGTTATAAAAATTTAAATTTTTTGACAGAATAAAATGTTCGTTACGACATAATTTAGTTCCGAGCATAAATACTAGGGCCGCTGTTCGTTCCATATACAAACATTTTAGAGTTAAATGCATAACTCATTGAAGAACTTAAGCTAGAAAAACTCTCAATGACATCTCTCTTCACAATAGATATCTATACATATAAATATCTATACATATAATACATATAATAAAAATGTAACCGATCGCTGTCTGTACATGGAAGATAAAAAAAAAATATTATTGGGACCTTTAACAACGCAAATAGAACCCAAAACAATGATTGTTACAATTTTTGTCTGTTTGTCTTATTGTCTGTGCGTTTGTTCACGCTAATCTCAGAAATGGCTTATCCGATTAAGATATGGTTTTCACTAATACATTGTGGTAAGCTTAACTTAACATTTAGTGTTTGTTTCATGTCAAGTTACTACGAAACCTGATAGAAACAGAGACTTAAACTAAACAGGTTACGGAATAGTTGATAGTGTTTTTATTTCTCGGATTCCTCTCATTCTAAACAATCTTCCGTTTAGTTTTCAATGAGTCCAGTTTCCAGTGAGCCTATGTTTCGCGATGACAATTAATAAAGCCCAAGGTCAGACACTAAAAGTTGTGGGTCTGGATCTAAGTATTAGCTGTTTTTCGCACGGTCAGCTTTATGTGGCTCTATCACGTGTTAGCATTCCTAGCAGCCTGTATGCTTTGATCCCCGATGGCTATTCGTCTAATCCATACATCCATACATATTATATAAGGCTTTGTCCTGACTGACTGACTGACAGACAACGCACAGCCTAAAGCGCTGGTCGTAGTGACTTGAAATTTGGAGGGTGTGTTTGTCTTAATATCTAGAGGTTTTTAAAATTTAATCCCTAAGTGTGTGAAAAGGGGTGAAAATGATTGTATGAAACATCTTCATTTTTTAATTGAATTCTTCGTTTTGGAATACTTCTATTTAAATAAAAAATATTCTTATAATTTCATTTTAACAGGGGTGGATATAGAGGGGTGAAATTAGGGATAAAATATTCAATAGAAAGATCTTTTGCTTTTGAAGTTAGCGTGAGTGGAAGTGAGGGGAAAGTGAGGGTGAAGTGAGGGGGAAGTGAGGAGGAAGTGAGGAGGAGTGAGGGAAAAGTGAGGGGTAAATGAGGAGGAAGTGAGAGGAAAGTAAAGAGGAAGTGAGGGAGATGGGAGAGGAAGGGATAAACAAAATAAAAATGTCTATTGGAAAAACAATATACACGCGAGCGAGGCTGCAGGCAAATGCTATCTATATACATAAAAGCAAAAGGTCACTCACTCACTCATCACGAAATCTCAGGAACAACAAGTGCTAGGAATCTCAAACTTTGCATGATCGTTCCTATTAGGATACAGGTGCTCACTTAGACGGGTTTTTGCAAAATCCATCCTTTAAGGGGGTATAGAGGGGTGACAAAGTTTGTATGAAACTTCTATAGTTTTTATAGTAGGATTACCAAATTACTAGAAAATACTCTTTTTTTAATATTCAGAAACTACCCTTATTAAGTGGGCAAATAAGAGTCGAAGTTTGTGTGAAAGTGGTTCATCAGTTTTAGCGGTAGCGGGTTTAAATGGGATTCGCCATAGAGACGGATAATACTGATATTTATTATTGATACAATGTACGGTTGCCGTAAAATCAGGCACGCAATATTCTCATAGAGGCACCCATCTGAATTTTTACGCGAACGAAGTCGCGGGCAACAGCTAGTGCCTAATAAATTTGTATTCTACGAGTCAATTAACAGAAGATATCAATTTTTAAGGTGTCTCTTAATTGTTGCGAAAATTAGGGAAGGGAAGGCCGGTAGATTATAAATTTTTAAATACGCTGAATTGTCTTGAACCTTTGGATTCTTGGTTGGTAATGTAAAGTTATATAAGTTAGCATTTCTAAGCACTGCGTCTTCAATAGTAGATTGCAGATTACAAATACAATTCCTTTCGCATTCCAACTCAATGTTTTATACAACTATGTACAGTTCATTGCCTTCGAGGTTGCCATTGAAGAAAAACATTTTATATTAAAGTTTAAGCAATCCAGTTTAATTATCTATCATTTAAATACAGTTTTATATAGTTACATTTTAAAAATACGGTTGCAATATTATTAATTTATTAGTCTAGCGGTAAAGGTCTTACTACTACCATGACGAGAGTGTTTTTCTTTGTTTTATTGGCCAACAAGCAAGTCCATCTCATGGTAAGTGGTGAAATAATGCTTTGAAAACATAACTAAGCTATTGCCGACCATATAGGGAGTAGATGAGTAAGTGAAAGGAAAAAGGAAGGGAGCTGAAGGGGTAATAGGCTGCTGGCGCTGTCACTTACCAAGTGAAACACATTAAAGAATCGGCCGACTACATCGTACTATACCATGATGTTAAGAAAGTGTCAGTTAAAAATGTTCTTTGTATTGAAAAGTATACGACTTTCCTCCAGTTTCTGAAGGGCTGAAGTTCCTAAAGGTTAATTAGTTACTAATTAGATCAAATTAAACTTGATATTCATGCTTTTAGGTACTTCACATTAGATTTAACAGGTGACAAGTTAATTTTTCGTTGATCAGCCTTTTAGAAACTGGGGATATGCCCACTAGAACGTTCCGTCACCGATTAGCACCGTCGCGTGCCAAGCACGGAGCGTCAACAATTGTCGACGAGAATATAATACACGCTCTAGTGGGCATAGTAGAGCATATCGTATTGCTGATCGATCCTGATACGCACAATAACAGCATGGTACGGTGTAGTAGGCAGACGCCTTTCATATGAAAACTAATATTTCACGACGATCTTCTATGACAAAGTAGTGCTTCCCCGGTCGATCCGGCACATTCATGCTAAAACCAGCGTGGATCTACTACCGTAGTACATCCACGTGCTTAAAATTATGTTTTAAGAACAGCTAAACCTTTAACAGTTAAACTTGTAGAGCGTGTGAACTACACTGAACTTTCCTTAAAAACGTTGTGTTAGATAACATCTCACTGCCTACCACCTATTGTCAGCTGTCGTGAAGTGTTATTTATGTTACTTACATAATTTCCATTGTTTTGGCAATAGGTATATTAAATACGGTTTCCGTTTTTATATCATCGGGAATATTATAAATAGCTAGTTCGTAACTAAATTGAAAGCCCTTCTGTGGAATACCAAAAAGCCTAGCTCAAAATGCCCTTACAAACTCATGCATTGAAACAGCCATCAAACTCTGGTCGGAATCGCCAGGAATGAACCACTCTAAAGCCCTGATCAAAGGCTTTAACAGAAGGTACAATAACCTTATCCTTGCGCTGAGTAGGAACAATCTACGCATTGTGTCAAGAGCCTTGACAGGTCATTGTTGCTTAAACAAGCACATGTATAATCTAAGGCTAAGCGAAACACGCACCTGCAGGCGATGTAAAGAGGCAGATGAAACGCCCCTCCATCTTCTGGGGGAATGTGGCCCGCTCATGCACAGGCGTCAGTTTCTTCTAGGGAAACACACTCTGGGCCCAGAAGAAATTAAGGAGCTCACACCCCTAAGCAAATCCTGCGGTATATCATAGCTGCAGGGTTTAGTGGTGAACTCTAGCTTGATAAAGCGGCGATCACAATAGACCATTCATGGTCGCAGTGACATTACAGCCGCATCATAGAAATAAAAAAAATAAAAAAAAAAACTAAATTGAACTCGTTTTTAAAGTACGGTCATACTCATAATCGTCGTAGTGAGCCGTTGGTCAACTGTTTTATAAAAAACATAGCCAGTATCAAAATGTTGTATTTTTGTTTACGTTGATGCTTAATTTTAAGGGTACACGGAATGTTATACCATCTTACTTAACTCTGTAGGCCTGATGGAAAACAGTCAGTGAAGTCCAGAAGTGGGAGACACCAAGAGCTATCACAACAACTACACACAACGCCATCTACCTTGAAGCAAAGCATATAATAGCTTTTAGAATGATGTTGCGACTACCTCGGTACTGTAGTGCGTCGGAGATGTTTGCGCAAGCCCCCACGGACGGTTTTCCTGCGATAATACGCAAAAAAACAGCTTCCCTGTTAAAAAGAGTACGAGGTAGTCGCAACAGTATTCTTAAAACAGTAGCGGAGAATTATAATTCTCCAATCTTGAAGAAATTTATTAATAGATTAATGTTTTACTAACACTAGTTTATAAGTCTTTTGATACTAACAATACTATGAATTAATTTGTGGTCCGAAATAAATAAATTTATTATTATCTATACATATAATAAAAATGTAACCGATCGCTGTCTGTACATGGAAGATATATGAGAAAAAATACTATTGGGACCTATATCAACGCAAATAGAACCCAAAACAATGATTTTTAAAATTTTTGTCTGTTTGTCTGTTTGTCTGTTTGTCTGTGCGTTTGTGCACGCTAATCTCAGAAACGGCTTATCCGATTTAAATATGGTTTTCATTAATATATTGTAGTAAGCTTCACTTAACATTTAGTGTTTGTTTCATGTCAATCGGTTCATAAATAAAAAAGTTATGCCAATTTAAAGAATCACATCGAACATTCGTTAATTTACTACGAAATCTTATAGAAGCAGATATTTTAACAGGTTGCGGAATAGCTGATAGTGTTTTTATTCCTCGGATTCCTGTCATTCTAAACAGTCTTTCATTTAGTTTTAAACGAGTCCAGTTTCCAGTGAGCCTATGTTTTGCGATGACTAATTAAATTAATTAATTAATTAAGTAATTAAAGTAAAGGTATAACACTAAAAGTTGTGGGTGTGGATCTAAGTATTAGCTGTTTTTCGGTCAGCTTTATGTGGCTCTATCACGTGTTAGCATTACTAGCAGCCTGTATGCTTTGATCCCTGATGGCTATACGTCTAATCCATACATCCATACACCCATACATATTATATAAGGCTTTGTCCTGACTGACTGACTGACTGACAGACAACGTAAAGCCAAAACCGCTGGTCGTAGCGACTTGAAATTTAGAGGGTGTGTTTGTATTAATGTCTAGAAGTGTACAAAGAAAGGGTTATTAAAAATTCAACCCTTAAGTGTATGAAAAGGGATGAAATCGATTGTATGAAAAGTCTTCATTTTTTAAGTTACAGCTTTGAAATTTTGTTTTGGAATACTTTTATTTAAATAATAAATACGCTCATAATTTTTTTTTTACTGGGGTGGATTTATAGGAGTGAAATAAGGGATGAAATATTGTATGGAAAGATCTTTGCTTTTGAAGTTGGCGACTTGAAATTTGGAGGGAGGGGGAAGGGAGGGGGAGGAAGAGGAAAGGAAGGGAGAAGTGAGAAGTGAGGGGAAAGTGCGGGGGTAGTTAGGGAGAAGTCAGGGGAAAGGGAGGGGAAAGTCAGGGGGAAATCGACTGCCTCTGTATTTTGGTGGTACTGTGTATGGACTGTGAGGTCGCGGGTTCGATTCCCGCTCAGTGCAAATATTTGTTGCATGAACATGTCTATTTGCATTGGTCTGGGTGTTTATATGTATAATATGTATCTATTTACAAAAATAAAAGTATTTAAGTATGTTTATCCGTATTCTAGAACCCATAATACAAGCATATAATATGCTTACTTTGGATCTAGAAGGCGTTGACCTCGCAGCATGTGTGGGACCAGCTGAGTATCCGCGGAGTCATTATGTGGGTGGTGTGGGTCAACCCGCCGGCCAGGGAGACCAGTATAAACGGTGGTGCCGCTGGCCGCCCGCGGCATTGTACAAGGGCCCAATTAGACCTAACCAAAAAAAAGAGACTGCCCCACCAGGTTGCGCATAATCTCGGAGTGGTTCGTCGTGCAGGTTGGTGAACGGATAGTGGGACCCGGCGACCATTTTCGAGACGGTACGGCGGCCTTTTGCGAGCAGTCCGTATCATGGAAGCTCGGAGGCCTAAGACCCTTGAGCCTTTACAGCTGCGAAGAGACATCGCCTCCTCAACGGCCGTCTTCTATCGCCTTTACCACGGAGAGTCTTCTCAACAGCTCTTTAAATTAATTCTACCCTCTCCCTTTTTATCCAGAACGACACGTGCGGGACTGAAGTGCCACCCTTTCACAGTGGAATCTAAAGGGTCTCGAATCAAACGGTTCAGCACTTTATACTTTTGTCGCTCAATTAAAGCCTGGAACTCTTTACCAGCGCATGTGTTCCCACCTAACTTTCATCCTGGGACTTTTAAGCGAGGCGTGAAGAAGCATCTCACTAAGCCGCCATAGTGGAGGCCACCATACCAGTAGTTTGGCTTTTGAAATGGTGTCCACTGCTTCTGAATTCCACTGACTGCTTACCATCAGCCAGAGTAGAGGCACTTTGGCAGGCTAATATAAAAAAAAAACTTATAGCGTTTTTATTCCTCGGATTCCTTTCATTCCAAACAATTTCCCGTTTAGTTTTAAACGAGTTCAGTTTCCAGTGAGCCTATGTTTCGCGATGACAAATAATGGGTGTGGATCTAAATATTAACTGTTTTTCGCATGGTCAGCTTTATGTGGATTTGCCACGTGTAAGTAATCGTAGCAGCCTGTATGGCTTTGATCCGCGATGGCTATACGTCTAATATCGTAAATAGAGAAGCATTTACTGTAAAGATTTTTCTTATTCACCTAAACGAAGATGTTTATAATTCAAAACAAACCAAAACATATATCCAAAAAATGCTGCCCAAAATCACTATTCCACGCGGACGAAGTCGCGGGCACAGCTAGTTATTATATATATAGCTTGTGTTATGGGTTCTAGAATGCGGATATACATACTTAAATACTTTTTTTTGTAAATACATGTACATATTATACATAGAAACACCCAGATCAATGCAAATAGACATGTAAATTGAATCCGTGACCTGTGGTGGTCCGCACACAGTACCACCGAATCACAGAGGTTGTCAATCGCTAATGTATTATCGTGTCTAATGGCTTTTTTTATTGCCGACAATAAAAAAAGCGGTTGGTAGACGAACAAACAGTCCACTGATGGTAAGTGGTAACTGTCGCTTATGGACGACTCAGAGTCTCTGGCTATGCTTCCACAATGCCAGAAACTTTGCGAAGCCGCTGGAATGGGGTAGATGAAGGGATTGAAGGAGGCGAAGAAAAAGGAAAGGGAATCGTGCTTATACATTTTCATGCCCTGCTTAAAGATTCAGGATAAAAATTGGTAGGAAACATGCGCTGGTATAGTTTGAGAGTTTAATTGAGCGACATAAGTATGCCTGTCCTAATAATTAGATGCCTGAAATAAATGATTTATTATTATTATTATAATATTATAACGAATTATTTTATGTGTGTGTGTTTTTTATCACTCAGTGCCTAAACGGCTGAACTAATTTCGATGAAAATTGGTATGTAGATAGATTCGGTGCTGGAGACAGACATAGGCTACCTTTTATTCCGAAAATCATTCTGGTTCCCGAGGGATGCAATAAAACATATTATACGCGCGGGCGAAGCCGTGGGGCGCAGCTAGTTATACTCGTAATATAGTAAGTTGACCCCGTCCCGTTTCACGTTTATTAGTTAGACTTAGCAGTGTTATGTGATTTGGTTCACGAAGTAGTATCGTGCTAGTGTTAAAGCTATCCGTAAAATATTAAAATACTTTAATGACATAGCTCATACTATTTTTGTATGACTTCGGTAGTCAGGCAACAGCCAGTCCAATGATGGCGGCCAAACCATCACACGAAATAGCTGCAGTATAATCGCCACAATCACCAGACGCTGCTGCCCTTCGCAAGTTGATTTTCCTGCTGCTCATTCAATCAAGTGGACTCTATTTTGTTTGACAGTATGCAATAAAACAAAAACATTAACTTCAACAAAATATGGACAGCAGTAGAAAAGGTATCACATTTGATGTCTGTACAATGTTAGGCACATTATTGTAAATAAACATGCTATTGTTACAGTTATAATGAACGGACCATTTAGCAAGTACATGTTAATAGCTATAATATACTAGTAGCGTAGAGTATTAGTACACTCATTCTATTTAAGTTTAAGCTTTGTACAAATATAATATTACACAACGCAGTTAACACAGCGCTATTTAGACCCAATGCAAGCATATGTTACAGCTTGTGATATGGATACTAGAAAGCGAGTAAACATACTTAGATACTTATTTAGATGGAAATACTATCAATGCAAGTAGACATGTCATTTATTTATTTAAAATATTACAATAATAGGTAAATCTTTACTTAAACAGTGCGACATAAATCAGCTTAGATTTTTCCGCACACCGTGCTTTCATCGACATTGATCAAACTTAGTATAGTAAAGGTAGGTACTTATATACAAATATTGTTGATATAATTGACAGTGAAAATTTTAGTCTAGTGGACTCTAAGCATGATTTATTATCATAATAATATTGTTTTCAATTTCATTTTATAAGTAAACAAAGTACAGAATGTATTTGCAATGAGCGGGAATCGAACTCGCGACCCCCGACGTGTTGATTGCTCTACTATGCCACAGAGGTAATAATATTCATCAAAAAATATTTAAAATACTTACATTAATGACTTGTAGGTAGTTAATTACTCGTGCTTTACTTGCTTGGCATAGATGCCAAGGACGACTAGTACACAATACTATTGTTTTATAATTATTACTAAGAATCTTAATAAGTACCCATAATTTATGTAATAGATTATCATAGACTAGTCACTTAGGCACATGTCTAACTTTTTTTAGACGAGCAAGCACCTCACGTGATTGTAAGTGGTAATAACACTCGTAGACTCTGCCAGAGATTCTGCGAAGCCGCTGCCTACCGTGAAGGAAGTGGGATACGTGAAAGGATTGAGGGAGGTAAGAAAAAAGGAAAACTGGAGAAATTGGGCCTAACTGACACTAGCTTTAAACCTTTTTTTCCGAAGAAGTAGACAAAGGTACACCCATGTATTGCCAGTTATGTTGGGTCAAATTATACAGAGAACGAGCTTGTTGCTATTTTATTGGACATAATTTTAGACTCCGGGATAACACTGCGAATTTTTTTCAAAGAAAAGTACTCAGTATTACCTTACCCGACTCGGCGATCGCGTACCTCTGCGTGATATTATTACTTTATCACCGAGGCAGGCAGTCATATATCAGCCAAAAGCGTCCATTGCTGGACATAGGCCTCTCCTATTTATAGCTGCCTTGGCCGGTCGCAAAACATCTTCTAACAATAAAATAAACACCTTCCTAAGGCAGCGCAAGCAAAAAATATTTTTATCTAAGAATCATTTAGCAAAAAGTTTGTATTCTTATTTCTTATCTACCTGTGTCAGGTTATGTGAGAACTTTTATAGGTTAGGTAAACTCAGAATAGGCGTGGTGATAAGAAATATAGAGATGAGAGATGATAAGTCCCCTATATTCGTACTACTAACATTAATACAAATAAACAAGCTACTAAAATAGGAAGGCAGAAAGTACACCCACGTATTTTTTTAATTAACTCAAACTAACTAAAATAAGATGGATGGTAAGCAGATAGTGAAGAAAGAAGAAAGAATTGGTGAATTATTATCATCATTATTAGCCAAAGACGTCAGATGGACATAGACCTTCCTAATTACCGCCACCGTGGCCGGTCGTAAGCCGGCCTCATCCATCGGTTGCCCGCCACCCTTATAAGGTCGTCGGTCCACCTAGTAAGGGATCTGCCTACTATGTGCCTAACAGTTCATAGTCGCCACTTTAGAACCTTTCTGCATTTCTTGGTGGTGGATACCATTCCAAAATGCATCTTGGCAAACTACTGGTGGCTTTATTAAATGATTTTTCACACCTTGTTTGAGCGTGTAGCTTATACGTCAATCTCATACATTTTTTAAATCTAAACTATTTTAGTAGCATTTATGCCACTTGTTTAGGCCCTCTGAGCAGGTTAGTTTCGGCAGATAAAGCTTTATGTATGAGGCATAACTTAGGAAGAATTCCAATTATTTTTTAGACTTTTGAAATACATACTGGAGGCCCTTATGCAATCAGTTTAACACGATGACTTTTGGGATGATGTCGACCACTTCTGCACGGTAATTCTGCTTACTATCAGACAGAATGAAGGCTTTGGTACTAATAAATATATTTAAAATATCTCGTGCTATCATCCAATAAACCAATGAGGTCATCATGGAAGTCTGAAGCCAACACGAACACAATAATTGTGATTGCGTGATCAAAATGGCAACATTTTTATAAAATCGATCAAAGTTATTACAAAATTTTGTAAACGGTTATTGTTTCCTAGTTTTGTGATCTGGTTTTAACATTTAGAAATCTAGTTAAATTTGAGTATTTAAATTGTCGGTCGAAAATGACTAAAGATTGGGGTATAGCGGTCCTACTGAAATTAGGCAGTGGAAAAGTTATAGCTACTAAATAACAATTGAATTTTGTTTATTCTAAAGGGAATTAGATCGATTATTACTCACCGAATAAAACTGTATGGGCGTTTGTGCACACAAGGAATTTTACTGCCCGGCAGTCCGATTTTTTACGGTCCGATGTGGAATAAAAAAAACGGATGATTGGCTTGTGCACTTGTACGTCTTTACTCGGACTGGTGTAGCGCAGTTTAGGGTAGTTCTCTTTGAAACTGCGCACCTGTAAAAAAACGGCCCGGAATGGGGCGAAGTAAAATCTGAGAGGGTAAAGATTAAATTACAAGTGCACAAACTAGTATAATATATGCATTTATGGCGGGCCATATTACACCGTTAATATCGGAATGCCGGACAGTAAAATTCCTTGAAGTGCCCAAACGTCCTATTTCCGACTTGAATGTAAGGGATTGCGTGAAATGACATGAAAGAAATGAAAGTTTTTAGATGATGGCTGATTGAAAAGATGGAAACGAAAAACATTTCGCGCGGATCTCAAGTAAAAGAGAAGGTAGAAGAAGAATTTTTAAAGTATAAGTGTTTGCCTCATTTTTAAGCAATAAACAACACTTTTTGATATTTGTAAATATTTTTTTAGACTAGACTTCCTCAATTTTCTCCACATTGGCCTGTTGTGAGCCTCCCTCATCCATCAGTTGCTCGCCACTTGTCAAGTCGTATGTTCAACGTTAACTTAACACAGAAAGAATGACCACGTACTTAACAATATTTATTTAATGAAGCTTAGCTATGTGTCCAATATAGAATGTATTAAGTATCAAATTCTATAGAGAACAGAATCTGGTACACATTTCACAATTCTGCACTGCAGGCATTGTAAAAGATGCATGTAAAATTTTCGGGGAATGCATTTGTAACTTTAGTGTCAAATTTTCCAAGTATCTTGAGGATTACACAAATGTAAAAAGCGACGGATAAATGCTTAATCACATTATCTTGATATTTTCATTCTTGCTAGTGTAGTTTTGTTATGACCAGAGTGTTCTTGGGATATATATCTAAACCGTGTGGGGTATTGTTTCTTATGCTATCGGCACTAGTAATTTTGCTTTTAATGGGTATCAGCGTGGTGTTTCCAAGATCACAAAGTTCTAAAATATCAATTAGTTTTTTTTATATTAGCCTACCAAAGTGACTCCACTCTGTGTGATGGTAAGCAGTCAGTAGAATCGAGAAGTGATGGACACCATTGCAAAAGCCAAACTACTGTTATGGTGGCCTCCACTATGGCGGCTTAGTGAGATGCTTTTTCACGACCCGCTTAAAAGACCCAGATCATATAGATAGAAACACATGCGCTGGTAAAGAGTTCCAGGCTAACTAGATATACCTTTTACGCTATTAGAAGAGGTTGGCTAAGCTGTATTACAGTCACAGTTCACCAGCTGTACACTACGTTACAGGGAGATGAGCCGTCACTATCAGAATCTTACATTCCAGTTTTACTGACGTGAAGATTTCGCACCTTTAACTTTCAACCGTGTTGTCTTCCGTCTTAAATATGGGCCACTAACCACCATATTGCGGTTGACTATTTGCCCGAGAAGTGTAGTGACTATAGTAAACTCCTTTCGATAAGAGTGATCTATGTCTATGACCTATTATGAATTAATTAACTGTTTATTTTCTAATGTTTACTCTATTATATGTTTATTGATCTGTGAACCGTAAATTAGGGCAGAGTTTAAGAATATTTTTTTTATAAAACTTCTTTCCCATTAGCCTGACTGGGGCTGGAGGAATACCCTACAAAAAACTGCAGTCACAGATGTAGGTCATAGACATAGATCACTCTTAACGAAAAAAATTTACCATAGTCACTACACATTTTTAAAACTATTGAAGTGAAGTAAAGCTAGCTTCAAACGTTAGCTAACTGTTAAAATCTGAAAATTAACCAAATTAACCCGTGAAAATTTACCTAATAAAGTGTTAAATTGGTCTTTCATACAATAAGGTGATTTGTCTATGTAATAAATTTATTATTATCTAGCTGCGTCCTGCGGCTTCGCCTGCGCGTAAAGTGGTAATTTAACTCAGAAACTAGACTG
Organism: Parascotia fuliginaria; assembly: GCA_963082885.1. Taxonomy (NCBI): domain Eukaryota; kingdom Metazoa; phylum Arthropoda; class Insecta; order Lepidoptera; family Erebidae; genus Parascotia; species Parascotia fuliginaria. The sequence goes on along the minus strand of OY720193.1, from coordinate 11,179,380 downwards.
ATTTTCGAGATAAAAAGTATCTTATGTCCGTCTCCGGCACTAAATCAACCTACGGTTTAGTGGTTTAGGCGCTAAGTGGTAACAAACACGTACACTTACACACACAGATAAATTTTCGCATTTATAGTAGGTATGAGTAGGATTAGTAGCATATTTACTTATGCAGTTAATACTGCTAGGTCACTAGGTACATACATGTCCTGAACTGCTTCTTATGACACCCACGCGGGAAGAAAATGATGTTTCATAGTTCTTTATCGAAGAACACGTTTTTTGACCAGATACCACGTGATTTTCAGTTAAGATGTGTTACACATTTTTTTTGTTTGAAAAGAGACGTAGTAATGATACGCTGCATTTTTTGGAAAAGATAAAGTACAATAAATATTTTTTTTTTAAATGAATAGTTTAAATTCAAATAAAACTTTTTGTATTCAATTTTTAGTCTACGAATACCTACAGTTGATCACATCTGACATTTGCTAACCGAGGGTAGGCAAAGGTATGCAGCTATGCATCCTATGCAGGTCAACGCGCATTTATCTTAATTGCGACGAATATTAACATTAGTAGTCAATCGCTTTAGCCATTACCTATGTATTATCGCTGTTTGTCGCCCTTACTGCGCCATAACATCACCATAGGAAAACACAATCACACACAAACACTTCATTAAAAACTTTTTTCGAAATCACCGCCATTTTTATGACACTATAAAAAAATAAAAACAGTTGATCGAAATTTAAAATTAGTTTGACAGTCGGCAAGTAAGACGCGTTTTGGCGCGAAAACGCGCAACTCGTCGACGTCGTTCACACAGCGCGGCGCGCGCTCGACTGAATTGAAATAAAATTGTTGGGATTTCGGATACTTACCACGTTTCCAAGTTATTATCGCTTTCTTTGGTAACAATCATAATGTTTCTAAACCAATGCTTGTTACGTATAGAAATTGTATATTCGTGTGCATACAAAAAAAGCAATGTATATTGTTTAATAATAGTGATCGTAGATGACAAGGTGAATCAATCATAATTGAATCACGGACAGGCGTTGTACATTGCGTCATTTGATTGATTGATTAATGAGTTTTCTTAAGTTGACCGGTAATGCAATTTGTTTATAAATAAATGTAATCTTGTGCAGCCTACTTTAAAATAGCAAACTTGCTTATTACTTGATGATTCACTTATTTTTCATTAAAAGTACATTAATTATTTATTAATTATAAAATAGAGTAAATTAGAGAACTCAAACAATGTAATGTCTACTTAGTTTTATTAATATCGTATCAGCCGAAACATGTATTCTTCGTGGTACACCCATTGATACAACTGATTGTACCACAGGGTCTTCTTTTTCCCGATGGATCAACCGTACGGTAGAACAACTAAAAATATTCACTGTTGTACAACTACAAAACCATTGACACAACTATTTGTTAGTTTTTTCTTAGTTCAACATGTCACTGATAATTATAAATCGTCTTGCAACACTTTTAATTTATATATTACTTAATAAACAATAATATATCTTATTTTTTTAAATTCCTATTCTTATCCACGTTATCCTTTTGAATTATAGATGTATCACAAGGAATATTTTTAGTTATTTCATCGAACGGTTGGTCCAACGGGAAAAAACATTGCCTGTGATACAACCAGTTGTATCAATGAGTGTACCACGGGGAATACATGAACCGAAAGACGTTCACTGCTGGACATAGGCCTCCCCAAATTTTAGCTACCTTGACCGAGCTATCTTTTTTTTTATTGCAGACGGTGGCAGACCAGCAAACAGCGCACGTGATGGCAAGTCGTAACTGTCGCTCATGGACAATTCAGAGTTCCTGCAATGCCAGGGACTCTGCGAAGCCGCTGCCTACCGTGAAGGGAGTGGGGTACGTGCAAGTATTGAGGGAGGTGAGGAAAAAGGAAGGGTGAAAAATTGGGAAATTAATTTGATTAAAAATAAGAATTTAGTCGATTTATTTTCAGAAATAATAATACATTCATTATTCACGAATTTATTTATTTTGTTTGAATGGGACAGAGTTACAAGTGTTTTATGTTTGTAAAGTACACTATTATGAGACATTATTTTTTATTTTATAATATAATATTGAGATATGCAATTTTGACTTGATATGTGTATTATTTTGGATTTCAATTTGATTATAGTCTTAAGTACATTTATATATCAGCTTATATGCTATAATAAATAGAGTTAGTTTTAAGAGGTGGATGGAATTAGATAAATTTTGTAGCTAATGGATTAAAAATATATTAACACCAAAGAATTTACATTTATAAATAAAAAAAAATTACAAAAGAAAAAATATGTTTAGTAGATTTTATTCGACTAATTTAATTGTTTTTGACTATAATCAAGTTAAATCCTTATAAATTGAGATAATGATTAAAAATGTTTCCAAATATTTGTGCATGGAGGACTAGCGTAATAGTCAAAATTCTTACACTTTATTACGACAAAAATATCAATTGTATCAACTATCTTGTGAATATTGACTATTTAAAATAAGAATAGTTTGAAAATAGCCGTATAAATCGACTAATTCAATGAACGATTTGAAAATTACACAATTTAACCGACTATTGTAAGTATAAGTCGGTACATGCCCATATTACACTTACAACTTATACAATAAATAATTATGTTATTACATTAATAATTATCTACATAATTGTAACTATTATTTATAAGAGTATTCTAAATTTCTTTGGCGAAGCATTAATATTTACAAATTGTAAAATCCTTAAAAAAATAAAAATCTGAAAAAATATTCAATTCGAATTTTAATAATTATTGAAACGTATTTAATATAATTAAACAGTCTTTAAATGAATAAAATTAAATAAAAATAATTTACTACAACACCTACAATTCTTTAGTAAAGTCTCAATAGATTTTTTTTTCAAATCCATTATTTATCGATTTTGTTAAATTTTCTCTTACATCGATTGTTCAATTAATTTATTATCGTTATGAGCAATATTATGAAACGAAAATTAGAAAACTTAAAATGTAAATAATATACAATTTGATATAATAATATTTGTATGCGATAACTTTACCGTATAAACTTATGAAACATTAAACGCTCTTACGAAATTTATGTTTTATGAAACGAAGAGCGATAATGTTAAATTGTAAATTCAATATAGTATTTCCATAGTTAATAAATAAAAATAAATAAAATATTTACCGAATCAGAATAGTTGATATTCAACGACAAATGATTATAAGGCAGGGAAAGAAGAAGTTTGACAAGATATTTTCGTTACCTTTTTATCATTAAGTACCTATACCGTTCTATACTGTAAACCTTTAGTTTGATTCACTTTCGGTGTTTAATTCTAAAATGTTGGTACATACATACATAGCTTCACGCCTTTTTATCCCCGAAGGGGTAGGCAGAGGTGTTTAACCACACACGTTTCGCCATTTCATTTTTGGGTCCCTTGTAACAGGGGATAAGCCTGTTACCATATATCGGGCATAATTCCTGACTTCGTGCTAATACTGAGAATTTTTTGGCAGAAAAACCCAATATCACTTTACTTGACCCGGGGATCGAACCAGAGACCTCTGCGTGGTAGTTCGTACACAGTACTACCGAACCACAGAGGCAGTCAAATGATGTTTTAGTGCCCGAACTTTATGATACAAAATTCAAATTTAATCCATTAAAAATCCTCAACCTAAAACTAACCATTCATCAAACATTACCGCACACAAACAAAAGAGACTAACTCAAAAATTATCTTTCAGCATCTCGTCTTAATAATCTATTAACTCTATATACTCTATTTTTGTAATTTTCAACGCCTCTTCGCAATAATCTGGATACTGCGGCTCTGGTGACTGCCGCTTTGTAGCTCTCAGGAGACAAAAGGGCAGGTGTTTCTCGTGTCCGTAAGAAGTCTGTTGGCGTGTCTGATAGCATGGCGTCGATATCGCCGTTCAGCATGGCTATTGTATCTGATGATGATGTGTAGTTTGAAATTGGTGCGCAGAGTGGTATTGCGTTTGACCATTTTCTGTTCCTGGAATGGGAAATTATTGTTATTTGAAGTTGTCTTAAATGAGATAATATCTCTCATAGAAGATCAACGTAAAAGTGTGTCCGTACTATTGCGTTTCGTTCGTGAAGTGTGAGTGCCGTATGCTCAATTTCACTCCTTTCCTTTTTCCTCAACTCCCTCAATCCTAACACCTACCCCACTTCCTTCACGGTAGGCAACGGCTTGCAGAGTCCCTGGAATTGCAGGAGCAATGCTAGGTGCAAAACTTTGAGGTAGGTAAGGGCTGAGAAATTTTTATTATTAAAACTAGTCTAATCTTACAAAAGTAAAACTTATGTAATGCTATTAAATAAATAGGAACTGTAATTTCAAGCCAATCTTGAAATAGACTTAAAAATACCGATCAGGATGGAATCAATTTACACACAACAATAATTTTGGAACTTACGAATAATTATTTAGTTTTAGTAGCTTTATTTAAGTATGTTTAAAACTGACAAATAATTTGAACTAATAGGTACTTAATTTAAAAAAGTAGGCAACCTGTGTTGTTAACGTAATGGTGATAGGATAATTGTAAAATCGTTTCTATCAATTAGGTACCCACCTGTTTACATTCTTCGCTTAGAGCTCACTTATATGATTAAATAAATTACACTAGTCGAAGTATTTATTTGTGTTATTCAGATCTAATAAAATAAAAATAAAAATAAAACATACAAGACATAAGAGAAGTACTTTTATACTTATAAACATCGTTGTTTTGTCATGAAATAAAACATTCATTTCTTTAAAACTGTTCAAAACCTTACGATTTGAATTTTAATCTCTCGAGGACTAGATCAATATTTAAAACAAAGCAATTAATCACGTATGACGTGTATTAAAAGGAATTTAATGTGTAACGTAGTGACATTGAATATAATATTGATTGTAAAATATTTACATTCATCAAGTACTAGATTTACGCAAGGTATCTGTTTACTTGAGCTAAAGTTTGTTTTCTTACGATAAACTTTAGAGATAAAAATGTACTTCGATCTCAGATAGTATATTGTTGCTACCTAATGTTCGTGTAGGGCGACGTTATTAATAATATTGGCTCAAGAGTAGTGCCCTGTGACACTCCCTAAAAGGGCTAAAATGTATATAATTTGACATTTATTCAGTTATATTGGGTGGCATGTAGTGTATGTCTGTGCGTATTCTAAGAATAGTTATTGAATCTATTCAACTTACTTCAAACACCTTAGCATTGGCGCTCCCTTCAGGCGGTAGCCAGGTTCACAGGTGAATGTGATGGTTTCACCGATCTTGTAGTAGAACTTCACTGAAGACATGCGCCCTGATATAGTGGTGCCAGGATACGTGCAGGCTTGGGCACCTAGTAGAGAAAAAAGAGTTACATTATTATACTTGAAAGGGTAGGCAGGGATGTATTGCCGTTGATGTAGTATCAAGTTACGGCGGCTCACCCATTAAAGTGGGACTAGGTGCGAAGAAGTCTATAAAAAGTAATAAGAACATAATTCAACCTCATCAATGACTCTGTGCTTTCAGCATCCGATTATGGACTCCGGTTTAAAAATATCGATGCCAAAGTCGAAATCAGTCGGAATTTCAGTCTTTTCGGCACCGGAGTCGAAGTTCCCTGACTATTACTTTCCCTGTTCTATTATATTAATATTTTTAGAGTGCCGTACTCAAAGAATAAAACGGGACCCTATTACTAAGACTCCGCTGTCCGTCAACCACCAGGCTGTATCTCATGAACCGTTATAGTTAGACAGTTGAAATTTTTCACAGATGATGTATATCTATAGCTGCTTAACAACAAATACTAAAGTCAAAGTCAAAGTCAAAGCATTTATTTCATTTAGATCATAAAGTATGATGCTTATGAAAAGTCAACATTACATTTTGTCAGCCAATTGACCTACAGCCAGTTCGCTGACGAGGTAGAGCTGTGAGAAGAACTGGCAAGAAACTCACGCCACTCTTTTCAATCGCCAGATAATTACAGTTATTTGAATGAGTTACAATTTAAACACTCAACGCAACCAAAGAACCATACAAAGTAATTATTACAAATTAACTAATTAATATAATACTAAGATTAAAGAAAGAAAACAAGGAATTCAATTATTTAGTTTCAACTAGTATGGTAATTTGACTACGTATTTTAATTAAACTGGTAAATGCACCCCCTGGTCACATTGAACGACAAGGTAATACTGGATTGAATATTAAATGTAAGCCATGCCAAGATTGACCAGTCATCCCAAGTAGCACCCGTTCACGAGCATGACGCACGGGCCAGCCATCATCACCCTCGCCATATTAGAGGGAAGGTGATGACCCGGCCAATACGACACCACAAGCAATGACATTTTAGTGAGCATGACAATGCAGGGCATGGGTGGTAAAAGAACCCTAATAAAATGTATTATGCCTTACGAACTCGTAATGATCATGGTATGCATCCACTTCACATTAAACTTTTACTACAATAGTCAACATAATTACAATAATAGTCAATATAATTACTATAATAATAATCAATATACTGAATGATAATAATAGTCAATATAAGTACAATAAAAAAAATATCAATATACTTAATGATAATAATAGTCAATATAGCTACAACAATAATAATCAATATAACATTAATCTTGCATTAAACGAGCAACTATACCCATGCTGCTTTATCATTTAAATAATCATTAATAGTATAATAACCCTTTAGAATAAGGCGGTTTTTAACAGCTTGTTTGAATTTTTGTAGGGGTAGATTCATAATGTCAATGGGTAATTTGTTATAGAAACGTACACCTAGACCCGCAAATGAGTTGTTTACTTTATGTAGGCGATAATATGTACCAACTAATTTATGTTTACCTCGAGTATTCACAGAGTGCATGTCACAGTTTCTGGAATACAAGTCTATATTTTTCTTGATAAACATAATATTGGCGAAGATATACTGAGACGCCACCGTCAGAATACCTATTTCTTTAAAAATCTCTCTTAGTGAAACCCTAGGGCCCAAATTGTAAATAGATCGCACTGCTCGTTTTTGAATTATAAAAATTGACTCAATATCCGCAGACTTGCCCCAGAGCAGAGCTAAAAAACAAAATAAAATAAATATTGAAAGCAGCTATACCAAACGTGGTTTCTTTCTCATTTTTTGATATTGATACACCAGGCTTTCATGAACCGTGATAGTTTGACAGTTGGATTTTTTTAACGGTGATGTATTTCTGTTGCCGCTTTAATAACAAGTACAAAAAAAACAGAATAAAATAATAAATATTTAAGGGGGCTCCCATAAAACAAACGTTTTATTTTCCCTCGTTTTAGCTCGATATTGATAACGACAAAGGCAGACGCTTGAAATATTCACAGAATATTTACTTTAAAATTAAAGCAAAACATATATTTGAGGAAGGTTCCCATACAACAAAAATGATTATTTTATAGATAATGGTACAGAATCCTTCGAGCGAGTCCAACTCGGCTCCAATTTGGCTGGTTTTATTCTACTTTTAAAATACCTGTTGTGTTATCTGTAATGGGAAAACAAAAATGACACTTAACTATGTCTTGTTCTAAGCGGTGTTGTTTTTTGTCGGCGTGTTAATAGTTATAAATGTTTATATAAGTGTATGAGAAGTGCTAGAGTAATTAATTGTCATGTATTTGTGAATGTGTATATAATGAGCCTATCTAACGTCTCATAACAAGAAAACAAGTTCTGGGACTTTTACAAGAATACAATAGCTTTCCGCAGCGCGGTTTTATCCGCGTCTTTGGTTACTGCTCTGCTCCCGTCGCCAGTAGCGTGATTTAACAGAGAAAAAGTAAACCCAAACTCGGCAATGATAGTTTTACGTCTATCAAAGTCAAAACTTTAAGACAAATCGTACTTATTATAATAATACCAGCCTGTTTACTGTCCCACTGCAGGGCAAAGGCCTCTTCTCATATAAATAAGGCATGGGCAATAATCACCACACCACGCTAGCTCAAAGCGGATTGGCTATTTCAGACTTTTAAGTCCAGGTTTATTCACAATGTTTTCTATCACCGTCGTCAGTCAGAAATGTCCAAGATAAACTTAGAAAGTTCATATGATTTGAAAAATCATATATAGCACACATAATTATAGTGAAAGCGAATTTATAACTTAATGTAATCGCTGGTGTTCCTTAGGTATGCTTGGTATCTAAGTCAATAAATTCATGCCGTCTTTTTTATTTATTTTTTTTTTTTATATTATAGCCTACCAAAGTGACTCCACTCCGCCTGATGGTAAGCAGTCAGTGGAATCCAGAAGTGGCGGCCACTATACCAAAAGCCATCGTCTTAACTGCTGGTATGGTGGCCTCCACTATGGCGGCTGGGAATGGGGATAGGGGAACGGAATGAGGGAGGTGAGGAAAGAGGAAGGGGGAAATTGGGGCTCCGGCGCTCTCACTCACCGAACGAAACGCAGTAGTACGGATACTACTACTCTTAAGTCGATCTTCTATGAGAGGGTAGTACTTCCCCGGACGATACGGCCCATTCATGCTGAAATCAGCGTGGATCTACTACCGTAAATACTCTGTCTACGAGCATCTAGTCTACTATGTATTTAAATCTTAAAGGAAAAAGTTTGCCATAGTCAGTCAATCTCCTGATGGTGTCGAATGCATTCACATAGTAACTGTTTATTTTGGTAACGGACCAAGCGTGACTGTCATTGGTGTAACCTGACGGCCTGGCAAATGACGTCACAGCTTTATTCCTAAATAAATATGAATACTTACAAGTAGGAGGCTTATCGCTCCACCTGCCGCTATCCTGGCAGACCAGTATCGGTCTACCGTGCAGCGTGTGTTCAGGATTGCAGTGGAACTGCAGGACATCTCCAGCACGGTACGGTGCTCGACCTAGGACGTAGCCTGATGTAGGTGGAGGTAATGCTGGACAGGATACCTCTGGAAAGAGAGAAGTGAGTTAAAAAAGGACATTATAGTTAAATAAATTGTGAGCTACAGTGTATGTACCTAAGCGGTAAAAAAAATATTGTATGAAAATGGAAAGCGCCTGTAGTGTTTATACTTAGAACTACTTTTTTTCAATGAGAAATGTCATAATAGGGTTACAAACTAGTACATTATTATTGTCTTTTTTGCTAATTCATGTGTAAGCTGTTACCATAGCTTAAAGATACTGACAGATGTTTCAAAGGACTTGCGAAAAAAAGTTCTTTGAAATTAGACACAAAGTTGCATTGAAATACTAATTTTACGTTAGGTAGGTACTTGTATATACAGCTTATTATTAACCTTTAAATTATTATCAAAGTGAGCTACAGAAGATGGCCGCTTGATCCACCGCATGTATATCTAAGCATTGAAACTTCAAATAGTGCCATTTATATCATACTAGCGACCCGCCCCGGCTTCGCACAGGTATAATGCTGAATGTCTTTTTAAGCAACGTTCACAGCTTTTTCGTCATTAGCCATACAAACATGTTTTCTTTAGAGGCCGGCGGCTCCCAGCCGGTATATACCGCCGCAACACCGCTATGTTCCTGCAGTACATTGGAAACCTCTAAAATTACCAGTGTTTCTCTACTATATTTTTCACGTATTAAACATATAAGCCTTCCTCTTGAGTCACTCTATATATTAAAAAAAACCGTATCAGAATCCGTTGCGTAGTTTTAAAGATCTAAGCATACATAGGGACAGACAGCAAGAAGCGACTTTGTTTTATACTATGTAGTGATTCCCTAATATTTGTTTAGAGAACTTACCTCTACAAACAGGGAAAGGTTTAGCCCAATCAGCGGCAGGCAGACACACAGTCTCCGGCGCACCTCGTAGCGCCCACCCCGCGGGACATGAGAATGCCGCACGACCTCCCACTCCTCGAGACACGATGGCAACCCGAGGACGACGCTCGCCTTCACCGAGAGGAGTATCGTGAACTACTTCGCCACATTCTACACCTGGACATGGAAAAAACACGTAGTCAGAGCCTAAATAAAATCAAAAAAAAAAAACCGCTAATCCTACTGATATTATAAATGCGAAATTTTGTGTGTGAGTGTTTGTTACCACTCAGCTCCTAAATAGCTGAACCAATTTCAATGAGAATTGGTATGTAGATAGATTTGGTGCCGGAGACGGACATAGGATACTTTTAACCTCGGTCCCAAGGTACATTTTAAAATTTAAAATACAGTAATCCAACTAAAAAGTTAGATATGACAATACCTGTAAAATACTTACTTTCACAAACAGGCAGCGGTGCACTCCAGTTGCCTGAAGCTCTGCACACCAGTGTGTGAGATCCAAGTAATGCATTACCATTGGCGCAGTGGAACCGGATCTCTGTGCCGAGTCGCGTGCCAAGACCGCTAGCTACGAGACCACGCCGGATCGGGAGAGGAGGACAGTGGACATCTGCGGAAGATGGTAATAGAGAGTATGGAGCTTAAAACACGTCGATTCTTAAAAGTAATGAGAAATAGAAAAGAATCTCTCTTAAAAATAGTTATTTCTTTATTAATATGCATAATTGTGTAATCTGCTGTTTTCGTAATTCAGTGTTCACAACTAATTTTAACCAAAAAAATACTATAAACATTCAAGTATTACTTTTGTCCAGCACGTAAGTACGAGTAACCGGTTTTTGTATTCATATTCTCTTTTTTTTAAGGCCAAATTTTCTTAAAATAGTTAATATTTGTTTTTTTTTGATTCACTTTAGTTTTTTATTGCCGCTATCTCCTTTTCATTACATTAACATTCATGGCTCTTCAATATTGTTCATCATTCGATGTACTATTATCCTATCAGGGCAGTCCAGACAGAATATGATCCCGTCCCAATATACAAATTACTAAATAGGTTGGAGGGCCGCACAAATAAAAAACAAAGATTTTATAACGTTTTTTTTAGCCTGTTGCGTATTTTAACTAGGGTAAAGAATCTTTAAGACATTATCTATCTAATAATAATAATAATAATAATAATATTCTACCACATTCACACAGCGTCATTTAGCCCCAAAGTAAGCAATTATATTTGCTTGTGTTATGGGTACTAAACAACTGATATACTACTTATATACATTTTTTTTTGTAAATCCATACATATTATAGATAAATTACACCCAGACACAGAACAAACAATAATGCTCATCACACAAAGGTTTGTCCTGGGTGGGAATCGAACCCACGACCTCCGGCTTAGCAGGGGTCACTAACCACTAGACCAACAGGCCAGTCTTTATGAGCACAAATATCTTTTTGTGTATATAATGTATCTGTAATAGCAAAATTGAAATTTTAGGTCATAAGTAGTCATAAAATTTGAAAAAGTGAAGAAGTTGTACTATCGATATAATATTAAAAACATACTGCGAGCCGCACATAGATGAACAGCCTTGGTTTGGATTGCCCTGATCAGACAATTTACCAATGTAACAATCTATACATATAATAAAATCGGAGTGCCTGTTTGTAATATTGAAATAACCGTTTTTTTACTACATTTATATGAATATATATACGGTACATACACCAAAATAACATGTTTAAAATTTTTGTCTGTGTGTCTGTCTGTCTGTTTGTTCCGGCTAATCTCTGAAATGGCAGGACCGATTTTGACGAGACTTTTATTGGCAGGTAGCTGATGTAATAAGGAGTTATTTAGGCTACGTTTATTTTAGAAACATTCTTTTATTTTAGAAAAAATAAAGTAATGGTGATTGACTGTTAGGCGGAACAGTCAAAAGTCGAAGCCGGGTCAGCTAGTAATTTCCCCTCTTTCCTCTTTCCTCACCTCCCTCATTTCTTCCTCTAACCCCATTCCCAGCCGCCATAGTGGAGGCTACCATACCAGCAGTTTAAGACGATAGCTTTTGGTATGGTGGCCACCACTTCTGGATTCCACTGACTGCTTACCATCAGGCGGGGTGGAGTCACTTTGGTAGGCTAATAAATATAAAAAAAAAAAATAATAGGTAATGTTATTACTCGTAGTACATAAGAGTGTTAAATTTTATAAGCTTATAAAATTGCTGATGTCTATGTCCTTACCTTCAACAATAATCTCAACCTGATGGCTCTGTCTAGCTGGCGTCTCACATCGGTAGATACCAGAGTCTTCCTTCACAGCGTTGATAATACTGAGTCGGAACTCTAATGCACTGTCCCTGCCAGGGTCGGTGGTCCAGCCTTCTTGGTACTTACGCTCTTGTTCCGGACTGAAAACAGGTATTTCTTTTTAACTATTGAGAATTTACTACATTATCATGCTATGTTTAAAGGGTAATTCATGTGGTAAGACTCAAATTATCGTTTTTGAGAAAATATATATATAAAATATATATTTTTAATGTTAGATATCTAGTTTTACGTAACCTATTTACGTCATAAAGAAATTTCGTTCCAGGTATATCGGGGTTGCTGTTCTCAGGATACAATCCACATTACGGGCTGCAATCCTATACTGAAAATTTCTCGATATAAAAACCTAGTATCACTTTATCCTACCCCAGAAAACCATCTGCATGGCAGTTAGTAAAGTTTCATCAACCACCAGTTGTCTAATTTATAATTATAGTTAAGTACAGCATTTTTCTTTTCTTTTCAACGTCAGGTGTAGAGTTTAGGGTGATCAAGTCTTAGAACGTATGAGAGCAATCAAGTTTACATACCTAGTAGGTAACGAAAAAACTGTTATTTTAAATAAAACTTACTCAGGATTAAAAAGCGTGACATTCCACTTCGGGTTCCCGAACCTCCTCATCCAGAGACACTCCATATGCAAATTGGTACCAGGATAAACCAGAAGCTTGCCATCATTCGTCTGAGCGATGGGTCCTTGGGAATGTCTGAACAGGATCGTCGGGGGTTTCTCCACTGTGCAGATAAAGATTTAGATATAACATACCTTAATATAAATACACTCCTCATTTATTAAATTAAGGCAAAATTGCTAAATGCAGGATATGTTCCATATAGAAGTTATGAAATAGATTAAGTACTTATGAAAAACTAGCTGCGCCTCACGGCTTTGCCCGCGCGTAAAATGAGATTTGTCTCCCTCGGGAACCATACCGATTTTCGGGATAAAAAGTAGCCTATGTCCGTCTCCGGCACCGAATCTACCTACATACCAATTTTAATCGAAATCGGTTCAGCCGTTTAGGCACTTAGTGGTAACAGAGACACCCACACACACACACACATACAGATACAAACTTTCGCATTTATAATACTATGTAGAATATTAGTAGAATTACGAATTAAACAGAGGAACAAAAATTAAAAAGGTATTTAGTCGACTAAGTATTGTTGCTAAAATATTTAACAATTTGTACAATGCGAGCTAAACTTTTATACCAGATCTTAAACCTTTAAGTTTAACGAGCACACTCACTTGCATAATCATTTTGTTGGTTCAATCCAGTGCAGCTAGGTTTCATTCCATCCCATGACCCGCCAATACATCTGCGACTTTGTGAGCCAGTTATTGCGTATTTGCCTATATCACTGCATCTGGAATCAAAGAATTGTTAGTTAAGGTTTTTAAAATAATAAAATTGAATCGTACTATTTAGTTTTAACTATAAAAGATTAAATTTATCTGTTTATTTATTATCAAAATATTTCTTTATTTGATGATAAGCTTTTAGTAAAGTCTGGAGAAGGTGGGCACCATTTAAATCTAAACTATTATATATAAAGTGGATGAGTTTGTTTGTTTGTTTGTTTGTTTGAACGCGGTAATCTCTAGAACTACCAGTCAGATTTGAATAATTCTTTTTGCGTATGATAGCCCAATTCTTGAGAAAGGTTATAGGCTATCATGCTACTGGCGACGGGAGCAGGGCAGTAACCAGGGACGCGGGTGAAACCACTCTGTGGGAAGCTTGTAACTACATAAAATAGTAAATATACCACGTAGGTCTTAAGACTGCGTTTTCACTGTCCAGTTGAAAACCCAAGTTTAAAACTAGAAGATAATCCATACGTTATTAATATGCATAAGTTGGTAAAACGTTCCAGGCTTAAATTGATGACATTTGTATAAAGTACTAAACTCTAAACCATTTGGCTTATGCAACTTTAAGTTCCAGTTCAAAAAAGTCAAAAAGGTATCATCACCATATAAGCCGAAAGTCGTTCACGTTTAGTCCGTATGTGTTAATATAATACTGAATAGATAAAATACACATTTTACTTTTTATTTTTCTTTACAATAAAGAAAGCTCTAATTAATTACTTATAGAGTTAAGTATGTTCCCTGTGTCACTTTGCATGCTACTTGAAATTGTAACTTACAAAAATTGTAATAACCTGGCGATTAAAAAGAGTGGCCTCAGTTTCTTGCCAGTTCTTCTCATGGCTCTACCTCGTCAGCGGACTGGCTGTAGGTTGATGAACATTTTGTTTAACCTATATGAATAAATAATTTTGACTTTGGTAAATGTTTATGAAATGCATTTACCTGGAAGTAATAAGGGTTCCAGCAGGAAACTCAACAGTCTCAGTGATCTGCAGATCATTGAAGAATGTCACCACATATGGCTCATCATTTTCAAAGATACAGCTGTTATTGTTCATCAGTTCTTCGTTTTGAGCTTCTAGTTCCTCTGTAATGATGTAAGTGAATAAAATTATAATATCATTTTTCAAATAGGGTTGATTTCTACAGTTTGACAAATATGAAAACGCCTGTGAAGTATATCATAGCAATTTAAATAAATAATAAATAGGCCCAATTTTTCCCCTTTCCTCTTTCCTCATCTCTCTCATTCCCTTCCCCTAACCCCATTCCCAGCCGTCACAGTAGGGCCACCATACCACCAGTTTAAGACGATGGCTTTTGGTATAGTGGCCAACACTTCTGGATTCCACTGACTGCTTACCATCAGGCGGGGTGGAGTCACTTTGGTAGGCTAATATGCAAAAAAGAAGAAAAAAATTGCTGACGAGATTATTTATGTCCAAAATCTATTCAGCCATTACTTAGCGATAAAACAGACAGTAAACGTATATGTAAGCATTTCTATCGAAATCAACTGTTAGCTAATCCTTTTTTAGTCTACTGAATAATGGCTTTTTTAAAATCATCAAACTTGTTGGTCTTTTCTACTTCGATCACCTGGGGGTTCATAGGCGATTCTTAAGTGTCCTTTGATCACCCGCGAACATAATCACCTGGGTGCTCATAGGCGACTCCAATAAAATTATTATTTTCTTATTCTATGGGGATATGTGGTTGTCGCATTAAATCTTTCTGTGCTTACTATCGTCATTAGTTTCATTGATTGCGCTAGTGAAATATCAATGCACGAAAATAACTTTATAAAATAGATACAATGGTCGCTTGGACAGTGTTAATTAATAATAATAATAATAATAATAATATTCTACCACATTCACACAGCGCCATTTAGCCCCAAATTAAGCAATTATATTTGCTTGTGTTATGGGTACTAAATAACTGATATACTACTTAAATACATTTTTTTTTTGTAAATACATACATATTATAGATAAATTACACCCAGACACAGAACAAACAATCATGCTCATCACACAAAGGTTTGTCCTAGGTGGGAATCGAACCCACGACCTGCGGCTTAGCAGTCAGGGTCACTAACCACTAGACCAACAGGCCAGTCAATTGCTCAGTACTCTATTTTAAAACTTACCACAATTAAAACTCTTGCCAACCCAATTGCCCTGCTCACAAATCAGTTTCCAAGTAGTCTTCTCGCCCATAATGGATGCTATACACCTGAAGGTGATCTCCGTACCATGGGGGTAGCCCTCCACCCCCAGGGTACCGTTGACCTCGGCACCGTCCCGGTAGATCAACGTGCCCTGGACCCTTCAATGATTAATTGTGACAAATTCAAGAGTTATGTATTAGTTTCATTTCAAATTATTAGGATTTTGTATTGGACTTTAACTTTTTAATAGAGACTTATTACTGTCAATCTTTTAGCATGGGCATATACGTCAATAGTGCAATGAATGGGAATTAATCAATCATATATAATCAGTCAATTCAATATTGATATCGTAATCATTGACCATTGCTTGATTGATTTAGAATCTTGAAATCCATATAAATAAAAATATCCAGAATTTTTTTATCCTAAACACACAAATACATCAAAACATGCTCTAAAGTCGAAACATTAAAATTGGCAACAAAACTAAAGCACGGCCAAGACATAAGAAGCTAGATTACGGCCATACAAATAGCGTTCTTATTAACATAGATATAAAGTATATTTTTAACGTTAACTAAGCCCTGCCGTCCGAGGATTTGTTCCATGATAGTGACGTTACACCCTTGAGAAAAATGAGAAAAGTTAAAGGTGATTGAATTGACTAAGATATAGAGAAGATAAAAGAAATAAGTGATGGCAAATAGTTTTTATTGAAGCACATTACTGCGTTTGAGCTTGCAATTCCAGAATCTCATTTTCACATTCATTATAGTCATCATTTTAGCGTCAGATATAAGCCTCATTCTCCTCTATCAGTTCCAATTAGATAATTTGCATTACCACGCTTTAAAAATATTAAAGAAGAAGAATCCGCAATAGATTACTCTGACGTTTAAAAGGATTTTTTTGTCAGTTTTTCTCACGGCTTTGACTATGCTTAGGAAACTTGCTGAATACCTATTTTATTTGGTACGACACACTCGTATTTGTTATATAATAAAGATTCTTGATTACTATACCATGACATACACCTCCTCTAGTTACAGTAAGCTTATTCCATAATGCGTCTCAAAAATCTTAGTCAATCCATGCTGGTGAAACATCACCAAAAATCCAAAATATGAGGTCCAAGTTAATGAGCATGATCATCTGTGATGAATCCATGATGATGAGTGAGAAGTTAAATAAGCAAAAGTCCGAACCTATAAGGCTCTCACCAGGGCTTCGCATCCCTGAAGGCCTGGGTTCCCTTCAGTCTTCAGCCAGCAAATAAGAAACGCATATCTTTGCAACACATTACTTCTTTTTTTATCGCGGCTTGTGTCATCCTTTGGATGAATGTGATAAAAGCGAATTGTCTTCGAAAGTTAGTAATTATTGTTTTAAAATTGTCATCAGTTTTGAATTTGATTATAGTAAAAGCTAAGGTGATGAAATTTCACTATTTTAAAATTCAAGTAGGTCTGTCGATACTTACATTGTCATAGCATTAGAATAATTAGTACAATGTTATGAGCAACATAGGGAAAGCGATCAAAACTATGACAAAACTATTTTCTCTTTAATTGTATCAGTCAGTGGTCGTACCAGAACGACAATATAAAAAAAATATATTAATTTTTATAAACAAAGATTTCTAAAACTTTTGAAGACATTTCGCTTATACAACTTGCATATCACTTCATACAATAGCAAAACAAAAGAAGAACGTAAAATAACTAAAACAAAACCATCTGATTCCAAAGCGTAAGGATCTAACATTGTGACATTCAAATTGAACTTTAATCTTAAAACCTTACAGTTCATTTTTACAATGTTTGATCCTATAACGTAATTTGGATGAGTAACAAAACTTTTCATCGAATTACTAAATGTCTGGTCGTCATATTTGATTTTGAAAAACTGTTGATTTTTCATTTATAATTTTGTTTCTAAGCTGATTTTCTTTGTTAATGATTTCTAATAGCGTTAATGTTAAAATTTATAAGTTTAACAGTAACTTTACCTGTCACTATTTTGAATCCTGTAAAGAAATAGTTGTGTGTTATCATAATCTTAGTCACTTTGCTAGTGGATGCATTGCGTTTACTAGTTTAAATGAAGTTTTCCTATCTTGTGTATGACTTAAATATTGATGATAGTAGATTATTTAACGCTTAGTTTACCATCACACTATTAGATATTATTCTACCTGTAGGTAATGATTCATATCACTATAGATATGTGAAATTCTCGTGCATTAGATACTATAATTACCAACTAGAGAATAACGATCTTGATCATCATTGCGATGTCCAGGACTCACAATTATACCTTTTATTTAGTAACTCACTCTTTTACTTTTGTGTTTAAGTGTAAAAATTTCTTCATTGAGTTTTATTACAAGAACCCATTGATATATTTAGCAAATATGACGCAACTAGACATGAACAAAACCACATAGAAGCTACAATGAAAGCGTTTGGTCAAACAAAACGAACGCGTATCTCACAAACTAAACTTCACTGTTTTTTTATTGTATTCTGGTATTTATTCGTCATTCGAGCTAACCGTGTGTTAATCTTAGCCTAAATTAAGTTAAATTATTTTAGTTTTATTGGAAAAATTAAATTTTAAAATACTTTCATCTATATCTAAACTATTACATAAAGCGGAAGATTTTGCTCGCAGGAATACCAGTCGGATTTCAATAATTCTTTTTGCATATGATAGCTCAGTTCTTGATGAAGGTTATTGGTTATGTAACATCACACTAATGGCGACGGGAACAGAGCAGTAAGCAAAGACGCCACCAAAAGCTAGTACTAGTATTTAATACATCGCAGAACTTTACTTGAAGGATGCTACTACTTCGATAACCCATACCAATTTTCTGAACTATTATATTAAAATCTAGGTTAATTAAATGCCAGTTATTTATATCTAATTTTGCTTGCAGATCTACCGTACGGTCCACATATCTCATGACTAGTTGCAATGAAGCCTTGTATAATATGGTAGTCATCCTTTGCAGAGAAGCAACTAGAAAGAATAACACTCTTCGCAAAACATTGAGTTCAATGCTGCACGTACTTAAAAAAAAAAACCGTTTTCCTTAACTGATTATAATTTTGTTGACAGTATCTTTACTACCTAAATTTACCTACATTTATTTAGTTTGAAAACACACGATTAGCTCTCTTCATAACATCTGATATCAACACTACGTTACCTCGCTGGCGGTCCGCACTCTGTGATAGTGGAGCCATCCATATCTGGCTCCAGCTCCGATATGTCTTCTCTCACGATGTCAGAGCCGCTTTGGAACTCTGATGTTGGTCGTGGACGTGTTAGGTTAGCTATAATAATAATACATAATTTAAGCAGGGTAATTTAATAAAGATGTAGTATGCGGGTCGTGTTTACTATTTTTGGTTGTGACGCGAATGCCAATGGAGCTGGAAGTACAGGCAATCGCGCCTCTAACGCTATTATCTATCAAAGACACCATCTGTGGTTCGGTGGTACTGTGTATGGACTGCCACGCAGAGGTGGCGGGTTCGATTCCCGTTCAGTGCAAATATTTGTGTGCATGAACAAGTGTTTCTATGTATAATATGTATGTATTTACAAAAAAAAAGTATATATAAGAATATTTATTAGCATTCTAGAACCCATATGACAATCTATTAATATATGCTTACTTTAGGATATGGCGTTTTGTGGATGTCAATAATATATATTATGCACCTGCTTTGTGTGCTCCTGACGGATTAAATTCTTTGACAACAAGTAAATCTCTCATTAACACCACCACACTTCGTGTGTATCATATTTCAGAACTGATTTAAACTAACAAAAATCAAGCAGCAACCATTCAGACCGTCACATTGTTGTCACAGCTCAATGACACGAAACTAAGTATTACCTAATGGCCTGCAGAAGTCATGCACCGTAGGCTGAAGTCTTCCTAAATGGCAATTGAGGGTGGCTGGAGGTGACCTGCCGGTTTCGCAGGCTATGTTTACTGAAGAGGCATGCGCTACGGTCAGACCAGCTCGATAGCCTGCTTCATAGGTTGCTCCGTGGAGTAGCGGTAGTTCGCAGGGTGCTGAAAAGTATTGTTTATATTTTTAAATTTTATGTACATAAATGGTTCAGATTTTTTGGATAAAATAATCTTGTAATATTTAAAATATCTATAAATTTTAAATGCAGGCAATAAGTTCTAACTTGCAATGGATTAATTTATTTGATAATTAATTTTATTGACTGAACTATCATGTATTATGAATTGGCTATAATTAACGAACGTTTTTGTTACGGTAACAAAATTTAATATTCGAATGTGAAAATTTAGTACACAGATCAAGTACTAGGAGCGCTGTCCATTTTAAAAAGTTTGCATCAATTTCACTGGTGAGAAATAAGTACGTTATCGAATTACGGGTCTGCTGTAGGGCTCTTTTTTGCTTATATAATTTGTTAATTAATTCCACTGACCTGCAACACATTCTGGCATACTTGTAACAGCCCATTCGCCGAGCCAGCACCGTAAGTTAGTTGGTCCTTGTACATTATACCTGTAAAATAGATAGATATTGTTTTAACTCTGACACGAATTGTTCTCCAATTACTCGTCGTTTTATAGCAACAATATTGTTGAAAGTAACAGCTTAGTGTTTGGTATTAGTAGCCTTATACAGGCTGCGCACAAGACACCTTTTGACATGGGAAATAAATAACTTCTAATTAAGCTATAACTTTATGAATTAAAAAAAATAACCTAAGGAAGAGTAGGTCCTACATAACTTATATATAACCATTCAAAGTTTGAGCAATTTTCGTCATATTTTAGTATAAAAGCAGTTAAAACTTGAAACGTACTTAACTTAGAGATTTTTAATATTAAATAACTTTTTGTTTTGTCAAAGAACTAATAAACACGTTTCTAATACTAGAAGTAGTATAGACGTATTACGGAACCTTAAAGTTCTTAATAATTAATTTATTTATTTTTAAAGATATTTCTAAAAGTTCTTAAAATTTGACATGCAAAGAAGTTTTCGTTATTCTTACACCTGTCCAGCCAAAACAAAATAAACTGTTAAACAACACTTACCCATACTCACAGGAGAAGTGCACGACTTGTCCATTAGGCACCGGATCGGTCTCGTTCAGTTCCTTTTCGTCCTGAGCAGTGGAACCAAGAACTTGGCTGGCCGTCATCGGATGACCAGGTTCAGCAGACATTGTGTAAATACCGTATTCCGTAGAGGGTACATGGCAGGGTACTGAAGAATAAGATAGGTAAAAACTGAGTAAAGAACATTAATAATAATAATAATAATAATAATAATATTCTACCACATTCAGACAGCGCCATCTAGCCCCAAATTAAGCAATTATATTTGCTTGTGTTATGGGTACTAAATAACTGATATACTACTTATATACATTTTTTTTTGTAAATACATACATATTATAGATAAATTACATCCAGACACAGATCAAACAATCATGCTCATCACACAAAGGTTTGTCCTGGGTGGGAATCGAACCCACGAGCTCGGGCTTAGCAGTCAGGGTCACTAACCACTAGACCAACAGGCCAGTCACATTAACGTCGCACATTAGACTTATACATAAGATATACAAGTTTTAGAGAGAGAAAGAATGTATAAATTTATATTTGATGTATGATGTCCAATACTAATGGTAATAACTAGGGGATACCTTTCAATATTATATTACGCACTATATTTTACACGAAAACATTTTATACTTTAGGGAATTGATCATTTCTTAACAATCAATTTTTTAATTTGCATCAATATCGTCATTGTCACAATTTATTCTTTACTGTTTAGTTTCTCATAGATAACCAAAGGCATATTATTATGTTCGTAAAGCATACGCAAAAATAATGTAACCTGCAAGTTTTATGTAGATAATGATAGTTGAAGATTTGTAGATTATACTTACAAATTTCGCATTTAGGCTTCTCAGGTTTCCACCTACCGCGAACGCACTTGGCTGTCGCATTAGTATCCAAATTCAGTCCGTAACCTTTACCACAAGCAACACGAACAATCGTGCCTGAAACATAATTATTATTATTAATAATAATAATGACATTACAGCTACTTCGCTATCTAGACCCAAATTAAGCATCTTTTATAGCTTGTGATAAGTATATGAATTCAATTAAGAAGACACTCGTTTCTGAAACATAGCTTACGTTGGTTCAGATGTTAGGGGATGCAATTGTAAGTAGCCATGATGTCGTCGGACAACCGGTATATAAGGGCGGCTCACGATCGGCCACGATGGCGAAAATTGGGAGAGGCCTATGTGGGTAGGATATATTAGGGAGGACGTCTGTCGCCTAATATGATGTTGAAACATTTATTATTTTTATCTTTTAATTTTAAAAATCATTAACTGTGACTATGCTTGCTCAAGGCAAATTAGCTATATCAGAAACTATATTTGACACTTACTCAGATAATTTCGTCTACGTAAGTCAGATATATCCAAGGTAAACTTCTCTCTTTTACTTAAAATTTACTTTTAAAGTATGACCTGGACCTTAATAAAACTAATTTACATAGTACCTGAACTAAAAGTGTTATTAGGATCTCGCCCATACTTGACAATCTCAATATTAACATAAGGTTCACTCTCAATAGCTTCGCAGGGACTCTTAGGACGTCCCTTTTTGCCGCCTTTCTCTGTAGTATTATGTGGAGCACCTCCTTCAGCTATATCTTTAATGTCTGTAGTGTCATCACCTTCAGGAGGTTGGTGACGAGTTCTGCCTCCTTTACCTTCTCTGCTGCTGTTAAAATTAAAGTGTTATAATAATAATATGAATTCTCAAAAAGTCTTTCAAAAGTTTGAAGGACACTAATGCCTTCAAAAATGCACTTGATTTTGTTACTCATTTTTTTAAGCCTTTTAGAATATTTTAAAAATAATCATTAAGTATTTACCATGTCATTATTATCAAAAAGCTTATGTATGTCTATACCTTGCACAAGTTCTTTACTTTGACTAATTAAACAACTTGCAACGTGGTAATTAGTTGTTTTATAAAACGATCGCAATAGGCTTTAATTGACTTTCGTGTTCATATGTAGTAACTTCTAATTATATACTTACGTCTTAGGAATAGTAGCGGTGGTCTGATTCAATCGATCAGTTTTTCTACTCGTTCTTTTATCACGTTTGTCTAAAATATTACTAACTTCCGTTGAATTCGTATTATTATACTGTAAAGGTATCACTGCCATTTCTTTATTATAGTCTTTAAAGTTGTCGTGTAAAGCAATCACAGTCATATTATCGTTATTATTAAGTGTATTTTCTAATGGCACAACCTTCAATAGATCAGAATTGATTTCATTATTCAATTCCGTGTCTTGTACCAATGGCCTTAAAGTCCAGTTATTCGTATTAAATTTTTCGTTATGTACATCACGTTTTATTCTAGCTTTAGTGGTGACATCTGTAGGAATTGTCGTTACCAAATCAACTGTACTCTCATCTCCTTCTAATTCTAAATCTAATTCCTTTTTGCTTCCATCAGAGATTTTGTTGTACCTTTTACGTCGTTTATCAACGTACTTTTCAAAATATTCATGTTTAAGCTTATTGATATTGTCTGCATTACTGTCAGTACTGAGACTGTCACTGAACATACCACCTTTAAGTATAGTAACATGAGCTAATTCATCACTTTCTTCACCGGGTTCTTCGTATTCAGAAGTTTCTCCATGTTCATGTACTACCTCGTCTTCCTCTGGTTCGTATACTGGCTGATACGAATACAACCGATGACCTATAGGCTCTCCATGTACGTTATAAATAGTGTATACAGCTGTCGGAAAATTTTCACCGTTATTTTCTACACTAGTTTCTGGTGGAGTGTCTTCATCAAAGTCGAATTTCTTCATGATTTTAAAGTTGGCGTGTCTCAAAGTTGGTTTTGAGGTTCCATGGTTATATTTTTCATATAGTTGGTCTATATACTGTTGTGTAGGGTCAGTTTGACGTCGAATATTGTTGTAATACTGACGGAGGTAGGCTGATCTTCGTTGACGGATTTCAGGCTCAGGGATGGAACGTCGTCTGCGTGACCAGCGGATTCTTGGATGCTGGTAAAGTGTACATCTGAAGAAAGAGCAAAATATACATTATAGATTTATGCTAGGAAACTTAAAGACTCAAGGAGTAGTGTATGGTTTTAGCTGGTGGAGTCTCTAGAGGAGATTCTACATTCCATCAATATGAGCAAAATAAGAATAGGGTGCCTAGTGTGAGTTATTTTTACGTTAACGCGATCGAGACGTATAGCGCGTTTGGCTCTCTGATTGGTTAAGAGCCTGGAGCGGGCTAGTCGGAGCACCGAACGTTAACGTAAAACAAACTCGTACTAGACACTCTGTAAACAAATTATGTAGATATTCTCTGATATCGAACGTAGTACGTTATAAAAGATTATACCTATTGCCATAATGTACTTAACTTACTTCGGCAGTTCTCTAGGACTCCAATGACCACCAACACATGTGGCTCCAGGAGGTCCTTCTGATAAAACGTAACCTTTTTCACACTCATACATTATTTGTTTGTTATTTACAACCTGAAAAATAAAGCCCGATTACCAATAACAAAAAGATAACATAAGTATAGTCTTAGTGGTGTTCAACATAATCACTAGCTCTGGTAAGTGATAGTTTCCTGGTATTTTCCTACTCGCTTTTTATGACACTCGTGGAAAAGAGATTGGTGAAGGTTCGATATTATAGACTGGTGAAAATAAGTCTTAATCAATTTAAATAAAATCAATTATACCTTTTTAACATACGGTCGATAGTCGTATAACCCCATGTTGCCGACTAGTAAAACTTTGCCTTGCTCTATGTAGCCAGGGAATGGACAAAATACTGAAAAAAAAAATGTTTTAGTGGATCAGAAGGGAGCAGTGGTGGCCTAATAGCCTTATATGTAATTATAAATCATCACTAATTATTTTTGCAGGACAAGAGGCAGACACACACATTTTTAAAATTATTTAAAATTATCATACATTTTGGACTAGAGTGGAAGGAATTATTAATCATAGCCACCACGTTGGTGGATGAATAAGTGACAGTATTGATATTGAGTGTAAAAATAGCGCTGTTATCTATTCTTAGTCGATTATTACGACATATTATTTATTAATTTCAGTCATTTTTACTCTATATAAAACATTACCTTCTTCACACTTCGGTGTTTCTCCACTCCATACTCCAAATGAACACACGACAATGGAATTTCCTTTGAGCTCGAACCCATCCTTACAACGAAACCGTGCTTTCATACCGTGTTCTGTTTTAGGCGCTATTACCATTCCGTTGCGAGGGAATTTTGGCATTTTCTTACATCTGTAAACATTTTTCGATACAAGTTTAGTATTCAACATAAGATCTACACTAAATAATGGACTCCAAAAACCGTTCAGAGTTTCTGAATGGATTTATTTTTATACCATTCCGAACATACCTTCTCCTGAGCAATTGTTCTAGCTTATGATTGGTTCAGACTCTACTAATTATGTATACATATAATATTATATTCCTTACTACCTTTCCTAAGAGATGGAAAGGACCACATAGTAGCCACGTCAAGAAGCGTGGAGGTTTTCAATCCAAGAAAATTCTGAACTACTTACAATAATCCTTACTTAGTATATTGATTTGTAAATTTGCGAATCCATTCTTCATCTCATAACTTTATAGATCAGTATACGGGTTTAATCGGGTTAAAAATTGTATTAAGGTGCCATACCTATTTACCCGGCCCGTTACTATCCTACTGCAGGGAAAGTTCTTTTATCATACAGAGAAGACATGAGCATTGATCGTCACGCCTGCTCAAGGCGGATTGAAGATTTCAGAATTCCTTCAAAAGTTTTTTTTTCACCCGACGTTTTAGTCGAATCACACCGATCATGGTCACGAACTGACTGGCCAGGAGTCAGCAGTATAACTAATAAGTTATGTGTACAAATCGTATGAGTTTAAAATATTTAATTCTTTGTCTGCTCTTCATTATCAGATAAAGAGGGGAAATTTTCAAAAGGATCTCAGGATTACTTCGAGTTAAATCCATCTTACCTAGCAGGTTGACATCTCGGTATCTGCGTCCAGGTGCCATTGTTACAAGTCACTGCTGCATTGTTAGATGGGAATTCATAGTTCTTCTCACAGTCAACAATTATTTGTTCGCCTGGAATCAGAACATTGAATATGGTATACAACCATCATCATCAGTTTAGATAGACCTTCACTAATGAATTTTAATTTTTTAAGCCTACACTTTGACCTTTTCTGACTCCTTCTCATTCAGTGGTTTCCCGTTACCATTACTTCTAGGTAGCCAGATCGTTAGCCTAGCCCATGGGAGGGCTTTTATTATTTCTATATTTAATTAAACATAACATCTATACTTAAAGTTTTACGACGTGATGCATAATTAAAAAAAAATAGGAAATCATAGCAGGAAAAATATGGAAAATTGATAATTAATGTATATTAGTAATAAATAACAGGACACCACAATATTGGGTACATAAAGACTGTTGTTCAACGAACGAAAGTCTCGATATATTTCAGAAAATGGTCACTTATCTAAGAATAGAACCAACCGATTATTCAGAGCTATTGGTCGTTATATAACAAATCTTGGATAATGGTATCTATAGTAACAAATAACTAAAATATTTTCCTAGGTTTTGCATGTAATATAGCGAGACATACCATGTTGCACCATAGTAGAACTGCCAACAATTTGGGTATTGGCTTCGTTGGAGCTGTTATCACCTGTCTTATTCTCCACCAGCACTATTTTACCCTGGGATACGTGAGGCACAACGCATGGAGCTGGAACATTTAAAAAGAAAATCAGTTGGACTGGCGATGTTATAAAATATGCAGTACAAACATAAATAAATATGTTTCGTCTATTTTCACGCTAGCAAATATGTATTATGCATTCAAGATCCATGTTTACAGTATCCGGATAAAATCAAAGGATAATGGCGATTAACTTCCGATTAAATGTTTCGCGAAGTCCAAAATTCTTCGACTGATTAAATAATCAGATTAGCAAGGTTTTCTTGAACTTAAACTCAAAGCGTTTATTTCATTTTGATCTTAAAGTATGATACTTATAAACCTCAAAATTACATAAAGTCAGCCAATTAACCTACAGTCAGAGCCGTGAGAAGAACTAGTAAGAAAAACTCGGACCACTTTTTTCAATTGCCAGATAATTACATCGGCATCGTAAGAATCACGACATAGGACATGTGGATGTGATGGTCCCGTATAAATATACTATTTTCGTACGATTATACTCCTTCAGCTGTACACGAAACCGCAGACTTGTAAAATAAACTAAATATTTGGAGTAAAATAATCATGAACTCACCTAAACACATTGGTAGTGCATGACTCCAAGTGCCATCATTCTGGCAGATGGCGGATCCATTGCCTTCCATCTTCATCCCGTCCTGGCATCTAAAGATAATGGATGCTCCCAGCCCAGTTCCAGAGGATATGTTCTCCAGCCAACCGTTCCATAACTGCCCCGGGTGACCACAGTTGATTTCTGAAATTGTAAGTAAATCATGAAATGTTAAGTTCACACACAGTAACACCAAATAACAATAATGGAAAAGATAAAATTACAATAAATTTTGTAATAAAAAAAACGGATTGTTTGTTACAAAATATACACGTTTTATTAAGTAACCACGGTCGAGTCAAACATAGTAAGTAAATTGCAATTTCAGAAACGTGTTTGTAGTTCGTAACTTCTTCAGCGTCAGCGTGCATCAAAATATTTTAAGGCGTGTGTGGAACCCTTATACCCTCTTCGAACCTATATTTTAATATCTAATCGGTATCTAAGTACTACTGAGTAAAATAAATATAGCTGTACCTTTACACATAGGCTGCGTTCCAGACCACTTCTTATCAGCTCCACAGCGTCTTGTCGCATCACCCACAAGACGGTATCCATACTTGCATTCATACGACACCACGGAGTTGTAGGCGCACGACGTATACACAGCCTTGCCGTGCCGAGGCGCTTCGGGCGGCGGGCACTGCACCTGCGTTACCACTAGATGGCGACACCCGTCGCTTTAACGATACCCCGAATGAAACACAGTTGGCGTTATTGTCAAAAATGTATTCTACAAATCGTGCAGATGCATGCAAAAATGAAACAAATTCAATTATTTTTGTACATTTATTTCACTACAGCGTTTAAAGATAGAAATTTACAATAAACATCGATACTACTAACATCGCTATATCATCTAATAGTCAGATAGGCAGTAACGACAATTTTTATCATGGCCACAGAAAGAAACAACTTTTGAAGTTGCAGAAAACGATAGCTTCATAGAATTTGAAGACGACAACGTTTCTATATAACATTACTTTACACTACGTAATGTAATGGATGCTCAAACTGTCCCGGCATCTCCTTCTAAGCAGCATTAAAAGGAGAAAAAACAATCAGAAAAATCCACTTTTTCGGCAAAATTTAAAGGAATTCCCACTTTTTATGCCCCTTCCATTTTTCGAAAATAAAATCACGTGCTTTCCAGATTTGAGAATGGGTTTCAAAATAAGAAAGCTTGATCAAATACAAAAGTGGGATTTCCATAATTTGCGTCATGACAATGATATTGCTCCGATGATAGCCATGATAATCATTATTTCAAGCGTCATGCGAACTATGTCGATAATGTAAAACCTCCGACCGGACCATGCAACATTCCAAATTAGGGACAACACTTAAATCGGCAACTACATTGTCACGAAGCAAGACCACACGCGAAAAACTTGAGAATTAAAAATTGGATCTTGATGATGAGTCTAGCAAACTTACTTTTAAATAGTCACAAATTACTTTTAAATTTGAATGTTTATCAACACCTTTAATATTGACAAATAGCTTAATTATTAGACCTAGGATGACTAACGACACTAATGAACTTTCAACTTTATTATTTATTGCTATAGGTTAGTGTATTCAATACACAATAATATCATCTTCGGTCCTATTTTACTTAAAGGTGTAAATCCATTCCATCAAGATTATCTGTCAATATTCCTCAATATCTATGGACGTAAGACCATGAACGTCACCCACAAACAACGACAGATTCTCAAATGAAAATGAGTTTCAGAATTTGACAGATATTAAGAACAGAATATACAGTCAATTGCCAAAATAATATTCATTTTAAGATACACTTGCTGTATATAATGTTGTCCGTAACTAATGCAAGCGTATTGTATTGATATTCTATCTAATGATATTAGCTGATTATCATTTTGGCAATTTCATCAAGTATTTGGTCATTGCAATCATTAACCCTCTTTATCTCTAACACCACTTCAAGTTTTAACCACTGAATTTAAAAAAATATTAATTTGCTATTAAGCGTCCTAAATCCTATCTCAAGACTCATCATCAAAAAACCTTACAAAAACAGCTAAATTTCGTTACTCACGGACGCAAGTCGGTAGTTCTTTGGGCGCCCAGGCCCCATCTGCCTGACAGTACCGTTCAGCTTTGCCGACCAGTTCAAAACCTTGACCGCACTGGACTGTGGCTCTGCAGCCGAAGGTGTGACAGTCAGCTGTTACCCAGCCGTGAGGGACGTCGCCTGGCTCGCCACAGGATCGAGCTGAAAGTGACATGAAGTAAAATAATTAATAACTGATATCCAGATGATTGTAAATTTTCCTAGCAAACCCGTATGGAAAAAGAAAGTTAGAGCCGGTTCTAAGATTTTGAGTAGGTTAGGAAATTAATCAGTCTGTTATTTAATATTGAACGAGCCTTTCTTCTGCATATTTTCTTATGTGTCTGTGTACGAGTACCTACACGTATACTGCGGCAGAAGAACCGTCATATAAAAGAAAAAACTAAAAGTAAATGTTAAGTAAGTCGGTAATAATAAGTTACACTTTATTTGACGTGGATTTTAAAATCTTTTGCCTAACTGTAACTGAAGCTGCTTTTAGCAGATTAACAATACATAATGTATGGGATGGACATAAGCTAACGCCAGCATTGTCGTTAGCTTATGTCAATCCAATACATTTTTTAATCTATCCTATTCTATTAGCATTTATGCCACTTGTCTAGGCCCTATGATCAAGGAGATAGCAATAAAACTGAGCTAAGACCCGTTTTGTCACTCACATAATATAGTTTCTTGTTGTTATTCTGTGTTATATTATTGTTTGAGAGCACAATAAACGTATTTTCTTCATTTCTTTCTAATTTTATCTTTGAGGTACTCGTACCTAAATACCTAATTAAATAAATTGCAGCCCTCACACAAGCGTCGGAAGGAATTATAATATTTACAGCAGTTTCATCCAATTTTATACTGCTCCACAATACTCACGTTCGCAGCTAATATCAGGTCCGTACCAAGACGCCTGACCATCTATAGCCAGGCACTTGGCTCTGGGAAAACCGTTTGTCACGTAGCCAGTGTGACAGTTGTACTGCACCGTCGCGTCAAGGTCGAAAGTCACCTGTTCTGGCAGAGCTGAGTGGCGTGCGTGGTCGATGGTTGGAGGGTGGAGACAGTAGACTAGAAGAAAAATTTGTTTGATTTTAATATCGAAATCACATCTACATTTTTGACGCACCATCAACAAGTAACACACTACATTTGTTTAAGATTACAGACTATTATTTCTCAAACTCACGATGACCTAGTGGTTCTCCGCCCCATATGCAGGAGGTTCGGGTGGGTAAACCAAGAGGAATGTGACTTTTCAAAATTATTACAGACCGAATATGCATGAAGCAATTCGTCGTTGCGCCTGCAAAAGTCGCTATGTGATTTTTTAGGTATTTTGGTTTTTGATGCCATTTTCATCCATATTCCCGTTTGAGTAAGGATCAAAATGGCATCAAAAACCAAAATAAGTAAAAAATTACATAGTGGCTTTTGCAGGCGCAACGACGAATTGAGAATCATCGTCATCATCATCCTTGCCGCCTTCCTCAAGCATTTCTACTTTGACTTATACTATAACAAATATTTACAACATTTCTAAGAGTCTAAGACAAGAAGGTATTCTGTAAAATGTAGTTATTAACATGTTGTTTGTTAGTTACCACTGACTGACAGCAAAATTTAGTTCTCAGAGTTATTACTAGGAGCGCTATTCATTTTTCTATTCATAAGTCAATCTACCCACACGGATCTCGTTAGTGAGTTCTAGAATAATATACTTAATAATATAAACGCAAATAGAAACGCTGTTGATCTGATGAATTAGATAGAAAACTAAAAAAAAGAACATCTAATGCAAATTATTTAGTTATTCTTTCATTCTCTGTTAGAATTTATCCTTTTACCTTCATCGAAGTAAGTAAGAACAAAAGCTTACTGTTCTCCTTGCAGGCAGGTGGTTGTCCAGCCCATTTTCCATCTGCCTGGCAGCTTCTGTTCTGAAGACCAACAACGTGATAGCCATGTGGACAGGAATACTTGGCTCTGGAAAGAAAATATTTTATGAATCATCTATATCTATACTATTATATAAAGCGTAAGAGTTTGTTTGTTTGTTTGAAAATCTCTGAAACTAAGTACCAGTCGGATTTGAAAATGTTTTTTTGCGTATAATAGCCCAGTTTTTGAGGAAGGTTATAACATCTGGGCTGTAACATCATGCTACTGGCGACGGGAACAGAACAGTAGGCAAAAACGCGGATGAAATAATAATAAAATACATATACTACATACTTATGTATACTTATGTATAATATATACATACGAAGTACTAGTATCTCAATGATATTAAAATCTAAAGATAACGCACTATGGCAGCGTATTGGTCCTCAAAGATTTAACGCGCCCGTGTCAACACGCAGAAGATTATTTTCCCATTCATCATCATTTTACCTAAGAGCTGTTCGATAGAGGCCTTACTCAAATGTAATTTTTTTTTTCATAATAACCAACTAGCTATCCGCGACGTGGTTTCACCCGCCTCTTTGCTTACTGCTCTGTTCCTGTCGCCAGTAGAGTGATGTTACATAGCCTACAACCGTCCTCGAGAACTGGGCTATCATACGCAAAAAAAAGATTTTTAATTCCGACTGGTACTTAGTTCCAGAGATTAGCGCGTTCAAACAAACAAAAAAACAAACAAACTAACTAACAAACTCTTCCGCTTTGTATAATAGTATAAATTGGTATAAATATACCTACTCTCCTAACTCTAGTCGTCACTTACCGACGCCAAAAGTTTAGCAAGTTGGTTACACAATATTATTACTAGTCTATAATTACTGTTAAACCTTAACTTAACTCATATAACGTCGAAATTACTACACCCGTATCTACGAGTAATAGAACTTTTTACAACAGAGAACGTAAAATTAGGCGAACCTTTGTTTCATAGATAAATATTTAAAGTAGTGTAAATTGATTTACTATGTACTTACTTATCGCCGAACAACCTTCCAGAGACTGTGACCTTTCCTATTTCAGGGTCAGTGAGTTCAGGACACTCGCGATCTGTAACAATGGAAACATGGTACATAAATCTCTCTGTGCTTACTTGACTAAAACTAACTATAACAACTAGAACAAATTTTAAAAGTATAGAAACAGTATATTAAGTCATATCACGTGTAGTTTTGCTCTTTTTTTCAACTTCGGTGGCAAAAAAGCGAGGCTAAAATAATAAAAAAGAGAGCGCTCTTAAATATTAATTTTATTCTTTTTTTTTTCGTATTTGTTGTCATAGCGGCAACAGAAATACATCATGAATAAAAATTTTAACTTTCTAACTATAACAGTTCATGAAACAGATGGTGACAGGCGGACAGACAGACAAGCAGACAACGAAGTCTTAGTAATAGGGTTGCGTTTTACCCTTTGGGTACGGAACCCTAAAAATGAAATAATATTAAAAATTTCTTTGTATTTAGGCATTTGAAACATTGCAGCAAGATATTTTGAACAAAACTTTATCAAAATAATAAAGTAAATTGAAACTAAAAAAAACAATTGTAGCAAACTTAAACGCAATAACATTTTGTAATAAAGTCGCTGTGAAGGCGGACTAATGTCGTAACATTGAAGTAGTGAAAATAAAAGAACTTTTAAGAAAGTTGAACGAAATAGCGAACACTTCATATTAGTGTCACTACTGAAAAGACTGTGTTGGGTCTCTCTATTGACCCAATCTATTCTTTATATATTTGTGTTCGTCAATGTTACGACGCGTAGGAATTCTCAAATAAAATACTTAATATTGGTACACTATTTACTTCTTACTTTTACATTGAATCACGGTACAAACAAATACAAAGGAACGACTTACTAAGTACAGTATTAGGGAACGACTTACTATGGATAGTATTAGGGAGCGACTGAGGGCGCTGCGCTTGCGTTACATACGCGTTCCATACAAAACACTTAAAACTAAAGGTTAACTGACGTGACCCCACATACATCCCCTTCCAAAAAAAAAATATTTTTTTAATAAAAAAAGTAAATAATGTCTTAAAATCTATCTAACAAATACAATGTTTGGTAGGTACACAATAGGTGCAATATTTAAATACATAGAAAAATTTTGTTTTATTTTAACCCAATACAATACTCTTTTAATTTCTAATTAAAGGTAACAAATACATTACAAGTAGTATAAAATGTATTTACGACAGGTTACATACTCGCAAGTAATCATCTACTTATGCATATGCATATACCTACTGCACATACTGTGGCTGAGTAATAACTGTAATTGGTTGACCGGCTTTATCTGCCTGGTTCGACATAATCGCTAATACATACTTACTCCTTTCTTGGCCACTATTTTACTACACTTTTAGTCACTTTTCTATTTTTTACTTTACTATGGCATCTTTTCTTCAACACTAAAATGCCTGATAATACAAAACACAATAACATTTAATACGACCATTCTTTACTAATATTCTCTACTCAGTTCAATAATCATATACTTATTTATAGCTTATGTTATAAATACAATGTAAGGCATGTGTTATACGCACAAGATTCCTTATTATGAATCAACTTTTATTACTAACTCTTACTTTTATTACATCTCTACATTATAGCAAGCGTAGTTTCGCTTTCTTGTAATATAACAATTCCTTTACACTAAAAATCGTACTGGTTGTCGTATTACGCGACCTGTTCGCGTTGTACGAATGTTTGCTTTCTTCTGGTCACTTAACAGTTTATCCTTATCTAAGACATCTTTTTCATTACTAACTCGTATGTCTAAATTACAACTGTCGTCTGAATTACTTTCCTTTAACGTATAAGCAGGCTTTAATCTATCTATTGATATGAAAGCTTTCCGGTTAGGATACTGAATTTCATATACCTTATTATTTCTACTTAATACACGGTAAGGTCCATCATAAGTTGGGCAAAGCGACTTTTTTAACATATCATTTCTTACAAAAACATATTCACAGTCTTTCAAATCTTTATGTACAAATATTTTACGAGAATCTCTATCAATTCGAGATTTAGGTCGTAAACTGTTTATTATATTTCTTAACTTTTCAACATAGGTATAAACGTTAGTAGACTTTAAACCTGTTTCTCTATAAAAATCTCCTGGTAATCTTAATGACTGGCCGAAAGTTACTTCTGCTGTACTAATTCCGCTGTCGCTTCTGCACGCTGCTCTTAGACCTAACAAAACAGTTGGGAGTTCATCTAACCACGATGCATTTTCTGATAAACGACATGTAATAGCACTCTTCATCGATCGATGCCATCTTTCTACCATACCATTACTGCACGGGTGGTACGGAGTAGTTCTAATTTTATTAATACCTAACATTTTAACTAAACTATTAAATAATTCAGACTCAAATTGTCGTCCCATATCGCTAGTAATATTGCTTGGACATCCATATCTACATATCCAATTTTCATAAAAAAATTTTGCCACTGTATCAGCTGTTATGTCTAATAACGGAATAGCTTCGGGCCATCGTGTAAAACGATCTATCATCGTGAGGCAGTAACGATATCCTTCCTGACTAGGTGGTAAAGGACCTACGATGTCTATATGGACGTGAGAAAATTTTTGTGATTCCGGAAAAGATTGTGGACTTGTTATAGTATGTCTATTAACTTTAACTTTTTGACATTGTAAACATGTCTTTACCCAATTGTTTACATCTTTGTTCATACCGGGCCAAAAAAATCTTTGTGAAATCATTTTTCTCGATGTGCGTTTGCCGGGATGACTAATATCATGTACGGAATCAAATGCTGGTTTACGAAACACTTTTGGTAAGTACGGTCTCAAATTATCTGAAGAGCTTTCACAAATTATACTAATATTACTATTTGGTAATAAAATTGTTTTAAAATTTAAGTTATTGCTCTTATCGCTTCTTAATGAAGTGAGTTGAATATCGGTTTCTTGCGCGCGCGCCACTTCTGTAAAATTTATGACCGTGGGACACTGTATAACTTCTACGCGTGAGAGTGCGTCCGCAATAATATTCTCCGAACCTTCGATGTGTTGTATGTCGCTTGTAAACTCGCTAATGTACAACAATTGCCTAGTTCTTCTCGGAGTTTCTTTATCAGAACCTAATTTAGTAAATGCGTACGTTAATGGTTTATGGTCCGTGTAAATAGTTAACGGGCGTCCTTCAACCATATTTCTAAAGTGTACTAATGCCATATAAATTCCTAACAGTTCCCTATCATAAGTGCTATACTTTTGCTGCGCCTCTGATAACCTTTTCGAATAATACCCTAAAGGTTTCCATTGATTACCTACTTTTTGCTGTAATACTCCGCCAACACAAGTGTTACTCGCGTCTGTCATTAGCGATAACGGTGCGCCTGAAATAGGATGCGATAACTCAACTGCGCTCTTCAGACTTTGCTTACACTGCTCGAATGCGTTATCGGCTTCGGCACTCCACTTAATTTTAGTTTTGTCCCTTTTCTTAGAATTATGTAAATATTTATTGAGTTCAACTTGATAACTAGCTGCTTTTTCTATGTGAGATCTATAAAAATTAACCATACCCAAAAATCGC
The DNA here is from genome assembly GCA_963082885.1 of Parascotia fuliginaria. Taxonomy (NCBI): domain Eukaryota; kingdom Metazoa; phylum Arthropoda; class Insecta; order Lepidoptera; family Erebidae; genus Parascotia; species Parascotia fuliginaria. Next base: position 11,143,440 of record OY720193.1, on the reverse strand, counting down.
CTTAACTGCTCAACGGTTTCCGGTTTGGGGTACTCGCTGATAGCTTTTACTTTGTCTTCTAAGGGTTGTATTCCTTCTGGTGTAACTCTGTAACCCAAAAAATTGATTTTTGATTGACCAAACTCACACTTACTTAAGTTTATAGTTACGCCATATTCCTGAAAACGTTTAAAAAGTTCATTTAAATGCTTCTTTCCCAATATTTCTGTATCGGAAGCTAAAATAATATCATCTATGTAACACGATAAAAATGATTCCTGTCCATTTTCTCTTATATACTCTAAATCTTTTAATACATGACAACTCATAAATCTTTGGAATGTCTGAGCTGCGTTTCGTAGTCCAAAGCTCATTTTGGTAAATTCAAATAAACCAAATGGACAAATTATAGCTGTTTTAGGTATGTCGTCTGGAAAAATAGGTATTAAGTGGTAAGCTCTATTTATATCAATTTTACTGAAGTATTTCTTACCTGATAATCCATATGTGAAGTCTTGCAAACGCGGTACAGGATACCTATCGGGCTTAGTGATCGCGTTTAATTGCCTATAGTCTCCACAAGGCCGTATCCCACCGTCCTTTTTATCTACGACGTGTAGTGGGCTGGCCCACGGGCTCATAGATGGCCTACATATACCTAATTCATGCATATACTTGAACTCTTCCTTGACTTTCTTGTACCTGTCGGGATGTAAAGGTCTAACCCTAGCATGAACAGGTGGACCTGTTGTTTCAATGTGATGAAATATAGAATGCGACGGGCCGTTTTTGTAAGACATAGGTAAAGTTATTTCGGAATATTTTTCTAACAAATCTTTGTAGGGATTATTATATTGTATACTAGAAATTGATGGTTCGTCATACCTTATGATGGATCCATACGTGCGTAAATTTGTAAAAGTATCTATTAACTTCTTATTATGTAAATCTACAACTAACTTAAAAGTCTTTAAAAAGTCTGCTCCTATGATAGCTTGCTTGACGTCACTTATCACGAATGTCCACTTATATGCTCTTCGTAAGCCTAAATTTAAAGATAACACTACAGTACCGTAAGTCTTTATTTCTGTATTATTTGCTGCAAAAAGCTTATATGTGCACTCACGACGGTTTTTTACGCTCACTTTATTAACGGGAATGACTGAAACGTTTGCGCCTGTGTCTATTAAGAATGTAATGCCACTTTCCCTATCGGTAATACTTAAGCGATGGTTATCGTTCGACTCAATACAACTCTCCACCGCGCCGAATTGTATTTGCTTTAGTTTCCCTGTTTCGTTTCCTGTATGTTTTTCCAGTTACACGGCGATTCGCAACGATATGACCGCTGTTTATACCGTAGATGATATCTGCATAACCAATCAGGACTTTCAGGCGTTCTGCGTGGCGTCGACTTAGACCTAGAGCGCGATCTCGCTGATCTCTTGTTCCAGTTGTTATTAAAATTGCTTCTTTGAACATTTGTGCTTCTTATTGAGTTTACTTCTTCGAGGAAATGTTTAAACTGTAAAGTCAGCTCAGACAATTGTTTGGCAAGGTCTATATTATTATCCGGTGATGATGTAACCGTGGCGACTTCTCCAGTCCGTATATTTTCTATTATTTTATCCGCCATCGTAGCTAAATTTTCTAGCTTAGTATCTTGACTAACTACGAGTACTGCTCTGACCGATGAGGACAAACGAGACATCCACAATTTCTTTAAAGCCTCGTCTGAAACTTGTGTATTTCTAGCGAGTTCTCGCATTTTTCGCAAAAGTTGTGATGGTTTTTGCGAGCCTAACTCCATTTCACTAACTAATTTCTGAAATTGTCGCTCGGCGCTCTCTTCAAAGACTGTGAGCAATCTATTTTTTAAAGCTTCATATTTTTGTTCTTGTGGTGGTGAATCAAGTATATCACTCACCTGCTGAAGTGCGTCTTTAGTTAACTGTGCCACTACTAAGTTAAATCGTGTGGTATCACCTTGCTTTTGTTGTGAGACAATAGCTTCAAATTGTTTAAACCACATGCGTGGTAAATCTGTCCAGAACTGTGGTATTTTTGATGTTAAACTTATCGCTGCCAAATCACTCACCGATGCCGATGTTGTTGTGGCTGATGCTGACATCTCTGTAGATGGCTCCATTATGTACTACCCGATGCCACTACACTTTGTTCGGGGAGTCGCTCACTGCTCACTTAGTTCACTTTACTAATTAAATTTGAAAATTCCACTATGTAACGAAAGTCGAGGGTCACCAGTGTTGGTTAAATCTCACTTTTAATTAATCGCGTCGGTCAGTTCAAATCACTTCGGCCTTTTGCTTCAAATCACGTCGGGCTTTCTTCATATCACGTCGGGGTCACCAGTGTTGGGTCTCTCTATTGACCCAATCTATTCTTTATATATTTGTGTTCGTCAATGTTACGACGCGTAGGAATTCTCAAATAAAATACTTAATATTGGTACACTATTTACTTCTTACTTTTACATTGAATCACGGTACAAACAAATACAAAGGAACGACTTACTAAGTACAGTATTAGGGAACGACTTACTATGGATAGTATTAGGGAGCGACTGAGGGCGCTGCGCTTGCGTTACATACGCGTTCCATACAAAACACTTAAAACTAAAGGTTAACTGACGTGACCCCACATACATCCCCTTCCAATATGAGAAATAAAACTTAGGTACAGTAGGGCTGGCAGTTATTAAATGAAAACATATTGAAAAGGCTTTTGATAAAAAAAAAATAGTTGTGTTGTAAAAAGCTATCTTTTTCTTAGCGCGTCGATAGCAACTATAATCTATCAGACCAGAGGTCCTAGGCAAGTGATAGATTTCTAGTCATAGAAAAGCTAACAAATGTATGGGATTGACATAAGCTAACGACAAAAACAAAACATGGCATTAGCTTCAATCCCATACAAATCTATGCCACTCGTTTAGGGCCTCAGAACTCAGCCATAAACATTGCGTTATCTCTAGCGTTGAACAATTCCTGCAAAGCCCTGCACTTTTGTTTGGGCAAGAAAAATACGACATAAGATGCTCTATCTTTAGTGGAATAACATTGCATATCAGTCACGCTTGTATCATTAATAGATGACGAATGATGAGGTTTTATTGGGAATGCTATAAAAACTCCAAAAGAAGTTTCTAATTTAGATTAAGCAGTACGTGAAAAAGTATCTGGAAAAGCGGCTAAGTGGAAACCATGAAGCAACCAGTTTGCCATGATAGAAATTTGGATGATATCCACTACTGTTAGTAATATTGAATGTGAATAAGAGTCAAGAGTAATGAACAATATAATAAGAAGAGAAAAAAGTAGTAAAATATGGTCGAATATAGAAACTGTACTTTCAATATCAGAGTAACAATAATGATAACCCTATATGAAAGAAGCCAAGAACAATTAGCAACGAAGTAACGTAAGAGTAGTACAGAAATATGGATTATGGAGAAATCACAATATATTCTGCTTTGATAGCTTCGGACCCGCAGTATCTGACTGCAATGCTGTAGATTCTTAAGTTAGTAAAAAGATTCATCATCCTCATATCAGCCGAAAAACGTCCACTGCTGGACATAGGCCTACCACAATTATCGTGACCTTGCGTAGTCGAAATGGCCCAGTGGATAAGGTACCCGATTCGTAAGCACAAGGTAATGTGAATTTTCTAAACCATATGTACCTACTTTCTAAGTTTATCTTGGACTTTTCTGACGGACGGTGAAGATCGTAAAGAAACCTTGACTTAAAAGTCTGAAATTGCCAATCTGCCGTGAGCAAGCTTGGTGATTAATGCTCATGCCTTCTCTTTTGAGAAGAGGCCTTTGCCCTGCAGTGGGACAATAAACAGGCGAACATTATAATTGCGTATCATGCAGTGAAAATCTATCAAATTATGAGTGATTATAAAATTACTCAGTGATAATGATAATTGTTTTTCGACTGTCTTGAAAGCACAGCGGTATATCAGTATTCCTCTACAAAACTGTGTCACTCATTTATTCTTGAAAAACCGAATTATGAATTTTGGATTTATAATGATTATTAATTAATTAAAAGACACTCTTATTATTATTCTCATAAGGTACAAATCACATATACATACATGAATAAAGACGTCACAAATACATTACCCATTCATTACATTTAATTAAATCCACCGCTACTCAAACTTTTGTGAGTCAAATTTAATCTTATTAATTGAAATGTTAAAATAATTGTTTAAACGAGAAATGATTTATTATATAATTGTTTTCGGAAATGGTTTTCCATACATTATTGCACTTTCTTCTTTAACGGGGTAAGTAGAAAAAGTGTTTAGGCCGGTCATATTGTTTTTACATTTAGATTTAGAATCTTTTACTCACGATTGCCACTTATTTCACTATTATATTTTAGTAATGTTCAAGATAAATTTGGAAAACACTGAGTTTGAAAAACGTTTTAAAAAGACACATTAGTACTGATCCGATTTCGACTTTACAAGATCGTGCATAATATACCCAAAAGTACGCTAAACCACAAGAAAAGTTTTTAAAACCTTTGTATTCAAACGATCATACTTTTAAAATAAAAATAATGTTGTATTTTTCAAATGTTAAACACGCTATCCCTTTGTATCACAATAGACGAGAGATATGTACGTGCACCTTATCTGTGTTAAAGTTCAGTTCAACTTACATCACTTTTATAAAAAGAGACCCAAATACACTAGGCCTACTAAATCTTTGTCTGCAGAAGCCCTTAATCGCCTACAATGCCATCATTCTCGAGGACTAAAGCCAAATATACGACGTCTCGTTTTCAAGGATTTGCGAATTACTTGCATAACTTCGTTAATGTTTATCGATGTTGTAAGTGACAGCTACAGCAGCGATTAGGTTGATAGATGACAGCTGGTTTTGAAGTATTTTAAAGTTCAAATTCCCTTAAAAAGGGCATAGATACGAGTATTTTAAGACATTAGAAACTGACGACAACATCAAACACTAGCAAAGTATAATAAAACTAGAGGCTCGCCCTCGCTTCGCTTAGGTATCAAAAGTTTCATTCGATCTAATAATATACTCCTACTGAAAATATCATAGCATTAGAGTCGTAGTGCATCATATAGATTTACGAAGCCGCTTAGAGTATTGAAATTCTGAAAATGACTAAAAATATTTTAAACAATGAAAAATAGCCTATGTGGGTAAAATAGGCTATATTTAATTGTTTAGAATATTTTTGATTTATAAGGGTGAAAGAATTTTTAAATCTGATTTTTAGTTAAATCGTTGCAAAAAAAATATATACGGTCGAATTGAGAAACCTCCTCCTTTTTTTGAAGTCGGTTAATAAACAAACATACAAAAAATCAAATCTTTTCTCTTTATACTATAAGTTTAGATAAAAAACTCTTTTAAGACATCATATTTACTAATACCTAGTACAATAAAATAATCGGCACTTTTATCGCTATATGTGATTTCTTCCTTCCATCTTTGGATGGAAGATTGGATGGAGATGTAAGGCATTGTATAAAATTTTAAAAACAATAATTAATGGTTTATTTTAGTGTATAATCTAACAGTGCTATTACACTAGGGCAATCAGTAAATCAATAAACCGTCTGATTGAAGCCTGCTTCTTCTTAACAAGTCGTTAGTGGTCAACTTAGTGTGAGGATTTGTTCAGCTCGCCCATACTTTATTAAGTCTCCCGACTAATCATCGCTAGGATTGCCAAACTACCTGCCAGACGTATACTTTATGGTTAACCAAATGCAATGACTACGTCTGTACTACGGTTCGGTGGTACTGTGTAGGGACTGCCACGCAGAGGTCGTGTTTTCGATTCCCGCTCAGTGCAAATATTCGTGTGCATGAACATGAATATTTGCATTGGTCTGAGTGTTTAAATGTATAATAATAATGTATGTATTTACAAAAAAAAAAGTATTTAAGAATGTATATCCGCATTCCAGAACCCCTATCACAAGTCAGAATATATGCTTACTTTGGGTCTAGATGGCGTTGTATGTAGTTGTTGTGATATTAAAATTACTACAATAATACATATAAGGACTGAACATTGTAGACGTTTTTTGGCTTGAAGAAAAATATTACCCACCCACATTAGAGCAGCTTGACTGTACTGTACTGTACTGACTTGTCTTATGAAGAGTACCTACTAGTTTTATTAAGAAGTAGGACTCTTGAACTATTCTTATTTGTATTAGTAGCATAATTTTGTTTAACCGACTTCAAAAAAGGAGGAGGTTTCTCAATTCGAAAATTAATAAGAAAATAATATAAATAGTAAATATATATATATATATATATATATATATATATATATATATATATATATTATGTGTGTTCGCGGTAAACTCCGTCGTTTATGAACCGATTTTGATGATTCTTTTTTTGTTGGAAAGAAGATATCCCAATTAAATAAGTATTTTATAATTTTAAAGTTGGTGCCAAGTAAATACTCAATAACTAAATATTATAAGAACCTTACTACAATAGCAAATTAAGATTAGATAATACCTATAAATAAGTACCTAGTTATTGTTTTACTTGGCACTAACTTCAAAATTATAAAATACTTATTTAATTATTTTTGATTAACTAAATCAAAATACGAATTACTTTTTGCTATGTAAATTTATTTTTTACTTTTTAGAGTCGGTTTTCTTTTTGTTAAAAATTATTCAGATACAATTTCGGGTCTTTTATGAAGAACGTGAAAGACAGTAAAAACTATCAGAGTAGCATTCACAATATACAAGCCAGTTGTTGTAATACCTTATATATATAACTAGCTGTTGCCCGCGACTTCGTTCGCGTGAAAATTCAGATGGGTGCCTCTATGAGAATATTGCGTGCCTGATTTTATGGCAATCGTACATTGTATCAGTATCATCCGTCTCTATGGCGAATCCAGTTTAAACCCGCTACCGCTAAAACTGACAAACCACTTTCACACAAACTTGCGACTCTTATTTGCCCATTTAATAAGGGTGGTTTCTGAATATTAAAAAAAGAGTATTTTCTAGTAATTTGGTAATCCTACTATAAAAACTATAGAAGTTTCATACAAACTTTGCCACCCCTTTATATCCCCTTAGGGGATGGATTTCGCAAAATTCCTAGCACTTGTTGTTTCTGAGATTTTTCTTGAGTGACCTTTTGGGCTTCGCTCGCGTGAATGTCGTTTTTTCCAATAGACATTTTTATATTGTTTAAATACTGTTTTTCATACTATTTTTTATCTCCCCCTCACTTCCCCCTCACTTCCCCTCACTTCCCCGTTACTTCTCCGTCACTTTCCTCTCACTTCCCCTCACTTCTCCCTCACTTCTCCCTGGCTTTCCCCTTACTTCCCTCTGACTTCTCCCTGACTTTCCCTTCACTTCTCCCGCATTTCCCCCACACTTCCTCTTCACTTCCCCCTCACTTCCCCATCACTTTCCTCTCACTTCCCCATCACTTCCCTCTCACTTGCCCCTCCCTTCCTCCTTCTCCTTAGTTCCTCCTTTTCCTCCCTCCTTTCCCTCCCTCCCCCTCCCTGTAAATTTCGAATCGCTAGCTTCAGAAGCTAAAGATCTTTGTATAGAATATTTCATCCCTAATTTCACCCCTCTAAATCCACCCCTGTTAAAATAAAATCATAAGGATATTTTTTATTTAAATAGAAGTATTCCAAAATTAAATTTCAAAACTGTAATAAAAAATGAAGAAGATTCATATAATCGATTACATCCCTTTTCACACACTTAGGAATTAAATTTTAAAAAACCCTTTTTGAGTACAACCTCTAGACATTTAGACAAACACACCCTCCAAATTTCAAGTCGCTACGACCAGCAGTTTAGGCTGTGCGTTGTCTGTTAATCAGTCAGTCAGTCAGGACAAAGCCTTATATAATATGTATGGGTGTATGGATGTATGGATTAGACGTATAGCCATCGGGGATCAAAGCATACAGGCTGCTAGGAATGCTAACACGTGATGAGCCACATAAAGCTGACCGTGCGAAAAACAGCTAATACTTAGATCAACACCCACAACTTTTAGTTGTGTCTGACCTTGGGCTTTATTAATTGTCATCGCGAAACATAGGCTCACTGGAAACTGGACTCATTTAAAACTAAACGGAAGATTGTTTAGAAAAACGCTATCAGCTATTCCGTAACCTGTTAAAGTCTCTGTTTCTATCAGATTTCGTAGTAAATTAACAAATGTTCGACGTGATTCTTTAAATTGGCATAACTTTTTTATTTATGAACCGATTGACATGAAACAAACACTAAATGTTAAGTGAAGCTTACCACAATGTATTAGTGAAAACCATATCTAAATCGGATAAGCCGTTTCTGAGATTAGCGTGAACAAACGCACAGACAAACAGACAAACAGACAAACAGACAAAAATTTTTAAAATCATTGTTTTGGGTTCTATTTGCGTTAATATAGGTCCCAATAGTATTTTTTTTCATATATCTTCCATGTACAGACAGCGATCGGTTACATTTTTATTATATGTATAGATAGATAAACCTTACTTTGTCTCTATCCTTGTTTTTAATGATACAAAAGAAAAAGACAAAACACAAAGTAAGATTCAATTAATACTGCTGAGGTGGTGGGATGCCCCCAGAACTTTATTGACTATTTATCAACAGGTAGACTGGAGTTACAAATACCTGCGTAATAAAATAGGCCCACAGACATTAATAATTTTGTTGTTTAAAAACGTTTTTGGTATTCATTAATATTTATGACGAGAATTTTCGTCAAGATTTCTAAGGGGAGTAAGACGGTCTATTATTCTTTGCGGGTATATATTGCATGTTTAATGAGAGCGTTGATTAAAAACCTTGACATTTGCTTTTAGCCTTGCTATTAATTACGAAAATCAATTTTATGCGTTGTACATAGCATTTAAGTTTGAATTTATGACACGTCCTTCTTTAAACGAGATTTAAAGAGAGCGTTAATATCTTAGCCTTATTTCTATAGCTCAAATAAAACCTGCAACTATTTACCGGCGAATGATTCTGTTTAAATCTAATTTTGATCCTGGTTCTTTTACGTAAGCGTCTTAAAAAGTCGCCATACTAGAGGCCACTATGCCAACAATTATACAGGATGCCTCTTGAAATTACACCACTGTTGGTTGCTTACCGCTGGTAGGTTACTAACAAGTAGAGTCCTGTGATAGAACTACTACATGTGATCTCGGTTTATATTAGTACGAGTTCATAATAATAAATTGATTTAATTTTATAAAATGTAGGGTGGAGACCTGGTGTCCTGAAACACAGGCCTTTGAGCCTAGTTCAGGCACCAGTCTTCCACAATATATTTGCATACTTATTTATATTATGTAAACTATGTAAAAACTATGTATAATATTGTGAAGAGAATAAATGATTATTATTATTATTCTCTTTATTTATATTATTTCTTATTAATTACATTTTTAAATAGGTACATATTTATATAAAACAGAAAATACCCATTTAAAAATATAAAAATTGGAGATCCACCGGCATCGGGTACAGGGACCAAGCTACCGGCGGTTAGGGCTCCAGAGATAGAAACCTCCTCACAAAGCGGGCCGTGTCAAGCAACACCGCCTTCTGTATCTGGCCCTTGACCCAACCAGCTAACGCGAGCCTCTTAAGATGTTGATCGAGGCTCTTAGCAATAAGTCCATTCACTGGAACCACTATCGGAACAATGATCGCCGAATCCACATCCCACATGTCAACAACCTCGTGAGCAAAATCCAAATACTTGATCTGTTTGTCTTTTTCAGCTTTCACGAGATTATCATCATGAGGGATGGTGACGTCGATGATCATTACAAGGCCCTCTAATCGATCTATCACCACTATGTCAGGCTTATTGGCAACAACAGTCCTGTCAGTGATGATAGAGCGATCCCAGTACAATGTCGCACTATTACTATTATTATTACTTATTATTATTATTATTACCGATTATCAAGCGTGGTGAATATTGTTTCTTTTTTGTTTTTGTATTGCAGACAAACGGTAAGTGGTAACTGATGCTCATGGACGACTCAAAGTCTCTAGCATTGCTCCTGCAATACCAGGAATTCTGCGAAGTCGCTGCCTACCGTGAAGGGTGTGGGGTAGGTGAAAGAATTAAGGGAAGTAAGGAAAAAGGAAAGGGCGGAAATTGGGACTCGACACCGTCACTCACCGAACAAAACTCAATAATACGGATACTATTACTCTTACGTCAATCTTCTATAAAAGGGTTGGACTTCCGCGGTCGATCCGGTGTTGATAAGTATTCCTTAAGAATTGGACGAAAATATCGCAAGTACACAATAAACAAAATTCTAAACAGAATTGCTGAACAATTTGAAAATTTGATGAATGAACAATTTTCAGTAAAAATAATGATGAATACTCTCCACCAGGGTTGTAATAAATACGTGGGTATTAAACTATATGCCTTCAAAATAACGTCACAATTTACACAGGTAATTGAATCACAATAACGCTAAACGATTTCATGAATATTCAATATAATGTAAATTGTTTTGTCAGCGGCTTGCAATCTATTATTATATCATTTTAACGGAAAACAGCTTTGTTATTATTATTTATACATTAATTATTGTTACAGAATGTTCGGAAATATAACATTTATTTTTGGAAACACTGGTATTATATAAATGTAGAAAAATTAATATCGTAATGGAGAAGGTCTGTGTAGATTTGTGCTGAAATGATACCTAATGGATAAGGCACCGGCCTATATCTACTACTAGCTTTCCAATAGCATAGCATATAACCTTCTTCAGAGATGTCATATGCAAAAAGAATGATGCAAATCCTACCGATAGTTCTAGAGATTAGCGCGTTCAAACATACAAACAAATTCTTCCGCTTTATAAAATGGTATAGATGTAATATAGATATATCTATAAAATTGTATATCTTATAAAATAGTATAGACGACAACAAAAAAAAAGAAAGCTAAAGAAAAGAAAAAGCAAAGGAACCCACCCAGAACCTCGGACGTATATCTATACGTACGAGATTTTGGGTGGGTTCGAAAACAGACAAGTATAAATGTTCCTTTTATTCAAAGTAATAATGCACTTTCTACATTACTGACTTACGGCTAATTGCGCGAGTAAACCTCGGCTCCATATAAAGAAAAATGTCTAAGTATTAACCTCAAGTCTGAAATCGTCAGATTGTCTTTAGCAAGCTTGATCAATGCTAAGTTTTTTTATTACCGAATGCTGACAGTAGCAGACGAGCAAACAGCCCACGTGATTGTCAGTGGTAATTGTCGCTCATAGACGACTCGAGTCATTACTCCTGCAATGCCAGTGTCTCTGTGAAGCTGCTGCCTACCATGAAGGAAGTGAGGTAGTTGAAAGAAATGAGGGAGGTGAGAAAAAGGAAAGGGTGGAAATTGGGCACTCTCACTTACCGAACAAAACACATCCATAATAGTATTGATACTATTACTCTTACATCGATCTTCTATGAAAGGGTATGCATGAAAGCATGAATGGGCCGGATTGTACCATTAGTGCTGAAACCAGCGTGGATCTTCTACCGGTACCGTAACTGAAATAAGAATCGAAATAACTTACGCACCGGAGTCGTCATTTTTCGCATATTTTTATTATATTTGTGTCACTGAACATTGGCTTAAAAGTGACCAATTTATATTTGACAAGGAATACTACAGTATTGGTAGTGCTTTTGCAAGGAAGAAAGCTATTCATGGTGGCTCTCTGGTATATGTTTGTAATAGTATAAAATTTAAGGAGCGTAAGGATATAGTTAAGCTTTCTATTGAGCGCACTATTGAAATATCTTGTGTGGAACTTGAGCAACATGTTATTGTGTGTGTATACAGACCACCACAGAGTGACTTCACCTTATTTGAAACTGTAATGGAGGATGTACTGAAGCGCTTAAGCATTGGTAATAGGCATGTGGTAGTGTGTGGTGATTTTAACGTGAACTTACTCGAACAGTCAGCCATTTGTAATAGATTAATTAGTTTATTCATGTCATTTGACTTAAGTTATGTATTCTATGAACCAACCAGAATCACTGCTCATTCTGCTACATGCCTAGATAATATCTTCTGCAATTGTAACTTTTTAAATAGTTCTATATTGAGTGACTTAACATCTGATCACTGTGGACAAAAAATTGTATTGTCTGTAAGTAGAGTACCTAAAGTAAATTATAAGATCACATGTAGGCCAGTGACTTCTGAACGCCTGAAACACTTTAGCGGGAACATTACTACCAAAGTCACCAATGTAGACCTTAGTTGCGCCGATCCTGATAGCCTCTACCTATCTTTGTTTAACATAATTAAATTAGAATATGAAAATATCTTCAAACCCAAGACTTTTAATAAAAATATTAAAATTAAATTTTGTGACTGGGCAACAACAGGCATCTATAAAAGTAGGGCTAAATTGTATGAACTATATGGTATGAAAAAATATAATACAAATCCAAACTTTGTAGATTATGTTAGAAATTATTCAAAAATTTTTAAAAAGGCTTGTTGCACAGCCAAATCCTTATATTTGAGCAATAAAATAAAACAATCAGACAATAAAATAAAAGCAACTTGGAGTATTATTAATAGTGAAACTGGTCGTACCAAATTGCGCGATACCAATTTTGAACTAAAAGTAAGTAATAAAATTGTTGCAAATAATTTAGATGTAGCACAAACGTTTAACGATTTCTTTATAAAAATACCGGTTAATGCAACTAAGTCCTTAGATTCTTGCCCAGTCAAAGCCGAAACCTTAGCTAAGGGCAGCGTGGGAGAGTGCAGTGTTTACTTTTGTTTCCAGTATATTAACCCCAATGATATTATAAAAGTCTTTAAGTCACTTAACTCAAAAAATACTGGTGACTTATGGGGTATTTCAGTCAAGCTAATCAATAATATAATATTTAGTATAGCTCCACATCTTGCTACCATATTTAATAGATGTGTGGATACAGGCGTGTTTCCTGATCTGATGAAACACAGTAAAGTGATTCCTTTATTTAAAAATGGATCAAAAAGTGACACAAGTAACTTTAGGCCTATTTCCATATTGCCAGCTATAAGCAAAGTGTTTGAGAAAATAATATTGCAACAATTAGAAAGTCACTTTATCTCAAATAACTTATTACACAATGAGCAATATGGCTTTACGAAAGGTCGTTCTACAATAGATGCAGGTGTTACATTAATTAGGCATATTCATAGTGCCTGGGAAAATTCGATGGATGCTATTGGTGTCTTCTGCGACCTCTCAAAAGCCTTTGACTGCGTCGAACACAATACGCTTCTACGAAAACTCAGTCATTATGGTATCAGGGATGCTGCACTCAATCTAGTTGCCTCTTATTTAAGCGATAGAGTACAATATGTTGATATAAACGGAAGTAGGTCTACCGGATTACCTGTAGCTATTGGCGTGCCACAAGGTTCCATTTTAGGCCCTTTTCTTTTTCTGGTTTATATTAATGATTTGCCATTCCATGTTCAGAATTTTTGCGATATTGTACTATTTGCTGATGATACGTCACTTTTATTTAAAGTTGATCGTAAGAATCCGAATATTGACAACGTGAATAATTCACTAGTGAAGGTTCTGGACTGGTTTAGTGCGAATAACCTATTGCTTAATTCCAAAAAAACAAAATGCGTTAAGTTTACTATGCCCAATACTAAAAGTCTATCTATAAGCATAAGTTTAAATAATGAAACTTTAAGCTTTGTTCAATCTACAGTTTTTTTGGGTTTAACTTTAGATAACAAGCTTCAGTGGGGTACCCAAATATCGTGTCTTGCTGGTAAACTTAGTTCAGCAGCCTTTGCAATACGAAAAGTAAGACAGTTTACCGACATTGAAACAGCCAGACTTGTTTATTTTAGCTATTTCCATAGCGTGATGTCATACGGTATACTGCTGTGGGGCAGGGCTGCGGATATTGAGTCAATTTTTATACTTCAAAAACGAGCGGTGCGATCTATTTACAATTTGGGCCCTAGAGTTTCATTAAGAGATAAGTTTAAAGAGATAGGTATTTTGACAGTGGCGTCTCAATATATCTTTGCTAACATTATGTTTATCAAGAAAAATATTCACTTGTATTCAAGAAACTGTGACATGCATTCTGTGAATACTCGAGGTAAACATAAGTTAGTTGGTACATACCATCGCCTACATAAAGTAAACAACACATTTGCGGGTCTTGGTGTACGCTTTTATAATAAACTACCCATTGACGTTTCGAATCTACCCTTAGAGAAATTCAAACAAACTGTTAAAAACCGTCTTATTCAAAAGAGTTATTATAATATTAATGATTATTTAAATGATAAAAGAGCATGGATATAGTTGCTCGTTTAATGCAAGATTAATGTTATATTGATTAATTATTATTATTGTAGTTATATTGACTTTGATTAACATTATATAATTATAGAAAAATTTAAAAAAAAAAAAATATTGACTATTGCAGTAAAAGTTTGATGTGAAGTGAATGCATATCATGATCATTATGAACTCTTAAGACATAACATTTTATTATGGTTCTTTTTACCACCCATGCCTTGCATTGTCATGCTCACTCAAATGTCATGGCTTGTGGTGTCGTATTGGCCGGGTCATCACCTTCCCTCTAATATGGCGAAGGTGATGATGGCTGGTCTGTGCGTCATGCTCGTGAACGGGTGCTACCTGGGATGACTGGTCAATCTTGGCATGGCATACATTTAATACTTAATTCAATATTACGTTGTAGTTCAATATGACTGAGAAATGCATTTACTATTTTTTAATTTTAATTAAAATACGTAGTCAAATTACCATACTAGATGAAACTAAATAATTGTAATCCTCTATTTTCGTTTCTTTTCTTTTTTCAAAAATGTTATTAAATAATTAGTTATTTTGTAATAATTACTTTGTATGGTTCTTTGGTTGCGTTGATGTGTTAAAATTGTTAACTCATACAAAAAATTGTAATTATCTGGCGATTGAAAAGAGTGGCGTGAGTTTCATGCCAGTTCTTCTCACAGCTCTACCTCGTCAGCGAACTGGCTGTAGGTTAATTAGCTGACTTCATGTAATTTGACTTTTCATAAGTATCATTCTGTGATCAAAATGAAATAAATACTTTGACTTTGACTTTGACTTTGACTTTGACTTTGACTTTGACTTTATACTAATTTTCGCATTGATAGCACTATTATTTGTAAAGCATCTTGTAGGAGATCTCGACTTACTATTGCATTTAAATATATAATAACTTTAATAATCGATGATCGTACAGTAATTATTATACGGTTAGTTATTATCAGTTCTACATATAAGTTACATTTTGAAGCACTAAGTCCTTAGCGGTAGCAATCCCTCATTCACTTGACCTTGTTGCTTGTGTCTTTCGAGAGCCCTCAAAAGAATATAATGACACTTGGAACTCTTTGACAGATAACCTCCCGATGTACCGTGACCGTGAATATACATTCACGGTTACTTTTAAAGAGAGTAGACAGAGTTATACGATGAAAGTCTAAAATATATAATATAAAAGTTAGTAAGGTTCATTCAATCGGTTCATTATTATCCCAATGCAGGAAAAGGCCTCTTCTCATACAGAGAAGGCATGACCATTGTTCGCCAGGCTTGCTCCAGGTGGTTTAGCGATTTCAGACTTCCTCAGAAGTCCAAGTTCCCTCATATTTTTCTTGACCGTTAGTCAGATATGTCCAAGATAAACTTAGAAAGTACATATTTTTTTTTGGAAAGTCACATTCGTACTTGCGAGGATTCGAACCCATGACTTCGTGGTTATGAATCGGGTGCCATATCTACTGAACTATTTCGATTTTTTTAAGTTTATGTATACCTCTTATGATGCCTCTTCTAAATACCTTTATCCTGGAGATAACTGCCTTACTGGGAGAAATCTGCTTTTGCAAAAAGCAGTCCGAAATTGCCAATTTAGTAATCTTTCAGCAAGCGTAGCAAGTAGGTAATCAATGTTTCTGCGTTTTCTTCATCAGAAAAAGTAATAATTTTTTTGAAATTAAAAGGCTCAGGATTAAAATTAAAAATAAACATTTAGGTTAAGACAATTTCTACATCATTATAGAACTTTAAAGAAAGGCTCACCATCCAAATTATATTATTATCGATCTCGAGAACTGTTTTCAGAAAAAATAACTGCCAGTACTGTAAAACAACACGTCATTTGATTTTGTATTGTATGATAATACCGATACGATCGAAAATCGCTCGTGTCAGAACTCTCTATACTACAATATAAACGTATGTAGCACATACATTATTGTACTCCGCTGTGCAATCCGTATGTCAATATGCGCAGTGAATTCAAAATTCTTTGCTATAAAAGAGCTTGTGGATAGCGTGCGTTTCTGTTTTATTACAAGTTTCTGAATTTATTGTCATAACAGTCAGATCCCCTGTGTGTGTTTATTATCATATAATTTTCTGTTCCAGTCTGATCCACCGTGTTTTTTTATTAGTCCATTCCCAATAAAATCCTTTTTTGCCCTACTGCCGCAGACAAGGAGGGTAATTTTTTTTCTAGCATAAGTATGTATGTATATACGTATGTATGTGAGTATGTATGTCTATTTCTTTGGCACGCTCTACAGCCTAAATGGCTTGATGGATTTTAACGTATGAGGTGTCATTAGATTTCTATTGATTGTACGACATGAAAAAAATCGGTTTATTTCCTTTTACTTTGTTTAAGGCAGGCGGGCTTTCTGTTTTTCATTAATATAATAATATATTGCTTGTTATTACGTCGAGTAGTAGACGAGTCAATAGCTCATCTGAGTATAAATAGTAACTGTTACTCATAGATATCTACAATGCCAGAAACTCTGCGAAGATATCTACCGTCAAATTAACACTATCTTAAAATCTGATTAGCGCTTGGAATAGAGCTGATTGTTCGTTCTAGAAACCGGCGTGAAGGAAATGAACGCCGGAAGCAAACACACATTGGTGGACAGAATTTGAAGGACTGTCAATTTTCGTCACCAGTTGGTGCTCCCTTTCACATTGGACGCTTGACAACTAGACCTGACGTATCGATGCTGCCACCTCGCGGGCGCCATTTGAGAAAATCCTTTCAGCAATTTTACTTTTGTCCATAAGCATGTAAATTACCCATTTTGTAAATTAAACATTAAAATTTCCTGAACACTGAAAAATATTTGTTTTGTTAGCGCTGATAAAATGGAAGAACTTTTCCCAAAGTGGCGACAAATGGTAGCCAAAATTTTCCTTAACACCAACACAGCTTATTGACTGAATTATATTAAAACTCCATAATTAGTAAAGGAGGCTATATCCAGCTGTAAATACTGACGTAAATTTCGTTACAATTCCAAACAATAATACATAAAAACAGGAATGCTTAACATTTTTTTTTAATAAACTAAATTTTAACCAATTTTGTTGTTGCAGATCACGTGCCTCATTGACAGGGACAAGGGTCTCTTGGACCTTTGGGTTTACAAGCCTACTTTATATTTATAAATACGATCAACTGATGGATGGGAGCACGAGTCACGTGTGAAAGGACTGTTTAAGTTTAAATAGGTCGCATTTTTGTTAATAATTACTTTTGTGTCTTAGTGATTTTGGGCACGGACTACCGAGCAGTGGTCTGAGGATAGATAGCCGAGTTGGATAAAGTAATAATATCACAACAACTACACACAACGCCATCTAGACCCAAAGTAAGCATATGCTATAGCTTGTGTTATGGCTTCTAAAATGCGGATTTACATACTTAAATACTTCACCGAACCACAGATTCTAAAATAAAGAATTAAAAGAGAATAAGGTCAAGAACAAATATCTAGTGGTTAGTGGTCAACCTAGTGTCAGGATTTGTTCAGAACGCCCATAATTTATTTTATAGGCATCTGACTAAATCTAACAACTGTTATCAAGTTGGTAACATTCGGGACCGATTTTAACGTGTCCTCCAAAGCACGGAGACGCTTAGACCAAATACCACTAACCGGTCACCCATCCATGGGCCAGCCGCACTCTAAGTTACTTAACCCGCTAATCGTTTACCGATCATTGAGCGCAACGAGCTATGAGCGCCTAGAAAAGAATAGAGAAAAAGTGATATTTAATTTTTTTGTTTTAATTGGGAAATGCTTCAAGAAATTCTTAATATTTATATGATCGGAGTCTGTGATTGTGGCTGGTAAATAACAACAGCCTCGCATTTTACACAGGACCTATTATAGATTACAAAATGTAGATCTTTAATACATCTGGAGGCGAAAACAGTGTGAGATATTAAAATATTTTAAACTCGTAAAACCTAGAATACGTCACGAATCGTCCCATACCATACCTTCAAATTAAAAGGCTCTTAATTATTTTATTTACTTATTGTTTGAAGTCACAGTCAAAATCAAAGACATTTTATTCATTTAGGTTAAATGAATTAACACTTATGAACGTTAAAAATTACAAAATGTCAGCCAATTAACCTACAGCCAGTTCGCTGACGTAGGGTAGGGCCATGAGAAGAACTGGCAAGAAACTCAGGTCACTCTTTTTAATCGCTAGGTTATCACAATTTTTTGTGATGACAAAATTGAGTGATTATACTTATTTATATATAGAGTTAGTTATAAATAAATAAATGTTGTTACTTTATTATATATTTAATAATTTACAATACCTAAAACAAAGTAAATCAAAACACAACAGCTTTTAACCTGACAGTTCTGTCCACAAATTTGTACTATGTCATGGAAACGTCCCTAGCCGAGTTGGTCATTTGTCACTCGAGGTGATACGTCACGCTTAACATACGTCCTCCCTCAGCGATAATACAGATATAAACTGCATTGTTAATAAAATATTCGTTAAGGTTTTACTACAGAGTATTCCACTTACAACACAACTTTTGAAGTTATTGAGTGTGTGCAAATACAATTAAAATTATTGTCTCTCTCTAGTTACTTTCCTCATCACCTAATAGTAAACTAATAAGTTGATATTTTATGAGAGGCTGGTACTGTCGACTACATATCACAGTTGCGACAAACAACAACGACAAATGTTATGGCGACATGTTTGTTCGTCGCAGACAGTACTAACTCCGTATCACTGTCTGACCCATTCATACTGGAACTATCCAGAATTAACCATATAAATTAAGAATCATAATATTTTCTCTGACAAGCGAGTTATGAGCGTTCACACATTAGAGTGGTAACGTCAAAACCAGCTTGGATCTACTACCGTGTAAATAGTGTCCTACTAATAAATATTATATGATTAAAATTGAAAAAAAAAAACGAAAATATGGCACTAAATTATGACGTAGCCACTCTTATTTGTGAACACTCATACTATGTTGGTTTAAACGTGGCAAATTTTACACGTATTTTAGAATTTATTGCGTAGAAGAAAAACAAATTAAAAGAGAGTTTTTGCATTAACACTCCGGATTTGTTTGATACCCTTTGTATTTAAATAAGGGTACGGGGCATTTTAAATTGAGGCCGGTATTATAGGATTTAATTTAATTATTTTTCACGTTAGTACTGGTGTATAATTTGAGTTGAAATTGTGGTATGATCGCGTAATACGGCATTTTTATTCAGGCTTAATCAATCTAGTGTATGTTTAAATTAACAACAAGTACACAGGCGGTCTTGCATCCCTCATTACGCATCGCCACACATCTCTGATGGAAACGCAGCCTAACTAAGTTACTAATCGCGCGTTATCGAGGCAGTCAAATCATCTAATATATCAAGAAGAGTTGGTAGTAACAGCCGCTCCCCTACTTATTTGTATTTCTACTAATAAGCGGTAAAATTCTATTCATACAATTTTGCTCATGACCTAATTAAATCCCTTACGGTGGCGTACGAAACTGGGGCTTCGAAACCAGTTATGATCTAACAGTTTTCGTCCTTGCATGAAACCAGTTACGATCGAATACTTTTCATCCTTGTACAAAACTAGATGTCACTAAAAGTAAACTAAAAACAGCAGTATCTAAGCATATTCTCAAACAAAAACAAAACAAAATCTCAGTTGCATTCATTCTAAACTTTTTCAGCAAATCTTTTTTATCCATTCCATTTTAAATCTAAGCTTGGCAGCACTTGGCCACTTTGCCAAGTTTGCCAACTTTGCACAACTTGGCTCTACCGGCGCATTCTTTGTTAACTTTTTAAAAAGTTTTACCTGGCTTCGTCGGTAATTTTATTTGTGTTTGTAAATCTGGGTTTAGTAGTTCGTCAAGCTATACGGGAGATGGGAAAAGTAATGACGAAATGATGTTTTTAGATTTTTTCTCTATTGTTTTTTAATGTCGCCTCTGGGAGATTTAAATACTTTTTGTTTCTTTCTTTAAATGCAGGGGACACTTTTTAAGTAGGTACTATTAGCTAAATACCGTAGATACGACGGGCCGTAGTGGTGTGTAATAATGAGAAGAGTGTACTGCTACTATTCTGAGTAAAGGCTAGCGGTACCTAAGGTTGCCAACCATACTATAATATCATTATTGTACTATATTTTGGATCTGCGTACACTGTTGAAGTAATATATAGTACGCAAAAATAGGAACTATATTTTCAACACCGAAATTAAACAAATAAATCAATAATTACAAAAATTGCAAAGTGCAAAAAAATTAGTTTTCTAAAAATAAATAAATAACAAATTTATTATTTATTATTATTGCCCTTTTCAAATATTACAATGAAATACTATATTTTTTGGAAATGTAGGTACTATGTTTCTTTTAGCTTATTTTGAAAAACACTATGATATAATTGTATTATACTTGAAATGTTGGCAATCTAGCTGTAACCGTACCTAACCTATGGCAATGCATGGCTGTTTTAAAATTCTGTAGAAATTCCTTAAAAATACAACAAAGTTGTTGCAGTCCATGAAAAGAGGAGGAAGGAAAAGGAAAAAGGAAGAGAACTGAGTGGTCATAATGCTGCTGGCATTCTCACTTACCAAGTGAAACACATTACATCTCTTTGTGTTATATAAAATACATGATACAAATAGCCTAACCATACAACACAGAATATGTATTTAGTTCATTCATTCGGTCTAGCTTTGTGCGCCGCCAAATAATTGGATCTAAAAGCACAGTTTACCGCCTGTCCGACAAATTAAAATGTGGTTAACCGTACAAACAGTAGCTACAATACGATAGATATTCGGTATACCACGGCGACTACAACACTGCTGGTTGCATTTTGGTTTTGCATTGATTTACATTACATAGTTTTAAAAGAGGAGTTTTGTAGCAGAATAAAAATTTTGTTGCGAGATTTTACAAACAATTAACGGCAATAAAAAGTACAGTGTCTTAACTTAAAATTCAAATTCACTTATTTGTTGAAATGTGATAAATATATAAGGTAATATACATTATTTTGAGTCTCACACGGTCAGCAGAGATGATAGAACGCCATTTGCTACGATCCAAATATACTTCCTGTGCCTCTTCAACATTCATTAATCTTTTCATACACACACGTCGGTTACGGGTGCTTGTAATTGTGACCTTTGTCAAAACATCTCCTATTTGGTCCGTGTGTGTTCGTATAAGGCGACCTCTACCAATTTTTCTAGTCATTTCCGCGCCGTAAATCTCTTTCGTTATACTACTTCCACTCATTCTTTCCACATGTCTAAACCACCTTAACATACTCCTTTCAATTTCAACCGTATGTTTAAAGCCACCAAAGCCGTATAAAAAAAACAGTAAAAAGTATGTAAACTAATACGTTATCATGTGACCACTCCTCCCTTTAAGATAAGAGTATATTATTCATAGATCCCAATTCAATAGAATCAGCCGTTTATTCATACCGATTATATTGTCTATAGACCCAACCATCAAACAAAAACCAGTTACCAAAATCAGTCCGTACAAATTCCGTCTGACCACAGGAGTTCGAATACTGTAACCCTAGTTAATACTTAGGATTGTTTGCGGCGTTGCGGGCACAAAACAAATGAGCTGACCCTAAGCTTGTGATTATCTGATATGAATAATGTTATTGTTGACGGTTTTGTGAGCTTGTGCCGTTAGAAATATAGTTTTGAGTAAGTATGTCCTATCAAACACAACTATTTGTTTAAATCATTATATTCCAACGTCTTATACCTTAGTCTATCGTGACCATATTGAAAAATTTGCAAGTTTGTCAACCTCTTCCCGTGACGTAATTCACGAAAATTTGCGCATCCAATGAAACGCTAAATTTATTTATGCACCTTCGTCACATCTCTGTATCACCATACTGGTAGAATCGTAGAGAATGCCTAAGGCAATAAGTCCGCCAATTACCTCTTTATTGTATGAAGTTATAAATAAATAAATATACGATAATATGATGGCAAATAGCTATTGCAGCACCAGAAGCATCCCTTGCGCGTTGTCGGCCCTGTTAAAAATATTTTAGCTCCTTTCTTGAACAACTTCATGTTGTTATTTTATTGAAAAATTGTCGGGCAACCAATCGACTATGGTCAATTTCCTCCCACTTAAACAAGCTTAGGGCAGAAGGGTCTAGAGTCTCGACCACAAATCAAAATACGTAGCGTGGGCAGACCCCTCACAAAGTGGACCGACGACTTATAAGGGTGGCGGATAACCGATGGATGAAGGTGGTTCACGACGTCCCAAGTTGGCGAAACTCGGGGCAGCGTATGTCCAGCAGTCGACGTTATTCGGCTTATATAATGATAATATTTGCCCTTAATATAATATAAGAATATCACAAATCTATACTAATAAATAAAGCGGAAAAGTTAGATTGTTTGTTTGAACGCGCTAATCTCTTGAACTAAGAGACGGATTTGAATAATTCTTTTTGTGTTTAACAGCCCAATTCTTAAGGAAAGTTATATGCTGTGTAACATCGCGCTGCTGGCGACGGGAGTAGAGCACTAAGGAAAGACGCGGGTGAAATCGCGCCGCGACAAGCTAGTTGTAAAATAAAATTTTATAGTTTCGCTCAGAAATAGTAGTTTTCTTTGTTAAATACAAACAATGTAAGAATAAATCGTAACTCAACGTGAAGTCGGTTCCTCGCTTCCTTCCTTTGACTTTTCTGTTCACAATTTATAGTTTTTGTTTCATTCAAACGTTCGAGGTTTAGCTCTTTCAGGAAGCAAAGAGGTTTTAAGTGTTGAGGTTTTTTGTTGTGAGAATGAATAAAATAATGTAAAAGGATCACGCATTTTTTGACAAAGGGGTTGATAGAAGTGCTTAACACGCATGTTTTTGACAGATTTAAAAAAGTAGGAGTACAGGAGGAGGCACCGAATTAAAAGAGGTACCTACTTTGCATACATTATAATATATTTTAATTTATAGAATTTGATTTACTAACTGATTTTTGTCATTTGAACTAAAGAAATAATTTAGTTTATTTTAGGCATTTTAGTGTTTTAGGTTAGATGTTTCTGAACTCGGGCTATTTTTATTATTTAAAGCTTATTTATTTTTCCACCTATGTAAGATCACAGGGAGGTAGTTCGTCGTCATTGACTGGATACCTGAGAATTTTTTACTGAAAAAGCCAGTGGTTCGGTGGTACTGTGTACGGATTACCATGCAGAGGTCTCGGGTTCGATTGCCGGGCCGGGAAGAAAAATTCTCAGTATTAGCCCGGAGTCTGGAATTGTGAAATAAGAACAGGCTCGCCTCCTGTCCCATGGGACCAAAAACCAAAAAATGGCGAAAAGTGTTTGGTTAAACACCTCTACCTATCCCTTCCGGGGTAAAAGGCGTGAAGCTATGTATGTATGTAAAAAGCCTATATCAGAGTCATCTACATTGTAATTCAAACACAGTACTTACTACTAAACCACCGTCGCAATGTTACTTTGTGACAGATTTCTAAAATATTTTTTTTCTTTAGCAGTCAGGCCAGCAGCTTAAATGATGGTCAGTAGTAACTGTTGTTCTTGAACTTCTTTGAAGCGACTGTCTACGCAATGAAAGCTCGCTTTAAATGTATATTATAAACTCTACTTACCCCTTTGAGTAAGTCTTACTATTATGTATTCATTAAAATGCAAACGTTCATATAACTAAGTCTTCCACACTAAAAAACTTGTATTTAGTGAACTAGTTCCATTTCATGAGTAGTTGACCTGGAAACCTGTACATTGAACTTAATAACCTATTGCTTACACGCAAGACCTGTATTCAGAATAGCTCATGTTATGGCGCTTTCGGTCTAGTATATATGTTATAGAGAAAACATTTTGGGCGCAAGTTGTCGTGTTCCGTTGCTTCCGCGGAGAAGTGCAACACGAACGCACAGTGACTTAGTACATGTGTAGTTTATAAGTTTTAAATGTTAGTCTGTAATCTATGGGTTTATGCGACCCGAAATAAATGATTTATTATTATAAAATTTTATGGAATAAAACCCAACTCCGTCTGTTTGTATCGTAAAGGCATTAGTAACGGGCAGTATCATGGCCTCCGTAAATAAGTACCTAATGTCACCTAACTTCGATTACCTATTCACATGGTATACGTAGTGGCTACACAAACTCCGCCAATGTGAAGGCGCCAGTAGGTACCTAACAGATAACACCATTTCACGCCACGCCGAAGTTCAAGCAAACTTAAAGAGATTGCTTAAAATGGTGATGCCGATTTTGAAGTCGTGGCGACGTAACGCAGAGTGTTTCGGCCTCTGGATCAAAATTGGCAAGGAACACTTGCACGGAGAAGCACATAACCGTTTGGCTTAAAAGCTGGTAGGCATCGGTAGGCAGCGGCTTCGTAGAGCCCATTGCAGAAGTACATGAGCGACAGTTGCCACTTACCATCACGTAGACTGTTTGCGTTGTGTAGTTGTTGTGATATTATTTTATTATTATAACTAGGTATTCGCGTCGCGGTTTCACCCACGTCTTTGCTTACTGCTCTGCTCCCGACGCCAGTAGCGTGATGTTACATAGCCCATTACCTTTCTCGAGAACTGTGCTATCATACGCAAAAAGAATTTTCAAATCCGACCGGTAGTTCCAGAGATTAGCGCGTTCAAACAACCAAACAAACAAACTCTTCCAGATAATGTTTTGGTTTTTAGATATAAATTATCTTTTTAGATATAAATTATCTTTTTAGATATAAATTATCTTTTTAGATATAAATTATCTTTTTAGATATAAATTATCTTTTTAGATATAAATTATCTTTTTAGATATAAATTATCTTTTTAGATATAAATTATCTTTTTAGGTATAAATTATCACACTGCATATAAACCTACTTAGCCTAGAAAACCATACGTATAAAGCAAGTGTTAGGTCAGCCAACATTAGACAGGGCTGCCCTCATTTATTTAGAACAAAATTATCATATAATTTGCATAATATTTAGGTTAGTTTTTATAGTATACCGTGAGAATGAAAGTAAACTGTGTCATGACTTTACTTGCGATTTATTCAGGACTAGCTATTGCCCGCGACTTCGTTCGCGTGAAAATTCAGATGGGTGCCTCTATGAGAATATTGCGTGCCTGGTTTGATGGCAATCGTACGTATCTATACATATAATAAAAATGTAACCGATCGCTGTCTGTACATGGAAGATATATGAGAAAAAAAAATATTGGGACCTTTATCAACGCAAATAGAATCCAAAACAATGATTGTTACAATTTTTGTCTGTTTGTCTGTTTGTCTGTTAGTCTGTTAGTCTGTTTGTCTGTTTGTCTGTTTGTCTGTGCGTTTGTTCACGCTAATCTCAGAAACGGCTTATCCGATTTAGATGTGGTTTTCACTAATACATTGTGGTAAGCTTCACTTAACATTTAGTGTTTGTTTCATTTCAATCGGTTCATAAATAAAAAAGTTATGCCAATTTAAAGAATTACGTCGAACATTTGTTAATTTACTACGAAACCTGATAGAAACAGAGACTTTAACAGGTTACGGAATCTGATAGCGATTTTATTTTTCGGATTCCTCTCATTCTAAACAATCTTCCGTTTAGTTTTAAATGAGTCCAGTTTCCAGTGAGCCTATGTTTTGCGATGACAAGTAATAAAGCCCAAGGTCAGACACAACTAAAAGTTATGGGTGTGGATCTAAGTATTAGCTGTTTTTCGCACGGTCAGCTTTATGTGGCTCTATCACGTGTTAGCATTCCTAGCAGCCTGTATGCTTTGATCCTCGATGGCTATACGTCTAATCCATACATCCATACACCCATACATATTATATAAGGCTTTGTCCTGACTGACTGACTGACTAACAGACAACGCACAGCCTAAACTGCTGGTCGTAGTGAATTGAAATTCGGAGGGTGTGTTTGTCTAAATGTCTAGAGGTTGTACGTAAGGGTTTTGTAAAATTAAATTCCTAAGTGTGTGAAAAGGGATGAAAACGATTGTATGAATCTTCTTCATTTTTTAACTTACAGTTTTGAAATTTTGTTTTGGAATACTTCTATTTAAATCAAAAATATCCTTATAATTTATTTTACCAGGAGTGGATTTAGAGGGGTGAAATTAGGGATGAAATATTCTATACAAAGATCTTTAGCTTTTGAAGCAATCGACATGAAATTTGCAGGGAGGAGGAGGGAGGGAAAGGAGGGAGGAAAAGGAAAAATTGAGGGGAAGGAGGAAGGGAGGGGAAAGTGAGAGGTAAGTGATGGGGAAGTGAGGGGGAAGTGAAGAGGAAGTGTGGGGAAAATGCGGGAGAAGTGAGGGGAAAGTCAGGGAGAAGTGACGGGGAAGTGAGGAGAAAGTGAGGGGCAAGTGAGGGGGAAGTGAGAGGGAAGTGAGGAGTGAGTGAAGAGGTAGTGAGGGGAAAGTGAGGGGGAAGTGAGGGAGACGGGAGAGGAAAGGAGGGGGAAGGGACGAGGAAAGTAAGGAGTTCTCGAATGGTGGAAAAAGGGAGGAGAAGGGATAGGAAGCGATAGGAAGGGAGAGGAAAGGAGGAAAAGGAAGGAGAAGGAAGGGGGAAGAGAGGGGAAAGCGAGGAGGCAAGGTAGAAGGAAGTGGAGGAAAGGGCAAGAGATGCTGGAGGAGGGGCAAGGGATGCAGAAGGAGGTGAAGAGGAGAAGGGGGAGGGGAGGAGAGAAAGAAGGAAACTGTGGAGAGTGGAGAAAAAGAGCGATAGGGAAGAAGGGGAAGGGGAAAGTTATTGTAGTGAAAATTTGCCTTTGTGTATTGTATATTGTTTTTACGAGGGATATCTTTAGGTAGGTGAAAGAGGATTTGTATGAATGGGAGATTAAAAATAGTATGAAAAACAGTATTTAAACAATATAAAAATGTCTATTGAAAAAAACGACATTCACGTGAGCGAAGCCGCGGGCAAAAGCTATCTATATACATAAAAGCAAAAGGTCACTCACTCACTCATCACGAAATCTCAGAAACAACAAGTGCTAGGAATCTCAAACTTTGCATGGTCGTTCCTATTAGGATATAGGTGCTCACTTAGACGGAATTTTGCGAAATCCATCCCCTAAGGGGGTATAAAGGGGTGGCAAAGTTTGTATGAAACTTCTATAGTTATTATAGTAGGATTACCAAATTACTAGAAAATACTCTTTTTTTAATATTCAGAAGCAACCCTTATTAAGTGGGCAAATAAGAGTCGCAAGTTTGTGTGAAAGTGGTTTGTCAGTTTTAGCGGTAGCGGGTTTAAACTGGATTCGCCATAGAGACGGATAATACTGATATTTATTACTGATACAATGTTCGATTGCCATAAAATTAGGCACGCAATATTCTCATAGAGGCACACCCATCTGAATTTTCACGCGAACGAAGTCGCGGGCAACAGCTAGTCAGTAATAAATATCAGTATTATCCGTCTCTATGGCGAATCCAGTTTAAACCCGCTACCGCTAAAACTGACAAACCACTTTCACATAAACTTGCGATACTTATTTGCCCACTTAATAAGGGTGGTTTCTGAATATAAAAAAAGAGTATTTTCTAGTAATTTGGTAATCCTACTATAAAAACTATAGAAGTTTCATACAAACTTTGCCACCCCTTTATACCCCCTTAGGGGATGGATTTCGCAAAATTCCGTTTAAGTGAGCACCTATATCCTAACAGGAACGACCATGCAAAGTTTGAGATTCCTAGCACTTGTTGTTTCTGAGATTTCGTGATGAGTGAGTGAGTGACCTTTTGCTTTTGTGTATATAGATAGCTTTTGCCCGCGGCTTCGCTCGCGTGAATATCGTTTTTTCCAATAGACATTTTTATATTGTTTAAATAATGTTTTTCATACTATTTTTAATCTCCCATTCATACAAATCCTCTTTCACCTACCTAAAGATATCCCTCGTAAAAACAATATACAATACACAATTAAAGGCAAATTTTCACTACAATAACTTTCCCCTTCCCCTTCTTCCCTATCGCCCTTTTTCTTCTCCACTCTTCACAGTTTCCTCCTTCCTCTCCTCCCCTCCCCCTTCTCCTCTTCACCTCCTTCAGCATCCCTTGCCTCTCCTCCAGCATCTCTTTCCCTTTCCTCCACTTCCCTCTACCAAGGAAGGGGGAAGAGAGGGAAAAGCGAGGGCTTTCCCCTCCCTCCCCCTTTCTTCTCCTTCCTTTTCCTCCTTTCCTCTACCTTCTTATCGTTTCCTATCCCTCCTCCCCCCTTTTTTCACCATTCGAGAACTCCTTTCATTCCTCGTCCCTTTCCCCTCCCTTCCTCTCCCGTCTCCTTCACTTCCCCTTCACTTTCCTATCACTTTCCCCTCATTCACCCCTCCCCCCCCTCACATTTCCCTCACTCCCCCCTCACTTCCCTCTCACTTCCTCCTCACTACCCCCTCACTTCCCCTTCACTTCCCTCTCACTTCCCTCTCACTACCCTCTCACTCCCCTCTCACTTCCCCCTCACTTGCCCTTCACTTCCCCCTCACTTCCCCGTCACTTCTCCATCACTTTCCCCTCACTTCCCCTCACTTTCCTCTCACTTCTCCCTCACTACTCCCTGGCTTTCCCCTGACTTCCCCCTGACTTCTCCCTGACTTTCCCTTCACTTCTCCCGCATTTCCCCCACACTTCCTCTTCACTTCCCCCTAACTTCCCCATCACTTTCCTCTTACTTCCCCATCCCTTCCCTCTCACTTTCCCCTCCCTTCCTCCTTTCCCTCAATTCCTCCTTTTCCTCCCTCCTTTCCCTCCCTCCTCCTCCCTGCAAATTTCAAGTCGCTGGCTTCAAAAGCTAAAGATCTTTAATTTCACCCCTCTAAATCCATCCCTG
This sequence comes from Parascotia fuliginaria, assembly GCA_963082885.1. Lineage (NCBI taxonomy): Eukaryota > Metazoa > Arthropoda > Insecta > Lepidoptera > Erebidae > Parascotia > Parascotia fuliginaria. Next base: position 11,114,089 of record OY720193.1, on the reverse strand, counting down.
TTAAAATAAAATTATAAGGATATTTTTTATTTAAATAGAAGTATTCCGAAACAAAATTTCAAAACTTTAAGTTAAAAAATGAAGAAGATTCATACAATCGTTAATCCCTTTTCACACACTTAGGCATTAAATTTAAAAAAACCTTTTCTTAGTACAACCTCTAGACATTTAGACAAACACACCCTCCAAATTTCAAGTCACTACGACCAGCAGTTTAGGCTGTGCGTTGTCTGTTAGTCAGTCAGTTAGGACAAAGCCTTATATAATATGTATGGGTGTATGGATGTATTGATTAGACGTATAGGAATATATATAGGAATGCTAACACGTGATAGAGCCACATAAAGCTGACCGTGCGAAAAACAGCTAATCCACATAACCTGTTAAAGTCTCTGTTTCTATCAGGTTTCGTAGTAAATTAACAAAATGTTCGACGTGATTCTTTAAATTGGCATAACTATTTTATTTATGAACCGATTGACATGAAACAAACACTAAATGTTAAGTGAAGCTTACCACAATGTATTAGTGAAAACCATATCTAAATCGGATAAGCCGTTTCTGAGATTAGCGTGAACAAACGCACAGACAAACAGACAAACAGACAAACAGACAAACAGACATACAGACAAACAGACAAACAGACAAAAATTGTAACAATCATTGTTTTGGGTTCTATTTGCGTTGATAAAGGTCCCAATAATTTTTTTTCTCATATATCTTCCATGTACAGACAGCGATCGGTTACATTTTTATTATATGTATAGATATAGATTAAAAGCCTTTTTATGTAATTAAGACAATGATTAGGGTCATTTTAATAAATTGTTACTATGAAATGTAGCATTATTTTAAAGTTTCTTACTGGTTTCAGCATATTTGGGTCGGACTGACCGAAAATATAATAGAATATCCACGGAAAGTGTGTACGCTCATTAAGTCAGATCACCTGCAACTTAAATACCTCCCCGATCTCCTTTCCTTACAAGAATTTAAATGACGTCGCTTTTTAAGGAATAAAAACTAAAACGATAAATTTTAATATGTGTCTTTGATTATCTGTAATTTTTGTCTTGTCACTTTATTCAAGTGTGGTGATCAAAGCCATGCCTTCTCTGTATGAAAAGAAGCTTTCAACCTTCAGAGGGTAGGTATATTATGGAAGGGACGAAAGTATTACCTTGAATCGCCTCTATCTATACTTAACACTTTCCGGGACAGTTAACGGCTAAATATAGCCGTGACAATAAAACATCTATTTTGTCAACAGTAGTGTTCATGAAAGGGTTATTAAATAATAACAATATTATGAGGAGAAAAGAATAGATTTTTGTATGTGTGTTTGTTTGTTCCGATTTACCTCAAGATAAATGTAACCGATTTAAAAAAAAAATCCCCTTTAGAAAGCTACAAATAGGACAGGTAATATGGGCTATATTTTACATACATTTTCAGTCATTTTTTAAATTTCAATATTTAAAGCGCCTTTGTAAATCTGAATGATGCAAATCGTCACTATTGCTATTATATTTTTCGTAGGCAGTTGCTGTGAGACCAAATGAAACTTTTGATACCGAAACAAAGTGATGGCGGACGTCTAGTACTTAATAAAGTTCAACACTCATAAAATATTCGCTATCAAAGTTCTGTAATAGCGGTCAAAACTTCCTAGTTCACTCAGAGATGTGCTAATTGAATAAATGTGGAACGAGCTACATTGACTGTCAGACAACAAATTAACCGACAAACAACTTTTCCAAAAAACTTAAAGCGTTTACGCGTCATGAATCTGGCACCGACTCCAAAATAACTGATAGAAAACTATAAATAGTAAAGTATTATAGGTATCAAGGATTGCGTTGATTCCCCTTTAATGTTCTTTGCTATGAAGTAACTAAAATATTATTTTCTACTTTTTAGTTAAGGATCGAACATGAAGGTATTGTTTGACGTCGGTTTTCAGTTTTTTTTCTAAAAATAATGTTATTATCATTTAATCTTAGCTATATTATAAAAAATATGTTCTGCTAACATGCTAGAATTAGGTGGAAGCTGTTTAAAAAGTAAGAAATCGTTGCGTTTACAGTTCTATTTATATGCAACAACACCCCTCGTTCCATTGTGGAGGAAAGACGAAAAAGACTTGTGTCTGAAATTGAAAGCTCTCTTAACAGAGTCTCTGATTAAATAATAATAATACCAGCCTGTTTACTGTCCCACTGCAGGGCAAAGGCCTTTTCTCATATAGAGAAGGTATAAGCATTAATCACCACGCTTGCTCAAGGCGGATTGGCAATTTCAGACTTTTAAGTCCATGTTTCCACACGATGTTTTCCTTCATTGTTAGTCAGAAATGTCCAAGATAAACTTAGAAAGTACATATGATTTGAAAAATCACATTGGTACTTGCCCGGATTCGAACCCACTACCTCGTGTTTATGAAGCGGGTGCCTTATCCACTGAACCATATCGACTTAATCTCTGATTGGAGACGACTAAATCTAGTCTAATTTAACCCCACCTAGACACAAGTCTGCGCGTTCACCGCTAAGAAAGCTCCATTTGTAGATACTCCGCAATTCCAAGACACAGCCCTTACAACATCTGAAAGCCTTGGAATCCTTGGAATCGACATCTCCAGCAGCGTCCAGTTTCGTAGTCATTTGAAGGCTAAAGCCAAGTTGGCATCCAAAAAGCTTGGTGTGCTCAACAGGGCAAAGCGGTACTTCAGTGCGGGGCAAAGACTATTGCTTTACAAAGCTCAAGTTCGTCCCCTCATGGAGTACTGCTGCCATCTTTGGGCGGGAGCACCCGGATACCAGCTTTGGCCCCTTGACGCGGTTCAAGGGCGTTCTGTAAGAGTTGTCGACAATCCCAGGCTAACATGCGGTATTGAATCACTAGGCTTAGGGTTCGTTGCCTCCTTATGTGTATTCTATCACCTGTACAATGGGCTGTGTTCTGAGGAATTGTTTAGGATGGTGCCAACGGCCACTTTTTATCATCGCACCTCCTGCCATCGGCTAGGAGTTCATCCTCACACCTTAGAACCTCTTAGGTCCCGTACAGTGAGGTTTCAGAGAAACTTTCTCCCTCGTACTATAAGGTTGTGGAATGAGCTCTTCGTCGAGGTTTTCCCGAGAGACCAGAACATGGAATTCTTCAAGAAAGGAGTTAAAAGGTTTTTAACAGGGTCGGCAACGCGCTAATGATGCTCCTGGTGTTGCAAGCGTCCATAGGCTACGGTAACTGCTTACCATCAGGCGAGCTGTATGCTTGTTTGTCTTTTTTTTTTATTTTATTGCCCACAGTGTCAGACGAGCCAACAGCCCACCTGATGGTAAGTGGAAACTGTCGCTCATAGACTTCTGCAATGCCAGGGGCTCAGCGAAGCCGCTGCCTACCGTGATATTAATGCTCTCTTTAAACTCGTTTGAAGAAGGACATGTCATAGCGCTCGGGAAACACCGCAGCTGGTAGTTCGTTCCAGAGCCTGCACGTACGTGGGAGAAATGAACGCTGAAAACGAACCGTGCTAGACGAGATCGTGTCCAGGTAGTATGGATGAACTTTGCTGCGATGTCGAGTGGTGCGATGATAGAAAGGAGACCCAAGACCAATTTGTCTGTGAGATTGGGATCGTCGACGATTCGAACAGCTCGCCCACAGGTGAGAACAGTACTCCACGTGCGGTCAGACTTGTGCTTTGTATAGCACAAGCCGTTGAGATGACGTAAAGTACCGTCTGGCTCTGTTCAGGACGCCCAGCTTTTTGCTCGCCAGTTTGGCTTTGTCTTCCAAATGACTCCCAAATTGGACCTTGCTGGATATTTGAACGCCGAGGATCCCAATATCATCGGAGATACGGAGAGAAACTCCTTGGAACTGAGGCGCCATAACAAAAGGGTCCTTCTTAGCAGTGAACGCGCATACTTGTGTCTTCGTGGGGTTGAAATGAACTAAGTTCTTCTCACCCCATTCGAGAGCCCGCCCGAGAGAGCCCTCAACTTCAGACACAAGTTGTAACCGTCTCTCATGCATGGAGCTCCGAGGGACATTCTGTTGGCTAGTGTACCGCGCGTCACCCGTGCTGTCATCTGCATAGCAATGCATGTTCTCAATGGTTAACATGTCATTGATATGCAGAATAAACAGCGTTGGGGAGAGCACTGAGCCTTGTGGTACGCCAGCATTAACCATCATGGTATCGGAGCAAGCACCATCAACAAAGACCTTAATGCTCCGACCATCCAGGAAGTTGGCGATCCATCTGCAGAGTCCCTCGGGGATTCCATAGGATGGTAGCTTCGATAGAAGTGCTTTGTGCCAGACTCTGTCAAACGCCTTGGCAATATCAAGGCTGACAGCCAGAGCTTCACCCTTGCCCTCCAAGGCTTCTGCCCAACGGTGTGTGAGGTACACGAGAAGATCACCAGCTGACCGACCGTGACGGAAACCGTACTGGCGGTCGCTTATCAGCTGGTGCTCCTCAAGGTACCTCAGTAGTTGGGAGTTGATAACTCGTTCCAGAACCTTGGACAGCAAGGATGTTATCGCTATCGGTCTGTAGTTTGACGGGTCCGACCGGTCACCCTTTTTTGTAGTCTCTCGGGAAAACCTCGACGGGGAGCTCATTCCACAACCTTATCGTACGAGGCAGAAAGTTTCTCTGAAACCTCACTGTACGGGACCTAAGAGGTTCTAAGGTGTGAGGATGAACTCCCAGCCGATGGCGGGAGGTGCGATGATAAAAAGTGGCCGTTGGCACCATCCTAAACAATTCCTCAGAACACAGCCCATTATACAGGCGATAGAATACACATAAGGAGGCAACGTCTCTCCTTAAGCCTAGTGATTCAATACCGCCTGTTAGCTTGGGATTGTCGACAACTCTTACAGCACGCCTTTGAACCGCGTCAAGCGGCCCAAGCTGGTATCCGGGTGCTCTCGCCCAAAGATGGCAGCAGTACTCCATGTGGGGACGAACTTAAGCTTTGTAAAGCAATAGTCTTTGCCCCGCACTGAAGTACCGCTTCGCCCTGTTGAGCACACCGAGCTTTTTGGAGGCCAAAGCGTTATATGAGAGACGATAAAGGCGCGTTAAAACGGGAGTCAACTCAGGGGCGCACGTCTTCAGAACTACTGCGGGCCTAAAGTGTCAGCCTTTTCCTTTGCACTATGGACTAGTATGTCGTCTTGTTTGCGCAGTGGCGGGAGATTGGACGAGCAGAAGTTGCCTTGGGCAGCCTTGACGAGAGACCATTGTCACCTTAGTTGTAAAAAAAAATTCATATAATACATTTAAAACTTAAGTTGTGTTATTTTTAATAGTAAAATAACTGTAAGCTATTTGTTGGTCCTGTAAGTATCATTTTGAATAAGAAGAGAAAAGATGAGGTCAAATTAAAGAGTTTTCTATCTAGGTTGTACGAAGAAAATGCCATTACGACTTCAGCTTAGTGAAAAATGTAATCATTGTCGAAAACACGACTATGAAAGTACTACCAGTTATTTTCTGAATACCGGTATTATATTACGAATATAACAAGCAATAAAAATATTTGTGAAAAATCTCGTCTAAGAATTTCCACCATTTTGTTCTCAGAGAGTAAAATCTTTTGTAAGAATTCAATAATTAAAAACAATTGAAGAGAAAGAGATTTTAAATATAATATATTAAATGTTTTTATCTAAGTAAAGGTTCTTTGCCGTAAATTATTTGGCAAAAGACCAAAATATGCCCAAATGTAATTTTGCTTAGTAATATTTTGTCGAGAAAATTAGTCCAAATAAAAATTTGCGTAGGTACTAAAATCTTCCCAAATGTTGCATTGGTGTAATAAAAGTTTGCCAAAATTTGATTGGGTAATGAAATTTTGACAAACGAATTTTGGCGGAACGGCAGGATATCTTTAAAAGACAGCTGTTTGTCCCTTTATAGATAAAAAGCCCGTATAACTTCGTGCACTCGTGCCATTTGTCATAGACACACTCAGAGCCCATTAGCGGAGGTGGAATTGTTTTGTTTTTGTTCTCTTCATATTTCTGTGTTATTACATTTGTTGTTTTTCGCATGCCTTACTTTTATTCTTTCTTTGCAGTTGTTGTGAAATAGACATTTTATTATTTCATAGGCAGTTATATCGGTACTATAGTGTTATTAGAGGGTGTGTATATCATTCCTGGCTCACTGACCTACCTTAAGGCAGTGTGGAGTCGTTTTGGTAGGCTATACAAAAATATCATTTCTTCTACAATTGCTAATGTGATTTGTCAAATCATATGTAAATTCTAAGTTTTTTCGGACATTTCATCAATTAAAACATCGTGAGGAAACCTGGACTTAAAAGTCTGAAATTGCCAATCCACCTTGAGCAAGCGTGGTGATTTATGCTCATGACTTCTCTTTAATGAGAAGAGGCTTTTGTCCTGCAGTGGTGCTATGTAACATCACTACTAGCGACGGGAGCACAGAGCAGTAAGCAAAGATGCGGGTGAAACCGCCTCTCAGAAAGCTAGTTTTTGATATTTCTGGCCGTAAACATCATGTCATTTGAAGTCATCAGTCCTACTCCAAACCGAGACATAAGCTTTTTCTTCCATAAGTAGATTAAAACAATTATCTATCAAATTATGTGCAAATCTACATTTCTAAGGATTAAAGTGTAATTGTATATTTATTTATTTATTTATTTATTGTTCAGGTTAACAACAGCCACAGTTCTAAATCTAATACATAGTTTTACATGCAATTTCGGCCAATTACAGTTAACCGCGAATTACAATGTTATCTTGAGAATGTTCTTACATAAAATTTATCTTAAAACCTATGATAGTACAATATACAAATATTATATTTAACAAAAACAAAGAAACAACATTATAGGCATTTCATAGGTAAGTAATTTTATAACTATATATTTTTGTAAATTGTTTTTGTCTTTCTATAATACCTACTTATCCACAACATACCTTAAATATGAGAAACATTATTGATAGAACGTAACAAAATAACAACTGAATACTAATCTATATAACATCCTTATATACATCCTTATATACCTGATATATACATCCTTACACCTCATTATAGGACTTAAAAGGTACAGCCCTGCCCCCTGACCTCTTGCATTCTTAATACGTTGTCCACGCAATGTGTCAGTAAGCTCTTTTAACTACAAACTTCTTTTGACGGGTATACCCGACAAAGTAACCTACTTTTAGGATTTCGAAATAGATTTTTAGACGTAATATATGTTGTAAACATCACACTATCACACTTATATTATACGAAAGTTTATATAAAAACTACTGAATGGATTTTATTGAATGTAGGTATAACACCGCGACCATTACTTTATCGCCTTATGACACCAACGAGCACACATTCGATACATTATTTTGCCCTAGAACGGAAATAACAAGTTCTGAAATCATGCCCGGACAATGCTCACCATGTCAAATGAATCTTCAGCTAGCGAAACACAGATACAATACATGTTAATCGCGGAAAACCGCCTGTCTGAAGCTATAATATAATACTAGACGTCAGCGCTCGCTACACTTCGGTATCAAAAGTTTCATTCGGTCTCACATAAACGCCTACGCAAAATATCATAGCAATAGTGTCGTATTGCATTAATCAGATTTACAAAGGCGCTTAATATTTTGGAATTTTGAAAATTACTTAAAAATGTGTTAATAAAGTAGCCTTTGTTACCTGTCTTATTTGTAGCTTTCTAAAAGTGAAACAATTTTTTAAATCGATGACGTAGATCTTGAGAGAAATCGCAACAGACAAACAAACATTAAATCAAATCTTTTTTTTCATAATATTAGTAAAATATGTACAGAACAATAATCCCTCTCGCTTATATAAGCGAATCAGTTTTAATAAAATTCAGTGGAGGGAGGGAGATGAAAACTAGTAAAATATTTAAAAAAAAAATCCGCAAAAGTTTTCTGGATAACATTACGTTATTAAATTCATTACATTATTAAAGTCCCTTGCGACACAGACCTTCTTTTTCTATATTAAATACCAAAGTAATAAAAACACAGAAAATAATATCAACACAACAAAACATTTATAACAAGTCGAAAATGTGGTCAAGGCTTGAATATGAGACCACGACAGACCACACTTCTTCTTGTTGTCCGTACTGAGCCGACGATTATGTCAGCTATTTCTGTCAGCGTCAAGTGTAAAAAAATATCTCGTTGATGATTTTAATGGTATATTACAATATAAAAATAGAAAAAATGTGGATGAAATTGAATGACAACCACCTTCCACGAAACTCACAGAAAGAGCAACCAACATGACGTTTTGTTTTTGTTATTTTTACATTCTTAAGTGTCACTCAAGTGATTTATTTATAAATAAAACTTTTGCAATTAATTCAATTTTTCATTTCATTTCAGTTATTCTTTCTGTGATATAAAAATACAAAAATATCATTCAAAAATATATCATAAGCCCACAATTTAAAACTTTGGCAGTTGGAAGGTTTATGACCATCAACTGATTTCGGCTGAGATGCAGGTTCTACAGATTAAAAAAACAGGCCGAAATATGAAATAGATTCTAGTTTAATCGTGAGGGACTATAGCAAACTCGCGTGTCGTTTTTATGCCTAGAGGTCCTTATCCGGTAATGGCTTTTGACTGCATTATAACACCAACTTATCCAAAAACAAGGACAAAATATAAATTTAATTCTAGCTGAATTTCATAACTTTACAAAAGGAAGCCAATAAAGCAGGTAACGCTGTATATAAATTATATATTTGCATTATTCATGTACGCTTATCTGCCGCGACTCAGTGCGATGTGATTATGCTGATTGAATATTTATGTAAGAGCTGAGCTTCAGGTTATTATTTAGATTTCTTTACATGAGAAAATATTATCTTTAAAATATATTTAAAAGTTTTTAAAAATTAAATTAAATTGCTAAACGAGAGATTATAAAGCTCCTCTACACTCTGAATCGACTATATGATTTTATGAATAAATAATTATATGGCTTGTAGATTTCTTAAGCTGTTTTTTTTTCTATACAGAGTGTATACGACGGTATGACATTAAATGCAATTACGTATAGTATGTGACATTATAAAGCGAGACAAAAAAAAATCTACTAAATATCTTCAATAGTTTAGACACAGGACAAATTTTTTAATTTCTTTAATTCTAAATTAACACTATGTAAGTACGTCAAACGGTCACTGACTTAAGTCATAGTCCACGTCGAAGGATAAACGTTGCCGTTCATTACAGTTCAGTGAACTTGTCATAATAAAATGGTGTATTACTTCGTTACTATTAAAATATTATTTATTTTGTTAGAAAATTTCAAATTTTTGTTTTTCGTCAAATTACTTTTGTGATTAATTAGAAATCATTATATGGGCTAGTAACACCTGCCTTTTCATTTAATGTCAAACCGTCGTATACACTCTGTATAATATGTATGTATTTATAAAAAAAATGTATTTAAGTATGTTTATCCGCATTTTAGAACCCATATCTGAAGTTATAACATATGCTTATTTTGGGCTCAGAATAGTCCATTATCCATAGCGTTGTGTGCTTATTGTGTTTTCATAAGCTTACATCCCCACTTAAAGTTATGTAGAGATTATATTATACTAGCTTTCCACAGCACGGTTTCACCCGCGTCTTTGCTTCCTGCTCCCGTCGCCAGTAGCGTGATGTTACATAGTTTTAACCTTTCTCGAGAACTGCGCTATCATACTATTATTTTTCTAATCCGTCTGGTAGTTTCAGAGGTTAGCGCGTTTATACAAACAAACTCTTTTGCTATAAATAATACTATAGATATATTAGACTGATACTTTCCGTCGATAGTCCATAAAATAGTAAATACACTTTGATCGATCCTACATGTTATCACTAGCATGAATCTTCTACCGTACTAACGTATTACGTAACCACCCATTAGTATTAACCAAATTTACTACCAAAAAATATTCAGTCGGTTCCCGGTCCCACAAAATCTACTACTATTTTCCTATGTCCCTGTCCAAACTAAGCTTACAATCCAAATGAATTTATTCCTTCATTAAAATACGTGTACAGTACGTTTTAAACGCGAGTACAATTCTGTGGTGCAGCAGACTGATTTATTTAAGCAATAACCAGCCCGTTTGTTAGCAGAAAACATTGTTGTACGTTAAAAATGTAAGTTGTTATGTTAACAATTTATCTCTTGAACAGTATTTACGCTAGGGAATAATTATAATAACACAACACCAAGTTTATATAGCCCTGCGCTATCTATCTATATTATTATAAAGAGGAAGAGTTTAAAGTTTAGAGTTTGTTTTTTATCATTCTGCTTCAATAACTGCACCTACTTTGCTTATCTCTGCATCACCTAAAGTTGACTGGTAGAGAATGCTTATAGCATTAAGTCCGCCTCTGTACCTATGTGCATGAAGTTTAATAAAAAAATAAATAAATAAATAAGAGTTTGTTTCAACGCGCTAAACTCTGGAACTATCAGTCTTGAGGAAGTTTATTGGCTATGTAACATCACGCTACTTACGACAGGAACAAAGCAGTAAGCAGAGGGTAAAAAGCAGAGGCGTTGCGTGAAGCTAGTTTATTCAAAAGCGAAGTCGCTGGAAAGTGCCTGTTGTCTTTAAAAAATCGATAGTTTTAGGAATTGCTAAATTAATTTTAATGGGTTTTTTAATGTTATACAGTGCGTTTTTTGAGAAAGGTCTAAGTATATAATAATAACACATCACCGAGCAGCAAAAGTAATAGCGAATGAGGGCAGGTCGCTAGCTCATAGTATAAAAAGACAAACTTTATCGTCTACATTACTTACATTTGAAACTAAAATAAATGTAGTACATTTATTTCAATTTCAAACAGTAAATTTTTGTCTAATTTGTTTTTGGAATAAATATTTAATTTTATTGTTGCGACTTTTATTACGTGATATATGTTTTTAACTACGCTCAGAGATTTTGGAATGAAACAAATGTAATTTATTTTGTTCATTTGGTTGTGTTCGTGAAATTTATTTAAGTACGTTCTATTTTTTTTATAGTACATGAAATGTTTTTTGATGTTAGGTTTTCAAATAGCCTAACTGCTGCCTAAATACTGCCCAACTCGGTATCGTAGAAGTGCGTGTGACTGCTGTGTGCGTTGTGCGTTTGATTTTCAAACGGGTTAAAATTCGTATGATCTATAATTATTAAATTTGAATCCGGATTTACTTTGTTGTTAATTGTTTATTTTTACTGCTCTGTACCAGCACTTTAACGCAGGCGATATTACAAATACTACAATTATTTTTTAATCTGTCGAAGTTTCACCCAGAGTAAGAATCCAACTCCACACAGAGCAGTTGAATTTTTTTGTGCCGACTGCGGCAGACGATCAAACAGCCCACGTGACGGTAAGTGGTAACTGTCGCTCATGGACGACTCAGAGTCCCTAGCATTGCTCCTACGATGCCAAGGACTCTGCGAAGCCGCTGCCTATCATAAAGGGAGTGGAGTAGGTGAAAGCATTAAGGAAAGTGAAGAAAAAGGAATAGAGGGAAATTGAAAATTTCGCATTGTGCCACAAATGCAGTATGTTAAAGCGAAAAGTATATACTATAATGCTAGCTCAAAAAAGTACTCGCAAGGACGCATACTAGTACTCCAACACATGCCTCATATAAAGCCCTATATAATATAGAAAGTAATAGCCTAATGGATAATATGAATAGTATGAGGTGTCATTAGATTCGTGTTAATTGTGGGAGTGATATATGGTATATAGTATTGCAGTAGTACGTTAGTACGAAAAACAATGGGTTTCTTTCTTTTCAGGGAAGAGGGCTTTTTGTTTTCTGATGATATATTTAACTTGTTGTAAGCCTTCGAGTCGCCAGAAGTGACTGCAATGAGAACGTAATGAGCTGGGATTACATAGTATTAACTGCGATGCGGCATTTTCCAGATAAAATTATTACCTTTCAGATTTTTCCACTCGCTATATAGCTAGGTAAATTTAACTTTTAATAAGTAACTTTGAATATTCAAGTACTATAAACCAGCGAAATCATGTTGTGGGTAGACGGAAAAATATATAAAAAGAAAAAGTTTGAAAAGCTCCTGAGCACTCGACCTTTTCAAGTTAAAATGTCTATTTATGAAGCAAGAGGTTGAATTAACTAGCTTTATTTTTAACTGGGTTAATTCTGAGGTGAGTTAATTAAGTTTGAAGAAGTATATTTGGTGATTATGGCTGTAGAGCGTGCCAAAGAAATAGACATACATACATAAATTCATACATACATACACTCGAAAAACATTACCCACTTTGACTTCGGCAGTCGGGTAAAAAAATTCTGCAGTCATTTAATAATACCAGCATTCTGATACAAAAAAAGGTTTCTTATGCAGAGAAAGTATGATCTCACTTGTTCAAGGCGAATTGGCAGTTACAGTTTTGTATTCTAAGTTCAGGTATTTTGGCAATATTTTCCTTCCTGTAAGTGATTAAACTAAACCCACAAAGTACAATATGAATCGACGACGTCAGAGGTTCGGTGGTAGCTAGTTAAATTCCCGCTCAGTACCAATATTTGTATGTATAAACATGACTACATGCAACCATTTGCTCAATTTAACAATAAAAAATATACAAGAGAACCGAGATGCACATTGATACTAGGATGAAAGTGCTCTGTATTTCATTCAACCAAGTCTCTCGTAGCTATTGCACTTAACGGATCTCTACTTAACCACAAGTCGTAAACTCTAGCGTAAGCTAACAGTTCATAAACTACTCGTCATGCGACAACATGTCTCGTGACAGCGTAAAATGTATGAAAGAAATTAGTTTTCATAATGAACACTACGAGCGCTGCTCTATTTATCTTCGGTAGCAAAATGACAATATGGTAAACTAAAACCCAACCAAGCCTTTGCTGACCATATAGAGAAACGAGTCTGTCTCTCTGTCAAGACATTTTTCTTAGAAACGCGTGAATGTATCAAACTAAATTCGAATTGATATTTTTTTAATACTCTACGTCTGTAACTTCTTGAAGCGGTATATTCCCTTTATATCGAGTCCTTTGAATTTAGTTTACTACGACTATTGACTTCAATGAAACATATTTCACATGCACAATGTCAATATTATTTATTACTGTACTATGGATAAAAAAAATCCATAGTTCGGTTGACCGGACAACTAAACTGTACTACGGGCAAAAGATCATTACTGTACGTCGAGTCTTAGAATCTATTGTTTTTAGAACAATAGACTCTACTATATATCATACTCGACACGAAGTCTCAACGTAAAGGGAGTCGACCTGAAGAGAACATTTCCTTGAAGCTGTAGTCAACGCAATCAATGGATATATGGATATGAAACCCTCGCTGCACAAGTAGGACTCACAATTGACCGTTTTTTTTTATATTACCTACTTGGAGTCGGCGTAAAATGTTTTTCTTTGGCTCTCTTCTGTCAATCGTCTTAAACTTATTACACAAATAAAATTATTTTTAGAAAAAAAAAATGAAAACCGACTTCAAACAACACCTACATGTTCAATCCTTAACTAAAAAGTAGAAAATAATATTTTAATTACTTCATAGCAAAGAACATTAAAGGGGAATCAACGCAATCCTTGATACCTATAATACTTTACTATTTATAGTTTTTAATCAGTTATTTTGGAGTCGGTGCCAGCCACCGACTCCAAAATAACTGATACTGATACTCCAAAATGACTGATAGGCAGATTTAAGGCCGCCCGTTGCTGTTGTAATTTCTCACAACCATAAGACCCTCCAACTTGGCTTAACGACTACCAAATTATAGTGATAATCATAGTCTACTGCTTCTAAAGAATGAAGACGCTGAAAATGGAATGACACAAATGGTCACTCGTCCAGGGCCACTTCGTTTCTAACAAAAAATGAATTTTGAAAATCACTTCGCACTTGTAGCATGGACATGTCAATGTCAGATAATTCGTCGCAAAAGACATCGACGTGTTGCTTTACACGTCTTCACTTCTTGCATACGTTTTGCTACAAAATATACAATTGAAGCCAAACCACTACATCATTCTTTATAAAAAAACATGGGAACCCTTTTCGGAGTATACCCTTTCAAATAAAAGAAGAATTTTCCAAATTGGTTTATAAATGACCGAATTCTATCGTAACAAACATACAACCACTGAACCATTTCTTATAATAAAAAAATGGGACCAATTTCAGAGTATACCCTCTGAAATAAAAAAAAAATTTTTCAAATCGGTTCATAAATGACCGAGATATGAGGTAACAAACATACAAAAAAAAAACATACGACCCGAATTGATAACCTCCTCCTTTTTGAAGTCGGTTAATTACAAAGTAAATGTATAAAGGCGGACTTAGTGCTAGAGGCATTCTCTACCAGTCAACCTTCGGATGATGCAGATATAAAACTAGGTGCATTCAGTAGTGGAAAGATAAAAAAAATATATAGATAGTTATACTATTCATTAATACATACCTATCTCAATAAAACAACAAACATGTTGAAATAAATACATAGCAATGCTATTCTAAATAAATATAAATATACATACATTCATATGAGTATCATATCAAAATAAATAATTTCATATACCTACATAATGCAGGCATGGCACTGGGGTATGGTGGAGCTGTTCTTCAAGAGGGCGATAAAACCCTTCTGAAGAATTACAGACCTATCACACTCCTGAGTCACGTCTACAAGCTGTTCTCAAGAGTCATCACTAATCGTCTCGCAAACAGGTTCGACGACTTTCAGCCTCCCGAACAAGCCGGTTTCCGAAAAGGTTTTAGTACCATAGACCCACATACATACGCTGCGGCAGGTTATACATAAGTCCACAGAGTATAACCTGCCCCTATGCTTAGCGTTTGTGGACTATGAGAAAGCCTTTGATTCGATCGAGACCTGGGCCGTGGTGCAGTCTCTCCAACGGTGCCATATTGACTATCGATATATCGAAGTGCCGAAGTGTTTGTATCAAAACGCCACCATGTCAGTATGAATTAATGGTCAGAGCTCAAGGCCTATCCAGTCGCAGCAAGGGGTACGATAGGGAGATGTCAAATCTCCGAAACTGTTCACCGCTGCACTGGAGGACGTGTTCAAGCTTCTGACCTGGAATGGACTTGGCATCAACGTAAGTACATCACTCACCTTCGATTCGCGGACGATATCGTGATCATGGCTGAGACCGTGGAGGAGCTCAGTGCAATGCTCGATGTCCTCAGTAGAGTCTCTCGACAAGTGGGCCTAAGAATGAACATGGACAAGACTAAAGTCATGACCAATGTTCATGTTACACCCACTCCTATTACGGTCGGAGGCTCGATCGAATTCGTTGACGAGTACATATACCTGGGACAAACAGTCCGATTAGGTAAGTCCGATTTCAAGAAAGAGGTCACTAGTCGAATCTAACTCGGCTGGGCAGCGTTCGGAAAGCTACAACATATCTTCTTGTCTGCACTACCGCAGTGTCTCAAGACCAAGGTCTTTGACCAGTGTGTGTTGCCAGTGATGACATACAGAGCAGAGACGTGGTCGCTAACTATGGGTCTTATCCGAAGGCTCAAAGTCGCTCAGAGGGCGATGGAGCGGGCTATGTTAGGCGTCTCCCTGCGCGATCGTTTGAGAAACGAAGAAATCCGCAGGCGAACCAAAGTAACTGACGTAGCTCGCAGAGTTGCTTCTCTAAAGTGGCAATGGGCAGGACACATAGCTCGCAGAACTGACGGCCACTGGGGCAGAAAGGTTCTAGAGTGGCGACCACGAACCGGAAGACGCAGCGTGGGCAGACCCCTCACAAGGTGGACCGACGACCTTATAAGGGTGGCGGGCAACCGATGGATGAGAGCGGCGAACGACCGGCCACGGTAGCGAAAATTGGGGGAGGCCTATGTCCGGCAGTGGACGTCTTTTGGCTGATATAATGATGATGATGATACCTACATAAAATAACTTTTCATTTAACGCCTTTCTTTTTCATATAATTAGATAATGTCTGTATCGATAACAGCATAAATGGTTAGGCATTTTTAAAACCATCAAATATTTTTGAAGACAAATTGGCTTTTATCGTTTCAAACGCTGTGTTGTTTTTAGCAAAGAAGAGAATACTTTTATACCTGTATATTTTCATAATTTTATACAATTACAAAAACCAGCAATATTTTTAAAGTACCTCTATAAATATTTGCTTGGGAACATTGTCAGGAACACTAGGTAAGCCAAGACTGCTGCAAATTTATTAAATTTTTCGTTATTAAGAGTATAACGCATTTAGAACTGATCTTAAAAATATGAAAATTAGTATACAAAATTATTTTATGACATCATTACAAATTCTCGGTATTTATTATGCCATTGCAATTTTGTCCTCAATGAAGGTTTCTATAACACAAAAGCAGACAACACTTAAAAATACAACACTCTTTTTAGACAATTGTGTAAACAAAAATAACAATTAATAGCTTAAGTTCATGAAAACTCGGGATACAACTTAATTAAGTTATATTAGTATCTTACACAGATTAAAAACAAGTTAAAAACTTCTCCAAAGGGTTATTCGTGTTTGTTTAACATTCTTACTTAATTAAACAAGTGAATAACATGAGTTACATGTTCGTTGGCAATAAGCTTAATTTAGAAACAAGGATTTACGGTGAAATCTTGAGTGTATGTTTGCAAATTTTGCGGAGTACTTTATTTATCTCTTTGCTCGACTGCCAAAGCCAAGGAGGGTAATGTTTTAAGGTATTTTTTTGAGCGTGTGTAAGTAATTAGTATCTATATATGTGTCTATTTCTTTATTTTCTTTGGCACGCTTTAAAACCTAAATGGCTTAATGGATTTTAACATAGATAGGTGTCAGGTATAAGTTGAAAACAATAGAAAAAAGAAAAAAGACAAATATAATTATTATTATTATTTATCATATTCGGGGTTCTTCGGGGCGGGGTCTCGAGGATTGGGGTACTCAGGGAATAACCCGTCATTGTCATCTTATTAATTAGGAGGATACGTAGGGTATATTGGAATGTAGCGTCGTCACGAAAAAAATAGGTTACTTTCTCTTCAGTTTGTTAATAATATAGGTGAACTTTTAGTTTTTTAATAATATATTTTGCTTGTTGTACTCTTTGAGTATTGTTATTGTGCTACGAGTATGTTTATTTCCATATCGTAAAAGCTGTTTTAATCTTTTCTTAATTGAGATACAATTCTTCTTGTAAATATAAGATTTTAATAAATTGCGCCAAATAAGGTTTTTTTTTGTTTATGTATGAATTCGAACCATGATCCCACTAAACACTTTGACACTTTTAATGGTTGAGTGTCTTCTACTTGTCGATAGCCCGCGTATTATTGAGAAAACATCAGATACATGCCAGATGTTTCGGTAAGGTGGCTTTTGGAATGGTGGCCACCACTTCTGGATTCCACTGACTGTTTAACACCAGGCAGAGTGGACTCACTATAGCCACACAGAAGAGCTAAATAACAAACTCTGAGACGCATTTAAACGTTACATTATTACATTTATTTCAGACTCTTATCCCAAATATATTTAGATGACTAATAAGTTTTTTTTCTACATTCTTTTATTACCTTTTCACATCAATACTTTTATTTATTTGTTTCGTTTAAGTATCGCAATAAACGTCACAAGTATGTAATTTGAACGGCTACAACTTCAAAGCAGTAGAACATCGCTGGAAAGTAGCGATAGCAACGACAAATCATAATTTCAAACGTCACATAAAAATATTTATATCCCAAATGTCGTAGGTCACGGTTCTAGAGTCGAAAGAATAAAAATCCAATGATCTGGTTATGAACAACTGATGAATAAGATTTAGGTGCTTAGTTCTATGTCTAGCAGTGAACATCTTTCAGCAGATATGGTGCTGATGATGACAAACAAGCAAGCGGAGCTCGTCGTAGTAAGTGGTGACCGTAACTAACGGAATAAATTAAATTACATAGCTATAGAGTTGCTTGTGTATTGCTTACGTCACTTTGCATGCTACTTGAAATTGTAACTTGCACAAAAATGTAATAATCTGGCGAATAAAAAAAGTGGCGTGAGTTTCTTGCTAGTTCTTCTCATTGCCCTGCCCTAACGTTAGCGAACTGGCTGTAGCTTAATTGACTGACATTTTGTTAATTTGACTCTAAGGCCTATATTCAGCATCGGACATCATTCAGCTAATTCGATAGTGGTGATGCCAAACAAGCAAGCATAGTACTTCATAGTAAATGGTAACCGCCATTTATGAAAAAGAACTTGCTGCTGAAGACACAATTTTTATATACCAACTAGCTTTCCGCAGTGCAGTTTCACCCGTGTCTTTGCTTACTGCTCTGCTTTAGTCACCAGTAGCGTGATGTTATATGTATAGCCTATAATCTATATTTACGGTAATAGATCCACGCTGGTTTTAGAATGAATGGGCCGGATCGTCCGAGGAAGTACTACCATCTCATAGAAAATCGACGTTAGAGTAGTAGTATCCTTAATATTGCGTTTCGTTCGGTGGCTGAGAGCGCCGAAGGCCCAAAAAAAATCTTCTTCGTAAACTGGGCGTTATACACAAAAATAATTATTTAAATTGGACTGGTAGTTTCAAAGATTGGGGCGTTCAAACAAAAAAATACAAACAAACAAACTCTTCCGTTTTATATAATAGTATAGATACAAAGTAAGTATTAGTTTTTATGTTGGAAGGTGAAGGAGGGGTCGAGGTAAAGATGACTGTCCTCACAGCAGCGCTAGACAACAGTATTGCTTCGTCATTTAATTGTGTGGCATGGTGGTAGCCGATCCGCCGGACGGAAGGGTCTATGTACCCTCTCCAAAATGGTCCCCGGGACCCACCATCCGGTCACCATTAATTTCATAATATTACGTTATGTTTGGTGAGTGAGAGCGTCATTCAGAGACTCAATTACCCCTTTTCCCTTTTTGTTCTCTCATATCATTCGCTTTTATTTATTAACAGTGTTACTGCAATGGTTAGAGGACACATCCACATCTATAGGTAAAGCTAACCCCTTACTATTAACTGGGTCTTATACTTCTTTGTCACGTATAATTTTATTTTTTATGCTATCGGTACTACAGACAATAAAACGTGAAATAAAAGTGTTATGTGCCTATCAAGTGGGTAGTCAGCATAATATTGAAATCAATATACTATTAGGAGGACATTTCAAGCATTTCATCATACAGTTTTATATGTTATTCTATTGGAAATACAGTATATTATATATATAGTCGTATGTATTTTGATGTTTTACGTGTTGGATAGATAGAAGAGAAACTGAGGACTGAGGACATTTCTAGTGACTTTTTTTCTAAATTAGCCTACCAAAGTGACTCCACACTGCCTGATGGTAAGCAGTCAGTAGAATCCAGAAGTGGTGGACACCATTCCAAAAGTCAAACTACTAATATGGTGGCCTTCACTATGGTGGCTTAGTGAGATGCTTTTTCATGCATCGCTTAAAAGACCCAGGATCATAATTAGATGGGAACACACGCACTGGTAAAGAGTACCAAGCTTAAAACGCAATAGAAAATCTTTTTTTTTAATTAGTTTATAACCTTCATATTTCGTCAAATCTGAACATTCTTCAAAAGTTCCTGTCGATCACTCATAAACTGAATCTACCACTGACCTGGTTTGATACAGGACATGCCACAAGCTCCATCGCAGAGGCATTTCTTCTTCTTACTCTTGCAGTCCTCGTCTGATGAGCACTTACGGAGGCATTTCTGACCCTGCGAGAAATGCAAATATTGTGGCGATTAAAAAGAGTAGCCTGAGTGTCTTACCAGTTCTTCTAATGGCCTTACCCTACGTCAGCGAACAGGCTGTATGTTAATAGACTGACATTTTGTAATTTTAACGTTCATAAGTGTTAATTCAACTAACTCAAATAAATAAATGTTTTTGACTTTCGACTTTATTAACACAGTTTTTCTTCATAACACAGGCTACGAGTGAATGCGGCTCCAATGATAGTAGATCCTCGCTGTTAGCATATTACAATTTTATGATAATATTTTTTTAAATTTTACATGAAATACTTTGTAAACGCTGGTGAAGAGTAAGGGCGTAAGACATGCCAGCTTTTGGTATCCACTGACTATGACATTCTATTATATACTCCATTGACAGTTTACCATTATGCATAGTTGGAGTAATTTTGATAGTCCTATACATAAGAGTACATTCAGAACTTCTTACCAACAACGTAGCCTGCTCCTCGTCCCGGGGACACATCGCAGATGGTGAGTTCCTCGGGTTCTTATACACCCTGCCGTCATCATCTGCATCAGCACGACTCTGCTGCGTCGTTTCGTCCTCGTCATCATCGTCGTCTGATGCTGTCGGACTTGGCAGGGACGATACTGGAACAAGCAGACATTTGCGGTTAGAATTAAACATCATAGTCAGTTTTTATCCAAATGGGTAAGAAAAGGTGTTTAACACCAGATTAGGCTTGATACCTATGCATGTAGCCGTTTAGAGAGCACAATTACTTCGGGCTAATACATTTATGGAGCGGAAATTCCTGGGAAAGTCGGTAGGGGTCGCCTTAGATGGACATACATAAACAATATTCTATTCTATACTTTATATAATTTCATAAAACTTACATTTGCTACATTTTTAATAACCTTACTTTCAAAGATAAAAAGATATCTCAGAAATCATTTTAAATTAGGGACACAATGTCTACCTAATTTGCAAGACATTTTTATGAGCTATAAAATGCTTGACGATGGGATTTCCTTTCACAATTACCTTGAGGTAATAGCTTGTAACATCCTGAAGATAACTAATGGTTGGGATAGACAGCGGATGAAGTAAGACGGCGTCGCGACGTATAGTAGTTTAAGGGTGCGTTTCTACTGACGGACGCGGAGCCGGGCATAGTGGAGAAGAGCGGATCTTGAATTGGCCAATCACAGTGCCTAAAACCAAGTGGGCTGAAATTTTCAAACACACCCTAAGGTGCTTATAGCTCGTTGCGCTCACTAATCTGTAAGCGTTCAGAGGGTTAAGCAACTAAAATGCGGCTAGCCCGTGGATGGGTATAGAGTTATTTGATCTTAGCGTCTCCGTCCTTCGGAGAGCACGTTAAAAGTCGGTCTCGGTTGTTACCATATTGTTGTTAATAACAGCCGTTAGGTCAAGTCGGATGCCTCCTGGGCTATCTGAACAAATTCTCGAGGTTGACCAATGAAAGACTATTTAATGTAGAATTCATTTTAGATTAGTTTAACGTAAAATTTTCTATATCAACTAGCATTTACAACCGCTCATGTCGGTCCGGCTGTCTGTTCTGACCCTAAGAAATTCCTTACATCAACGGTCATTATCTTTAAAGGACCTTTGTGGACAGACGGGTAACATGGCTTCGCGGGGCCCGCTTATGTAATTACTATAATTAATTGTAAATATGTAGCTTATTATATTTCTAAGTTTATCTTGGATATATTTCTGACTAACGGTGAAGGAAAACATTGTGAGAAAACCTGGACTTAAAAGTCTGAAATTGTCAATCTGCCTTGAGCAAGCGTGGTGATTAACCTTTACCTTTACCCTGCAGTGGGACAGTGAACAGGCTAGGTATTATTATGTAGCTTATAAAAGACGGCTCAAATTTAAAAAAAAATTAAAAATAGTACTCTTAAAACTTTTTAGAGCGTGGTGGCAGACTACGATTCACTGATTGACAAGTGGTTATTATAATAGGTTGGGTATATATATTTAAAATTGCAGAAACAATGTGCGTAAAAAGGTATAATACACAGCTATCTTTGGGGACCACCATAAGGGTGACGACTGGTTATACTATCGAAAATATCGATATATTACCGAAAGTGTCATAATTTTTTTTGTGATTCTATTCACCTCTCCTGAACCTCACTGATGCTTTCTATTATAGAATGGAGTAATTTTCGTTGGCTTCTTATCGTTTCGACGGTAAACAAGTTTATATTGAGCTGGCTCAAAAACCTCGATGTTAATAGAGACTGTGCACAGACTATGGCTTTAGTGCTAAAGGTGTTTACCATCGTGGTACAGGATTAGCTAATCGACGTCAAGTGTCGTCGATTGTTACCAGGATGCGCCAGACGTACAGGGCTTAAAGATGTCAGGGGAGGCTCCAAAAAAAAAAAAAAGGCTCCTTTCATGCACCCCAGGCGAGGTAGGCTAATCTATACTATTATATAAAGCGGAAGAGTTTCTTTGTTTGTTTAAACGCGCTAATCTCAGGAACTACCAGTCGGCATAGAAAAATTCTTTTTTCTTTTTTTTTTATTGCCTACAGTGGCAGACGAGCCAACAGCCCACTTGATGGTAAGTGGTAACTGTCGCTCATAGACTTCTGCAATGCCAGGGGCTCTGCGAAGCCGCTGCCTACCGTGATATTAATGCTCTCTTTAAACCTCGTTTGAAGAAGGACATGGCATAGCGCTCGGGAAACACCGCAGCTGGTAGTTCGTTCCAGAGCCTGCACGTACGTGGGAGAAATGAACGCTGAAAACGAACCGTGCTAGACGAGATCGTGTCCAGGTAGTATGGATGAAGTTTGCTTTTTGCGTATGATAGCCCAGTTCTCGAGAAAATTTATAGGTTATTTAACATCACGCTACTGGCGATGGGATCAGAGCAGTAAGCAAAGACGCGGGGGAAACCGCGCCGCGGAAAGCTAGTTTTATATAAAGCTGAATAATTTGTTTGTAAACTAAACAGGATTCACATGAGTAGTGCTGGCGAAACGTGACGGTATACATTACTGCCTACCATTTTAGGAGAAAAAGGCGTGATAGTTCTTATATTAATAGAAAATTAAGAAATCATTTTATGTTTAGACATTATCATCTCAATCTGTATACCTAAATTGAGTGATTATGACTCATCCAGCTTCAGTATCCATTTACAAGAGCACCCAAACGATCTGTTAATGTTATTGTAAATAAGGGTGACTTAAGTCTTTAATTCAAGAAGCGACGGTAAAAGCTAATACTTAGCCGTGAAAAATTGGTGTCTGGCTTTTTATTGCGATACCCTAAAAATTTTGGCTTGTGTATGACTTATATTTATAACTAGACGTTCGGTCGCACAACAATTGCCTACGGCAAATATCATAGCAATAGTGGCGTAATTCATCATGTAGATTTACAAAGACGCTTAAAATATTAAAACTTTGAAAATGACAGAATAATTTTGAATATGTTAAACAAAATAAAATAGTCTATTTTATCCTTATTTTATCCCTATTATTTATGTAGGTTTCTAAAGGTGATTTTTTTTTAAATCGGCTATTTAGATCTTGAGTTAAATCGGCACAAACAAACATACAAAAAATCTAATCTATTCTCTTTGTAATATTAGTTTAGACTTACAGAACTTATGAAACGTACGAATATACACACACACACAATATACACACCTCTGCTTACACCTTCGTGGGAAACCGGCGTAATGCTGTGGTATTTATTTATCAGCTACTGTCAATACATTTCAGAACAAACTATTTACTTACAGAATATAACCGAAATAGTATACAGCAAAGTCGCAGTCTTCTACCAGTTTCTCCGCTAATTTCTCCTAAACTACGGAACAGATTTTAATACGGTTTTCACTATTGTTCAAAGAATTTCTTCCGAAATGTTTAATCCATGCATATTATCAGATTCTAAATTTATAAACATACAGGAATTAACGCGATCATGCATTATCATGCAACGCGAAAGTTTATCAGATTCTGTTCTTTATACTCGTATATGATAATAATAATAATATGTGGATAGTATAACACACCGTCGTCTAGTCCCAAACTAAACAGAGCTTGTATTAAGGGTACTAGATAACTGAAATATAATACATATACATACTTTTTAGGATAAGAAACACCCAGACTGAAGACAAATACAAATGTTCATCACACAAATATTTGCCTTCCGCGGGAATCGAACCTACGACACCCGGCGTCGCAGTTAGTTACACTAACCACTAGACCAACGGTGCAGTCAATGACATAACAACAATTAATTTTCTATCGTGTCCCCCTCTTGAGGCTTTAATTGAGTTAACGGAGAAAACAACTGGGTATTTGAAGTATTTTGTGAAGTTATGTATTGTCAACATAAAGAAATAATCAGAAAGAGTGGTTTCATATGCGACGACCTCTGTGGTGCGGTTGTACTGGGTATGGACTGCCACGCAGAGGTCGCGGGTTCGATTCCCGCTCAATGCAAATATTTGTGTGCATGAACATGTCTATTTGCATTGGTCTGGGTGTTTCTATGTATAATATGTATGTATTTACAAAAAGAAAGTGTTTAAGTATGTATATCCGCATTCTAGAACCCATAACACAAGCTATATAAATATGCTTACTTTGGGTCTAGATGGCGTCGTGTATTGTTGTTGTGATATATCATATGCAAAACTAAAAATCACGAAAAGAAAGTATTTCACACAGATATACGGCAAGTAAATATAATTTTCTTGTCGAGCGTTTACAATTCGAGCAAAAAATCGCCACAACTGTTCTTTATGAACCTTATAATACAACTGCGAAAGCTGCTAACAAAAACATTTTTAAAATAAACCCTACTCAGATGGTTAAACAAACACTGACAAACTATCAGCCGATTAATCCCGGAGTAGTCCCGGAGGCTTGCCCGGGAGCTTCCCGGGAGCTTTCCCGGGCATTGCCCAATCCAACTTGTTGTACTAAATAAATAATTAGCCACTCAAACCCGAATTCGTGCTAATCTGTTGGGACTTTGTCTATATGGTCCAGGTCACAAACAACCGAAGAATTATTGGGATTAGGAATATATACGAGTATACTGATTCATGATACTTTATTCAAAAACTTTATTACGAACAACGTTCTTTGTACTACTTCGGTGGCAACCTGAGAGTAAGTGGTACTTCTCAGTCTATAAAATGACTCTGTGGTGGTACCGTAATTATTATAAACAGATACAGTGCTAAGAAAATATAACTAAAATGTGACCGTGTAAATAACGATGAAAGTGGAAAAGTTAGAGGGCCGAGAAAACCACCAACGAAACCTCATTTTCGTTTAGTGGTTTTCTCGGCCCTCTTAATTGGAATAATTGAAAAAAAAACTTGCGCAACGCGCAAACGCACATTGCACACACAAAACAACGCAATTGCCACGCACCTTCATCAAAATTAAAAAGAAAATAAAGAGGACCGAGGAGGTAATTATGCCTTCGAAGCACTGAATTTCGGACAAATCTAACACTTTACGTCGATATAATGTACATGTCCAGTCAATCCGTCCCGTATACGTCATCAAACTTAAAATACAATTGCTTGCTGCCCTATAGAAAAAAATACTTTATGTCGATATTATGTCGATGTTAGTAATTCCCCGGTTGAATCCGTACCATTCATGCTAAAACCAGCGCCAGCGTGGATCTACTACTGTAAAATGTGCTATGATAAGGAAGCTATAAATATAATATCATCACAACTACACACAACGCCATCTAGACCCAAAGTAAGCATATATTATAGCTTGTGTTATGGGTTCTAGAATGCGGATATACATACTTAAATTTTTTTTTGTAAATATGTACATAGAAACACTCAAATCTGAGTAGAATTTAAATACGAAGGAAATACATTCGTAGCTTGTAAAGTAGGAAATTAACACAATACAAATCGTTCACAATATTTTATTCGAAGACGATCGTAACGATCCAGTGAACTCACGCACACATGAAATATAATAAAGAGGACTGAGATCAGCGGGGCGAAGCGATAATACCTATTTTTATACTTATTCATAAAATTCTGGTTGCTATTTTTTTTTTACTGCAGACAATTGCAGATGTGCAAACCGCCCACGTGATGGTAAGTGCGCTCATGGACGACTTAGAGTCTCTATCTCAGGACTGCCTACCGTGAAGGGAGTGGGGTAGGTGAAGAGATTGAGGGAATAGAGGAAAAAGGAAAGGAGGGAAATAGGGCCTCCGGCGCTCACAAAAGAAAAATAAATTAAAATAATTCGTGGCAAATTTTCAAGTGGCGAGTTGACGAATAAGTCCTTTATTGACGTATTTAATTGTCAACTATCATCGTTGTCTTCGCTCTGTTGGTTTTATAAGAACACTATTATTCTAATATTTAACGCTACATTATTCACAAATCATATCAAAACATTTACTCGTAGAATGTAAAGTAGTAATTAATGATGTCGGTTGAACAAATGCATTTTGAAGCAACGACAGCCATTCACTAACATGCACTAGTCACGGTGTATGGCTGAGAGTGGCGGAGATTGGTCGAGCGGTGCGCGCAATAATACCGGTACCTAAATACTAAAAGACTATCCTCCTACATCAATTTAGTACATTTTTTATGAACTGTCAACGCCACAGACATATCAAGATAGATAGGGTTAAGAAGCGTGGCACGCCTGACTATACGCGTTAACGCAAATACCTACGTGTTGCAAACTTTGTCAACGCGCGCTTATTTTTGTATTCGTAAAACACTGCTGAATCTCATCAGTCTGCTTGTGACCATGGCCGGTGTAACCTGGTCGAAACGTCAAGCAAAATAAGGTATGTAAATACCTAATGCACGATCGCGTTAATTCCCGTATGATTATATATTTATATCATGCATCGCGAAAGTTTAAAAGTAAATATTTCGTAAAACACTACCAACACATCACTACCGTACCTTGCTACCCCTGTCGCAAAAGAGAAACACGATTCCGGTAGTAAGGCTGACGTTGTTGACGATCAATCGTAGGTGCTTGGGGGCTTGTCTTATTGAAACTATGCCACTCGCTAAATGTATGAATAAGGTACTGGCGGCCCGTGGGCGGCCCTTCCTTGGTCAATGCACTACTACACTAAGACTACGACGACAGCAATATTGCAATGTGTTGCGTTGCGACCGTAGTACTTTTTTATTAAATTCATAAATTAAGTGCTAGATTTTGTTTTGTTTTTAATTATTATTACTGCGTTATTGTGCAATTAATTTACCTCTGAGTTGTCTGTGGCTTATGTCAAATTAATGTATTTTCTTTCTTAGTATGCGTACTGTAACTACATACGTTACTACAACAAGCATGAAATATTGACTCTTAATTTTTATTATACTGAACTGAACACTATTTTAGTATGGTCATGAAACAGGTACCTACACAGTTTATGATTGCATGCGGTGGAAGCTTGTAAAACATAGTCGCCATTCTTAATAGAAGAGAACCAAAACAAGCAATATATATTATTAAAAAACAATGAAATCTTATGTAAGTATACTATGACACTCCCACAATTAATAGGAATCTAATGACACCTTATATCTTATAATCTATAGAGCGTGCTAAAGAAAGAGACATACATACCCACATACATATATTCATAGCTCGAAAAGCATTACCCTCCTAGACTTCAGCAGTCGGGCAAAAAAATTGTTACCAATAAAATCATGAATCAATCATTGTCAAAGATAAAACACAGCCTACAAAAAACTTTCTTAAAACATTAAACTTAAGTCATGTTTTTTCTTTGTGTTCTAGAGTTAAATAATTCTTCTTTAGAACATCAGAGGTATATTATTCTCATGTACTTCAAGTATGTCAATTAGTAAAAAGCGAACATCAATTAATCGCTCCCCGCATCGCTTATCTCAACACACAGTCCGTATTCGACTCATTAGCGCGTGCACTTTTACCGGAAATAAAGTCTACACCGCACGGCAGCAATCCGGAACATATTGTGTTACTGCAAAAATAAGACAATGCAAAACATCGACATAGGAAATGTATCTAAGATAAATTACACTCGTGGGATGTTCGCATATCTTATTATTGTTTTAATAGAATATCCCTTACACAATCTATATATATGAATAAAAAAACCCCATTTATTGCCAGGTGGTGACGAATGAACTATTAAAATCCGAGTGGCTGGCACTGGAGAGAACTGACATGGAACCTTGTGCAGTGTGTGCATGTTTCTTGCCACCAAATTAATATAAAAATAACTTTAAACACTAATTCACAAGATCAAATCTTCTACATCTAGTTTATCTTATAACCCTCAGTTTTGCGATAAGAGTTGCAATATTTATAAACAACACCTTCTACAAATATATTTTAGAATATCTTCATATTTTCTAGAGATTATAAAAATGGATTCTACATACAACTGGCGAGAATATAAGAATGTGTCTGAGAGAATTTTCATTTCAATGCACCTCGCAACTTCCAGAAAGCTGGACGAAACGTGACGCAAATATGAAAATTTTAACTTATTCGTCCGTAAAGATATGGGTATTAAGATTCTTGGATATTTAGGTCGAATTTTAACTTCAAATTTATAGCAACTCCCCGCATTACGGTTTCACCCGCGTCTTTGGTCACTGCTCTGCTCCTGTCGCCAATAGCGTGATGTTACATAACCTATAACCTTCCTCATGATCTGGTCTATCATACGCAAAAAGAGAGATTAGCGAGTTCAAACAAACAAACTCTTTTGCTTTATAATAGTATAGATGTTAAGCTGATTTGTCAGTGTTTTTGGGTATTAGATCCTTGCTGATTCAGGATGAATGGGCCGGATCAATAAGGGAGATACCTATGTATCTCTGAAAATACTATTATTTTGTAAGAAATTGCGAGACGTTGCCTAAATGGACGCTAGTGGCCCAATTACCGTTCTTTTTTTCGTCATTACCTTCTCCCTTCACAGTCATCAACGATTTGGTTACATTTTCATAACATCCTTTGTACACAGCCCTATTTAAAGGTTAGGGTAACCATTCACTCAAAACCGATATTCTTGTACTTTCATCATGAATTTTAGTTTATAGCTGAACTGTCTTTCCCATCAACCTTCACCGTCTATATAAGGTCATCCATCTTATTATTAAACTTCTTTTAAGTCACTTTCTCTTTACACATGTCTTCCGTATTCACACGCGTATCGACAGACTGTTTTTTTGTCATCATGCGTGCGAAGGCAGAATAAAAACTCCTTACTAAATCAATTCTTCATTTCCCATACAATACAATTGTCCTAATATTGAACTTTTTATTGTATATATAATATTACATTTATGACAGGCTAGCTGTCTGCAGCGGTTTTACCTGCGTCTTTACTTACTGCTCAGCTACCGTGTTATATAACCTAAAAGCTTCTTGGCAAGTTGGGCTATCAAATGCAAAAAGAGTTCGTCAAATCGGACTGGTGGTTTCAGAAATAAACGCGTTTAAACAATACGATAGAGCATGTATCTTGTTCACTGATATTGAAAGTGAAACTTTCTTGCGGTATGATTGTAGTATCGCATTTATTTAATAGGAAAAAAGAAATAAGTATAATGTAAAACATTGCCAAGCCATATTGAGCTTTACGTCAATTATAAACAATGATAACTGCTGTGTACTAATTGGCTGTACCGTTGGTCTAGTGGTTAGTGTAACTGACTGCGACGCCCGGGTGTCGTGGGTTCGATTGCCGCGGAAGACAAATATTTGTGTGATGAACATTTGTATTTATTTGTCGGGTAATAATACGATATTTGCGAAAATTTATGAAAGGAAAATTAAAATATACCATACGTTAATTATTATTTTAGATAAAGACTTGTATATACCTAATAACTACATATTAATTGTAGTAGGTCGATAATATGTTGCTTAAAAGTAAAAAAGACAATTTATTTTTCTATGATCATATCCCTAAAACTATTATAAACTTTTTTCTTACTTCGTCTTAAACGCCGTAGCTCATACTACTATTGTTTATGAAGGCCATAGTATAAAAAGGCAAAAAACAAAAAAATATTCTTAAAAATAATAATATTTTTATAACGGAGTACCTTCTACTTGCTTTTGTTCAAATAGAAATTGTAACAGCGGTTGAAAACTACTGAGTTGAATTTAGAAAAACAGTATTCGTGACAAGAATAAAATTTAATGCTTTTATAAGGCTTTATTACTATAGACGCTTAATCCATACTAATAATATAAATGCGAAAGTAACTCTGTCTGTCTGTTTTTTACGCTTTTATGCCTAAACCACTGCCTGAACCGATTTTGATATAGAGATATACAAGACCTTGGGGCACAACATATCAGTTATTGCGAAAAATGACTTACAGGAGAATTATAGTGAATGAAAGTTTATATTAAAAAATTGTCGATGTAAAAGATAAAATCATGAAACTTTGTATTTAGCGGCAAAAAAAAATTATGCGATAACCAGCATTCGCGCGGGCAGAGATGCTGGCAACTGCTAGTTGAATATAAAATAGTTCTATTTGATAATTTTAACAAGGAGCAAATCTGAGTAAGAATATTGAATATTCTTTTGCAAACTTCGGTAAAATTTAATTAATGCCGTACTACGATTTGTTTAAAACTACTTATTTATTATTTTCTTAACCTATTATTGCATTTATTTTAAGGGACTTGTATTAGAATAAAACCTACTACAAAATTAGATGATATTGTTTAAAACTTATCACAGATCTAGCATCTAAAGGGATTGAAATCTAACACTTGTTTTCACACTACACCACTGTGGCAATTCCACTCTATTAAAACCTTTAATATGCAATTTTGTTGTCTCCTGTTACACTTGTGGTGATTTCACAGCCAATATTCGATTGACTAAGGATCTCATTCCAATCGAATCGATCCACTTCTAACAGTTGCGTACAAATTCGATTTCAAAATCATGCTTGTGTACATTTGTACTATCAGGTAGTACAAATGTACACAAGCATTTTAGACCACAACATTTATCAACAGACTAGCTTATCGCTATGCGTTTTCACGTCGTCCTTGCTTACTTCTGCTCCCTTCGCCAGTAGCGTGATGTTACATAGCCTATAACTTTCCTTAAACACTGGGCAATCTTTCGCTAAAAGAATTATTCAAATCCAATTTTAGTTCCAGAGATTAGCGTGTTCAAACAAACACAAACTCTTCCGCTTTGTATATTATCAACAGATGACAAAAACCCAACACTAAAAGGCACATCATAAAACAATCCCCACAAAAAATCAATCTAACAATCTTTTGAACACGTACCCTTATCAATGTATGCCATTTTAAACCTTAACTTTAACAAAATAAAACCTAAATTCTCATTTAACAGTAGTTCATCTTATGCTCTTATTTCGCTATAAGTAATTTTACCAAGCGTTTCAATTTTTAACCTTAACATTACCAAGATAAAGCGTAAATTGCCATCCAAAGATAATTCATCATTATCTTCTTAGTCCGCTATAAGTTATTGTTTAATTTTTAACCTTAACTTTGACAAAATAAGAGGCAAATTTCCTTATACACATAGTTCAACTTATGCCTTTATTTTAAAAGTGATTTTTCATATACAACCCTTTCTTGAATGATTCAACTGAACGTCTACCACAACGACTGCCATATTTCACACACATTACCGTGAAAGCGACCCTTAACCTACATTGAGAGCCTTGGCCTGAATAACCCGACTTTTAACGTGTTATATGAACTTCTAGTCAAATTTAGTCATATGATTTTCAGTTTGATGTATATTACGACTTTTATTTCCGAAGGGTAGACAGGAATATGACCTACATTTTGTAACTATGTTATACGATATACCAGAGTACAAGTTTCTTGGCAATTCACTAGAAACTTTAAATGTTCTATACATTGAGCACCAAGCTAGTATACCCATTTCTGCTGTAAGTGAAATAACTTAGGTGCTGTAAAAGTTGGTGCCGTATGAGAAATAATCCAATTTTTATTTGTTTTTGTATGTCGTCACTGGGCAAAATAAATTTTCTCTTTCTTTCTTTTATTTACCGGGGACAAAGATAATAACTAAAATCGGGTATAATTTTAGATACTAAGACTGGAAATGTTTCTACAGATAAACTCAAACTAACTTTACCCGACCCAGGAATCAAATCCAATATCCGATCCTGCGGTAGCAGTTTATACACAATAGATACCACTGAACTTCAGGCAGTCAATACATTCAATAAATTTTAAAAATTAATCACTAAAATATTTACATTGCAAAACCTAGTAATATTATGAAGATTTTTTTTTGTTTTGTCTTCGGTTATATACAAACTTTTAGTTAAATACTTCAAAAGTTTTTGCAAGATGATTATATTTGCTGACTTACTTCTTTGTAAAAAATGGCGAAAAGTGGGTGGTTAAACACCTCTGCCTACCCATTCGGGAATAAAAGAAGAAAACTATATGTGTGTATACTTCTTTGTCATTTATAAGATTACTCCGCGTGGTTTTTTCTTCTTTGCAGTTTTTCATGGACAACAAGTTGTAACTTATTTTTAATACTGTTAATGTTTGGTGATTAAAAACAATTAACTAGTTAGTAAAAAGTTTACACCTTCAATCAAAAAATAAATTGTAATATAAGCTATTTTAAACCAAAACTGGAATCGGGTTATTTCCCAAGTACTCCAAACAAGTTCTCAAACTATGCAAGAGCAGAATGGGAACAAAATAATAAGCATTTTTGTATATTCAGTGGAGTAACATGGGAATTAATGCATAAGATTCTTATATTTTTAGAACAAAAGATTTTTTTTATATATTAGCCTACCAAAGTGACTCCACCGAGCCTGATGGTAAGCAGTCAGCGGAATCATACTATGGCAGCTGGGAATGGGGTTGGGGGAAGAGAATGAGGGAGGTGAGGAAAGAGTAAAGGGGGAGAGTTGGGTCTCCGCTCCGGCGCTCTCACTCACCGAACGAAACGCAGTAGTACAGATATTACTACTCTTACGTCGATCTTCTATGTGACGGTAGTACTTACTTAGACGATCCGGCATATTCATGCTGAAACCCGCGTGGATCTACTACCGTATAAATGAAATGGAGTACTTTGAGAATAACACCTTGTGTTGTGTAGTAAGCTGTAATTAATCTCCAACATAATAATTACCTCTCGACACAAAGCTACAAATTAGCGATCAATACGTCTTGCTTGTTAGTGGTTAGAGATGTACTAAATTAATTTAAAATGCTATTATTGTGTGTTTATTGCTACTAACTTTCGCTCGAAGCTTTAAAATACAAAATTTATGTTATTCTAATGTACTTTTATTATTGTAAAGTTTTATTATAATTCATTCAACGCCAACTTAACAACAGGTGGAACGTATGTTGGTTTATTACAAAACAAAATAATAAATAAAAATTCTTTATTGACACAAGCACAAGTAGCACATAAAAGCTGAAAGCTGAGAATGTAATTCAATTTTATATACCTACCTCATGAAAGCATTAAAGTGCCATTGAAACCATTAAAGGCAAGTACTCTAACCATTACGCTACTATACTAAAGTAGTATAATAAGGTCAGATACATCAGAACTAGCCAAATTCAAAGATAACTAGCAACAAGAATAATAACATAATAAAAATATCGGCACCAACACACAACGCCATTTACACCCATAGTAAGCATATATAAAGCTTGTGCTACGTTCTAGGAATGAGGATATATATAATTTTTTTTTTTGTAAATACATACATATACCTACATAGAAACACCCAGACCAATGCAACTAGTGATATTCATGCACACAAATATTTGCACTGAGCGGGCATCGAATCCGCGACCTCAGCGTGGCAGTCCGTAAATAGTACCACCGAACCACAGAGGCAGTAACAAGGCTTGTTATACCTAATTAAGTAACCCCCTCTAACCCAAAATAAACAAATCTAGGACAAAACCCAGTTAGTAAAATCTACATATTTAAACCCCAGCCCTTTATCTGACTTGTTGTGATAGTTTTATGTACTGTCGAGCCCGATAGTCAGCGATAATCCCACGCCCACGTCCACTGTTGGCCATGTAAACATATTATGTACGGGTACATGGAGACTATTACCATGGAAATGAAGGACATTGGATGTTGTTACACCGAAGTGTATTCGTGTTTAGATTCGGATTTACCCTTCTAAAATATTTGTTTTATTACACACACCCGTAACTTAACTAATGATACAGAGAGCATGCTTTATGTTATTTCATTTTTCAGCAACCAGAAGTAGTACAGGCGAGATTAATAACTTATAACTTGATTTTCTTAACACATTTATTATTATTTTTAACGTAGTAGATCCTCGCTAATTTCAGCATGAATGGATCGGATCGAACGGGAAAGTACTACCCTCTCATAGAAGATCGACGTAAGAGTAGTAGTACTCATACTATTGCGATTAAGATTAAAGGATTCTTGATTACAAATACCTATCGTGGTTTTAGTTTCTGACATTATTTATTAAGATACGAATGGAAATTGTAATTTGTGAGGGTGACATATACAGTTTGTCTTTAAATATGTAATCATGTAAAACTGTAAAAGTTTGCGATAAATAAATAAAGGATAAAATCATCATTTATCAATCTTAAGAACCTGAATCTGTAATTACCAATTAAAAATTAAATAACACCAGCAAATTTGACGCTGCTTCCCGTTATATTAAATATTCTTAGTACAGCACCCACGGCAAGAGGTGAGCTAGTACCATATCCTAAAGAGGAGACCGTCAATTATGGACATAGGAAATTTTAAAAGTCACACCAATTACCTGACCCGCATTCGAAGTCAAGCTACAAAAGGCGATCATGGCTGTCATTATCACAGATATACACAGAGTTTGATACTATTTAAAAGTAATTCTATATAATGATTTTGTTAGGAGCAATGTATTATTAGATATTTATGATCATAACTGAAATGCATACGTTAAAAATATGAAAGACATCCTCCATAGCAGGTTGGCCTTAGAAGGTTCTGAGTAACCTTAAAAGAGTATATAGCTGTTGTTTGTAAAGCTATTGTTTTGTTGTGTGCACATATTTTTTTGCGTTACGGTCTAGTTTTAAATATTTTATTTGTGTTTTGTGGTATTTTTATGTGTTTTGTGCATTTTAATAAAATAAAGAAAAAAGAACTATTTTTGTTACGCTTCGGTGTTAGTAGCAGTACTATCTTGTACTGTCAGAGTTTATCCTCTACACAACAACGGAATATGCAAACAGACTATTCGTAGATAGAGAGAATGTGGGGTACTTTGTGTTGTTTTACTAGTTTTTTACCATAATGGCGGTAGTAATACGATGGTTGGACCGTCATTTAGGCTAGTCACTAGGCTGTTTATATTTTACTAGTTAAACAACGAAATCTATCTCTAAGTAATATAAAGTACGTTGGTATCTTTATATTTTTCACCAAAAATTGTAACCAATTTGGAGATAAAAATTTGGCCTAAGTTACTCGTTAATTTCTCATGGGTCTACCATTATTAGCGAATTGGCTGGCAATCTTGACGTTGATTCACATAATCTAAATAAATTATGAGTTTGATTGTTTATTGCTTTTTTGTGTCAATACCCTTTCAGAGGTATAGTTTATTGCGATAAATAAAAAAAAATTGAAGACATTATATAAACGACTACATTGTAACTACATAATTTATACACAAATGACAATATATACAAATTCTTTAGTCAGGTTTGTAACGTAGCCATTTATATATGTACTAGCTGTTGCCCGCAACTTCGTTCGCGTGAAAATTCAGATGGGTGCCTCTATGAGAATATTGCGTGCCTGATTTTATGGCAATCGTACATTGTATCAGTATTATCCGTCTCTATGGCGAATCCAGTTTAAATCCGCTACCGCTAAAACTGACAAACCATTTTCACACAAACTTGCGACTCTTATTTGCCCATTTAACCCCCCTTGGGTTGCTGAATAATAAAAAAGAGTATTTTCTAATAATTTGGTAATCCTACTATAAAAACTATAGAAATTTCATACAAACTTTGCCACCCCTTTATACCCCCTTAGGGGATGGATTTCGCAAAATTCCGTCTAAGTGAGCACCTATATGCTAATAGGAACGACAATGCAAAGTTTGAGATTCCTAGCACTTGTTGTTTCTGAGATTTCGTGATAAGTGAGTGAGTGACCTTTTGCTTTTATGTAAATATATATAGCATTTTTATACTGTTTAAATACTTTCATACTATTTTTAATTTCCCATTCATAAAAATCCTCTTTCACCTACCTAAAGATATCCCTCGTAAAAACAATATACAATACACAAAGGCAAATTTTCACTACAATAACTTTCCCCTTCCCCTTCTTCCCTATTGCACTTTTTCTCCACTCTCCACAGTTTCCTCCTTCCTCTCCTCCCCTCACCCTTCTCCTCTTCACCTCCTTCAGCATCCCTTGCCCCTCCTCCAGCATCTCTTGCCCTTTCCTCCACTTCCCTCTACCTTGTCTCCTCGTTTTCCTCTCTCTTCTCCCTTCCTTCTCCTTTCCTCTCCCTTCCTTATCGCTTCCTATCCCTTCCCCTCCCTTTTTCCACCATTCGAGAACTCTTTTCTTTCCGCGTTCCTTCCCCCTCCCTTCCTCTACTGTCTCCCTCACTTCCCCCTCACTTTCCTCTCATTTTCCCCTCATCAACGAAGTCGCGGGCAACAGCTAGTTAGTAATAAATATCAGTATAATCCGTCTCTAAGGTGAATCCGATTTAAATCTATTCACCCGCTACCCCTAAAACAGACGAGACTTTGCGATATTTAACGAAACTTTCCGCTCCTATTTTCCCACTTAATAAGAATAGTTCCTAGTATGGCAATCGTATTATCAAAACTCCCGTTTAAAAACTATAGAAGCTTCATACAAATTTTGTTCCCCTTTATACTCCAGGGAAATGAATTTCGCAAAATCCCGTCTTAGGGAGCACCTATTTCCAAAATTTGAAACTCCTAGCACTTGTAGTTTCTGAGGTTTCGTGATGAGTGAGTGAGTGAGTGACCTTTCGTTTTTATATATGTATAGCTTCTGCCCGCGGCTTCGCTCACATGAATATCGTTTTTTCAATAGACATTTTTATATTGTTTAAATACTGTTTTACATACTATTTCTAATCTCATCATCACCATTCGTACAAACCCTCTTTCACCTACCTAAAGATATCCCCCGTAAAACAATATACAATACACAAAGGCAAATTTTCACTTCAATAACTTTCCCCTTTCCCTCATTTCCTCTCCCCCTTTTTCCCCTTCCCCTCCCGTCTTCCTCCTATCTCCCTCACTTTCCCCACACTTTCCCTCACTTTCCCTCACTTTCCCTCACATTGCACTCACTCACCCCTCACTTACCACTCACTGACTCCTCACTTCCCCCTCACTAACCTCTCACTTGCCCTTCACTTGCCCCTCACTTGCCCTTCACTGCCTCCTCACATCCCTCTGAGTTCCCTTTTTCTTTTTTTTTTTACACAACGCCATTTAGACCCAAAATAAGCATATTATATGCTTGTATTATGGGTTCTAGAATACGGATAAACATACTTAAATACTTTTATTTTTGTAAATACATACATTTCACGACCTCTACGTGGCAGTCCATACACAGTACCACCGAAATACAGAGGCAGTCGATTTCTCCCTGACTTCCCCCTTACTACCCCAGTACTTTCTCTTTACTTCTACCTTCCTTTCTTCTTCCTCCCTCTCCCTTCCCCCTCCCTCTAAATTTCAAGTCACCAACTTCAAAAGCAAAGATCTTTCCATACAATATTTCATCCCTTATTTCACCCCAGTTAAAAAAAAAATATGAGCGCATTTTTTATTTAAATAAAAGTATTCCAAAACAAAATTTCAAAGCTTTAAGTTAAAAAATAAAGACGTTTCATACAATCGTTTTCATCCCTTTTCATACACTTAAGGGTTGACTTTTTAAAAACCCTTTCTTAGTATACTTCTAGACATTAAGACAAACACACCCTCCAAATTTCAAGTCGCTACGACCAGCGGTTTAGGCTGTACGTTGTCTGTCAGTCAGTCAGTCAGTCAGGACAAAGCCTTTTGTAATATATATGGATGTATGGATTAGACGTATAGCCATCAGAGATCAAAGCATACAGGCTGCTAGGAATACTAACACTAACACAATAGCTAACACGTGATAGAGCCATATAAAGC
Organism: Parascotia fuliginaria; assembly: GCA_963082885.1. Classification (NCBI taxonomy): domain Eukaryota; kingdom Metazoa; phylum Arthropoda; class Insecta; order Lepidoptera; family Erebidae; genus Parascotia; species Parascotia fuliginaria. The sequence continues at coordinate 11,075,938 of OY720193.1, read as the reverse complement.
AAACCGTGCGAAAAACAGCTAATACTTAGATCCACACCCGCAACTTTTAGTGTCTTACCTTGGGCTTTATTAATTAGTCATCGCAAAACATAGGCTCACTGGAAACTGGACTCGTTTAAAACTAAACGAAAGATTGTTTAGAATGACAGGAATCCGAGGAATAAAAACACTATCAGCTATTTCGCAATCTGTTAAAATCTCTGCTTCTTTAAGATTTCGTAGTAAATTAACGAATGTTCGATGTGATTCTTTAAATTGGCATAACTTTTTTATTTATGAACCGATTGACATGAAACAAACACTAAATGTTAAGTGAAGCTTACCTCAATATATTAGTGAAAACCATATTTAAATCGGATATGCCGTTTCTGAGATTAGGGTTAACAAACGCACAGACAAACAGACAATCAGACAAATATTGTAACAATCATTGTTTTGGGTTCTATTTGCGTTAATATAGGTCCTAATAGTATTTTTTCTCATATATCTTCCATGTACAGACAGCGATCGGTTACATTTTTATTATATGTATAGAAGATAGATTTTTTCGTCAACTTTGATTTATAAGTTATAATAATAAACGCATCAATCACTTGATGAGTTTTTCGGTCGTTCGGCGACATGAAGCAATAAAATTATTCATTTTTATAGATGGTAACATTTTATCACAGATAATAAATTGGTGTTAGAATTAAAGGTCAGAGGATATAAAAGAAAGTATTTGATATATTAGTTTATTTTATAGATAAATATGGATAAATAGTGCGATGATAAAGATGACGATTATGCATGATTTATAGCCGAATAGGTATAAAAATGCATCTGACAAAAAACATTACTTATAATGGGAACCAACAACGATGTGGCAGCAATGAGACGTCAGATCCATGCACCTGTCAAAGCGCTTTCAAATAACCAATCAACCGTGAACGATTCTATTGATTTCAAACTGTGAATGAATTTTCAATTTCGATTTTGATTTTTTGTGAATGGAAGACCTTTCATCTAAGTGGCACCAACTGGTGCCGACAATTTTTTCTAAACACCCTTATTTCCTCGGTCCTTTTATTTTTTCTCCTTCATCTCCTTTTAAAGCCGTCATAGTGGGGCCACCATGGCGTCTGCCTAGATGCCTTTTATAATGGGGTGCACTACTCCTGGAGACCACTATCTGCTTACCGTCAGAAAGAGTGAAATCATTTTGTCGACTAACATAAAGAAACCTAAAAATATTTAATACGACTTTGAAAAAGTTACAATAATAATTACCTTTTCTCCGGTATCAAATCCTACTCACGATTAAGAAGCTGGGAACGTACTAATGTCGGCCAATCAGCTATTTATACCAGTACAAATAAACAAATAGTAGTAATATTGTTTGCAAAAGCCTTGTATATTCACGAAGAATATACATCTCAATGGGTTTACAATGCAAGTGTTTATGCAGTAGTACCGCTCAGAAATAGTGTAGTAGAGCTATTATGGCTAAAAGAAGGCACTCGGAAGCTATCAAGTATGACTCTATTAAGATTATAGATTTTTATACTCATTTTGGGGTAGAGTAAAACAATAATAGCAAAGTAATAACATAATAAATTAAATAATATTAATTAATTAAATAATAATAGCATTATGTACCTATAGTGCTTCCACACTGAGTCTCGTGGGCGGGATTAAGCATTGTAACCGTCTTCAATTGTTTACTTACTAACAACTTACTTTTTTTACGTTTACTTACTAGCTACGTCTAGCGAAAACGAAGCGCAAGGTTTTCTGCGCCTTGTTTTCGGTGTTTGCGCTAAATCGAAGAAAGTCTATTCTGTATTTCATCGTTTTACACCACGGTATGGCTTAGTTAAGTATCTTTTTGGCTTAGTTAAGTAAGCCTCTATCTTAATAAGTACAAAATAGACATTTGTCAATGCACACCTAGTCTGAAACAAGGAATTCAAAACAGGTCCTTATATTTTCTGTATATTTAACCACCACTACAAAATGATTTTGGTTTTCAATATTGTTAAGAAAATTCTTGCAGAAGGTTTTTATGTATAAATAGTATAACTCATACATATTATAATAGAGAAAAACCGAGAATTTTAAGGATTTCGAAAACTATAAGACGGTTTCGAGACAGTAGTTATCAGAACAATTCTCACCTACTGAATTTTCTGCTTTATGAACCTACTATTCATTCTACCAACATGATGAATGTTAGCTGTAACTGTAGTATCCACGGAGCGAGAAACCCTCTGAATCACAATGTGCTTTTGTTTTACTAAAATATGTTCGATTCTATGCTGTTGAGATTTGAAACAAAGACGTATAAGCAAATATAGACCTTATATCAATATGATAAGATTTATTCACGAATGATTGTTATCACAGTTTTGTACGCTTAAGAGGGTCGGCATTATTCGGCATATTTACTTAATACTCACGCCTTATTCTCCAAAATAGTAAGTGTCTATTGCCCAGCTATGTAATGTGCTATTTAATTGTATTGATTTATTGAGACAACAGAGATCCATGGTGTTACCTGTCCGTACAGCAGGCATTTCACCGCGCGGATTTTTTTCGTAAATCTGTTACACATTGAATCTTATAGAAGTATCAACTGGCTGAGTCTGGAGGACATGCGCTGCTGCTCTGGACAGCCGTTGTTAAATTTGGGCAGACTCAGCATCATCTATATCTTTTTTTATATACCAAAGTGACTCCACTCTGCCTGATGGTAAGCACTCAGTAGAATCCAGAAGTGGCGGACACCATTCCAAAAGCCAAAGTACTGGTACGGTGGCCTCCACTAGGGTGGCTTAGTGAGGTGTTTTTTCACGCACCGCTTAAAAGACCCAAGATCAAAGTTAGATGGGAACACATGCGCTGGCGAAGAGTTTCAGGCTTTAATTCGAAGAGCTCATCGGAACACTCTCCGTGGTAAAGGCGATAGAAGACGGCCATCGGGGCGAAGTCTCTTCCCAGCTGTGAGGGCTACCGATGATACGGAGTGCTTGCTGCTGCAACCTATCGTGTGCATCCAGTACTGTGTGGAGACATCCCAAAGGTGAGAGCAGTACTCCACGCAGGAACGAACCTGTGTCTTATAAAGAAGACAGAGCTGCCCGGGCGTGAAGTACTGTCTCACTCTTTTCAGGACTCTGAGTTTACAGGAGGCGGTTTTAATGACGCACTCGATGTAATTTTTGGGGTTAAGATCTCGGCTAACGTCCATACCCAGGATACTAAGGCTATCCTGTAGTGATAACGCTGTGTACTGAAGGGAGGAATGGAGATTTTTTTGAAGAGAACGCCCACACCTGTGCTTTCTTGGCATTGAACTCGAGCAAATTCTCACAGCCCCATTTAGAAAAAACTACAAGGATCTGAACTAGATAACTTAATGTTATTCTTTGTCTGACTTCGAACCCTCATAAGAGTAATGCAATTAAACTGTTACGCCATGTAAATATTAACATGTATTGTTTCTGATCCCCTGCACGGGAGATCAGAACGGAATAGAAAATAAAATTAAAATAAACCCAGGGAATCAGATCTGGGGGATCAGACCGGAATAACTCGTAACATCAGATTTAAGTTTACACTTACTTCATTCAACAATACAGTTCACAGCCTATAGATTCTTACAAAGGCTTCAACGCATTTTTGACCTTATTTTAATAGCAAGAAAATCTAGAACTTAAACAGCTATCTAAGCAAAAGTTTTTAACTAGTTTGCACTATTTCGTAAACGGTTGACCTTGCATATTAATTAACGAATACTCGATAGACATTTAGAATGGCTTAAACAGCGCGGGAACTTGTGTAGAAAAAGTGTGAACTAGCCTGGGAACTCAACGTCTATTTAATATTGTATTTAACTAGCTTGCCGCGGCACGGTTTCACCCGCGTCTCTGCTTTCTGCTCTGCTCCTGTCGCTAGTAGCGTGATTATACATAACCTATAACCTTCCTCAAGTACTGGGCTATCATACGCAGAAGGAATTTTTCAAATCCGACTTGTAGTTCGAGATAAGCAAGTTCAAACAAACAAACAAACAAACAAACAAACAAACAAACTCTTCGACTTATAATAGTATAGATTAGGCATTGTCGCAAAATATGTTCCGGTGTTTATAACTCTATGGTTATTTTAAAATTTATACTGAAATAGAAAATTTCAGCTTTATAATGTTTTAAAGTTTCGATAAAAACGGTTTACTTCATGCTTATACATGGTATTATACACAAGCTAATATACAGTAGTACTGAGTAACAGTATATGTTATACATACAAGGTTTGGAGCACTTTTTACAGTAAGCAAACTACAATATAACAAGTACTGTATTTCTTGAGTATATTTACATTGCAAGTTTATTTAAACATTACCAACACGTTAAAGGAAAACTGGAAGAAACGTACACTACAATAAATGCAAGACGTGTCCTAACCTTTTCATTGTAAATATCTTGTTCGAATTCCACGTGTTACACGTACGTTAAAATGTTCACTTTAACACTACTATTTATTAGTTTAAGTATTATAAATTAATTTCTTACACACCAATATTAAAAATGCAAAAGTAACTCTGTCTGTCTGTCTGTTACGCTTTCACGCCTAAACCACTGAAACAATTTTGATGAAATTTAGTATAGAGATAGATTAGTAGACCTCAAGGAACAACATAGGCTATCTTTTATCGCGAAATAATGTTTTAATGGGGCTGAAATAGGGAATGAAAGATTGTATGAAAAATTGTCAATGTAAACAGAGATATCAACGACATTCACACGGGCAGAACTGCGGGCAACAGCTAGTTTCTTAATAAAAAACAAAGCAGGTTAAGGCGTCAAGCTCTTTGGAGCGGGATAATTATAGGGTCGGCAGACTAAAGCACATAAGTCAAAATATTCGGTTTATTTTTTATTACACCATCCGTGTACATTTTGTTCTACACACAATCTGACTAAAGCACATAAGTCAAACTCAAGTCTTTCGCGGGGTATTCAAGTGGCGTACTTTATCAACCTTAAGCAATTGTAACACAATTCAACGAACTAAAAAACATAACTGGACTTATGTTCTTAGGAACAATACAAGCACAAAGTTGTTTGAAGTGACAAGTCTGACTTAAGTTATAAAGAACATGAAAATGTAACATTTGTTTAGAGAATGAGGGTGCTTATTTTGTCAAGATCGTAATAATCCACCTTCAATCAAAACCTATAGCCAGTAATTTCACAAATTAGGACTTTCATTTAAAAAACCGCGTGTCGATACTTGTTTCATCTGTGACAAGATTAAGATGCAGATACAGTTGTGTCAAGAGGAATCTATTAAAAACGATCTCATACTACAACCTGATAGCCACAAAAGTCTAGCCGATCAAGCTTATGACATTAAACGAGCTGACACACAATTGTGTAAAAATGATGATACATTACAGGTGTACACATTCGATTTACAGCAGTGTTTGCCAACACCTGCTCTAAGTTCTTCGGTAGTATTTTACAAGCGGCAATTATGGACTTTCAATTTAACTTTCCGCAACAATAAGACTAGTGAGGCTGTATGCTATGTGTGGCACGAAGCGGTAGCCGCTCGTGGCGCTAACCAAATTGCATCTTGTATTTACAAGCATTTAGAAACTTTTGTATCAGATAATACGAAACATGTAATTTTTTACTCAGACACATGCGGCGGGCAGAATAGAAATTCGCATGTCAGTTGTATATTTACCTGGGTATTGCAAAAATATCGAACAATCAGAATAATAGACCATAAGTTCATGATTCCTGGCCACTGCCAATTAAAAGTAGATACCGATCATGGCATAATAGAAAAGACAAAGAAAAAAACGGAATTACAAGTATTTCATTCACATGATTGAATACAGTTGATCCGGTCTAGCAGCAAAAAGTTTAAGGTTGTAGAAAAGAAAAGTACAGATTTTTATGACTTTTCATCCCTGCTCAAAAGTGCATTAGTTTTTTTTTTAGAAATAAAGATACCAATGGGCGGCAGTTTAAATGGCTGGAAAAAAGGTGGCTACGCTATGAAAAAGAATTTGGCATCCTTTCTTACAAAGACACCCTGGATACAGATTCGCCTTTTTCTATATTTAACTACTAAAGAAGAGGTTCTGGTATACCTGATAATATTCCTGTAATATCTATACAGCTATTACCTATATCTATAGAGAAAAAAATGATTTAAATTCGCTGTTGCCTTTAATACCGGATATTTTTCATGACTTTTACATAAGTCTTCCCACACTGGAAACTTTACGAAATACTGATCCAGGTTTCTTAGAACCCGAGGAAGAACAACAATTCTAATTATAGATTGAGTAGTTATAATTTTTTTTATTAATTGTTTTTTTTATTTTATATTAAGTATAGCCTACCAAAGTGACTCCACCCCGCCTGATGGTAAGCAGTCAGTGGAATCCAGAAGTGGCGGCCACTATACCAAAAGCCATCGTCTTAAACTGCTGGTATAGTGGCCTCCACTATGGCGGCGAGGAAAGGGGGGAAATTGGGCCTCCGGCGCTCTTAATCACCAAACGAAACGCAGTAGTACGGATACTACTACTCTTAAGTCGATCTTCTATGAGAGGGTAGTACTGCCCCGGACGATCTGGCCCATTCATGCTGAAATCAGCGTGGATCTACTACCGTAAAAATTATAGTATATAATATAGTATTTATTTTATTTGTTGAACATTTTCACCTAACTCATACTATTATTTTGTTCCTTATAACTTAAGTCATTTAAATATTAAACTAAAGCACTTCCATTAAAATATTTAATCCTAATAGTAAGGTGTTGTTTCAGACTTCGACAATTCAAATAAACATTATTATGTTTGGTAACCTGTAAGATTCTATATAGTTTTTTTTAATTCCTGTAAAGTAAGGTTTTTTGACATACGTACTTTATTCTGCCGGCCCTAGAATTTTCAAACATAAATTAGAGCTAAAGTAACTGGCTAGTAATTTAACCTATGACACATACATCAGTTATCACAAGATAAAATGCTTTCTTGTCACATAGTTTGTAAATAAAAATTAAACAATAAATTACTAGTAGGATACTAGTAATAAAAATTGTATAATAAACAATAGTATCAATAACAATATGCTCTATGTCACACTCACACTTAATACGAATTGAATGGTCCTTTAAGCCAGACTGTAGATAGACATACTACCCACATACATACATAGGCTCAGCACAGCAAACATGGTAATGTCCTTGATTTCAGCAGTCAGGTCGGGCAAAAATAGAAAGTAGATGCATCACATCTGTGCAAATGACTATCACTTATTATTTATCGTGGCGCTAAATATTAACGCTAGACACGGAACATCGTTGATTTTCAATGACTTACATTTCTATAAACCATGCTTTCTCACAATCTTACCGTTACTGTGGATCATATTCCCTTATATAATAGGATTAGTATGGACTAATCCTTATTAATTATTTATAATTATATTAATAATTTTTATAATATTATATTAATTAAACAAACACATTTTAGGTGCGGGCGAAGCCGTAGCACGCAGCTAGTCCATACTAATATAATTAATGCGGAAGTAACTCTGTCTCTCTGTTACGCTTTCACGTCTAAACTACTGAAGCGATTTTCATGAATTTTTGTATAGAAATAGAATACACCTATTAAGAAATATCTTTTATCGCAAAATAATGGTTTGAGAAGGTTATAATAGGGGATGACAGTTTGTATGAAAAATGCGATAAACGACTCACCCGGGCGGAGCTGCGGGCAACAGCTAGTTAATTAACTATTTCATACTACATCAATATCCAAGATAAACTTGAAAGCATCAATGAAATGCCTAGTCGTTCAATTTCAAATCCTCATCCATGTACATAAGAACTAATTTTCAACGCTACATAATCTGTTTAGCACATTAATGACTAAAATCTCCTGATAATTACACATAAAGGCTATAGAGGCTTGATCCCCGTTAGATACATCACCGAAAAGCCGACAATATGTCTCGCTAATCGCCCATTAGTTACCGGCGGTGATTACTGTACACAAAACATCGCTTTGATGACAATAATCCATTTGGTCTAATGACTAGCGGAATTTAAGTGAATATTTAATGAAATATACACAGGTTCACATCTAAGCTTATTTGCAGCGACTTCTGAAGTCTAAGTTTGAGATAATTTTCTATTTATATCTGAACTAATATTATAAAGAGAAAAGATTAGATTTTTTGTATGTTTGTTTGTTTGCAACGATTTAACTAAAAATTACGTTACTGATTTGAAAAATTCTTTCACCGTTATAAATTAATAAATTACGCGGGTAACTCACGCTATATTTTATTATGTTTAACATATTTTTTAGTTATTTTCAGAATTTCAATATTTTAAGCGCCTTCAAGCGTTAACAACAGCTCACTGCATGCTCAAAGATACTGCAGTTGGCTTTCAGTAAAATATAAAACAATCTGCATGCCCCATCAACCCTCTACAAAAGTAAAAATTACTTCTATTTGCGAAACGTTAATGCCAATAACACTGCAGTTTTCTAAAGTTGATTTAATTGCGTTATCTCAACGGGATGCTAACATGAAAAATTGAAAATTAAATAGCGCGTACTGTTTAATTCAAAATTATTTTTCTTGTAATTTTCATGACTACCTCTGTGGTTCGGTGAAATTCGGTGGTACTGTGTATGGACTACTACGTAGAAGCCGCGGGTTCGATTTCTGCTCAGTGCAAATATTTGTGTGCATGAACATGGCTATTTGCATTGGTCTGGGTATTTCCATGTATAATATTTTAGAACCCATAACACAAGTTATAAATATGATTACTTTGGGTCTAGATGGCGTTGTGTGTAGTTGTTGCGATATTGTTAAATATTTGCTGTTCTCACAAATCTCGCGTGTCAGAAAGGCAAACACACATTAACATACCAACACATAGCTAAATAATAATATTATTATGATTTATTCATAATAAAAGCATACAAGTATAGTTCCTAAGTTTCGTAACGTGTATGAAGTTTAACAAAAACGGAACAATACGCCTAGTATTACGAGCAATGCCGCCCGTGGGAAACCGAAGCGATTGTGTCTCCAGGATAGCTGAGCTATGTGATATAAGTATGTTGCGTATGCATACACTAGATAATATATACGTAATAATTATAGCATCAGTAAACTTTTCAACCGTTATCGGTTAAAAGAATTACAAATGCAACATAATGTTAAGCGTCGTGAACTTGATGACCTTTTAAACATTTTATGTTCACCAAATTATATTTATTCACTTACAATCTTCGTATGTATTCACTAGCACAATTAATGAAGGTGTTTAGGAAAATTTTACTTTAGTAAAAGGTCTTCCATTTTGACAGCGCTCTCAAAACAAACATTTTTCAGTGTTCATTTTGGCAATTTTAATGTTTAATATTCACGTAGTCATAAGGACAGTAGAAAATAGCTGAAAGGGTTTTCTTTAATGGCGCCCACGAGGGGGCAGCACCAATGCGTCAGGTATAGCTGTCAAGCGTTTTTTGAAAGTTATCCCTTGATTGGCCCAATGTGACAGATGAAGTGGCGCCAACTGGTGGCGAAAATTGTCTAAACACCTTCATTAACTTTCTCCGAAAATATAATGATGAATACAATCCTTCGTGATCTGCAACGACATTGTTGAGTTTCTTTCCATTGTTTTTCTTACAGCATGGGCCGAATTAAAACATTCTATTAACAACGTTTGTAAATATACTTGCCTTCGTAGTCCCTTTTCTATTTCTTCCTTCACTCCCTTTTCCCTTAAGCCGACTGCATTGTTAACCGCAACAGCATAGTTTTCCTTATTTTTTTTTACATTAACCTACTAAAGTGACTCCACTCTGCCTGATGGTTAGCAGTCAGTGGAATCCAGAAGTGGTCGACACCATTCTAAAAGCCAAACTACTGGTATGATAGCCTTCACTATGGCGGCGAGGTGTGAGGAGTGAGGTAGGTACTTTTTCACGCCCCGCTTAAAAGACTCAGGATCATAATTAGAACACATGGAAGCACATGCATTCTTACCATAATTTCCGCAACACTTGAAAAACACTGCTAAATCCATAGACTACGTTAACTTTATAATACTTTTTTATAAGCTACAATTTATGTTTAGTTAAGCCCAACGATAAAAACGCTTGCGTCAATATTGTACCGATAATTTTTGCCGATGGTAATCCATATCTTACTTTGTCAAACAAAAAGTAATCTTATCGCAAAGGCATAAAGTTGTTTTATGTTTGAAGCGTTTGTTTTAATGCCAATTTATCATTTGGAGCACATAATTCAGGAGTTTCGGTGTGAGATGTGACGGGAGATAAGAGGAGGGGTAGGGAAGGTTATAACGTATCTTGAGGCTTTATGAAACGTAAAAGGTTGTAATTTGAGTTTTCTGACTTATATCTCTGTGGAAGTTTATGATCTTTGATGGCATTAACTGTACTTAAACTGATTTAATAAATCTACTTAATTAAGTTATATTTTTGTTAAAATACTTTTTCGCGATTAGTTACAATTTAGAAATAAGTCTGTCTTGTATTGCCTGTTTACACGAAGATACCGACACTTAAGTCAGGGTAGCGACTTATCTCGAGGAGTGGCTGGAGAGGAGGCACGGCGTCCTCACGTTCCGGCTGACACAGGTACTCACCGGTCACGGGTGCTTCGGCACGTACCTGTGTCTCATAGGCCGGGAGCAGACGTCCGTCTGCCACCATTGCGGGGTCTGCCCGCGCGACACGGCGCTCCACACGCTCGTGGAGTGTCCAGCGTGGGCGGACCAGCGTCGCGACCTTGTTGCGGCGCTCGCGACGGCTCAACTCTCGCTGCCGGCCGTGGTTCTGTCCATGGTCCGCAGCGAGAGGGCTTGGGAGGGAGTCGCCTCCTTTTGCGAGCAGGTAATGCTCGCCAAGGAGGCGGCCGAGCGGGAGAGGGAGCTGACCACCTTGCTCCCCGCCCATCGCGGCCGCCCCGGACGTCGCCGTGGGGCGCTCCGGGATCTCCAGCCACCATAGGAGGATGCCTGCGGGTGGCGATTGGGCAATTGCCGCTCGAACAGCACAGGCCCGAGAAGGCGGCGTACGTGTTCCACGAACGCCTCTCGATGGAGGAAGGGGGGCCAGGCCCCCCAAATCAGACGGGGCCCGCTCACGTTGAGCGGGCCGTGGCCTGTCGGGGTCGCGGATGAATGCGCGAGCGTCTCCCGTGACCCCGACACTCTGGCCGTCTGGAGGAACACCGTGGGTTTTAGTCGGTATGCCGGCCGCTGTCTCATTGTGGCCGGAGAGTCCGACATAACCCCCACCTAGCCCAGGCGGGTGCGTACTCGTAATGCGTTTCCCACGAAAAAAAAAAAAAAAAAAAAGGGTGGCGACTTATTGGGTTAAATTTAAATTATCCGTCGACACGAAAGAATAAGAGATGAATACCAAGGACACCTAGACTACTATCACAGATATTTGTGAATCATACAATATTTTATCTTTAACTTATCGCGGCACGGTTTTAACCTTGCCTTTGCAGCGTGATGTTACATAGCCCATAACCTTCCTCAAGAACTGGGCTAACATACGCAAAAAGAATTATTCAAATCCGACTGGTAGATCCAGAGTTTAGCACGTTTAAACAAACAAACAAACAAACTCTTCTGCTTCGTATATTAGTAGGTATAGATGATAGTTATAATCATACGAATGAACTTCATTAGCCCCTCTAAAAAATGATTAACTGCTAGCTGCTGCCCCGTAGCTGATATTTCCTAGGTCGTCTCTCACAAGACCCAGAGCAAGACATAGAACGGTTTCAAATTTGGAGACAATGTACAAGAATTATTACGATTTGCAAAACGTTGATGTAACATAGTTCTCCTTACCCCTTCCGAGTTAACGTAAACGACTACCTCTGTGGCGCAGTGGGAGCGCAAGCAATAGCAGTGCAGGTTGTGGGTTCGATCCCCCTCGGAACAAAACTTTGTGTGATCAATAAATATTTGTTTCGAGTCTGGGTGTACTTTCTGCCCGTTATAATAATATGTTTGCAAAGTCCCCCGCGACCCCGCTTGTACACAAGTGCTCTTTTTTGTTAAAGTTGTCTCAAAACTATGTTGACGTATGTACATATATATTCGGTTAATTCTATTAGTGGAAGGCTTAAATAAGATCAACTACGAGAAATTGTAAAACTTGTCTATGTATGGAAATTTAAGGAGGGTTTGTGGAATAAGTCGACAAGTTACTACAAATCAACGCCCTCTGAATTCTAAGTACTTTAAAGCCTAGTTACGAGTTGTAAAGCCATAAGCACAATTCACTATACAACTAAGTTTGCTAATCAAAACCGACCTATGAGATTGCTTACAGACTGTGCGTTGTAACCATAGCAACCACTTTACCTAATCCCTAGGCGACACCCCAACTAGCAACTTACAACCTCTAGTTTGTTCACGTTGACATTTCGGTAAATATAGTTTGTACAAACTTTTAACCGCATCTCCGCCCGCGTAAATGTCGGTTATCGCATTTTTTCATTAAACTTTAAACCTTTTCAATTTTTTTTTTTTCATCTATGTTGTTCCCCAAGGTCTATTCTATCTCTATACCAAATTTCATGAAAATCGGTTCAATGGTTTAGGCGTGAAAGCGTCAGACAGACAGACGTAGTTACTTTCGCATTTATAATATTCGTAAATTTGCAATGTTGAGGAAAGGTAGCATGCAGAACTGATGGTTGTTGAGACGGAAAAGTTAACGTTAACGTGGGGAGACCCTTCACAAGATGAACCGACGTACCACAACCTCATACAGCAATCTTACTAAAGCCTTACTTTGTCTCTATCCTTGTTTTGAATGGTACAAAAGAAAAAGACAAAACACAAAGTAAGATTAAAATAATACTGCTATAAGAGGTGGTCGCTCCTGATAAGGATAGTGCGCAGCCGATGAATGACCTCATTAGCACTTAAAGCGAAGTCAAACACATGCACCTACCAGTAGCGAAGAGTCACTTTTCCGACGAGGGAAGCCGGTGGGACTAAAATATTTTAAGTTTCAAAAGGCTATTAGTCTTTGAGTAGACACGCAAGCAATGAAAGGTATAAGGAGGTCAGGACATATTTATAAGGGAAGCCGGCAGGAATCGTGTTACATGGACGCTTCGCCACTAGCACCTACTAATCTATGCTATGATATAAAGTGGAAGAGTTTGTTTGTTTATTTGTTTGAACGCGCTAATCTCTGAAACTACTAGTCGGGTTTAAAAATTCTTTTTGCGCATCATCGCCCAGTTCTCAACAAAGGTTTTAAGCTATGTAACAACACGCTACTGGCACGAAACCGCGCCGCGGAAAACTTGTTAAATAATAATTTAGATCACGTTAATGACATTGATAAAAATCATAATAACCAAAATTTTGCTAATTCACTAACAGAACTAAATGAAAAGCAATACCAAATTGTAAATTAGAAAAAATAATTATTTTGAAAATTTGAATTAGTTAATATTTACCTACATCCAGCCGTTAACTAATTATAAAATAATTAACTGCACCAGACAGTTCATGTATTCATAATTAATTAATCGCACGTCAAACTTTTACTCGTGTGTTATTAAAATTTACCCGTAACATACTTATCCTGTACAATAAACACATAAGTCTGCTGTCTCATTGGTAGCGATCAACGAGTTATTCCGGTCTGATCCCCCAGATCTGATCCCCTGGAGATCGGATTTATTTTAATTTTATTTTCTAACGAGGGAGAGTTTTCATATCGTTTAATAATTTAACTACTTATGAATTCCCAAAATTTCTATTCCTTTGGTCGCTTATCTCTGTCAGTAACAACGACTCTTGAAACCAAATCTAATATATAAAATTCTCGTGTCACGGTGTACGTTATTGAACTCCTCCGAAACGGCTCGACCGATTTTCGTGAAATTTTGTATGCATATCGGCTAGGGTTGAGAATCGGACAACATCTATTTTGCATCCCCCTAAATGTTAAGGGTGGTCTGAAAAGGGATGAAAACGATTGTATGAAACTTCTTCATAGTTTTGAAATTTAGTTTTGGAATATTTCTAATTTTTTTTTAATTGGGGTGGATTTAGAGGGACGGAATTAGGGATGAAATATTATATGGAAAGATATTTGCTTTTGAAGTTAGCGACTTGAAAATTTAAAAGAGGGGGAAGGGAGGGGGGGTGAAAGAGAAGTGAGGGGAAGTGCGGAGGAAGTGAGGGAGAAGTGAGGGTAAATCGAGGGGGTAGTGAGGGTAAAGCGAGGAAGAAGTGAGGGGAAAATGAGAAAAAATGAGAAGGAAGTGAGTGGGAAGTATGGGGCAAGGTAGGGGAAGGGAGGTGTAAGTGAAGGGTAAGCAAGGGGGAAATGAGGGAGAAGCCAGGGAAAGGGAGAGTGAAATGACGGGGAACGGAGAGGGGAGGTAGGGGGAGGGGGGAGGGAAGAAGCGGAATGGGAGGAGTGGGGAAGAAGGGAGAGGGGAATAGGGGAAAGTAGTAAAAAGTTTACGGGGGATATCTGTAGGTAGGTGAAAGAGGGTTTGTAGAATGGGAGATTAAAAATATTTGATCACGGCATCACGCGTGAACGACTGGACCGATTCTGTTAATTCTTTTTTTGTTGTGTTTGTTATTGTCAGGAGAAGGTTCTGCGAAAAATTAGATAATAATTAAGACAGGACAACGTCTGTCGGGTCCGCTAGTAATTATATATGTATATTTTTAGATTTTATCATCCACTCAAAATTACGAAATCATTTATGCGATGGTCCATAAATTATTATACTTATATAGACTGCACCGTTGGTCAAGTAGTTAGTGTAACTGACTGCGACGCCGGGTGCCGTGGGTTCGATTCCCACGGAAGGCAAATATTTGTGTGATGAACATTTGTATTTGTCTTTAGTCTGGTTGTTTCCTATGTATTCTTAGTAAGTATTTACAAAAAAAAATTATGTATATGTATTATACTTTAGTTATCTAGTACCCCCTAACACTATCTCTGCTTAGCTTGGGACTAGACGACGGTGTGTGATAGTGTCCATATATTATTATTATATCTACATAAATTTTATTCCTTCATCTTGTAAAGTAACTGTATAAAACGACAGATGTTTTGTAATAATGTAGACAGCATTGCGCCTATTTTCAAAAACGGGTAGGCACTACCCACGTTTTGTCAGGTCAAAAATTCAAAATATTACTCATGCGACCTATCACAATATCAACACTTTTGTTGCAAGCTGTCATTATCTATCTTCATGCGCATGCTTTAATTGTCCATTCATTATAGACTCGCGTGGCGACCTGGCTCTTCGTAAGCGATTCTACTGAACTGGCAAGGCGAGTCCTTGGCAACGAAAGGATTATTATAAGAGGTTAGGACTTTTATTTTATGAGATTGGCAAAATAATAAAGCACGATAATTTTATCTATCCAAAATAAAACATCGATACAATTTATAGCAATAAACAGCATTGTAAACGTTCGAATGGAAACATCAATATTTGCGACAACAATGTAGCCGCTCGTAAAAACCGAATATTACCGGCTAATACCGGTTAAATTATCTGTTATACCCGCGGAGATATTGTAGTGTTACGGTTCGCGTTTCTGTTTTACGGTTATTGTTGTGAGGCTAAATATAGAAGAATATGTCGGCTATTGCCGAACGATATGATCACTGGGCAATTAATTGTGTAATTGGTGTAAAGCAGACACCTATGTCTAACGGTGATACAAATTAGTAGGACCACGAGAAAACGAATTATTCCGGTCTGAACCCCTGTTCTCATCCCCGTGTAGGGGATCAACAACAAAAGTTAAATATATTATATATTCCGGTCGGATCCCCTAGTTATATTTGACAGAATTTTGAGACAGTTATCAATAAAATACACACGCCTGCCTTCCATTAAAGGGATAAGCAGAGACTATTGAACACCATTTGCATCGATCTAAACATTAACTCCTTTGCCTCTTCAACGTTAATTAATCTTGTCATTACTTATCTAAATTATCTCTCCAGTGAAATTACTAGAATCCCTACAAAAGCACCCTATATCTGTATTTTATTATTTTCTCTAACTGTAAATTTGAATTGTACTTATCCCATTCGTTTTTATTATTATTCCTGCAATGCCATTCTCATTAATGTTTTATATTATTTAACTACGCACCCTGGAACGCGAAAGTACCTACTAATATATTTCAGACGTTAGCTCTTGGAATGCTGTCCACCACTTCTGGTTTCCACTGAATACCTCCCCCATCAGGCAGGCGCGACATAAGTAAGAATTAAGTATAAGCGTGTGGTTCGAGAACCTGTTTCGTATTTTCTAACACTGAGTTTTAAACGATCCCGTACCAATAAAGGGTTAACTTCATATATAACTTATAACCTTTGGTATTTTGTACTTCATTTTACAAATTGTTTATTTAGGACTGAGGGTTTAGACCTTTAAGTATTAAGAGATCGCAGGCACCTGTAGAACTTAAACACAAGGAAAACGCCGTAAGGAAACCAGAGGCCCTAGACAAGTGTCAAAGATTTCTATTCTATTCATAGAATAGATTAAAAAATGTATTGGTTTGACAGAAGCTAACGCCAACGCTTATGTCAATCCAATACATTTTTGTATCTATTCTATGAATAGAATAGAAATCTTTGACACTTGTCTAGGTCCTCAGGACTTCTAAGGCAGTCTGAAAACGCCAACCCGCCTTGACATTGGCGATCATTGCTCATACCTTCTCTGTATGAGAAGAGGCCTTTCCTTGCAGTGGGATAGTAATGGGCCGACGATGATTATGAAACGATAAAAATATATTTTTAATATGACTGTAATGATCGGGTAAAAATTGTCGTAGGTCGTAACACCTTTCAGTGGGTGTTGTTAACGACTTAAGACAGATACAATAGATTAATTATGTAAAATTGGGGATTCAGGATATAAGACCTAATATCTAAATTTCAACCAGCCTATCGCTTCACTGTTAAACATACTCCTCTTCCAATTTATGCCATAACCCCTCGTTTCCCACGTGCATCAGCTTATGCCTAATAGGAAGACAAAATAAGATGATAAATGCACAATAGTTTATACGGTAGTAGATCCACGCTGATTTCAGCATGAATGGGCCGGACCGTCCGGGGAAGTACTACCCTCTCATAGAAGATCGACTTAAGAGTAGTAGTATCCGTACTACTGCGTTTCGTTCGGTGAGTGAGAGCGCCGGAGGCCCAATTTCCCCCTTTCCTCTTTCCTCACGTCCCTCATTTCCTTCCCCTAACCCCATTCCCAGCCGCCATAGTGGAGGCCACCATACCAGCAGTTTAAAACGATAGCTATTGGTATAGTGGCCGCCACTTCTGGATTCCACTGACTGCTTACCATCAGGCGGGGTGGAGTCACTTTGGTAGGCTATACTATAAAAAAAAAAAAAAAAATATAAGAAAAAAATTTCATCCAAATCTATTAAGCGGTTTTAGAGATAAGCCAATTTATACAGATAGACGTTTTCTGATGACTTCCTTTAATACATTGTACTAGCTTCCCGCAGCACGTTTTCACCCGCGCGAAGTTACTGCTCTGTTCCCGTTGCCAGTACCGTTATGTTACATAGACTATAACCTTCCTCAAGAACTTGGCTATCAAACGCAAAATGAATTATTCAAATACGACTAATAGTGCAAACAAGAAACCAAATCTTTTCCCTTTATAATTTTAGTAAATAAACTCTTCGGCTTTATTTTATATTTGAGTATAGATAGATCAGCTAACTATTAAAAATTACATTTTAAACTATTAGTTAGTACGGGAGTAGTACACTCACTGTTAAAGCTATCGACAAACTCCCAACGGACCTTATCACTCTATTGTAAATGTATTACTATAGATTATTGGTTTTAGCTATAATCCGTTTACCTAGAGCGGCCGACATCGCGAAACAGAGACATGAATCTGTTTGATAAGACTGCACTGAGCATCTTGTTAAAATATTCAAGATTTATCGCTTGATAGAGTATTGTGGTAGTAATTAAATGGATAAGTGATTGGCATCGGTAAGTGATGACCACACAGAGCCCGTTAGCAAAGTATTTATTACTTCGTACGAATATACTTACCAATTCCGCTAACATATAGCGGCAATTATTTTTGCGTATGATAGTCCAGTTCTTGAGGAAGGTTAAAGGCTATGTAACATCACGCTACTGCCGACGGGAATCTAGTAGCAAAATAAAGTTGGAAATTTCATAGATTTGTAACTATAATAATAATAATATAATAATAATATTCTACCACATGTACACTATGTAGTAACAAAATAATAAAAGATGCATAAATCAATTTCTCTACTCGTCTAGTTATTGCGGAGAAGGAATGAGTATTTAGTTTAACATAAATGTAAAATTCTATTATGTATAACTTAAAATTGATTTTTGATTTGATTTTATACAGCATTTAATAAATGTAATCTCCTTTAAACCAATTGAGGCTGATCGCCATATTGTGTTGCGTACCAATTTGTAGTGCTATCGTTGATCCCATACTAAATATGCTGTTTGTATTCATAAGAATTTTCAGTTGCTATAACAATGCTTATGATTACGATATCATCTTGTCTTCCTACACTTTATTTTTATAAAGTTTAATAATGTTAAGTCATTTATTTTAGCAAATGAGGAGGAAAATGTCAAACAGTCTTTAAAAAAGCTTTGAGTTACTTAATGTTTCTCCAGATACGTCAGATAGATCGAAGTGGAAAAGACAGACCCGAAAGGCGAGACCCCATCACTATAGTAATGAAGAGAGAAAGATCTTCATTTCAGCAGATAAATGTTTAGAGCTGGACAAACCTACCAGAGCATTTATGAGGTTCAAGGTTCTGAAACAGCCACCACGAGCTGGTAGACGCAGCGTGGGCAGACCCTTCACAAAGATCGACGACCTTATAAGGGTGGTGGGCAACAGATGGATGAGGGAAAAACCGGCCACGGTGGCGAAAATTGGAGAGGCCTATGTCCAGCAGTCGTCTTTTGGCTGATATGATGATGATGACATATAAATTTTTCCAAAATCCTCACGTTTAGCAAGTGTATTGACTACCGTGATTTGGTTGACTGATTTCTCTACCAAAGTATACATAGCCTCAATTCTTAAGATAGTTTAAAGTAATTGTACTCTTCATTCTTCAGGATCATGTTAAAAAAGAGAAGGAGTACAAGTACAAGGTCGTGATGTCTTAGCAGTTAAGGTACCCTATCATACACGAGATTGTAGGTTCAAAACCGGGCAACAATATGACTTTTTGCCCAATTGCCGAAGTCAAGGAGGATAAAGTCTTTCGAGCGTATGCAGGCATGTATGTATGTGGATATGTATGTCTATTTCTTTGTCACGCTCAATAGTTTAAATGGTTTAATAGATTTTAACATATGAGGTATCATTAGATTCGTATTAGTTGCATGAGTGACGTAACATAGGAGTATATAACAATTTCAATCTAACGTCAGCACGAAAAAAGAAGGGTTCTCTTTCTTTTCACTTTGTAATAGGCAGGTGGGCTTTTTGCTTTTTCAATTAGTATTTTTTGAGGTTTAGATAACTCTGACTGCCTCGCGAAGATATTGGAACCTTAAAAATCTACGTTTGATCAAGGCCTTTATATTCGCCTTGATCAAACGTAGATTTTAGGCATGAGCATTGATCATGTCTTCTCTATTTATAGATGATAACTTCTCGTTGCCTAGATAAGAGCCAATGGTAAATTCTTACTTCTGCGGTGTTAAAGTGTTTCTTCAACCTCTGATTTATACCGACTTGACTTAAGCTATTTTATCCCAACTCATATCTTACAAAGCCTTTCAGAATTTACTCTGTTACGAACCAGTCTTTATAAAAAGAAACAAAATCAGCTATTTTCCTACAAACGATTTGCTCAAACTCTTAAGCGAATACAACTTCATTCCCTTTTTATCTCTCCGTATAAACCTTTTTACTAAAAACCACTCAGACACTATTTGCCCGAAGCAAATCTTTTCGTGATGTACAAAACTATTCGATTAACCATTCCTATTATACGGTCTATAGAAAATATGTATACTTTCAGTAGAATAAAAGCATAAGTCGAAACACATTTAAAGAAATATCTACCTTTTACTAATTGTAACAAAGTTTAAAATTAACAAATCGTATTGTCGATTTTATATAACCTTTGTTTTTCATCGAATGATTATACTATTTAGATTGAACGCTAAATCCGAAAACTCTGTTTGTCATAACGATTTATAACTAGGATTTTAAATTCAAATCAAATATCGAGTTAGTCGCTAACCTAGTGTCAGGATAGAGCTATCCGACTTGACCTAACGACTGTTATCAACTTTTAACGTGCCCTCCAAAGCACGGCGACGCTCAGAACAAATACCACTATGCGGTCACCCATCCATGGGCCAGCTGCACTCTTTTGCTTAACCCGCTAATCGTTTAATGATCAGAGAGCGCAAGGAGCTTTGAGCGCATCAAATAAAATAGTTAAATTAATCTGGTTATATAAAAATCAAAACATAAAATATTGAAAACTACTTGCTCTCCATCTCGTAAATCAATATTTACTACTGGACATAAGCCTCCTCTAACGAGAGATTTACTATAGTATCCACGATTGGTAGACGGATTGGTCTCCTGCATGAGATAGGTCTCTTCCAAAGAAAGGTGTTCTATGCAAAAGTAATAGGTAAGTACGTCAATACGTACATCTCATCACTGACAGATATTCTATAGAAAAAATAGTAGTTCTCGCTGTTATCACTAGGAGCGCTTATTTAATTTCAAACCATAAATTTGACTTTTGTTAATAACTTATAATTTTCAAACGCCTACTAGGCACATTTTGGCGGCACAAATTGTAAAAAATAAGAGCATGTAATAGGTACCCAAAATTAATGAATAAATTATTTGATTTGATTTGAATTGATTTAGCGCTGTTCATTTTCTTTTTTACATATAAATTTTACGCTGCCACCAATGATTTAAACACACTTTATTTCATGAATTAGCACAGTTAGATCAGTTATTAATAATGGCCGTCTATTTAGGTGTCCTTGAAAATATATTTGAGCACGTTCAGTAATTACGAGGCAATTAACAAAGGTACGCTTAAGAGGGCAGAGGGCGCGTGAAAGGTCGCCGACTAACTCTTACAATAAATAATTAAGTTAATTACTTAATAATTATCTAAAGTCAAAAGGTACAGTAACTTCTTTCACGGAAAGTTCTGGAAAGTTTTCTTAGTGACTAAAAATAAAAGACTGTAACTAAATAAAGTTACTAAATTAGGGTTGTCCTGAGATTAAGTGTTTCTTTGACGTCAGAAGTGATTTTGGCTCTGAAGGTGAAAAAAGGATTGATACACAATCAATTCTTTTTTTTATGATAGCCACGTGCAAGTGATATTCACTTTAAAAACTTAAAAAAAGTATATACTTTTTTAAGTATTTTTAATTCTTCATGATGATGAGAGCAATAAAGGTTTAATTTTGCACAACGATATACATTGTCACTGTTTATTGTTACATAATATTCTTTCGAATGTAACTGACATGTGTACAATAAAACATAAGTATATCCCATTCTATATACCATTATACATTACTCTCTTATCCTAAAAGACAAAATACGAATTATTATTAACATAACACGTTCTAAAGCCTAAATTACAATCCAAATTAAACTTCAAAACACGGCATTGTCATTTAGTTCCATTGTAGTTCACTAAAACATTGATAAAGCCACAAAATGTGCCCACAATAATACGAAAGGAACTTAAACTGTGCAAATTGTCGAAGTATTGAATTCTACGAGCTGAATGCAAAATTGTCCGCAAAGTCATTACTGTCGCAACTTGCAAATATTGTGCTTTGGGTTTTGTGGCGTTCCAGTGAATAACAAAAGATTTAAATGTTGGTTATTGTTGAGAGACAGAGAGTGAGTGAGAGGTAAGAGTTGATGTCCACCACTTCTGGATTCCACTGACTGCTTACCATCAGGCAGAATGAAGTCACTTTCGTAGGCTAATATAAAATTAAACCAACTTTAAGTTAAAGTATTGCGTTACCAAATCCTGTATTATAAGGTTTAGACCATTTAAAATTAAGTCTTATTACAGAACGCTTCTTCTCTCTTCCTCAGAGTTAAAGTTGTAATATACGACATAACACTAACTCAAAAACATCTCCACTGTCACTCGCACCGCACCTCTCTCAAAATGTTGACCGTTTGCTAAATCATGTCGATATCGGAGCACTCCTCTGCTTGATACTTCGACTGCAATCTATTACGGGACGTCTTTAATGCAATTACAGTTTAGGATTGAACTATATCTAAATAATAGTCGCGATGGTTAAATGTGATTGAATCTGGACAAGTGCCAATGTGACTTTTTCAAGTCTTTATGTTAATTTTTAATGGCCTTTGCAATGATGTTGGAGAACTTTAATTGTTTGTCATCTTGGTAGGCTACTATTTGAAATACATCTGACATTACTGAGTTACAATGATAAATAAAATCGTAATGAAAAAAAAACAAAACAAAAACATCGTCAATCCGCCAAACAACATGGTATCTAATTTATACTCATACGTTCTGTTTGAAAAAGGAAATTTTGCCTGCAATGGGAAAATAATGACATCGTTATCGCAGCTCATTATATTCCTTTAATAATATTTGCGTTCATCTTAAGCCAATACTTTAAAAGAATACTTTATATAATTTTCACGGTTTTACTGGACCGTGTTTAATGGATATAATCAATAGGAATATGGATACGGTTAACCGAAAACTGATCCTAACTAATTCGCCTTGTATTATTTCAAATATAGACCCATCTCCCGGTTAGATCGACTTATCTACCGGGATATCCGGGCGCAGTGGCCCGGGTAATAAGCACCGAAGTGCATTGGATTACCCGGGCGTACCGGTCGGTGCTGGCGACAGTCCAAGGACATATATTTGTACTAAGTTAGGGTAAGTAAATGCTGGAAGATTGCTGTAATTTGGTTAAACGTTATTTGGTTTACTTAAGCTTGAAATAAAATGTTCTTAGTGTCTGAAATCAAGCGATTATATTTAAATATTAATAATCTATACTATTACATAAAGCGAAAGAGTTTGTTTCATTGTTTTAACGCGCTAATCTCTGGAACTACTAGTTTTATTTGAAAAATTCTTTGTGTATAATAGCCCAGTTCTCGAGGAACGTTATAGGCTATGTAACATCACGCTATGCGAGCAGAGCAGTAAGCATAGACTCAGATGAAACCACGCCGTGGAAAGCTAGTTTTAAATAGATTAGGCAGGTCTTCTCTGTGTGAGAAGAAGCCTATTCTTGCAGTGGGATAGTACTTAACACCTTTGGATTAAGACTCTTAGGTGAATTTTTAGAATTTTAACGTAAGTAAAATACCTATCGCATCGCGCGAACAATATGGCATAGGAGACGCCTCTGAGCTATATGGCATAGGAGAATCCTTGGCTTCTTTGGTCACTTGGGTTGGCGCGAGCTTGTTAGCTTAGAAAAGTTATTCTTCGTTGGCCAAATAGAGGGCAGGCGTAGCAGAGGGCGAAAACCCACACGCTGGTTCAATGCAATTCAAGAGGTCACACGCAACAAACCACCAAAGTGACAATTTAGATTACACAGCTGAAGGGATACTAATAAATTATCGACTGAAAACACAATGTCTCTCATAACTACCCCTAGTTTCTGAAAGGTTGATCAACTAAAAATTACCAATTAGTACCAATTGGGTTGCTAAAAGCATAATAATTAGTTTACTTTGATCTAATTCGTAACTAATTAGATCAAATTAAGCATGCTTTTATATACTCCACATGAGATTTAACATTCGTTAATTTTTCGTTAATCAACGTTTCACAAACTGGGAGTAAATCAATGATTTTACATTAATACATCAACAATCTTTCCACAGCTTTATAGTTATAATTAAAAACCATAAACATAAATCACAACTCTATAACCTATAAGATGAATACAGCGTACATTTACTGGTTATACCCGGTTATTTACAACCTCATCCGGTAATGCGTCATTGTCAACCCGGTTGAACCAATATGAACGTTGTAAACTGGGGTTTATATTGCTGTATAAGCAGATATTTTAACATGGCTTTTGCGATGGTGGCTAGTCTTGGGCTTTAACTGCTTAATCATTAGGCGTCTGATAATTTAATGAAGAAGTCATAATTTAAAAAAAATATCTTTTTCATTTATGTATAAGGAACGATAGGAAATAATAAATAGCGGCCCATACCGGCTTCAAACGTGTAGTGCAAAATCAATTATTCCCGCGTAGATCCCGATCCCGTAGACTTCATTTATTTTATTTATTTATGTTTTATTGATAATAAGTTAAAACATGGCATATATTACTTGCAAATAATATTTATGTACTTGCTAATGTAAAAAAATGTTTACTCGATTCAAAACTTTTTGCGTTTATTATGTTTATATCGCCAGTCTAGACTAGAGATCGCACATTGGGTAAAAGATATAAACATACATATTATGTATTTTTATATAATAAGTATATAAAAGAGATACATACTTATATTTAAAACATTAAGTATATAACCCAAACTACCCAAGTAAAGAAGGTCATATTACTTTAGCACCCTTAGGATCATAATAGTGGTTACTTAAGGTTTACGATTTGGTTTTATATATCGTAAAATGACCCTCGTTATACAATCGAATTAGTTACTTTCTTACTATTTTGTATTCGAATGTATTTCTATGATAACATGTATGACGCATGTGGGTAGCTGACCGAGAAAGTGTCAGGACGATCAGAATAGTTCTTTTTGGAACTGGAAGAAGACCACCGCGATGAGTGAAAGGGACGGAAGGAGGCCATACATTAACGAAAGTTCTTGAGCATAGATGAGTATAATATAAAGATCACCTTATAAATGACAAAGTAACCGACGTATTAAATATCACCCGTTCCCGAGAATGAAACACATCATATCATGCACCCAAATTAATTACACTGAAATTGTGAAATATAATTTTGAAACAGTTTATTATATTTCACCAACATTAACTACATTCGGTGGCCATTTTAAACCATTTTAATTGTATTGCGGCGTCAGATGGCAAAGTTGTCACATACAAAATGAGTTGTAATACACTAATTAAATTTAATTGGCCATATCGTGTATTCATTGGGATTCTTTGAATATATTATGTTCGTGTGTTTGGCATGTAAATTTATTAAATTTATCAATGTTCATTTATACTTAACCATCTCTCCGAGGCGCGGTTTCACCCGCGCCTTTGCTTACTGATCTGCTCCCTCTTGCCAGTAGCGTGATGTTACAATAGCCACCTTCCTCGAAAACTGGGTCATCATACGCAAAAATAATTATTCAAATCGGACTGGTAGTTCAAGAGATAAGCGCGTTTATACAAACAAACAAATTCTGCCGCTTTATATACCTAATAGTATACATATACTTTAAGAGAAATATGGAACTATCATTATATCTTTCCGTAGAAGTTAAATGAGAGAATAGCGTTATCGTAAGCCTATATAAAAGCCATTTTATCTCATACTTTCTCAAGACAAAGCCTTTTTTTCCACGTATAGAAAGCTAAAATATCAGCGAATAACATAGGCTATATTTATTATACCCACGCGGGCGAAGCCGCTGGGAACTGCTAGTTATATATAAAAAAGCTTGAAACCCTTTTAACTATCAAGCAACCACTGCAATAATAACGCCACACAACATAACGGCCTTTACATAACAAACAGCCGGCAAAGTAGCAACCTTATTTGTAGTTGATCGTACTCGTACCCGCTTATACGATACGCTAAAACGATCCCGGTGGACATTAAGCCTCAGTAACAATTTCAAAGTAATTTACCTCTTTAAAGTTCGAGCTGAATCAGCAAGTTTTAAAGTCTTTAGTGAACGTAAACTGGATAAAGGCGCTATTCTTTTCTGTAGGCTTTATACTTTTCGTCGTCAAAATTATAATATTTTATTGTAATTGTAGCAGTAAAAGATATTTGGTTGGTTCTGGTATGGTTCTGTACGAACTACCACCTAGAAGTTTCGGATTCGATTCCGAAGGTGGCAAAGTTGTAAAGTTTTTCTGTCGAGAAATTAGTATTGAGTTTGGAAATTGTACTCGATAAATGGTAACAAGGTTACTCCCGATTACATGGAATCTAATAAGGTTAGTGGCACGTTAGTATGAGTATTATATATCTGTGTCTACCTCTTCAGAGTAAAAAGGGATGTCACTGTGTTATTTATACTATTATACAGAGTGTATACGACGGTATGATATTAAATGCAATTATGTATAGTATGTGACAAAAAATCAACTAAATATCTTCAATAGTTTAGACACAGGACTACTTTTTTAATTTCTTTAATTCTAAACACTCTGTAAGTACGTCAAACGGTCACTGACTTAAATCATAATCCACGTCGAAGGATAAACGTTGCCGCTCATTACAGGTCAGTGAACTTGTCATAATAAAATGGTGTATTACTTTGTTACTAATAAAAAATTATTTATTTTGTTAGAAATTTTTAATTTTTGTCATTAATTTAAAATCAATATACGGACTAGTAACAGCTGCCTTTTCATTTAATATCAAACTGCGCCACGGAAAGCTAGTCTTACATATATCCTTGCTGTTTGAAACCCGAATCAAGCGTGAAAGTTTCTATCATCTCATAGAATATGGCCGTAAAGTTGTACTATCCCTATAGTACAGTTCGATGAGTGAGAGCGCCGGGGGCTCAATTATCCTTTTAATCTCTTCGTTCTACGTCACGCTATAAGTGTGCGTATCCATTGACTCGGAGCTGAGCGGATTGGAGAGTAGCGAACCGCAAATTGGCCAATCACAATATTTCCATTTTATTTTATTGCCGATAGTGGCGGACGAGCAAACAGCCCATTCAAGACGTTTCAGAGTCTCTAGCATTGCGTCCGCATTGTCAGAGACTCTGCGAAGCCGCTGCCTACCGTAAAGGGAGTGGGGTAGGTGAAGGGATTGAGGTAAGTGAGGAAAAAGAAATGGAGGGGAAATTAGGCCTCCGGCACTCTCACTCACCAAACGAAACGCAATAGTACGGATACTACTACTCTTACGTCGATCTTCTATGAGAGGGTAGTACTTCCCCGGACGATCCGACCCATTCATGCTGAAACCAGCGTGGATCTACTACCGTAAAAACCAAATGTACAAATGGTACTGTACGTACCATTGATGCGGAGCGAAGATTTTGAACACTGTGATTGGGCAATTCTTTCTTTCTGTGTTCTTTGGTATATAATAGGAACTAGCTCATCTTCTCTTTTTAATGTTTGCCTACAGAAGCGACTCCACTCAGCCTGATGGTAAAACATCATTAATATCCTTCAGTGTTGGACTCTACAAAAGTCATCGTTTCAACCAGCTAGCATGGCTCACTTAAAAGGCTCAGGCTCTAAATCAGTCAGCAGCGTAAATTTGCTAAAAATCGCCTTCAACGGTCACCTGTCAAGTTGATGATGACACATAACTTCTTTATATATATAACTGCCTAAAACAAAGTGAAAAGAAAGACGCCCTTTTTTTCTCACGGAAATATTATGTACCCTATGTCATTTCCACAATTAATACGAATCTAATGACACTTCATATCTTAAATTCCATCAAGGCATTTATGCTATAGAGCGTGCTAAAGAAATAGACATACATACATACGCTCGAAAACATAACAAATCTCTTTACAAGTTTGAATAAAATCCTATAAATAAAAACGTTTACTTTCGAAGCTTTACGTCATAAGCAGCTCAATCTTTCTCTAGATGTAAATTCAGTCTCGTGTACGTAATCTATGCCAATTTCATTATGTTAAATGTTGAATAGGGGTGGCATGTACTGAGATTGTATATATCTAAAAGCTGAATTAAAAGAAAATTTATTTATTGATATAATTTGTTCTTCTTTCATTTGAATTTAACTACACATACCTCCTAAGTTTGTTTCTTTTTTTGAAAATGAAAGATACGAACAAGTAGTAAAGATAAGAAATAAGTAGAAGGATTCAAAATAGTCTAACACAACGATTGCGGTAATATTTGTTGTGTTTGTATTATTGTGCACTTTTTTTTAATTATAATTTAGGCATGCACGATAAAGATATAACGATTTATAATGTAATAATAGGTAGTGTAAAATTAAACCCATTACTAAATAATCTCCCGTTTCTGAAAGGCTGATCAACAAAAAATTAACTAATTGTCTTTAAAATTCATGTGAGATCATTTGCGTTGCTAAAAGCATGAACACAGTTTGAGTTTGAGTTTCAGAAACTGAGGGTTAGTCTGTCCCGAAGGGAGAAGTTTGTCATTACTCGTTATGTTACTACTTTAAAATCAAATCACAATGTCATATTCACATTTTATTTGAATAGACGTGGCACCCTTAGCTTTAAGAGCCTTATTTAGAACGCCAGACATGCTCAGATAGACCCGGGAGGGAGACGCACTCGACCGGCAAACGAATCGGTCAGTGAATAAAGTCGTATAACATTCAGTTTTATCGTTTCATTTTGTTGGAAAGCCAGGTGTAACGAGAGATTGGGTTCACGTTCAATATACGTGTCAAACACAAACACGTGTGTGTGTTTGTGTGTATGTGTGTTAATCAGTTTGAGTTATCCGTGGTCTAATTTTATAAGTATCACCCAGTTTACAGGACGATTTATTCCACTATCCACTACCTGGGTGATAACAATTAGTGATATCAGCTGGGTGCTACATACCTTCACACTTTTTTTTCCCGGATAAGCAGAGGCTGTAACATAGAATGTAACAGAGAGCGTGTTGTTATCAGACCAAATTTTGAAAAAAAATCTTGACTCTAGGCTAATATTAATTCCCGATAGAAATCCCAATACCACTTTACCCGGACCAAGGATCGAACCCGAGACCTCTCAGTGGCAGCCTGGCACTGAATAAACAAATATTTTCACAGCTGTCAAACTTTCATAGCACGGCTTTGCTGCTAATATCTATTACCATTACGCTACGAATAAAATTTTTTATGATATGAATATATTGTTGAACGCATTTCAATCAAATTATGTAATACCGTCCAAATATTTGGACTAAAAGTTACTGTGTATTAAAAATCTAAATATTCCTGTTCCTGTTCCGGTTTTACAAACATTGCAGAATCCATGAGAGGCACTTAGGCTGGGCTGTTGACTCGTTTGTCACATGAAAAATAAAAAATCTTGGAACCAAATAAATAATTCACTTCGTTTACCACTGACAGATCCGTTAACACTCTAATGACATATTGTAAAACTAACGAACTAGTGGTGAATATTCATAACTCGTTTTGTTGAAATGGTTTTACATTTGAGTTTCATGTATGGGGTAACAAATTTTTGTCGATAATTCAATTATTTCTTAATAAGTGACACTCGGACAACCGATGGACGAGGGCAGTTCACAACCGACCAAATTGGTGAAATTCTTCTTTGTCTTATCAAGTGGTTAGTGGTCAATCTAGTGTCGTGATTTGTTTAGGTCGCCAATATTCATTATATGCATGACTTGGCCTAACGGCTGTGATCAACATGGTAACAACTGGACCAACTTTTAAGGCGCCCGCAGAAGCACAAATACAGTCAGGTTAAATACTAAAAAAATAGGTAGGTTAATTTGCTGACATTTTGTAAACTTTGACATTCATAAGTGTTAATTTAATTAACCTATATGAATAGGTAAACATATTTCATGTCATTCCACTATGCAGTCACCCATCTATGGGCCAGCGGCACTCTTTGTTGCTTAACCCACTGATCGTTTACTGATCAGTGAGCACAACGAGCTATGAGTCTATGTCCAGTAGCGAACGTCTTTTGGCTGATATGAATGAATGAAGTGACACTCCTGGATTAACTACTGCTTATCATAACTAGAGTGGAGTTACTTTGGTAGGCGTACAAGTAGAAAGAGTTTGTAGAAGAATCTGTGGAAGGTCTTTGCTCAGAGACAGAAAGGCACACGGGAAAAAACTGTATGATGTGTTTAAAGAATGTCTCAAGTCAAGACTCACATGTCCCCATAGTCAAACAGCGTAAGCTGTTTTATGGGGCCCTAATTTATACCTATTGATTGTATTAAGAGATTTATTAGTAGTAAATAAATAAATAATAATAAATAAGTCTTCATATAGTTTTTGTGCGTTAATTTGTACTTTTATAAAGTACTGCGCGGCAGAAAAGTTGTTCTTTAGTGTGTGATTTGTTTTTAACAATACCTAGATACTAAAAATAAACAATCTTCTCTCTGGAAAGCCTTAGCGGCGTAATAGCCTGGAGTTAGGAACTGTGTGGCAAAATAGCGATGAGCTGTGAGAGGATATTACTTCTCCGGTCGATCTATCTATTCATGCTGCAACCAGTAAGGATCTACTAGGTACAGTAACAAGTACTATGGCATCCATCATTCGGTTAAACGTACGGAGACTACACAGCTATTTACAACACGCTTTGCTGGTTTTCGTTGTTTTAAAATTGACGTTATATTATATAGATTCTCACGTGTTTTCCTTCACAAATATCCTATTAATATTATAAATGCGAAAGTTTGTGTGTGTATTTGTGTGTGTGTTTACCTAAACCACTCAGCGCCTAAACGGCTGAACCAACTTCGATGAAAATTGGTATGTAGATAGAGTCGTTTCCGAAGACGGACTTGGTACTTTTTATTACAAAAATCTGTCTGGTTCCTGAAGGACAACATATTTTACGCGCGGGTGAAGCCGTGGGGTGCAGCAAGTACATAAAATAGGCATTATTATTTACAAGTATTTCTTGCATAGTTTTTCCTCGACGGGGCGAAGGTATGTAATATAGTAGGCATACGTGAGCGCATGTTATATTAAACCTACGTTCGGCAACTATATTAAGTAAGGTGCTTCCTCATCGCGAACATTCACCCAGTAATGTGGCATTTCAGATACGGTTTTGAACATTACATTACTCTCTCCCTGACTGCCGAGTATTCGCTTGTAACGTAACATTCCAAATTCAAAATATTACACAATGTATCATCAAGATGGACACTGCAATGCTCGGTTCGCCTCCTTCACTGATATACCTTACATCACAGACGAATGCCCGCGGTGAAAGAGCACTAGATTCCAGAGAATTATTTTATGACAACAATTGTATATAATAATTAAACGTCCCCGCCGTATTCTTTTATTTTGTCCGTTTGCTTTCACTCTACTGACTGAGATAGGTCTTTTTATATTAGCGTACCAAAGTGACTCCATTCTGCCTGATGGTAAGAAGCCAGTGGAATCCAGAAGTGGTGGACACCGTACCAAAAGCCACCGTCTTTTGGTATGGTATCCACCACTTCTGGATTCCACTGTTCCAGAGATGGATGATTGATTTTGCGTAGGCATATATTGTGTGAGTACCAATAAAGCACAGAGTCAACCATTTACGATGTAAATTGAAATCTGTCGCTGCAGTCACACTATAAAATAGCTGATATTGCCCCTATCCCGTGTCAAATCAAACTAAAACGTATTCGTGCTGACTTTAGCAGAGAAACATTAATTGACATGTATAATAAAATATTCAGATCGTAAAGTTTAAATAAAATGTAATTTTACAAAGCCTGAGCGGCTCAATTAGTTAATGCATTTTTATTTTAAAATCACAGAATTGCTTGTTTTTATAATAAGTAGATATTATAAAGTACCACGCCTTTGTTTCCTGAAAGTGTAGGTATATATAGAACACCGATTTCGCTCATTCAAGGAGCCCGTAGCCATTTAAGTACAATTATACGCAGCGACATCTTGTGACAGTCACAGGTAAACGACGATAAGATAATGTCAAATAGTTCCTCAGAACATTTTAAATTGAATTTTGTCCCTTTCTACCGTTATAAACTATTGTATAAAGCGGAAGAGATTGTTAAACGCGGTAATCTCTGGAACTACCAGTCCGGTTTGAAATATTGTTTTTGCTCATGATAATCCGATTCTCGAGAAAGGTTATAGGCTATCACGCTACTGGCGACGGGAGCAGATCAGTATGCAAAGACACGGGTAAAACCTCACCACGGAAAGAATTCTTTTGAATCTCATCTAATTAATGTTTCTCTCTTTTTTACGTATCATTGTGCGACGGGAGCAGAACAGTAGGTAAGCAAAAAAGCTAGTGCTTAGATAAAATTATTACATCATATTAATCACAAAATATGAATAAAAAAATAACACAATTAATCAAAAACAATTAATAATCGTAGATCTGTATACCGGGTATGTGCGGATATAACCGGTCAGCCTCCGGTTATCCGGGTGATCGATGAGTTTGGATAACGGCCAGAACAGAATTTATGAGGTAGTAATATTTGAGACAGATTGTCGAATAAACTACTGCAACTGCATTGGAACGGTTCGTTTACCTGTCTTTGTGCAGTTGATATCTATACATATAATAAAAATGCAACCGGTCGCTGTCTGTACATGAAAGATATATGAGAAAAATACTATTGGGACCTTTATAAACGCAAATAGAACCCAAAACAATGATTGTTAAAATTTTTGTCTGTTTGTCTGTGCGTTTGTGCACGCTAATCTCAGAAACGGCTTATCCGATTTAAATATGGTACACTGATACATTGTGGTAAGCTTCACTTAACATTTAGTGTTTGTTTCATGTCAATCGGTTAATAAATAAAAAAGTTATACCAATTTAAAGAATCACATCGAACATTCGTTAATTTACTACGAAATCTTATAGAAGCAGAGATTGTAACAGGTTGCGGAATAGCTGATAGTGTTTTTATTCCTCTCTAAACAATATTTTGTTTAGTTTTAAACGAGTCCAGTTTCCAGTGAGCCTATGTTTTGCGATGACTAATTAATAAAGCCCAAGGTAAGACACTAAAAGTTGTGGGTGTGGATCTAAATATTAGCTGTTTTTCGCACTGTCAGCTTTATCACGTGTTAGCATTCCTAGCAGCCTGTATGCTTTGATCCCTGATGGCTATACGTCTAATCCATACATCCATACATATTACAAAAGGCTTTGTCCTGACTGACTGACTGACTGACAGACAACGTACAGCCTATACCGCTGGTCGTAGCGACTTGAAATTTGGAGGGTGTGTTTGTCTTAATGTCTAGAAGTATACTAAGAAAGGGTTTTTAAAATTCAACCCTTAAGTGTATGAAAAGGGATGAAAACGATTGTATGAAACGTCTTCATTTTTTAACTTACAGCTTTGAAATTTTGTTTTGGAATAATTTTATTTAAATAAAAAATACTCTCATATATTTTTATTAACTGAGGTGGATTTATATGGGTGAAATAAGGGATGAAACATTGTATGGAAAGATCTTTGCTTTTGAAGTTGGTGACTTGAATATTGGAGGGAGGGGGAGGAAGAGGAAAGGAAGGGAGAAGTGAGGAGAAAGTGCGGGGGTAGTGAGGGGGAAGTCAGGGCAAAGGGAGGGGAAAGTCAAGGGGAAATCGCCTGCCTCTGTATTTCGGTGGTACTGTGTATGGACTGCCACGCAGAGGTTGCGGGTTCGATTCCCGCTCAGTGCAAATGTTTGTAGCATGAACATGTCTATTTGCATTGGTCTGGGTGTTTCTATGTATGATATGTATGTATTTACAAAAATAAAAGTATTTAAGTATGTTTATCCGTATTCTAGAACCCATAATACAAGCATATAATATGCTTACTTTGAGACTAGATAGCGTTGTGTAAAAAAAAAAAGAAAAAGGGAACTCAGGGGGATTTGAGGAGGCAGCAAGTGAGGGGCAAGTGAAAGGCAAGTGAGAGGTAAGTGAGGGGATGTGAGGGGGACGTAAGAGAAAGTGAGGGAAGTGAGGAGTCAGTGAGTGGTAAGTAAGGGGTGAGTGAGTGGGAAATGAGGGAAAGTGAGGGGAAGTGTGGGGAAAGTGAGGGAGATGGGAGGGAGACGGGAGGGGACGGAAGGGGACGGGAGGGGACGTGAGGGGAAGGGTAAAAGGGGGAGAGGAAATGAGGGAAAGGGGAAAGTTATTGTAGTGAAAATTTGCCTTTGTGTATTGTATATTGTTTTACGGGGGATATCTTTAGGTTAGAGAGTGAGATTAGAAATAGTATGCAAAACAGTATTTAAACAATATAAAAATGTCCATTGGAAAAACTATATTTATGCAAGCGAAGCCGCGGGCAGAAGCTATACATATATAAAAACGAAAGGTCACTCACTCACTCACTCATCACGAAATCTCAGGAACTACAAGTGCTAGGAGTTTCAAACTTTGGAAATAGGTGCTCTCAAAGACGGAATTTTGCGAAATTCATTTCCCTGGAGTATAAAGGGGAACAAAATTTGTATAAAGCTTCTATAGTTTTTAAATGGGAGTTTTGATAATACGATTTCCAAACTAGGAACTATTCTTATTGAGTGGGAAAATAGGAGTGGCAGGTTTCGTTAAATATCGCAAAATTTCGTCTGTTTTAGTGGTAGCGGGTGAATAGATTTAAATCGGATTCGCCTAAGAGACGGATTATACTGATATTTATTACTAATACAATGTACGATTGCCGTAAGATTAGGTAAGAAATATTCTCATACAGGCACACATCTGAATTTTCACGCGAACGAAGTCGCGGGCAACAGCTAGTATGAAATAAAAACTATACTATTAAATATATATATATACATATATATAAAGAGTTTGTTTGTTGTATGTTTGTACGCTCTTATCTCTGTAACTACCAGTCGGATTTCAATAATTCTTTTAGCGTATGATAGCCCTGTTCTTGAGGAAGGTTATAGGCTATGTAACATCACGCTGGCGACGGGAGCAGAGCAATAATCAAAGACTCGGGTAAAACCGCGCAGCGGCTAGATTTACACATTATTATCAACAGTTATGTATTAATTATTAAGAAATTTTGTACAAGCTATTAGTTTTCTTAATAAAATAAATTAGTGCAAAAAATGCGAAGAATCGAAGTGACCTTGAAGGGTCTCGCAGAGTCTGGCGATATAGCTCAGCAGATTGGGATGGGCTGCGTGAATTTTTCGCGTCCTATACATGGAAGCGGCTCTGCTTCTCCTCCGGCTATCTCGACACATGTGCGGACTGCATTACCGATACGATGCTTCAGGGGATTGAATTATTCATCCCCAATGCAAAAATCCCGGTCGGCGGTCGCAGTCGCCCCTGGTTTAATAAAACCTGCAGGCAGGCGACGCACCTCAAGCAGTCCGCATATAGGGCCTGGAACAGTGCTAGGCAACGCCAGGACCCGCGGCTCAGGGAAGAGAAGCGAAAGTTCAATGCCGCTTCCAGATTCAACAAGAAGGTTATCACTGAGGCCAAAGCAGAACACGTTGCCAGAATTGGCGAGAGGCTAGAAAGCTATCCTTCAGGGAGCCGTGCATTCTGGTCTCTCGCCAAGGCTGCCCAAGGCAACTTCTGCTCGTCCAATCTCCCGCCACTGCGCAAACAAGACGACATACTGGTCCATAGTGCAAAGGAAAAAGCCGACACTCTAGGCCAATTCTTTGCCTCGAACTCGATTCTAGACGACGGGGGAGTCACACCACCTAACATCTCGCGGTGTGAAAGCTCAATGCCGGAAATCCGCATCACTCAACGCGCGGTCAGGCGAGAGCTCTGGCTCCTAGATGTCCACAAGTCGAGTGGACCAGATGGCGTCCCCGCAGTGGTTCTGAAGACGTGCGCCCCTGAGTTGACTCCCGTTTTAACGCGCCTTTATCGTCTCTCATATAACGCTAATAGGGTTCCATCTTCGCGGAAGGTAGCTAACGTCCATCCGATCCCTAAAAAGGGTGACCGGTCGGACCCGATAAACTACAGACTGATAGCGATAACATCCTTGCTGTCCAAGGTTCTGGAACGAGTTATCAACTCCCAACTCCTGAGGTACCTTGAGGAGCACCAGCTGATAAGCGACCGCCAGTACGGTTTCCGACATTGTCGGTCAGCTGGTGATCTTCTCGTGTACCTCACACACCGTTGGGCAGAAGCCTTGGAGGGCAAGGGTGAAGCTCTGGCTGTCAGCCTTGATATTGCCAAGGCGTTAGACAGGGTCTGGCACAAAGCACTTCTATCGAAGCTACCATCCTATGGAATCCCCGAGGGACTCTGCAGATGGATCGCTAGCTTCCTGGATGGTCGGAGCATTAAGGTCGTTGTTGATGGTGCATGCTCCGATACCATGATAGTTAATGCTGGCGTACCACAAGGCTCAGTGCTCTCCCCAACGCTGTTTATTCTGCATATCAATGACATGTTAACCATTGATAACATGCATTGCTATGCAGATGACAGCACGGGTGACGCGCGGTACACTAGCCAACAGAATGTCCCTCGGAGCTCCGTGCATGAGAGACGGTTACAACTTGTGTCTGAAGTTGAGGGCTCTCTCGGGCGGGCTCTCGAATGGGGTGAGAAGAACTTAGTTCATTTCAACCCCACGAAGACACAAGTATGCGCGTTCACTGCGAAGAAGGACAAGGAGTTTCTCTCCGTATCTCCGATGACATTGGGATCCTCGGCGTTCAAATATCCAGCAAGGTCCAATTTGGGAGTCATTTGGAAGACAAAGCCAAACTGGCGAGCAAAAAGCTGGGCGTCCTGAACAGAGCCAGACGGTACTTTACGTCATCTCAACGGCTCGTGCTATACAAAGCACAAGTCCGACCGCACGTGGAGTACTGTTCTCACCTGTGGGCAGGAGCCCCCAAATACCAGCTCGACCCACTTGACTCCCTCCAACGGTGAGATGTTCGAATCGTCGACGATCCCAATCTGACTGACAAATTAGAGTCACTGGAGCAGCGGAGGGACTTTGGCTCTCTATGCGTGCTCTATCGTATGTTTAACGGAGAGTGCTCTGAGGAACTGTTTGACTTGGTGCCATCGTCTCCTTTCTATCATCGCACCACTCGACATCGCAGCAAAGTTCATCCATACTACCTGGACACGATCTCGTCTAACACGGTTCGTTTTCAGCGTTCATTTCTCTCACGTACGTGCAGGCTCTGGAACGAACTACCAGCTGCGGTGTTTCCCGAGCGCTATGACATGTCCTTCTTCAAACGAGGTTTAAAGAGAGCATTAATATCACGGTAGGCAGCGGCTTCGCGGAGCCCCTGGCATTGCAGAAGTCTATGAGCGACAGTTACCACTTACCATCAGGTGGGCTGTTGGCTCGTCTGCCACTGTAGGCAATAAAAAAAAAAAAAAAAAAAACCTTGCCAACAGTATTCAGTTTTGTTACAAATACTTGTCCAAATATTAGCACAACAAAATGCTTTGTAAATATAACTTTAGCAACTAACTAAAGCCAATATTTGCGTTGGATATTTGACTTTGATATGGCCAACGTGCAACAAATTAAACTTTCAGGTTAATTGAGAGACGGTAGTATTTATATAGAAAGTTTACCTACTTTTGTTCGAATTCATAAAGTTACTGAAAGAGTATTAGATACTTAAATCGCATTTTATAGGTTTCCAAAGGTTCAAGTTTGAAGTTTATCAGCGTGCCATGGAATGCAGTATGACGCAGTTTGACCTTCCTCGTGAAATCACGGAACTTAAATATGCAACTTGAAGGCAATTCCATGTTCCTCCTTCAATTATACGGAATACAACACAATCACACCAAACAATGTCCATCGG
This sequence comes from Parascotia fuliginaria, assembly GCA_963082885.1. Lineage (NCBI taxonomy): Eukaryota > Metazoa > Arthropoda > Insecta > Lepidoptera > Erebidae > Parascotia > Parascotia fuliginaria. The sequence continues at coordinate 11,038,074 of OY720193.1, read as the reverse complement.
CTTTAATCCGCACCACAGTATAACTTCCCATAATTACTGTATCAAACAAAACAATACACTTCATCACCAAACTAACACTTTTCCGTCACTGTTATGAGATCCTGCGATAATATGTTTTAGTTTCGGTTAGCGATTACGCTTCGTCTGCTCCACTCCTACTTGTGCAGCGGCAGGGCGTTGATGCGGCTGGTGCGGCTAATGCAGCGCGGCCTGCGGGCCTTGCGCGCAATAATGATAATTTATAAAATCGTATACTTACTGACTGTTTACTGTCCGGGTTCGTCACTATAAGTAGTTAGTTTTAGCAGAATAACAGCGTTACCTATTCAATAAAGAGGTAGCAAGAAGCTGAGCTAAGATCATTTTTGGATCTCACCTAATTAAGTTAACTAGTTGTAATGTTGTTTGAGAGCAAAGTAAATGTATTTTCTTTCTTCTTTCTAAGCCGTAGTCTGCATGACCACAGATAAGATAATAAATGCCAAACTAAGTACCTAGTAGTATAACATTGGCTACTTCTAAAAGCAATTCTAATCACCACGCTTAGGCGAGCTTATTAAAAAATCTGTACAATGATGGCGATTTACGATTTATAGATGAGTATTGTTATTTGAGCTTCTTCATATTTTATTTTTAACCCTGTCAATATTTCTATTGACATTTATTTGTACAAATTTTTTATAAGTACCTACATCAGACCATTATTCAAAAACGTGACAGCTTGACATATTTATTTTCATATTTTTATTTTTATGATTGATTCATGTTATGTGAATTGACTTAGAAGTGAAACAATAAATAAAAAATCATATAGTCTAAAAAATACATTGTTGGTAAACTATGGGAACACAACTATGTCCACAGGTTACGGTAACAGGTGGGCCAAATGATTATTCAGCACCGATGTTGAATAAAAAACTGTATGCTATCTGTTAAGTCTGTTTGCGTACGATAATTTTATGTGATATAGTCTTGTGTCACAAGCCGAACGCTTAGGCCGCTTAGTCTCTCTATCGCTAGTTGCGCGCACTCGCTTTATTTAACGATTTAAAAGACGTCAAAAATACGCACCCCTAATGAAGACATTTTATAATATTCCGTTTTATAAACCGCTTCTACAGCCATGATGGTGACGCAATCACAGAAGAACATTCGGTGTCTAGCTACCCTTCTGAGAAGTTTATATGAAACTGTATTTGTATCAATAAACAGTGTATTGATGTCAGAATTTAATAAAATAAATGCTAACGTTTCGACACAACTTTTTTAACAACTTTTGTTATTTGGGTCGTTTGTGAGATTTTCAATTAATTTAATGACAATAGGATAATTTAGTTTACTTTTTATGGGGCCGTACAAACTTCGAAAAGGGAAACGGAGTCCTTAAAAAATATAACTTCGACGTTACTGAAATAAAACGGCGGCCATTATTGTATTTTATACATTTGCAAGTAAATCAAAAACCAAGTAAAATAAAACGTCCATCACTGCAAAATAGTACAATCTGTAATTTTTGACCAGCTAAAAATAAATACGAGCGACAGGAGCAGTAGCCAAAGATGTTACTTTACACGAATGAAACCACGTTGCGGATAGCTATGTAGTGTTTTAATTAATAAATCCCAATATTAACATTTTATGCGCCAACATCCTTAATTCATCTCATGATCCGTCAAATAAATATAATTAATGGTTCACGTCTCATTTGAAAGGTTATCAACAAATTACTAAGGCGATCTGTGTTGCCGCACAAAATTGCCCATCAACTTTCATGACTGAGTGGTTTTGGGGCACGTAATATATTTTATTTATTTAAAATTATCACAGCTTAGCTTGTGCTTGGTAAGAATTGGTGCAATTCTTTTAGTACGTGGAAAAAGAAGGCGCCAAAATTATGTCAAAGAGAATATATTGTATTTTTTATCAGAATATAGCAAGAGCATGCTTATTGTCATATTAGCTTTACGCCTTTATTCCCGTAGGGGTATGTGGATCCTTCTTAATTTCTTGATAGAAAACCCAATGATATAAAAAAAGTTGTGTCAAAGAAAATACTTTTATTTGACATCATATTACTTTACTCGATCCGGAAATCGAACTCGAGACCTCTGCGTGAGTACACAGCACCACTGAATAATTAAATACATAATAAACTTGACCTAAAATAGCCTAATGAAACATGACAAAAAGAAGAACAAGTTTTGATCTCCTAGCTGGAGTTCAAAACTGCATTCTAATAGCTAAACTACATCTGCATGTTGTCCTAAATGTAATAAAATTATCTTTCATTAACTTTCAAAGAGAAAGCCTTTTGTCAATACCGAGTAGGCGTTCAAGTTCAAATAATAAAACTTTCCTCGACAGACTCTGACTCGATACGACTGTATCCAACTAGGATTTAATTTAAAAGTATGAGTTCGGAGCATTGAGATTAAAAGCTTTGTGTTACTGTTTCTACATAGAGCAAATAATAATAATAATAATAATAATATAATAATAATATTCTACCACATTCACACAGCGCCATCTAGTCCCAAATTAGGCAATTATATTTGCTTGTGTTATGGGTACTAAACAACTGATATACTACTTATATACATTTTTTTTTTGTAAATACATACATATTATAGATAAATTACATCCAGACACAGAACAAACAATCATGCTCATCACACAAAGGTTTGTCCTGGGTGGGAATCGAACCCACGACCTCCGGCTTAGCAGTCAGGGTCACTAACCACTAGACCAACAGGCCAGTCAAATAATTAAAATAATTTACATATTTTCTTTATTCTTTATTAGAATACTAGCGGCGCGGTTTCACCTGCGTCTAAGCTCACTACTCTGCTCCCGTCGCCTGAGATTACCGCGTTCAAACAAACAAACAAATTCTTTCGCTTTATATAATAGTTAGGTTAAATTAGAATACCTATATAATTATGTAACATAAATAATTATGTAGGTTATTATACGTTTCAGGTCGTTATTGTTCCTTTAATATTATTTATAAACATACGGGAAATTACGCAATCATGCATTAGGTATAGCATACCTTATTTTGCTTGACGTTTCGACCAGATTACACCGTCCGTAGTTACAAGCCTTAATATCAGCCTAAATCGTCCACTACAGGACATAAGCATCAGTTCCAGTTTCTTCTATAGCATATGATTTAGTAATAAAGCTATAACTAGCCATACTTCAAATACGAGGCTACTAGAATTGACCCAAGTCAATGGCCGGCCATCCCAAAATTATTTACCCGATATTTCTTATCTCTACCTAAACCTTACTTTCTAAGCAAAACCTACACAAAACCTAACCTAAATCTTAAACAATCATAGATCACCAGTGATCGGAGTAGGTAGATTGATTTTTGGTCTTGTATCATAAATGCACACAGAAAGAATAACATGGATAAGCCATTTTCCCGGAAAGTAATTCCGGTATTTCCGGATTCAATTAAATATTGTTAATGTTGGTAGTGATATTATTCCTACTCAATTCAAAATTTAAAGGAAGGTATCAAAACTAAATTAATTCATTATTTATCTGTTGAATAATAAAAAACAATCGAATTCTGATCGAAGCTTTAATTTTTATTTTTTTTATTTTTAGCCTTTTATGGCTAGAACTTTTATAGATAGACATAAATTGTTGCACTTAAATTTAAATATTTTCATAGGGGTCATGGTAATTTGCATTAAGGGTAGAATAAATGACGGGGCCCCATAGAGGGCCAATGCCTGCTGGGGTCGTGAGACTGTTCTAAGGATGCACCACGACTCTGAAACGTAAAGGGCATACGAAGGAACAGGTTGATTTTAGTCAGATTTTAGGACCAAAAAAAAGGGGTAGAATAAAGAAAAAAGATAAAAATCAACATTGTTTATTGTTAAATATGTACATTTTACATTTATTCACATTTTTAATCTTCATCGATTACAATGTCAGCATCCTGGTAATCCTGATCTTTACAATTAAAATATATAACTATGAGTTTCTCTATATTTTCTATTTTCAACCTATTTCTTTTAACATCTAAAGTCCATTTATAAATGGAAAAAGACCGTTCTACATCTGACGATGTCAAAGGAGCAAATTTTAAAAAAGGTATTAAATTATGTGCTTCATTTTTTTCAATGGCCTCACTATATTCTCTAAGTGTGTCTAAATCTGGGTTTCGTTCCATAACACGTTCTATTTTATTTTTTATATTTTCTGAAAAAGTGAATCTGTCAACGATAAATTATGCTTTTGCAATTCTTTTAAAGACAAATGAATTATAAAATAATTGTCTTTAATGTAATTTAAATCTTCTTTTAAATTTTCTTTTTCTATAATATTTTTTGCCTCTCGAATAGATACCGCATCAGAGCTGCTTAAACAAGATAATACTTCTTTTATTTTTTCAAAGTTTTGAGCGTAATAAAATGCTGCCTCTAACCAAGTGCCCCATCTTGTAACAACTGGTTGGGGAGGTAGCGGCAAATCTGGATATTTTTCTTTTAAAATTTTGACTCTACTTGGGGCTTTCAAAAATACCTTTTTAACATTTGCTATTAAAATGTTAACATCGTGATATTCTAACCTAATTTGCTCAGATACGCGATGAAGAGAGTGCATTTCAGGTAAGTATTGTTTTAAATTTCGTCCTGCAGACAGCATATATGCAACGCTATCAGTGCAGAGGACAAGAATGTTACCTACCTTCGATTCAAAAGAATCTTCCCAAAAGTTTTCCAAACATTCTAACACAAATTGCGTGATTGTTTGTCCATTAACTACAGTTAGCATTTTACATGCTACCAAATAAGGTCTAGTCAAATTGCTAGGATGTAATGGTTTTATTAAAAAATGGACTATATAGCGACCTAAGAAGTCTGTCGTTTCATCTAATGATATCCATAGTTTCTCATTTTTATAATTTTGCCGAATCGAATTGATTTTATTCTTAAAAAACTTGTCCAAGTAAACTTTCCGTAACTGTGATTCATCTGGCAGAGTACGATTAGTACACGTACAACAACAGGTACTACACATATATTTTTTAAAGAAATCTTGAAAAGTAGTATTTTTCATCTGAGACCACGGAATATTGCACAAAATGAGAAATTTTATAAGATCGAAATAAAATTCCTCTTCGGGCCGCTTAAACTTTCCCTGGTGTACTGCTCCTTCGATATGTCTTTTAACGTTTCCTTTATTTATGGTTTTCAAATGGCTTTTACATTTTGAACAGTATATTGTACCACTAGCGTGATCGTAAAGTAGTTCAGGATGACCGGATATCCATTTTTCTACAGTTTCAGCCTTGACGTTTGCCATATCTGAACTTTGTTTTAGAGATAGAACCTCGTATATATCACCTAAAACAAAGACATGAAAAATTACATTTTATTTAGTTTATTTAGCTTACTCCGTTTGTTTTATTTTTCGTGGATCAAATTTAGTCATTGAAATTTCACCCTCTTCCTGTCAACCGATTGATCTAAAATTTGGTATTCGCCTTTGATTCTGGTGACAATACAATTATGTATATTCAATATTATTGTCAATCCAAAATGGCTGCCGCTACAAGATGGCGGACAACTTATTTTTTTTTTCAATTCCATCAATATGGATATCAAATGAAAGGGCTTGTTACGTAGAATATTTTGTAGAGAAGTAGATAAGGCCTATAGTAATTTATTTTACCAATACAGTGCAAGAGGACACAGGGCATTCAAATTATATACGGATTCCAGTAAAATGTCGGTTAATAGTGGAGTTAGCTGAATTGCGACTACATTACTAGAATATCATAATTTTGTTTCGCACTAAGCTCACTGGTTCATACTCTATTAAAGATTTAACAATATTAAGACTCATGGTATGTTCAGCAGGTTAAGCGAACAAACACAATACTAAAAATATTCTTATAGTACATCCAAACATGCTTTATACTCCTTGTAACTAGTAAAATATTACTTACCAAAGCTTGGTTTAAATATGTAGATCCAATTCAATAGTGAAAAATCTGAGTCCGTATATTCGAGCCAAATCGTGGTTTAGAGCAGATTCCAGAAGTCAGTATGTACACAAGCCAGGGTCAAGTAACGTTTTCACAACACAGTAACAAACAAAGATGCGCACTCTACGAACCGAAGTAAACGAGTGAGCTACCTGGCATGTCGTCGGCGGGCGTACGCATTGTTCTGATAACCGGTTATTGTACCACCCATGATCCTTTGTTCTGATTGGTCGTTGGGTTTTGTCAAATCGTGACTGTCCGTTAAAAAAAATATGAAGAATAATAAAGAATAATATTGCTCATTTTATTACAATTCTTACCTTTTTTTGAGGATGGCAAATCATCAAATGACTCCTTCCACTTTGGCAGAATAAAATTCCTACATAAGTTCCGGTTTTTTTTTAATAATCCACCAATGCCGGAGGAATGTCCATATTAATATATACGTTTCGGATCAATGACCCCATTTCAATCTACCTACTCCGATCACTGTAGATCACAGATAACTAAAGGCCGTTTCATACGTGACGGGTTTTTATACGGACGGGACGGCATAAAAATTTGTCCAAATCATTTTAGATAAAATGTAAAATCAAAATCAAAATCAAAAAATCTTTATTTGTTGAACACAGGTAGGAAGGTGTTACAAATTATTGCATGATATGTAGCTTACTGTGTCAGGCCACCAACGGCGTACAAATATTTAATGTTGGTTATTCCTTAGGTACCTATATACATTAAAATACCAATATAATAGATTATTATTAGTTACTGCCTTTAATTTATGACATGAAACCATTGACCCTTAAAGCTTTTTTAACTAACAACAATTTGATATTACTACACATAATGAAATATAATAATAATATATAATAATAATATTAAAAATATTATACCACATGCACACAACGCAATTTAGCCCCAAATTAAGCAATTATATTTGCTTGTGTTATGGGTACTAAACAACTGATATACTACTTATATACATTTTTTTTAAATACAATCTTATTATAGATAAATTACACCCAGACACAGAACAAACAATCATACTCATCACACAAAGGTTTGTCCTGGGTGGGAATCGAACCTACGACCTCTGGATTAGCAGTCAGGGTCACTAACCACTACACCAACAGGCCAATTAAGGATATGAAAGAGCATATGTCACGAAGACACGGATGGATGCGGCATTCACGGGGCAGGCTTAACAAGGCAGTCATTTCCCCGTCCCTTTCACGTCTCGTTCGAGGTATATTATCTCGTTATGTATACAGCGACCTTAGATTATGTTCCACTATACACCCACAGACTGCCTCTTATAGAAGCTGGATTTTGGTCCCAGACTTTACGACCCCATTTTGAGGGTCCGTCGTTTATTTCATGAGTACTTTGCGTTCCTATTAAGTGGTGTGAAGTTAGGAGAGGTCTGCTGCTGATTTTTAGTCTACATAGCGCAAAAGTTTGATGAACGGTTGTATAAATTAAGGTTATCATGAAGAGTTTTAAGTCAAGGATTTGTGGATTAGAATTGTGATAAAACGGCAAAAGAAAATTAATTTACTATATACAGTAGATTAGAGCATTAAAATCTTTAGTGGTATTCCAAATTAGACTTAGGAAGAATTTAGTTACTTCCGTACATAGCAAGAGTGACCTTTATGCCATACACAGGTACAATTCTGGAATATTTGTATATTTTATCTAGTGTAATTTGTCTTTAAAAACATTGTGGAGGACACGCTACATCCACAGACTGAAGGGATTATATCTATTATTACCTAGTCATTATACAGAGTGCACAATTTTGGTTTCAAATCCACAATACATTACTAAACAATCACAACAATGAAATAATATTAATTTAATAACACCGCAGTTGTGGTTATAAAAGAAATTCTGATCCGAATATTAATGAAAGTAATTAATAACCCGGTATACCCGTGATCATGTAAGCCCTTATATACACGTACACCCAGGTGGCGAGTCCGGTTATCCGAATTCGTACCGCCGAATATAATTGATATATTAACCAGAGCTTTGAGTAGAATAATTTGGTATTGAGTTATTTAAATGTATACTGTTACATTTTATACCATTTGTATACCTACTATTTTTAATTGTTTTCTTTTAAAATGGACATTTAATGAAGTAAAAAGACCCTACAAAAACAATCTACCCAACACTTTATTTAGAAGTAGCCTTTGGTTAAATTAAAGTGTAAAATTTATCCAGTTTTGTTTTTTAAGATTAGCAAAATGACACACTGGCTGATGATAAGCCCCTTAGTGAGGTTCGAGTGATGGATATTGGACATCATTCCAAGCTATCGTGGTACACTACCTACTGGCAAAGTGACCTCCAATATGGCGGTTTTGTGACATGCTCTTTCACACCAGCTTGAAAGACATGTGATCAAAATTAAAAAAAAACATGCGCTGACAAAAAGTTCCAAATATATATTGATGAATCATTTGATTTTTAACCCTTTAGATTGCACACTGAAAATGTATTAAAGCGTTTAGGATCATACAAATTACTGGAGTCAAATATTACTCCCATAGGTTATAATATTTTGTCCGTAGCCTTCTCCTAAATAGGTCATAACCCTATACAGATTAAAATTGTCTCTCGCTTTTTAACGAAGGAAAATGAATATCTTTTGTTTCTAACTCTTTAATTAGACTTTTGATTAAATTCGTTTAGGGGTCCAAGACTGTTTGCCCGTCGAGTATCATAGTGTCACAGTTTGCTCGATACTTTAATGTTAAACCCGTTTTTCAAAAATCTTAGTATGCGTATTTAGAATTCTTCCGTAAAAAGCCTAGGTGATAAGAAATAAAGTGTAAAACGAATGATTGCAGAGTCAAAATGAGGTCAAAATTCTCCGAAAGAAGCTCCAAATTTAATTATGATTGTGCTTGAAAGACAAGATTTTTTTGTGAAAACGAAACAAAGAAATATTTTTTGTGTGTCATTTTAAATGTTATTTTTAATCGTAATCAATAAGAAATAATAATATATTATGACGAATAAAAAGTGGTAAATTTTCTAAAAAAAAATCTCATGGCCATAAGTAAGTAGTAGATCCACGCTGGTTTCAACATGAACGTGCCAGATCAACCGGGGAAGTACTACGCTCTCGTAGAAGGTCGACGTAAGAGTAGTAGTATCCGTACGACTGCGTTTGGTTCGGTGAGTGAGAGCGCTGGAGGCCCAAATTCCCCCCTTTCCTTTTTTCTCACCTCCTCATTTCCTTCCCCTACCCATTCCCAGCCGCTATAGTGGAGGCCACCATACCTGTAGTTTAAACTTTTGGTATGGTGGCCACCACTTCTGGATTCCACTGACTACTTACCATGAGTCAGGGTGGAGTCACTTTGGTAGGCTACTAAAAAAAAATGACTCTATTTTTGGCATCGAATTGGGTATGAAAACTTCAAATCACTATATTTTGTTCTAACTGATTAGTGCGAGTTTGTTTTACATTAACACGATCGAAACATTTACGGCGTTTGGCTCTCTGATTGGCTACGAGTTTGGAGCAGGCCAATCGGAACACCAAACGTCATAAGCGTGTCGATCGCGTTAACGTAAAACAAAATCGCACTAAGCCCTCTGATTGGCCCGATCTCAGCTCTTAACTGCCGCGCACAGGTCGAGGGTTCGACTCCCGCTAAATGCAAATATTTGTGTGCATGAACATGAGTATTTGCTTTGGTCTGGCTGTTTCTATGTATAATATGTACCTATGTATTTACAAAATATATGTATACATAATCGAGTATATCATATAAGTTTGTTTATCCGCATTCTAGAACCTATATCACAAGCTTACTTATGCTTACTTTGAGTCTAGATGGCGTTGTGTGGTTGTTGTGGTATTATTAAATTATTATACATATAAATTTGTTCTTCCATTTTGCCGCAAGCTGTCCCAAATTACATTAAGTACATGGTTTACACCTTGCATATTAATTATGTAAATTACATGCGGTAATTAATTGTCCTTGTTGTGTAAAACAAGATGGTCGTAGTTCTGTATACACTTAGGAGAAAGGTGTACTATAATATAGACTAGCAATTTGCCCCGGCTTTGCTATGCTTTTAGGACTCACATAAATATATATTTTTTTAATAATATCATAACTACAAACAACGCCATCTAGACCCAAAGTAAGTTTCTAATTCACAACTTTGTACATTAAAGACCGTAGTCATTTTGTCATCAGGTTTATGGTAGTACCTACTTGTTATTTGTAGTGTATATATCGAGACATCTAATCAAAGAAGCGAGCTTCTCATACTTTATCAAAATATTATCCTGTTCACTTCAGCACTTCCTATATCAATATTAATAAACACCTTTTAGGTAAATGAGGTGTTAATCTTTGCTATCTACGAGAGGCTGGCTATATCACAATGACATAGTAAGTCCTTGCTACCTCTGTAGTTCGATGGTACTGTGTACGGACTGCCACGCAGATTACTGATATCATCAGGTTTTCTATCGGGCAGTTAAGAAAGACCCTCTTACCCCTAGACGTGAAGCTAATATAATATGATAATAAGCATGCCTTTTGCTATATTCTAAGAAAAATACAATATATTCTCTTTAACATAATTTTGTCGCCTTCTTCTTCCACGTACTGAAAGTATTGCACCAATTCTTACCAAGCAAGCTAAGTTGTGATAATTCTAATAAATAAAATATATTACGTGCCCCAAAACCACTCAGTCATGAAAGTTGATGGGCAATTTTGTGCCGCAACACAGATCGCCTTAGTAATTTGTTGATAACCTTTCAAATGAGACGTGAACCATTCATTAGATTTATTTGACGGATCATGAGATGAATTAAGGATGTTTGGCGCATAAAATGTTAATATTGGGATTTATTAATTAAAACACTACATAGCTATCCGCAACGTGGTTTAACCTGCGTAAAGTTACATCTTTAGCTACTGCTCCTGTCGCTCGTAGCGTGATGTTACATAGCTTATAACCTTAAATCCAACTGGTAGTTTCAGAGATAAGCACGTACAAACAAACAACGGCAGCAGAACAGTAATAAAAAATGTAACTTAAACTCCGCTGCGGGAAGTTAGTAAAAAGATAAGACACAAGCCAACGTTTTTCAGACTGTAAACAGTCACCACAGTATATTATAGATTATTTCATCAATTAAAAACCACTTAACTTCAATTTCAAAGCACTTCAATGTACTGCCTCTCAAGAAAAGTTCAATAGAGCTTTTATTCTATAAATTAATTCTACGTGGGAGTAAGCCTTCCTCAAATAGTAAAAATAAAATAAAATTATAAAGATAACCAAGAAGATCATGAACTGTTCAGCATTGTAATTATTTATTTTAATTCATAATTATTATGGCAACATTTTAAATATTTTTGAGTGTGTTCTCTTGTAACGTGTTGACAGCTGTCAAGATAGCGATTGACATTTGACGTTCGATATTCAAAAAGGAAATGAATGAAATGGTTCATTGAGTGATTCGATTGATTTTCTTTGATATTATTTATGAGCATAGATATTTGCCGGTCAATCAGGTTTATTCATACCTACAGACTAAACCCATCATTGGGTGGGCTATATGCTTATAAATATAGTAGCTTTTGTATATAGACTATCTCCGTGGCGCAGTGGGAGCACCAGCGACTGCTGTGCACGAGGTTGTGAGTTCGTTCCCCACACGCAACAAAACTTTATTTAAATCTATACTATTAAAGCGGAAGAGTTTGTTTGTATATTTGTTTGAACGCGCTAATCTCTTGAACTAACTATAACCTCACGCTTCCGACGACGGGAGCAGAGCAGTAAGCAAATACGCGGGAGAAACCGCGGCGCGAAAAGCTAGTCATAAATATTTGTTCCAAGTCTGTGTGTTCTTTGTGTCCGTTAATTGTATGTTTGTAAAGGCCTCCACGACATAAGGCTTGTTGCCTAGTGCGGGAGTTGTCTTTTTAAATTAAATAAAAAAACTAATTAGTAGCCTACTAAAATGACTCCAGCTATGAGCTTTAATTGCCTTGCTAATCGAGAACACGGTAGCTGTAAACACAAGTTTTGAGTGGTTAACGTTAGAAGTATCTTTTCTGTAGCATGTTTCATACACTTACGGTGTTCTTCCTTAGTCAGGTAGGAGGGACACCATAGTTAAAGCCATGGCTAACTGATGGTGGCCCCATCGTTGCGATTTTGTTTTATTTTTTTATTGTCGACAATGGCAGAAGGGCAAACAGCCCACGTGATGGTAAGTGGTAACTGTCGCTTATGGACGACTCAGAGTCCCTAGCATGCCAGGGACTCTGTGAAGCCGCTGCCTACCGTGAAGGGAGTGGGGTAGCTGAAAAATTGAGGGAGGTGAGAAAGAGGAAAGGGGGAAAATTGGGCCTCTGGCACTCTCACTCACCTAACGAAACACAATAGTACGTATAATATTACTCTTACGTCGATGTTTTATAAGAGAGTGTATCTCACGCCCTGGTCAAAATTATATTAATAAAATAATAAAGCATTAAGTTTTTCAACATATCTTTGAAATAAAATAAATGTAGTATTTCTGTACAACACAATGAATAATCTAAATGAAAACAGACAAAGCCAAGCAAAGCTATATTCGTCTCTGCTTGAGTGACGAAATAACTCATATTTCGCTGAAACAAAACCTCATTACAATAAAGCCTCTACGCTCGTGATTTCAACATTAAATTCAGTAAAACATGTACATTACGTATTAAGTTTTAAGTATGTTTGTGTTATCATATAATCACTGCTTACTCGTATTGTAGTGACAGCTTATTTTATACTAGGTATTTAGGTACTGCTGGACTGCACAACGAGGTTTAGCGGCACTGCATAGGATCCCAATCCAACTTTTTAGTTTTTTTTTTTTTTTATGTTAGCCTACCAAAGTGACTCCACTCTGCCTGATGGTAAGCAGTAAGTGGAATCCAGAAGTGGCGGACACCATTCCAAAAGCCAAACTACTGGTATGGTGGCCTCCACTATGGCGGCTTAGTTAGATGCTTTTTCACGCCCCGCTTAAAAGACCCAGGATCAAAATTAGATGGGAACACATGCGCTGGCAAAGAGTTCCAGGCTTTAATTGAGCGACAAAAGTATGAAGTGCTGAACCGTTTGGTTCGAGACCCTTTAGATTCCACTGTGAAAGGGTGGCACTTTAGTCCCGCACGTGTCGTTCTGGATAAAAAGGGAGAGGGTGGGATTAATTCAAAGAGCTCTTCAGAACACTCTCCATGGTAAAGGCGATAGAAGACGGCCATTGAGGCAATGTCTCTTCGCAGCTGTAAAGGCTCAAGGGTCTTAGTAGCCTCCGGGCTTCCGATGATACGGACTGCTCGCCGCTGCAACCTATCGAGTGCATCCAGTAAGTACTGTGCGGAGCCATCCCAAAGATGAGAGCAGTACTCCACGCAGGAACGAACCTGTGTCTTATAAAGAAGACAGAGCTGCTCGGGCGTGAAGTACCGCCTCACCCTGTTCAGGACACCGAGTTTACAGGAGGCGGTTAGTTTATTTTATAGCCAATTTTTTTTTTATATTAGTCTATTAAAGTGTCTCCACTCCGCCTGATGTGTGGCCACTACTGCTGTTATGGTGACCTCCACTATGGCGGCTGAAAATAGGGTTAGGGGAAGGAAATGAGGGAGGTGTGAAAAAGGGGAAAGGGGGAAGTTGTGCCTCCGGCGCTCTCATTCACCGAACGAAACGCAGTAGTATGGATACTACTACTCTTACGTCGATCTTCTATGAGAGTGTTGTACTTCCCTTGACGATCCGGCCCATTCATGCTGAAACCAGCTTGGATCTACTACCGTATTTTTTTTATAAAACAGAACAAACAAACATAACGGGAAGACGCACTCCCGTATTACTATTTTGTTACTTCAATATTGATGCTAAAAATCTATCCAGAGTTACTGTTACACGTTACAAATTGTAGTAATCATTTACCAAATCTTATAACTGACTAGCTGCGCCTCACAGCTTCGCCCGAGCTTAAAATATGTTTTTTATCCCTTAAGAACCAGACCGATTTTTGGGAAAAAGTAGCCTATGTCCGTCCCTGGCACCGAATTTAACTATAATACCAATTTTCATAGAAATCGGTAGGATTAATATTATATATTATTTGCTTTGCGACCCTGACTCTGTTGTCATCACCTATTGTAAATTATTCTATTGTGTTCCTGATTATATTCCAGGCCTATTTTGGACATCATTTATAATGGCTACCATAGAAAGAAAGATTTTAACTATTATATCTTTGCTCGAATTAAGCCTTAACTTTAAGCTAGAGAATTATTTCTCTCGCTAAAATTTAAATTAAAGTCGCAAGAGTCAGGCTATGTATGTACCTTTACTTATTTGCCTGAATGCCGAAGTCAAAGAGGGTAATGTTTTTCGAGCTTATGTATGTGTATCTATTTCTTTGGCATACTCTACAGCCTAACTGACTCAATGGATTTTAATATATGGGCTGTCTTTAGATTAGTATTAATTGTGACATAGGGTATATCATATTCCAATGCTCAAGCAAAAAAAATGGGTTTCATTCTTTTCGGTTTTTTTAGGTAAACGGGCTTTTTTTGCTTGTTTATTGTGTTCTAGCAAAATTACTCCGCTCGGCTTGACGGTAAGCAGTTAATAGTTTAGAAGTATAGACATCCTTTTGGAAGACATCACGACAATCTTCGGGTATAGTATGAATAGTATGAATAGTGTATTGCCTGCGTCACTTTGCATGCTACTTGAAACTGTAACTTACAAAAATTGTAATAACCTGGCGATTAAAAAGAGTGGCCTGAGTTTCTTGCCAGTTCTTCTCATGGCTCTACTTCGTCAGCGAACTGGCTGTAGGTTAATTTGCTGACATTTTGTAAACTTTGACGTTCATAAGTGTTAATTTAATTAACCTAAATGAATAAACATATATTTCATTTCATTTCATTTCAATATGATAAATTTATAAGACTTACGCCTCACTTAAAACTCTCGGGATCAAAATTAGAAGGAAAAAAATGCACTGGTAAAGAGTTTCAGACTTTGTGTCGCTGGAGATTATACAACATACATAGAATACTACTACTTACATGTAGAATCTAACATAACAAGAAGTATTTATGATTTTCTTTTGTTACATCTTTGATAGCATTAAAATAGATGTACAGACACCTAATACTTATTTATATATTTCATCTTGTATTGTATAAGAATTTCTTCGTAAAATAATTAATATTTTTGAGACATCGCGACAAAACTAATGGGATGTCAGAACCCGGCTCTTGAAAAGAAATGTATGGCAATTAAGTGTTTTTCGGCTGTGAGTTATTACTAGTTCGGCTTTCAATGAAAAACTATTACATTTAAGTCGCTACAAGTTCAGGGGCAAAAATATTTTATATCACTTCTATGTTGATGTTTTTTTTTAGACAACTTTGGTGGCAAACAAGCGTAGGACCCATAATGGTAAGTGATGAAATAGCTATGTTTTCTAAGCATTGAACAAATAATGGTTAACACAACCAAGCCGTTGAAAAGAAGGAGATGAGGGAAGAGAAGGGAAAAGATAGGATCAAAGGGTTAACTGAGACCGGCGCTCTTAATTACTGAACAAAATGTATTAGTATGTGTAAACTAATACTTTACATCAATGTTCTTTTTTGTTATTGTCCATGGCCCAGCTGATGGTAAGTGGTAACTGTCGCTCATGGACGAATCAGAGTCTCCCGCAATACTTCTGCAATGCCAGGGACTCTGCGAAGCCGCTGCCTACCGTGAAGGGAGTGGGGTAGGTGAAGGGATTGAGGGAGGTAAGGAAAAGGAAAGGAGGAAAATTTAGTCTCCGGCGCTCTCACTCACCGAACGAAACGCAATAGTACGGATATTACTACTCATACGTCGATCTTCTATGAGAGAGTAGTACTTCCCCGGTCGATCCGGCCCATTCATGCTGAATGCATGTTTTAATAATAATAATAATAATAATATTCTACCACATTCACACAGCGCCATCTAGCCCCAAATTAAGCAATTATATTTGCTTGTGTTATGGGTACTAAACAACTGATAAACTACTTATATACATTTTTTTTTTGTAAATACATACATATTATAGATAAATTACACCCAGACACAGAACAAACAATCATGCTCATCACACAAAGGTTTGTCCTGGGTGGGAATCGAACCCACGACCTCCGGCTTAGCAGTCAGGGTCACTAACCACTAGACCAACAGGCCAGTCAAATGCTATTCATCTCTAATAAAACACATACTCAATATGTATAACGCAGTATGTATAGATTTCTAAACTAATAAATCGCTGATATTATCTACATTTATTGATGATAAGAAATGCTATTCTTTTTGTTCAGACAAAGTATTGTAGTACAAACTATAGACATAATGTCTTTCTTCAGATAATACTACAACGCCCGCCCGCTTCGCTTCGGTTCTAAAAGTTTTAAGCATACAGTAAATATCCTTGCATTAATGTGGTAAATATCCTTGCATTCAGATTTTCAAAGGCGTTTAAATATTGAAATTCTGAAAATGAAAAACATAATAAAATATAGCCTTTGTTACCCTCTTCATTTTATTGATTTCTAAAGGTGCAAGAATTTTTTAAATCGGTAACGTAAATTTTTAGTTAAATCGTTGCAAACAAACACACAAAAAATCTAATCTTTACTCTTTATGTTAGTTAGATAAAGTAATCATTTTGGAACAATTTTTATTAGAATGATAGTCCGGTTCTTGAGGAAGGTTAAAGGCTATATAACATTACGGTACGAGCGACGGGAGCGAAGCAGTAACCTAAGATGTACTCTAGAGTATATTATATAGTATTACTTCATGTCTATCCTATCAGAAAAAGTCATAAATATCATCCAAAGTAATAGACTTCCAATCGAAACATTTGGCTCCCGGGAGAAATCTATGAACTGTGTCTAGAAGCCCTGTGAGGTAGCTTATTGGGTCAAGCAACAGTCTTGGGATCTTGTTCTAATATGTCTGTGCTAATAGGTACAATAATAGGCTATTTGACAACATTCAAAATATACTACTAATTGTTGTCATCCTCAAAGAAAATAGCATAAAAATATATATTTCACTTTATATTGAAGTAAAAAAAGTGTATTTTTTTAAGCATGCGAAATAAATTATGTGTAATTTTAAATTTTCAACATGTGACACGTAAACGGTTTGTCATTGGTTGCAGCTCTGGTGACGTCATACGCAAGTAACACACTTCAACTGCACTGATAAAACCAATGTTTAGATACATTGCGTACTTGGCGTGTGGCGTCACGCATCTTTCTTACTGTTGCCTGTTTCGTGTTGCATAATTTGCTTGCGTTTCGCTAAAACCTTTAAACTAACAGTTGGGTATTTCTTCTGCCTACCCCTACCTATACGTATGTATGTAGGTATTTTGTTATTTACTTCTAAAATATTTTATTCCCAAATAGTATGCTTTTTTATTATTTCATTTTATTATATCCCGTTGCGTCAATATTCAAATTATTTAAATAAATGCCGGGAAATTCGATACCGTTTCACCAAACCGTTTCACCAATACATATTTTTATATCAATATTAAAAACAAAGTACTAAAAAAATGTGCACTGAAACAGGACTACGTATTTGAAATGGACAGGAAATATTTGTCCATTAAAAATTTTATCTGGATTGATGGGTTAATTTGGTAAATATACGTGCCCTGGTTTCAGCAGCGTAAACCTATTTTATTTCAGCTCTGTTGCAAAATCCGCAAAGTTAGCAAAACATCTCATTTAGTAGATCTTCGTTGGCTTCGGTATAAGCAAGGCGGATCACCGAAATTTTTTTTTTTTTTTTAATAAATTTAATATGTAGTTTTTACATAGCATACAGAGTTGATTTAAATTATAACTAAAACCAGTACAACATAATGAAACTAGGTCTAGGATCCTCTTTCCTAAACTAAAAATATTTATTATGCCATAAAATATCGACTTAAAATGACAATACCCATACTGTTGGTTCCCCGTTCTCTTTTATTTTCTTTTTTTTTCTTATTCTCTTCTTCCTCCATGATCGTAGATAGCATAATATATTTTTTTAAATTGTTTCAGCTTTATATAATAGATACATTTACAATAGTACAATAACTCTAAGGGTTACGAATGTCCATAAGAATCGACTATTATTTTCAGCCGAATTGTCTAGACAGAGGCCGAATTCACTTCAAATTCCATTCAAGAATATAATAAAAAAAACATAAAAGGAAAACTGAAACCTAATCGCTTACTACTATCAGTTAACAACTAGAGATATTACTATAAACGCACCAAATGCAGCAAAACACAAGTGTTCCTCGAAACGCACCCGTAGTAATAATATTTTTTGTTAGTGCACCAAACTGGTGCGTTTTGAGGTATACTTTTGATGCGTTTCAATATATATGCGCTTCGAGGAATACTCCAAGAACTATGTCCCCATTGCTATGAGCTATTACACCCATGGGTATTGTTATATAGACTTCATCTGTCGTCTACCAAGAGTCTATGTAAATATACCCCGGCTTAGATAGGAAAGCAGGTGAAGTTCTAAGTCGACAGAATAACCCAATTGGTAAAATTCATTACATCCCATATAAACCATTAGTATATAATAATTATTGCAATACTATATAACATAATATGTCCAGCGTTGCCCGACTGCCAAAGTCAAGAAGGGTAATGTTTTTCATGCATATGTATGTATGTCTATTTCTTTAGCACTACAGCCTAAATGGCTTGACGGATATTAACATATGAGGTGTCATTAGATTCGTATTGATTGTGGCAGTGACATAAAATTCAATGTAGCGTCGACACGAAAAAGAAAACAGGTTTTTACAATGCCAGGTTTCCTCACTCTTTTTTATTGCCAGATTATTATATTTTTAAAGGTTTATAATTGAAAGCTAGGCAGGTAAAACAGTTTACTACATATGACAAAAGATAAGATTACACATTTAATTTTCTTCCACAAAAAAAATATAAAAGGAAACCGCGTTTTATACAGGCCGCCTTAACAAGCACATTGCTACAAAAAGATATAAAAAGGCAGCATGTGAAATGCGACATAGTTTTGCTATATGAAATATACATATTTTAAATTAATAGAAAAGCAACATTAAAGCTGCGACCTTCTTTAAACTTAGACTTCATTCGTTGTTTAGAGTAGATTGGTGAAACAAGGTGGACCGACGACCTTATAAGGGTGGCGGGCAACCGATGGATGAGGGCGGCGAACGACCGGCCATGGTGGCAAAAATTGGGGGAGGCCTATGTCCAGCAGTGGAGGTCTTTTGGCTGATATGATATATGATGGTGAAACAACCCCGTTCCTCAAAATATCGTAGTCAATCAATCTGATATTTGTCATTATTATTTTAGCCGTATGAGGTTTAATAGATAACTAATATCATAGCCTTCCTTCTCCGATTTCCAAATGGACTAATCCCAGCCAGCAGCCGTTTTCTGACCGCCAATTTATTATTATCGTCTGTTTATCTTATTCATGGACATCCTACCGTGTACTTTTAAACGCAATGGTTTGTTTTATTATAGGTCACCTTTTTATAGTATTGATGGATGTCTAACTTTCAAACGCAGTGTTTTTTTTTTTACATCAGCACCAGAAACAAAGACCACTATATTTTAGCTCCTTATTTGTTACAAGCATTTTACCTGTCATCAGGTGGGTACTGTTCCTTCATCTGACCAATTAATAATCATTAAATTCAATAAATATAAAAGTCTTGGTCCATGTATTTATCCTATAATAAAATAAAACTGTAGTCCTTCCCAATCCTTGTAAAGGGACAGTCTAGAAACTTCGTAAGTTAGTGTTTTGTTTTTATTGTTTTATTCTAAAAGTGAGTCAATAATAAATAAATTATTACCTTTGTTGTAAATTATTAAATTTGTCATTGTTATATTTTTTTTGTATTTATTATTAATTTACTGTTACGTACTTACTGCTTTATTTTTATAATTTTAGATAAATAAACGGCAACTTTATTTTTGTTTATTGTAATTGTTCTATTTGTTGTTTTGATTTGTTCCTCATTAAGATACTGCTATTAATAACTAAATTTGAGATAGAGCCACAATGAGAGTACTATTGGTCATAATCTTTATTTCGTAATAAACAAAATTTAAAAATCTAACATGACAATAGTGAAAAACAATTAAAATTACGTTCAAAAATGATAAAAAACACATGTTTTCTTCGAGACGTCATTTCGCTAATGTATCTTTGCTTCAAAACATAGCAATAATGTCAAAACTTCAAAATACACCAACAATTTTCACGTTGTCACGTCACCGTTTTTCATATTATACCACGAAAAAATATTTCTTTTATACACCAAAATATTTACCTACCACTCAAGAAAAATCTATTAAATTTCGAGCTTATATATACAAAAAAATACAAAATTAGAAGGAAAATTTCCGTTATTTTTACACTATAATAGCACTTACCGACAGCCAGGGAAATGGCGATTATGACAGCAAAAAGAACGTTGTATTTGACCATTGTTTCGACACTGGAGCGCGCGGTTTAGAAGGGCATGACGTCCGTACCGCGCGGGTGCCCTACGCGTTATGAAGAGAGGGGGGCTTGCTATAGCCCGGGGACTCACTACACACAAGCTGCGAGGTCGGAAAACTCGCGGAAATACAATAATGAAAAAGATTCTCCCTGGAGTATAGTTTGAAAAGTATATTTTGTATATTAAGCAAATAAAGTGACTTCATTTTGCTTGATTTCAAGCAATCATTAGAGTGAGAGTGGTGGTTGCTAATGCAAATTGGTACCATGGGCTGCATTATGAAAATTAGGAGTTTTTCACGGTTCTTGAAAAAACAACGATATAGACAGTTCAATGACATATCTGATAATTTACTGATACTGTTACAGATTTACTGATTTAATGGCAAAAATAAATATAAAAATTATGATTTTACTTAGTAATTAAATTATAATGAGATGTATGTATTTTTATATTTTTAACGTTCTTTATATAAGAATCATTATTAGATATTATCTCATATTTCTCATCAGGTATGTAAATTCTATTCATTATTCTAATAAACGTTTGCAATAATATATATTTGAAACTTTGCTAAACCGAGGTAAAATAGTATAATTTTGGAGTGCATTTATTTAGCTTCTATTACGATTAGTGTCTTAAATTTTATTTCTTTCTATTTAATATGATTCTTAAATATTTCTTTTCTATATGTACTAATTACACATTAATTGTATTTCTGTTAAGTTCTCCAACGATACAGATCTCGACCCGTAGCGCAAAATTTATTTGCCAACAGTTGGCAATATTTTCCTTACCGTACGTATCATTCACGCGCACCCATCACGTAGTAGGCAGTATTCTACGTGCTCAGGACTTGGTGTCCTTTGGATCTCGATAATTGAGTCCCTTCATTATACCATTATTATCTTCATAACATAATTAGTTTTCCAAATTTCGATCGCTTTACAAACTTATGTAATTATGAATTTCACTGCTATGTTGCTCTTATATGAACATCTGTAAGGTTAAGGTGATGCTTTCGGTGTACTACTAGAGTCATGGGTTCGATTGCTGTGGAAACGAACGTCGATAATCTTTGTGTCCGTTTTTTGAACCCAAGTTAATTTTTTTCTTTTATTTAAGAAATCGAATAAGAAAGATTAGTAAATTTTTTCGCTACACATTTCTTAAAATCATATTGCACATGCACCACAATGAGTGGTTTAAGGTACACGAAAAGAGTTTGTAGAAGAATCTGGAACGGTAGTAGATCCACGCTGATTTCATTATGAATGGGCCGGATCGTCCGGGGAAGTACTACCCTCTCATAGAAGATCGACTTAAGAGTAGTAGTATCCGTACTACTGCGTTTCGTTCGGTGAGTGAGAGCGCCGGAGGCCCAGTTTCCCCCCTTTTCTCTTTCCTCAGCTCCCTCATTCCCTTCCCCTAACCACATTCCCAGCCGCCATAGTGGAGACCACCATACCAGCAGTTTAAGATGATGGCTTTTAGTATAGTGGCCGCCACTTCTGGATTCCACTAACTGATTACCATCAGGCGGCGTGGAGTCACTTTGGTAGGCTATAATATAAAAAAAAACTGGAGAAGGCTTTTTTTAGCCAATGCTATCACATTGCTAGGCATAGTTAGGAGTGGGACCGCATAGGCTAAAAGAAATGCCATCAAAAATTGTAATCCTATGTATTTATATGGGGATTACAAAGTTATTTATGCAGTTAGTGTATCTAAAAAACTAACCTGAAAATGCAAAATATTTTAGTTTGCCATTGATATACACTAAACACTAATTGTAATTTACATTTGGAGCTTCTACGTTTGCTAGAAGTACCTTAGAGTTTTGATGATCATCATGATCAGTCAGTCAGTGAGTGAAAAAATTACGAATTTTGACTAGTTTTAATTCTTAAACAAGCTGCTGGTTAAAATTGAAAGAAATTTGAAATATAATGTGTTTATAGAATGTCTGCTTGGTACCTAACTGAAAATTCAGGCTTCTACTCTTATCCACAACGAAGTTATAAGGGGTCGAAAATGACTCAAATTGCTTCGAGAAAAGGATGGTACGCCCGTGCTGGGTTTTTTTTGCTCGACTTAGCGGGAGCAGGGCAGACTGCCGTGCCTCCAGATGTTTAACAGCGCATCTAGTGTTTACTCGGAGAACAAAATTTTCTCACACAGTTTTCTGTCACTAGTGTCCGGTTAAAAACCGGTAAAACGTTTTTAATGATTTATAAAAATAAACGATAAATAAATCCTAAAGGAATACACATTAAACAGAATTGCGCCAGCGGAGTATATGAAGCTTAAAACCGCCGAGCCTTAAGAAAGGCCATAGTTTCAAGATAGCGACCTTTAACAGTTAATAGAATCACCGGGAAGGGACGATAATGTGTGCTTTTTATTTTATGTAGCATAGAGGTAATTTTATGAACTGAAAATATGTAAGAGCCTTTTAAGAGCGAAAAAAAACTTTCACATGCTATCGGGACAATCCCACATGCCCATCACTGTAACTCCTGTAGGCCAGGATTTACAGTAAAAAATCCAGACGAACACCAAACTTTGACACTCGGGAGATCTGGGAACTGCTAAACCCAATTGGACCCAGACGTCTCCCAGCGCGATCGATTGAGAAACGAAGAAATCCGCAGGGGAACTAAAATAACTGATGTGGCTCGGAGAGCTGCTTCTCCTAAGTGGCAATGGGCTGGACACATAACTCGCAGGACTGACAGACGTTTGGGCAGAAAGGTTCTGGATTGGTAAACACGAACCGGCAGACACAGCGTGGGCAGACCCCTCACAAGGTGGACCGACGACCCTATAAGGGTGACGGGCAATCGATGGATGAGGGTGGCGAACGACCGGCCACGGTGGCAAAAATTGGGAAAGGCCTATGTCCAGCAGTGGACGTCTTTTGGCTGATATGATGATGATGTAGAAAAGGGAAAGTCCGAGATAAAGTATTTTGAACAAGATTTATATTAAGAGACCTATGTGAATTATAACTGATTCCAGTAACATGTATGGCAGAACCTCTAAAACGCACGGAAATTCAGCCTAATCAACACAAAATCCTCTTAACATACTGGTCCTGGTGTAACTCGTAAACTATTTAACTAACAAAGACGCGGTCACATTATGTAGGCTGGCAGTCATAGTTGGCGGTTGGCCCTTAGTATGGTCACAGTATGATAATGCACCTACCAGTAGTCCGACTCCTTTGTTGTTGATTACATGCCGCCAATGCGTATACCTACACACAGAAACTCAGTAAAGGGTCAGGGTTGTCACAACAAAAACTACTTAAATATTTTACATAACTTTTAATTAGAAATAACGAAGGTATATACTCATATACGTAATAAACAAAATTATACTCATATACGTAATATACAAAATTATAAATGCGTAACCAATAAATATTTTCTACTTATTTTATTTTTAGATGTTTTTAGAGTTCTGTTGTTAAATTTTACTATATAGTGAATTCTTATGCGAATATACATCTATATTCAGGACTACAAGGTATCAGGACACTTGCGCGAATAGACATCTGCGCGAAAGGCACTTGTGCGAATCATCATTTGCGCGAAAGACTTTTGCGCGAGTGGATATTTGCGCGAACAGACAAATGTCTGTAGAAATATGTACAAAACAGCAAAGTTTCGCGCATGTCAAATGTCAATTTCAAAATTGACATCTGGGTACCTATCCCAGCGATGACCAAACACGAATCATGAGTCAAATATAAAATAAGCAGTCAGATATCGATTTTGAAGGAAATCGGTTCAATAACAACAAAATTCAAAATGGCGGCTGCTTTTATTAAATTTGACATAAGATTGTATTTGGTCATCGCTGGGATACTCAGATAACGATTTTGAAAGAAATCGGTTCAATAACAGCAAAATATCGCACAAGTGTCTGTTCACGCAAGTGTCCCAAATCCACACTACAACACATTTGCGCGGAAAATATACAATATTTACCTAATTCCTTGCATTATTTTATTTTAATAATAGTAAATATAAAATGCCTAATTCCTTGTATTATTTTTATTCATCGAATAACGAATGAAAGAATTTATTCTTCATTCGAATGATTTTTCTTAGATTATAGGAAATTATTTATTATCTGTGAATAACAAATAAAACAACTTATTATTTCGTCATTCGAATACATTTTGCCCATCTCAACTATTCTCAACACGAGGAGACACGAACAGGATCAGACAGGATCGACGCAGCAACTTCTATTCGCTGGTCCGCGTCGCATTAAATCTAATTAAATAGTAACTTTGTTTGTAATTTTCTAACGTCGAATTCCTAGAATTGGCTTTAATGTACAATTAATCAGTCGACTCGTAAACATTTAATATTACGTCTACATTAGGTTTATGAATTTACTAGTAACTATGAATTTGCGAATAAACTCAAAATAACTTACCGCTCGTCCCGTGGATATCGATGGAATTTTAAATCTTTATTAAACCTTGATGTAGATTTACAGTTAAACACAGAACAAATCTTATAAACCATTATGGACAGTTGGTATTAAACTCGTTACACGTAGTACACCCCTTCAGATTAGAGAACGCAAGCTAAGTGAGATTCGAGCTCGTCGACCCTGCCGCTCGCTTCGCCTTGTCCCATTCATCGTAAGGCTACAAAAATTGTTACTGGAAAAGTGTTATTATACTATTAATCAATATTTATGTGACAAATTCTAATATTTTTATAATTTTATTTTTATTTGACATATCTATTTATTATCATTATTGTAATTTAATTAGACTCTAGGCTACACATTTAATGGAACAGTTAGGACATTGACATTAGATTGTATAACATTTTATGACTAATGACATTTTACTAACCGTATTGCATGCTCTATGGCAGAACATGACTGTGCTATTGTTACCACCCCTAACACCAATGTATTGACTTATGTTCGCAATAAATTAAATTGATTTGATTTGATTTGATCGTTGCCCCGCGCAAGTACATCAGTCGTCTGACTGTTAATAATAATAAGACTGTGGTATGGTATAAACTTCTCTTAGATTATACTAATTTAGTTTATAGATGTGACCGTAATCGTGTTGCTTCCAATAAAAAGGAAGGCGGCGGAGTATTGATAGCGGTTTTGAAAAATCTGGGCTCTTCTCTTGTGACACTAGATATGCTAACCATACCATATATAGAGCATCTACTTGTTCAGTTGCCAAGTATCAATAATACAAAGATACTTATTAGTGCGGCTTATATGCCTCCCAAATCAAATCAAGATATTTATTTAAGTCATTTTAATCAATTGCAATACACTATAGAGAAACATAGTCCAGAAAAATTCTATTTATTTGGTGACTACAATCTACCCGATGCTAAATGGCAGCCGCACAATATTGACAACCAAGCAGCACTGAGCTGTTCTGGTAATAGTTTGTTAATTGAACACATATGTAACTTTATGGATTTATTAGATTCTTTTCAATATAACCATCTCGTTAATCACAATGGCCGCATCTTAGATCTTATAATAAGCAACGACGATTGCGTTATAAATACTCCGTCTTCTATTTTATTACCCATTGATGTCAACCATCCACCTTTCTGTGCTACTATTATTTTCAAATGTCATATAAAAATGATATCACAGGCAAAAATAAACAAGTTTAATTTCTATAAAGCAGCTTACGAACAAATTAACCAAGATCTCTCTCAAATTAATTGGGCGGACGTCTTAAATTATACATCAGCCGAGGAATGCGTAGGCACTTTCTATGATATCATATACGGATCAATAAAACAACATGTGCCACTGTCTCGCCCTAAATCCACAAAGTTTTCTGTGTGGTTTTCAAAAGCACTAATACGTATCTTTAATAATAAGCGTAGGGCATGGATAAAATGGAAAACTTACGGCAACCTGACAGAATATGAGCAATTTTCTTACCTTAGAAGAAGATTTCACATAGAATGTAAGAATCATTACTTTAATTATATGAATAGTGTAGAGACCAACATAAAAAAGAATGTAAAATGTTTGTGGCGTTACGTATCCAATAAAAAAAAAGATGCTGGGATACCTGCTTCTATGTTTTACAAATCTCATAACACTAACGATCCAGAAGTAATCTGTAATTTATTTTCAAACTTTTTTCATTCTGTTTATGAACCTTCAACGTTTGATAGTACTAAATGGCAACCTTCTGTAGCCCATGCAGATAACTGTGATACTATTAACCACATTACTTTTTCCTCAGATCAAGTTCTAAAAGCTTTGAAGCTATTAGACATTACCAAGGGTCCCGGCCCTGATGGGTTGCCACCTTACTTTTTACATAAAATAGCCGATAATGTCTGTGTTCCACTAAAAATCATTTACAATAAATGTATCACTGAAGGTACTTTTCCTAGTGTTTGGAAGAGGGCCAATGTTACGCCGATACATAAAACCGGTTCCAAACACGATATTGAGAACTATCGGCCAATTTCAATCTTGTCCACTTTGTCGAAGCTTTTCGAAAGACTCGTACACAATGCAATCTATCCGATTCTTCACCGCATCATACTGAACCAACAACATGGATTTGTGCAAAAAAGGTCTACCGTTACTAATTTGTTAATTTTCACAGACTATGTATTCAATAATATGGATCAACGGATACAGATAGACGCTATTTACACGGACTTTCGAAAAGCTTTTGACAAGGTGGATCATGAGCTCCTTCTTCGCAAACTTGCATACAACGGCATTCGTGGAGATCTTCTGCGCTGGTTTGCGTCGTATGTGGCAAACAGATCGCAGAGAGTTGTTGTAAGAGGTCACCAATCTGATTCCGTAATTGTTACATCTGGGGTGCCTCAAGGGTCAATTTTGGGACCACTTCTATTTATAATATTCATAAACGATATCGCTAACTGCTTTCTTAATTCAAAATTTTTGTTATACGCCGACGATCTTAAAATTTATCGTACGATTCGTAAACAATCAGATTGTAGCTTACTGCAAGCTGATTTAGATCGCTTTACAGAATATTGCACTAGAAACAAAATTTATCTTAACCTATCTAAATGCATATCTATTACGTTCACCAAAAACAGGAATATTTTTGATAACACCTACAATTTGTCCCAAACAGACCTGAAGAGGGTTTCCTCTGTAAGAGACCTCGGTGTAATTAATACTCGATGAAAAGTTACACCTCGATCAACATATCGAAAAAATTGTCAGCAATGCTTACCGCATGTACGGCTTCGTAATGCGATCCAGCAAAGATTTTAAAAGGACTAGTACTTATATTCATTTGTACAAAGCACTCATCAGGTCCCAATTAGAGTATGCTGTTATGATTTGGAATCCTCTGTATAAGAAATACATAGATAACTTGGAAAGGATACAGTGTAAATTCGTCAAGGCATTGCAATACCGCTGCCGCAATAATTTCATAGCCGAAACAAATATTATGAGTAACACTAAATTACCTGATTTACAAGCCAGACGCCTTTTTCTAGAGACAATGTTCATATATGACTTATGTAATAACCGATACGATTGCTTAGATTTGACGAGTAAATTATGTTATATTGTGCCGAGAACTGTGATGAGACGTGAAGTGCGCGGACATAATCTTTTTGCTGTTACATCTTGTCGCACAAATGCTGGCGTCCGCGCACCTCTGCGTCGCATTACAAAAAACTACAACGAACATTTTACCGATTTGGATTTATTCCACTTATCTGCTGGTCAGTTCCGAATACTTTTAATTAATGAAATTAATAACTTGTAGTCTACTATAACTTTATTTGTTTTCATGTTTACTTAGATTGTAATTTTCTTATTTATAAAGACAGTAATGATTCACTCAAGCTCAGTTCTTGCTTTTACAAATCAATTATGTAAAATACGTGGAAAACGTTGTGGGTTTCACATATACCAAAATATTGTTAACTATACCTACTTTTATCAATGTGTGTGTGTAACTGTTTGTTTTTCCTGAAATAAATAAATAAATAAATAAATAAATAATTATCTAACTAACAGGTATATATATATAAAAATAATAGTCATTTAGGCAGGCTTATATAAAAATACCAC
Organism: Parascotia fuliginaria; assembly: GCA_963082885.1. Classification (NCBI taxonomy): domain Eukaryota; kingdom Metazoa; phylum Arthropoda; class Insecta; order Lepidoptera; family Erebidae; genus Parascotia; species Parascotia fuliginaria. The sequence goes on along the minus strand of OY720193.1, from coordinate 11,009,326 downwards.
GTATGGCGTGTTAAATAAGTATATTTTTTTATTTTACTGAACTAAGTTTATCTCTCGCATTAGCGAAGTATCTCCTAAAACTTATGACACTATATACAAAAGCACACATATACATCTTAAGCGGGCTAAATATATCAAATAGATCTATTATTTTTCTGACTTCATAAAATACATTATAATAATAATAATAATATAATAATACCACAACAACCACACAACGCCATCTAGACCCAAAGTAAGCATATATTAATAGCTTGTGATATGGGTTCTAGAATGCGGATAAACATACTTATATACTTTTTTTTTGTAAATACATACTTATTTATATTTTACATAGAAACACCCAGACCAATGCAAATAACATTAAGTTCAGGAGTCAGAGAATAAATAAAATGTATTAGTTTAACCCATATCTTTTGGTAAGCGTTATTTTTTTTTACATTGTCATTTATAGTGTCAATAAAGATTTTATTTATTATTTATTGCCCGACTGACGCAGCCAAAGAGGGTAATGTTTTTCGAGCGTCACCATCATACTAGCCCGTTATTATTCTACTGCTGCGAAAAGCCTCTTGTCGTATAGAGAAGACAAAAGCATTGATGGCTACGCTTGCTGAAAGCGGGTAAGCGTCCCCAGACTATTTTTCTATAAGTTCAAATTTTCTCACAATATCTTTCTTCGCCGTAAGCCAGTTATTACTGGCTAAGAAAATAGCTATGATCTATGGAAAATAGGAAATGTCTTCTTTTTCCACCATAGTGCTCATGCTCGTGTTATGTAACGACATCTATCGCAGACTGATAAAACTATTTAAGTTCCTAAACCCGTCGCTAGATGTCACTTATCGATTTAAATTTGAGATGTCGTTGCGTTCAGATAGCCAGTCTCGGCATCGCACGCAAACTTATGCATTTATTAGACCTATAAATTTTCCGGCAACTCTCTTAAAATTCGTTAATTAAGTAAGAGGAAGTAAGCGGTGAAACAGTACAGCAACTTTAAGATTATAGTACTTAACTTTAAGCATTTAGCTGTTACTATGTAAGCCTTATGCCCAATATTCAAACTAGTATTAGTAGGTGTTTAGGTCGCTGATCATTTCAGGCCAGCGAGCGATGGAGCTATATGCGTAAATGCTTCTTCTCTTTACAAAAAAAAGAGTGTCCATGGCCAGGTGTTCGTTGATGATGTTCTTCACTGTTAATTTTAGCTAATAGGAGTCACAGTAAAGGGTTATGATAGTTTAGTAAGAGAACACCTGTCTCAAAATAAAACATACTACTCAGGTCTAATTTCTCCCTTTTCTTTTTCCCCCATTTCCCTCAATTTCTTTTTTCACCGTAGGCAGCGGCTTCGTTTAGTCCTTGGCATTGCAAGAGCAATGCTAGGGACTCTGAGTCATCTATGAGCGATAGTTACCATCACGTGGGCTGTTTGCTTGTCTGCCACTATCGGCAAGAAAAAAAAACTTCAAAAGCACGTGGAATTTATTAATAATAATCTACACTATTGGGTAATAACAGGTATCAAGTAGATAGCAGTTGTCGTTCTTGGCCGACATAAGAATGTAGCCGTCTTCGCCCCACGCCTCGCTCCAGGAGTTCTTCACCAGCCAGTATTCCTCGTCGTCCCGGACGCCGTAGCCGACCACAGTTACAGCGTGATTAGGATATGCATCCGAATCCTCACTAAACAGAAAAAGTAGATTTTGTGTATTTACTGATGTATTCTTCGTAAAAATAAAAGGTTGTATGTAACTCTGGTAATTTTTATTGCTGTTCTAACAACTTTCAACTTATTAGTAAGTAGGGTAATTCAATTACTGGTGTTACTACTAATAGTAAGATTGGTAGTAACAGGGGCAAAAAAGGGCAACGTTAATATTAATTATTAAAATATCTACATAATTTTGATCTTTTAGGGGATGCCATCTCTTGCAGAACGACATTACTATTTTATTTCCTAATATTTCACCAGATGTCGCTAGACGTAACGCAACCTAAGGTTAACGAATTAAAATTGCTTGTTACGTATTTTTTTTTTTGCAGCCACAGTGTTTTCCTGTAAAAGAGCTACAGCATTATTTTAATTTTTTTTCACATTCTTGTATCAAGTGTCCTTTCTGCCATACATATCTTATTCTCTATTTAATTTTCTTAAACTTTAATAATGAGGGTTTTCTAAAATGGCACCCACGAGATGGCAGCGCTGAGGCGTCAGGTCCAGGCACCTGTCAACGCGGTTTCAATCAACCAATCAACCGTGAACGATTCTATCGATTTCAAAATAAGAATGAACTTTGATTTTGAGATTTTGTGAATCCAAGACCTTTTAGGTAAAAGGTCTTAGATTCATAAAATCTCAATAATAAGCGGTAACTGCTTACCATCAGGCGTGCCGTTTGATTGTTTATCATCTTAGTCGTAAAAAAAGGGTTAGAGGAACTTTTGATTGAAGAAATCACTTATGACAAGATCTGGCAAAAAGAATCATCAATAACTTAAAATAGAAAGAGCTGAAAGGAGGGAGGAGAGGTGTTTGCTCAGCTATGGGACACGACGGCCATAAAGCGATAATATAAATTGTCAAATTTATATTATCGTCTTAAGCCCGTCCACTCGATTTATCACGTTTCATCAGGTCAGCTTACCTCCAGGCACAATCAACAAGAGACTGCTCGCTGAGATCCAGTAGCCTGCCGCCATTGATCCTGGCGAGAGCGCCCTCGACTGCAGCAGTAGTGGCAAAGGACCAGCATGAGCCACAACTGCCTTGACCTAAACATGGACACGACTATTAAATCCTGGTGAAGAGTCTTGTAGTTCGTGAGTTTGATATAGGCATAGGAAAAACAGACGTTTGTTATTTCTGCCTTGTAAAAAGCAGTTCCTATTTGCTATTTATGTATTTAAAATTTAACTAATGAATTCATTTGACTGAGGCATACTAGACTATCTGACTTCTGTGAGGCATTCGACAACGTTTCTCACGTAATACTAAAACAAAATAAACAGGTTTCATAGCGCCGCGTTATATATCGTACAATAGTTGACCACACACAAAGAAACATTGTGAAAACTATATTGACGGATGTAAACTTGATCAAATGAAAATACATAGCTTAGACCGTTAGATTCAATGTACGTCCTTTAAAATATTTATTAGTGTATGTACAGTAAGATCTGTGCTGCTGTAGTACTTATACCTACTACTACCAAAAATATTAAATACGATTTCTGAAATGGTAAATAATAAATATATTAAGTACTAGCTGTTGCCCGCGACTTCGTTCGCGTGAAAATTCAGATGGGTGCCTCTATGAGAATATTGCGTGCCTGATTTTATGGCAATCGTACATTGTATCAGTATTATCCGTCTCTATGGCGAATCCAGTTTAAACCCGCTGCCGCTAAAACTGACATACCACTTTCACACAAACTTGCGACTCTTATTTGCCCATTTAATAAGGGGGGTTGCTGAATAATAAAAAAAGAGTATTTTCTAGTAATTTGGTAATCCTACTATAAAAACTATAGAAATTTCATACAAACTTTGCCACCCCTATAAACCCCTCACTTTCCTCTCATTTTCCCCTCATTCACCCCTCACTTAACCCTCACTCCCCCTCACTTCCCCTCACTTCCCCCTCACTTCCCTCTCACTGCCCCCTCACTTCTCCCTCAATTCCCCCTCACTTCCTTCTCACTTCCCCGTTTCTTCTCCGTCACTCTCACTTTCCTCTTACTTTCCTCTAACATTCCCCTCACTTTCCCCTCACTTCTCCCTGGCTTTCCCCTAACTCCCCTCTGACTTCTTCCTGACATGACAGATATATGGTCAGTTGGCTTCAAGACAACAACCTTCTTATTAATATAGAAAAAACCAATTTGCTATTCAGAAATAGATCTAAACCTGACATAAACATAAACGTAAATTATGATGAAAATAAAATCAATGAAGTAGAAAGTGACAAGGTTTCTAGGCCTAAATATAGATCATAATTTGAATTGGAAAGCACATGTGGCATCTGTCTGCTTGAAATTAAATAGTTACTCCTACACGCTTCATAACCTTGCTAAAACAGTACACTTTTCCACTGTCTAACTGCCTACCATGCATTTGTAGCATCTGCCCTGAGGTATGGCATAATATATTGGGGCAACTCTACAGATTGGGAATCTGCTTTCATAGCCCAAAAGAAGTGTGTGCGAGCAATCTGCAAACTTAAAAGAACAGATAGTTGTCAACCCTATTTTAATAAACTGAAACGCTACCCTGCGTATATATTTTTGAGGTGGCGGTGTTTGTAAAAACAAACTTTAAAAAGTTTGAAACTATGAGAAGCGCTCGATACAAACACAAAATTCAGTCTACTAACTGTAAATCAACACTAATGAATTTAAGTGTACTGTGTATGACATCCAAGGTTTACAATACGCTTCCAATTTGTATTGCTGAAATCGACAACCTGTATCTATTTAAACACAAGCTCAAGGAATTTTTAACAGAAAAAGTGTTTTATAGTGTCAAAGAATATTTAGACGGTAACCCCTATGGACAATAATTTGAAACACAAGACATTCGCTTTTTTTTTAAGAATTTTGTTTTTGACATTAATATAATTGTGCTTTTCAAATGATATACTTTTTTTAGATTTATGACATGTAATTAAAGTTATAATTAGTGAATAAACTTATAAAATAAGAAATATTGCATGCTAATTGGCTGAATATGGAAGCACTAAACACTTTTGTAACACCTCTGTACCCTACCTATATTCGCAATAAATGATTATGATTATGATTATTATGATTATGACTTTCCCCTCACTTCTCCCGCATTTTCCCCACACTTCCTCTTCACTTCCCCCTCACTTCCCCATCACTTTCCTCTCACTCCCCCATCACTTCCCTCTCACTTTCCCCTCCCTTCCTCCTTCTCCTCAATTCCATCTTTTCCTCCCTCCTTTCCCTCCCTTCCCCTCCCTGTAAATTTCAAGTCGCTAACTTCAAAAGCTAAAGATCTTTGTATAGAATATTTCATCCCTAATTTCACCCCTCTAAATCCACCCCTGTTAAAATAAAATTATAAGCATATTTTTTATTTAAATAGAAGTATTCCAAAACCAAATTTAAAAATTGTATGTTAAACAATGAAGAAGATTCATACAATTGATTTCATCCCTTTTCACACACACTTAGGAATTAAATTTTAAAAAACCCTTTTTTAGTACAACCTCTAGAAATTTAACAACAAACACATCCTCCAAATTTCAAGTCACTACGACCAGCAGTTTAGGCTGTGCGTTGTCTGTTAGTCAGTCAGTCAGTCAGGACAAAGCCTTATATAATATGTATGGGTGTATGGATGTATGGATTAGACGTATAGCCATCGGGGATCAAAGCATACAGGCTGCTAGGAATGCTAACACGTGATAGAGCCACATAAAGCTGACCGTGCGAAAAACAGCTAATACTTAGATCCACGCCCACAACTTTTAGTGGTGTCTGACCTTGGGCTTTATTAATTGTCATCGCGAAACATAGGCTCACTGGAAACTGGACTCATTTAAAACTAAACGCAAGATTGTTTAGAATGAGAGGAATCCGAAAAAAAAAACGCTATCAGCTATTCCGTAACCTGTTAAAGTCTCTGTTTCTATCAGAAAATGTTCGACGTGATTCTTTAAATTGGCATAACTTTTTTATTTATGAACCGATTGACATGAAACAAACACTAAATGTTAAGTGAAGCTTACCACAATGTATTAGTGAAAACCATATCTAAATCGGATAAGCCGTTTCTGAGATTAGCGTGAACAAACGCACAGACAAACAGACAAACAGACAAACTGACAAACAGACAAACAGACAAACAGACAAAAATTGTAACAATCATTGTTTTGGATTCTATTTGCGTTGATAAAGGCCCCTATAATTTTTTTTCTCATATATCTTCCATGTACAGACAGCGATCGGTTACATTTTTATTATATGTATAGATGTCACATATAAACCTTATATGAATGAGCTTAAAGCACACTACTTAAAAATTATCTAGATGTACAAAATGGTAAAATAACATAATCTACCCATTGATTTATTTGAAGCGAACTCCTGCTCATATAAATCTGTGGTTTAAACGATTGGCTTAACTGTACTTACTTAACTCAAATGTTATATATCTTGGATAATAAATTAAAAATTAAAAAGTGTATTTTTGTTTCCATCTTACTTTTAACAGCCGTAACAGCACCTTCTATTCTGAGATCATAATCTTTAGGTAGTTTCGCCGCCTTATCATCTATCTCTGCCTCCGTATAAGGGAATGGTTGTAGTTCAGGTACAGTATGCTTCGACACGTAGGTGCCAGTTAACAATCGTAATTCTTCTTTGGTTTTGTCAGAGAATTCATTTAACTCAAGTTTGAAACCTAGATTCTTGCGATTATGGTCGTGGATCATTCTGAAATTTAGAACATTGAATAACGATTAAGTGCTGGGTAGTACCTAGTAGGGTAAGATGTCTGTGTCAATGCAGCTACAAAGCACTATCTTCATTTACCACATTACATAGTGAATTTATTAAGTTACAATACATATAAAAATGTGAATATATTATTCAAAAATGACAATATTTTAATTTCATAATGCATTATTTTTTCTTTCATGTTGCAAAAATTAACAATCAAAAGAAAAAGTAATGTCATATAATTATGTAGCTATGAAGAAAAGAAAAGCTGTAAAAAAATACGACACTGTAGGCATTATGTGTGATATGCATACCCAAGTTTTGCTATTTGCTATTATTTTCGATGACGATGACTTTTGGTATATTCCTAACACAATTCCAAAGATTTGATGTATTTTGTCTTAAAAGTTACGTTAGTCTTTTAACAAAATATATATTTAATTATTTAGAACTAAAGGATAATTCAAATCCAGATACTTAACCTCCAGTTCTTCTCAAAGATCTTCTTTCTCATCTGCCTCTCTTTCTCACGATAATTCTTGTTGTGGTGATTAGCATAGCTCTCGAAAGCAATTCCCACTTCCCGGACGATGTCAGGGTGTAGCATTTGTATGTCTGTTTTAAAGTCTTTTCCTAGTTCTACAGTACATACATCCTCTGAAAAAAAAAACATTTTTAAATCACATTTGTACTGTTCAAGACTTGATGGTTGATTGTTTAGTAATTTTTATTTTTGTTTGGTGTTTTGGTTGCGAATGTTAAAAATGTAACTCAGACCAAAATTCTAATTTATAATTATCTGGCGATTAAAAGGATTAGCCTGAGTTTCTTGCCAGTTCGTCATGGCCCTACCCTTCGTCAGCGAACTGGCTGTAGGTTAATTGGCTGACATTTTGTAATTTTCCTCATGGGTGTTGTAACAGCGAATTAAGAGACTTTCGTACTAAGCACATTACTTCGATCACCAAGTATGGTGACTATCGCCAATATCTCTCTCATTAGGAAGAGGCCTGTGTCTTCCCGATGTTAATTAATAATATAAAACCTTCTCATATTAAAATACAGAAGGCATGAGCATTAATCACCACTCTTGCTCAAGGCAGATTGGCAATTTAAGTCCAGGTTTCTTCATGATGTTTTTCTTCACCGACAGTCAGAAATGTCCCAGATAAACTTAGAAAGTATATATGATTTCAAAAATCACATTGGTACTTGCCCGGATTCGAACCCACTACCTCGTGTTTACGAAGCGGGTGCCACCACTGGGCCATTTCGACATTTTGTTGTAAATAGTGAATGGTTTCCTCTTACCGTCAAGAGTCAAATCATCCTCAGATACTGAGCCTTTGAAGTTGTAGAAGTTTTGTATGACATGAGAGTGCACCTCGCCATTCCTCTCGTTGTTCTCCTTCACGATATACCTGATATTAAAACAACAAAATAATTAAGAATTTTAGATTTCTTCAAGTGCAACCCTGCTTACATGTTGGTCGTGTGGTTTATGGTCTAGAATTTGAAATAACTCTAATTCTTTGTGTTTACAAAAAGTCTTAAAGAATACCAGTAACGGCCAACAATGTGTGCCACCTACTAGATAATATCATTTACTATGATAATGATGCCAAACACTACCTTTCGTAGAGGCATATGTTCAGTAGAGGGCGTTTTTAGACTGACATTCTATCAAGCCCTGTGTAAAAATATACATTTAACAAGGCACACCCAGATTCGTAACAAATATTTATGATTTACACAAAGTGTTGTCACGTGTGGAGATCGAATAATGATCATTTGGTATAGCTATAATCTATACAATTAAATAAAGCGGAAGAGTTTGTTTGTTTGTACGCGCTAATCTCTAGATCTACCAGTCGGATTTGAAAATTCTTTTTGAGTATAATAGCTCAGTTATCGAGCAAGGTTATAGGCTATGTAACATCACGCTACTGGCGACGAGAGCAGAGCAGTAAGCAAAAACACGGATGAAACCGCGCTTTCAACAGCTTTTATTGTCAAGTAATAATTAGCACTATAGTAAACATACTTACTGCACAGGTATATCGATACCAGCTTCAGTTTTGTACACATATAACGTTATCTCCATAACCATTGCATCACTTTCACCAAAACTAATTTCCTTGCCTGCCCATACGTCAACTACTTTGTCGAAAAGGATCATAGTCTCACCTGTAACATGACATATCCTTAAATGTTTTTCGAGCGTATACATATAATAAAATTGGAGTGTCTGTTTGTAATATTGAAATAACCGTTTTTTACTACAAATTACGAATATTACGGTACATACACCAAAATAACATTTTTTACAATTTTTGTCTGTCTGTCTGTCTGTTTGTTCCGGCTAATCTCTGAAATGGCTGGACTGATTTTGACGGGACTTTTATTGGCAGGTAGCTGATGTATTATGGAGTAACTTAGGCTACATTTATTTTAGAAAAAATCTTTTATTTTAGTAAAATAAAGTAATGTTGATCGACTGTTAGGCGGAACGAAGTTCGCCGGGTCAGCTCGTTGTAACATAATTTTATATCTAATGTAAGTTACATGTGGTGTACAATAAAGCGTATATTCTATTCTATTCTATGTATGTATGTATTTATATATGTATGTATGTATGTATGTGGATATGTATGTCTATTTTTTTGACACGCTCTACAGCCTAAATGGCTTGATGGATTTTAACATATGAGGTGTCATTAGATTCGTATTGATTGTGGGAGTGACATGTATATAAAATTAAAATGTAGCATCACAAAGAAAAAAATGGGTTTATTTCTTTTAAGTTTTTTTAAGCAGGCGGGCATTTTGTTTATTAATATATTTTGCTTATCCCCATGGGAAGTTATTTTATTAAGCTAACAAAAAAAATTGCACTGCGTAATATTCCTTTTGAGGATTATCACTGATCACCCCTGGTTCTCTTTGTTCACGCTAATATTGTGTCTTAGATTGAAAATTCTGGAACGTCGTTCATTTGTGCATACAAATATTTCCTTTGCACGTTTATTTGTTTAATTTTATTTCTTATAGTACCGGAGACAACGGAATGGTCTCTGATTTAGAATATAGTATACCACTCATGTTCTGTCCGTGGATGTCGTACAAAGCGACGAAGAAAATACCAAGTAATGAACCGCAGCGTAATCTGTGTAGGTAATAAATTCCTCATTTCAGTCATCAATTTTAAAAAGTGTATGCCGTAGTGGCCACGCTGCAGTGGACGGTACAGACAGATTATAGTAGACATATATACATACATACATAGCTTCACGACTTTTACCCCGGAAGGGGTAGGCAGAGGTGTTTAACCACCTACTTTTCGCCATTTTTTATTGTAGGTCCCATGTAACAGGGGGCGAGCCTGTTGCCATATATCGGAAACAATTTCAGACTCCGGGCTAATACTGAAAATTATTCAATAGAAAAACCCAATATCACTTTACCTGACCCGGGGATCGAACTCGAGACCTCTGCAGTATCACCGAACCACAGAGGCAATCATTATAGCAGAGCTACTCGTATAGGCGCTTAATTCAATACAAACCGGTGTATGTTAAACTAGACACATCAGGTAAGAAGTCGAGTTGTTCATCGTCGTAAGAACTCGAAGTCATGCAATAAATCTCGGTGTTCATCTTGTCATCTGAAGTTGGTATCACCTAAAAATTACAAGAAAACTGTACTAAATAATTGAGCGAGAAAGTGCGTAAGATTACAAGGATTTTTATTTAACAAAAAAATAAAATTATCTGGCGATTGAAAAGAAGTGGCCTGAGTCTCTTGCCAGTTCTTTTCACGGCTCTAGGTTAATTAGTTGACGTCATGTAATTTTAAGGTTTATAAATAATCATCATATTTTATGATCCCAATGCTTAATGCTAAATGATAAATTTGTCTGCCTCCATCTTTAAATAGTTTATAGCAAAGTCGTTTTTTCCTTCCATCTGCTTTAATACATTTTTTGCTTTCCTTCAGAGAATTTCTTCTAGGTGAGTTACATGTTTATTTCATTTATATAATACAAAAACATACGCTCATATATAGGGGTATCCAGCCAATAAAAGGAAGAATAAAAAAATCATTTTTTAGAAAAAGTCATGCCAATCTTTGGTTTCTGGTGAAATATTATGCAAAACGTCACTTTACGCGACCCGGATTATAAACATACGACCTTTGCGTGGCACTTTGTACATAATTTCACAGAGATTCTATACATAAATATTAAATAAGCCGTATTAAATATATATATAAATAAACCGTCCGTACCGTGATTTCGACTCCTTTATCACCATAATAATACTTCTTCGTGGTACCTGCATAGAAATCGATACGGGAACGATTTTGATCAGCACTGTACCTGTAAGAAGTATTATTAAAATGAATTATCTGTCGCAGCAGCAGCTGAGCAAGCTGGTAACTGTGAGTGTCAATTTATTGCATGAGAATTATGGCAAAATCTTTCATAATTAAGTTATTATTCAAAAATCGTTTAATTTAGGCATATTGAAATAGTGATTCAGCGCTAAACGACCGATTGCATAAAATCGGTATTTAAAAAATAAATTGATTAAATATCGAATATAAAAACTGGCCGTAAATGAACAGAGGGGGATGTAATAAGAATATTATAAGTTGGTCCTTAGTGAGAAGTCGTTTATTTATTATAAATCAAACTTACCATATTTCAAAAGGAGTCTTTAAAGTTGTTTTGAAGTCAAACTTTTCGCCGTTGAAATGATATTCTAATGGCCAAACTATTTCATTTTCATCTTCACCTTAAAATATTAGAAAAGTGTTACGTTATTAACCCTAATACCCTTAAACTCTCAATGGTATGGAGCCGGGCGTAGAATGGACAGGCCTTTTATAAATTAGGCCGCCGCAGACGAATTGATAAAACTGGCGGGTGACCGATAAACGAAAGTGGCTTATGAGTTATGACTGATAAAAGTGGAAATCGTGGAGAAAAGTAAGTTTTAAGTTTATTTGTTTGTTTGTTTGAACGCGCTATCTCAAACTCAAACTCAAAGCATTTATTTCATTTTAATCATAAAGTATGATGCTTATGAAAAGTCAAAATTAAATCAAGTCAGCTAATTAACCTACAGCCAGATCGCTGACGAGGTAGAACTGTAAAAGAACTGGCAAGAAACTCACGCCACGCCTGATAATTACAGTTTTTTGTATGAGTTACAACTTTAAGACATCAATGCAACCAAATAACCATACAAAGTAATTATTACAAATCAACCAATTAATTTAATTACCAAGATTAAAAAAAAGAAGAATTATTTTGTTTTATCTAGTATGGTAGTTTGACGTATTTTAATTAAAATAGTAAATGCATCTCTCGGTCATATTGAACGACAAAGTAATCTCTAGAAGTACCAGTCGGTTTTGAAATTTTTTTGCGCATGATAGCCCAGTTCTCGAGAAAGGTTATATATAGGCTACGTAACATCACGCTATTGGCGACGGGAGCAAGGAAGTAAGCAAAGACGCGAGGGAAACCGCGCTATGTGTGTATAAACCCGCTGAATTTATTGATTTCTGAGGTTAAAAGAATTTTTCAAATCGGTAACATAGATTTTTATTAAATCGTTGCAAACAAACAAACATACAAAAAATCAAATCATTTCCTTTTATAATAGTAGTACCTATATAAGACTAACAAGTTGCAAGTCTGGGAGTATTTATGCTTGAATACCTCCACGTGACACAAAGCTGTGCCCATGGTGAGAGAGCTGCCTTTTTAAAAAAAGACAAACAGAGAAAATAAAAGTATATCTTTACTTACTTATCAACGTGTAGCTCGTTATTGAATAAAAACAAAAAAATAAAACATAAATGGTGAGAAAGAGAACCATTTTGTTAGACTAGAGGAAAAAGAATTGACATAATTATTACTAAAGTTTGCAATTTATAGGACAAAAGTGTTTATAAAGCTTATTGCACACTATATGCATTATATTTAACTAGCTTTCCGCGGCTTCGCGTGCGTCTTTGGTTACTGCTCGGCTCCCGTCGCCAGTAGCGTGATGTTAGCCTATAACCTTCCTCAAGAACTCGGCTATCATATGGAAAAAAATCTAATTCGACTATTAGTTTATTTTGACGCTACGAGATCCACGCTGTTTTCAGCATGAATGGGCCAGATCGTCCGGGGAAGTACTACCCTCTCATAGAAGATCGACTTAAGAGTAGTAGTATCCTTACTACTGCGTTTCGTTCGGTGAGTGAGAGTGCAGGAGGTCCAATTTCTCCCCTTTCCTCTTTCCTCACCTCCCTCATTCCCTTCCTCTAACCCCATTCCCAGCCGCCATAGTGGGACCACCATACCAGCAGTTTAAGACGATAGCTTTTGGTATGGTGGCCACCACTTCTGGATTCCACTGACTGCTTACCATCAGGCGAGGTGGAGGCACTTCGGTAGGCTAATATATAAAAAAAAAAAAAAAATAGTTTCGGAGATTAGCGCGTTCAACCAAACAAAAAAACAAACAAATTCTTCCGCTTTATTTAATAAAGTATAGATAAGTCTAGTAGTTACATGGCAGAATACTTTATTTTATACAGCTTTGGTAGCAAACAAGCATACGACCCACCTAACGATAAGTAGCAAGTGTAACTTAAGCTCGTATTTATAAACGCATCTCAGGTGTTGAGTTAAGTACGCGCACTTGAATCATACCCCTGTCTCTATCTAACAAGGGCCCGAGACCGTAGTTAGTAAGAGACGGTATTAAGTACGCGTACTCAATACCTGAGCTTCGTTTATAAATACTACCCTTAGAGACCGAGATATGTTGTTCAAGCATAAAGAAAGTAATGCTAAAAAATACGTCTAAATTGTTACCGATCGTGAAGAGAGGAGAATTTTCCATTCCCTTCTCTCACAAACAGAGGAAAAAGGAGGTTCGAAAACGTATTACGCTCTCACTCACTGAAAAAAGAATCCCGACTTATAATGATTAATTAATCCTGATTCCATACATATACCTGTACACACCCTTATATATTCCATATTTGGTAATAATATTAATTTTATAAAGTTTAATTAAAATGGTATCTAAATTAAACGAGGTCGTGTTATTTAAAATTTTAATAAATAATGATTATAATAATGAGATAAAACTATTTTCATGTTATCGAACAGTAGGTATAATCTAGTTATAACATACGAACAGGAAGTTAACGACTGCTCCCCTCGATTGGGAACGGTTTCTCATTCCTCCTCATGACTGCCGTCAGGATTACTTAGTTTGGCTTTTGGAATGGCGTCCACCACTTCTAGATTCCACTGACTGTTTAACATCAGGCAGAATGGAGTCACTTTGGTAGGCTAATATAAAAAAGGAGGTGAATCTGCTTTCAGGGAGGTGCATCTGCTTTCAGGGAGGTGCATCTGCTTTCAGGGAGGTGCATCTGCTTTCAGGGAGGTGCATCTGCTTTCAGGGAGTTGCATCTGCTTTCAGGGAGGTGCATCTGCTTTCAGGGAGGTGCATCTGCTTTCAGGGGAATGCATCTTATCAAATTGGTTGATGCTTTAATTCAATGACTAAGGTAGGTCTTTTGTAGGTATTCCTTTTCCCGCTTTTGCAGCATGCTGCCGGTGCCATATTCCTTCTCTTCCCTCATTCTTCTCCTTCAAACAGCTAGGGAGATAAAATCATGAGCATATTGAGGGCAGTCAGAAGAGAAACATCTACTCTATATTTGCGTACGCCATTTGTTTACTAAGGTAAGGGTAAGCAAATACGTACGAGTATAATTATTAATTCTTGTTCTTGTCGAGTGGTTAGGTTAACCTAGTTTTAGAATTTATTCAACTCACCTTTAATTTATTATAGAGATTCCCGACTTGGCTGATAGTTACTTATTAGCTAGGTAGGTACTTTGCGAAGTTGGTAAAAATTCCAGGCAACTTCTGGTCTCCTGAGATGCGGATGCAAACGAAACCAGAAGCACAACTGTTAAAGGTATTGGTGTCCGCAATAAGGTGACATTTAGCAATATACAAAACTCATTACCAGTTATTCTTTATTATTTTAAAACATCCTTATGAAAAAATATTATGGACTTGTCTTTTAGATCGGAGACCAGGCAACCAATGTAAATACAATAATCTAAACTAAGATTATATAGAGAAATGATTAGATTTTTTGTATGTTTGTTCGTTTTTGTATGTTATCTACGTATCCGATTTAAAAAATTCTTTCACCTTCAGAAACCAATAAAAAAAAGCGGATAACATAAGCTATATTTTATTATGTTTACCACATATTTAGTAATTTTTAGAATTTAAATATTTGTAAATTTTCAATACAAAAGACAGCAAAAGTAAATTTGCAGTATAGCAATAATATGTCACAGACGTAGTTAATATTGCAACCAAATTTTATGAAGGCGTTTGCATTAATTGCTGTACTTCGTTGGTGTGGCAAGTGACAGGGTATCAATAGCATGCTAACAGCTTTTATTAAATCTTAATTGTTCTATCATTACTCACTGTTGTTTTATACATTGTACAAAGCAACAAACTTCAATACAAGAACACTAGGTACACGAACCGTAAATTAAACTTCAAACCTCACGATCTTACAGACGATATTTTATCAACATATCGACCCGTTAGTATTCCACTGCAGGGAAAAGCGTCTTCTCATATAGAGAAGGTATGAGCATTGATCGCCAAGCTTGCTCAAAGCGGCTAGGCGATGTCAGACTTCCTCAGAAGTCCAGGTTTTCTCACGATGTTTTCCTTCACCGTTAGTCAGAAATGTCCAAGATAAACTTAGAAAGTACATATGATTTAAAAAATCACATTGGCACTTGCTCGAATTCGGAACCCCGACCTCCGACCTGTATTTACAAAGCGGGTGCCTTCACTACTAGGCCATCACGAATTTAGTAATTGCTATTATAAAAATGTCATTAGCATAATTAGACTTAGAATTCGTTTAGAACAAACAGTCAACTGATTGATGAAAGGCATCAGTGAAAAAAAAAGTACATATGATTTGAAAAATCACATTGGTACTAGCCCGGATTCGAACCTCGTGTTTAAGAAGCACTAGGCCATCACGACTTCGACGATATTTACAACCATCTAATACTATCTGTATACTTTACCCCATAACTTCTCTGCTGAACCAAATTATAAGAATCTAACTACCTTGTACACTGAGTCATAAAACGAAGATGAAATCGCAACTGTTACCAAACAATCGCGCAACCGGTTGATTAACATCTACACGTGCATAAAGCCATTGTTTCAAATTAATTTAATATGATTTTTTTCGGGTTTAAACATAATTGGTATGAGAGATTTATTGGTGTACTTGTGCAGGTAGGTATCTACATATATTTGATCCGCGGGAAGTATTTTGAAGGCTGACGCATTCTACGGCCGCAGCGCAACGCATTATTAAAGCTCCAAAGTACACAGTAGACGCGTGCGTTGCGTTGCGGTCCACCTGTAGTGTGCGATACTTCATATTATATAATAATATATTACAACTACACATAACACCATCTTGACCCAAAGTAAGCATATAATTACTATATAGCTTGTGTTATGGTTTCTAGAATGCGGATGTACATACTTAAATACTTTTTTTTTTGTAAATACTTACATATTATACATAGAAACACCCAGACCAATGCAAACAGACATGTTCATGCACACAAATATTTGCACTGGACACAAATCGAACCTGCAACTTCTGCTTGGCAGTCCATATCTATACGGCTTATCTACTCATGTGGTCCGATACAGTATCACCTAACAAAAGAGGTCGTCATAATAAAATGTACATACAAAGTGATGTAGGATTTTTGTTACACGATACGATGCGGCGCGGCCCGATGTAATATGCACCAGCCTTAGGACAAAAGAATGTTGCTAATGATGAATAATACCACGGCATTATTAACTATATTATCTATCTATCTGGCGCATATTACATCGGGCCGCGCCGCATCGTATCGTGTAACAAAAATCCTACGTCACTTTGTACATTTTATTATGACGACATCTTTTGTTCGGTGATACTGTATCGGACCACATGAGTAGATAAGCCGTATAGATATGGACTGCCACGCAGAGGTCGCAGGTTCGATTTGTGCTCAGTGCAAATATTTGTGTGCATGTACATGTCTGTTTGCATTGGTCTGGGTGTTTACCGTGATAATACCACGATAGTGTGGTATATATACTAGCTAATAAAGATCAAAGCTTTCCACAAAGCAAAAATATTTTTGAAGAATAATTTTCAAGGCGAATTGACGAATGAAGGTAGAACGTGCCGAATCAACGGAAGAAATATCGCAGTAACAGCTGTCTTTTCACAAGGCCCTGCGTCTTAGAGTGACTAAAGAAAAGATAAGGCAGTGCGTGCTTAGGTGACCGCTGATAGAAGAGAATGACAGAATAATATGCTACTCCCCAGATAATATGACGTCATAAACAGAACCGAAGTATTATGGAACTATTGCAAAAGAAGAGTGATACATAATCTCTGCATGTTTATTAATACGCAAGTCGCAGTTTTTAAAAGAATGACATTAAACAACAAATGTGATCGACAACTTTAAACTGTACTTTAGTCATAATAAAGTAAACATTGCTAAACAGGTATGTTGTGTTATATCCTTTTTCCACTAATATTGCGAATGTTTTTCCCAAATATGTCGAGCGCATTGACTTCCTACAGAGTATGCTTTGTTCCGTCTGATTCATTCATTAATAATCCCATGTGTATTAGGACTATTTCATATTGCGAACTTAAAATCGGTTAGACTTTGGTGGCAAAGAGTACTGCTCAACCACCTGATGGTAAGTAGTAACCGTGGGCATGACCGTGAATATGTTTTCTAAGCATTGTAGAAATAATAATTGGAAAAAAGAATAATAATGCTTGAAAAATATAGGCGTTTCCGACTATGTAAGGACAGGGAATGAGGAAGGAAAAGGGAAAAAGAAATGGGTGGGTAATTAGGGTGCCTCCGCTCTCACTGACCGAGCGAAACACATATAATATGTAAACTAATCTATATTATTATAAAAAGCGGAAAGTTTGTTCGATTGTTTAAACGCGCTAATCTCTAGAACTACCAGTCATATTTGAATAATTCTTTTTGCGTATGATAGCCTAGTTCTTGAGAAAGGTTAAAGGCTATGTAACATCACGCTACTGGCGACGGGAGCAGAGCAGTAACCAAAGATGTAACTTAACGCGGGTGAAGTAGCTGGAAGCTTGTTTCACTATAATATATTCGTTATGAGAGAGGGACAGAGGAAAGTACTTCCCTAGTCGATCCAACCCATTCATGCCAAACCAACAAGGATCTAATTCAGTAATCAAGTAGTGTGACTCTTTTAACATTGTTAAAATACTCTATTGAAACGATGTTATAACTTACTTATGCTGCTTATTTATTAGAAATGATCTTTACACAGTTTACATGAACTTAACACCAGTAAGCGATCATTATGGAAGGTTAGAAAATTCATAGCTACAAAAATAATTTCAGTGTTATCTACCATTTAAATTGTTATAATTAGTTATCGTTATTACTTAGTTATGGTAAAATAACTAATAACCGTTAATGTAAGGTTGCTATTTAAATATTTGATACGCTTTCTTATGAATCGTACTATACAAATACCTACTATATAAACATTTAATAGGCAAAGTACACACAATGATTAAAAAGGACACTGATTCTTTAAGAATAATTTATAAATTCAATTCAAAAATATTTTGCGTCGTGTACCTACACATAAGCAAATATTTATTTTTCTTTATATTTTTCTTTCTTTATTTGCACATACCTATTAAAACTACATATCTTACTACTGTAGTAGGTATAATCCATAGATAAATTGATTCTTTTTGCACGTTTTTATTGCATTAGATAGTTTATTTTGCTAAGCCTCAATTTTAGATAGTTTATTTTGTTTATTAAGTCTCCATTTATTTTTCATAAGTACATAAATTTCTGTTTCTCCTTTGTGGGAACTGAGATGAAGGAAAAATACGAGACGAGCGACGCGCGGCGCGATATGATGTAGAATGTAACAGGCGTTTCCGCGATCATAGTAACAATATGAAAAGTTATGCATTGTTCGTATGTTATGCAGAAAAGCACATTAACGACAAAGTGACCGTCAAAACAAACACTGTTTCCGGTCTTGGTGTACCTTGGAAGTCGACAAAATACCTCGATATCAACTTTTTGGAAGCAAGAGACGAAACAGTATGACTTTACCTTTATAATTAACTCAGATAAGTAACGGTATTTGATATAAACACCCAATGTGGGCCGATGTGCGGTATTACACACGTATTTAAGCAAAAAACTATTATTGTTTTGATTGAATTTCTCGTGTATCTCTGACAGGCAGCCATCATGAATATTTTGGTGAGTTATTTTATTTTAAAAAGAAAAGGGCCTGTACCTACAGGGATTTTGAATGAGTTTACTAATCATTTTACGAATTACAAATCTTTAAATTCTCGAATTTTTGCTACTATACGCTTGTTTTTATACATAATATTATCTATACAAATAAAGGGTGGCGCAAAAGTAAAGACCCTATTTGGTTCAGCTATAACATTTTTTCTAAATTAGAAAACTAGATTTAGATTTTTTTAAATGTATATTTGTGCCATTAAATTTCGTACCATTAGGATTTAAAGATGATGTCTTTTAAATGGTGACCTCCAGAGTTGATACACATTTGAGCCCTATTTATGACATTTTGCATAACTTGCCGTAACACTTCCTGCGTTTCCATTTCCATCTCTCAGGGCATGTCAATAAGCAGAATACTCGGTTCTGGGGCACTGATAATCCGCGCATTATTCAAGAAACACCTCTACACCCACTAAAAGTTACTGTATGGTGTGGCATCTGTGTTGACAGAGTGATCGGACCCTATTTTTTCGAAGACGCTGGAGGCAATGCGATTACTGTCACTGGAGAACGCTACAGAACCATGTTACGTGAGTTTTTGATACCCAGTTTGGACGAATTGGGGCTGGAGCACATCTGGTTTCAACAAGACGGCGCTACGGCACACACAGCGCGCGACACTATGGACTTAGTGAGGGACGCTTTTCCAGGCCGAGTTATCTCTCGTTTTGGCGATTTGCCTTGGCCTGCAAGATCACCCGATCTGACCAGTCCAGACTTCTTTCTTTGGGGTTTTTTGAAATCTCGGGTGTATGTGAACAAGCCACAGACTCTCGCAGCTCTAAAAGAAAACATTCGTCAAGAAATAACGAACATATCGCAGGAAGTGTTACGGCAAGTTATGCAAAATGTCATAAATAGGGCTCAAATGTGTATCAACTCTGGAGGTCACCATTTAAAAGACATCATCTTTAAATCCTAATGGTACGAAATTTAATGGCACAAATATACATTTAAAAAAATCTAAATCTAGTTTTCTAATTTAGAAAAAATGTTATAGCTGAACCAAATAGGGTCTTTACTTTTGCGCCACCCGTTACTATATAGACTGCCTCTGTGGTTCGGTGGTACTGTGTATGGACTGCCACGCAGAGGTCGCGGGTTCGATTCCCGCTCAGTGCACTTATTTGTGTGCATGAACATGTCTATTTGCATTGGTCTGGGTGTTTCTAGGTGTATTATGTATGTATTTACAAAAAAAAATATTTATGTAACATCAGCTACTGGTGACGGGAGCAGAGCAGTAACCGCGCTGCGGAAAGATAACCTCTGACTGATAGCGAAAACTGTATCACAATCTAGTGACAGACTAACCAGCATGCAGAGTAGGCTGGGGCTTAGGGCAGCAGATTTAAGAGAGCGGCAAATGTGGTTAAATTTTTTTTGTACTACAGAATTGAAAAAATTACAACATTAATAAATACACGGAGAAAACGAGCTTCGATAATTTAATAAAAATTACAATATTTTAGTACTATACAGTATGGTATACCGAATACGTCTGTATATAAAAAATACTAAACGTTTTGTAAAATATACTTTTGTGATTATGAGAAAAAGACCGCTTAAAAGACCGAAGCACATAGATGGAACACATGCGCTGGTCATGTGTAACTATAAACTCAAACTCAAAACATTTATTTCATTTTGATCATAAAGTATGATGCTTATGAAAAGTCAAAATTACATGAAGTCAGCTGTAGAGCTGTGAGAAGAACTGGCAAGAAACTCACACCACTGTTTTCAATCGCCAGATAGTTATAGTTTTTTGTAGAATAACCATACAAAGTAATTATTATACATATACATGGGTAACATAGATCTACCTCTCTCTGTCAACACTCTTCAACCTT
The DNA here is from genome assembly GCA_963082885.1 of Parascotia fuliginaria. NCBI lineage: Eukaryota > Metazoa > Arthropoda > Insecta > Lepidoptera > Erebidae > Parascotia > Parascotia fuliginaria. The sequence continues at coordinate 10,988,501 of OY720193.1, read as the reverse complement.
GGTAGTTTTTGTACATAATCACCTACATTATTTAGTACGTGTGGGAACCCTAAAACAGTAATTTAGCAATGAACTGACGATCTAGGTCAATAGCACTGTCAAATTTTATTTGCAACATTGTAAGGATCATTAACTTTAATCCATACTTCCATACTAATATTATAAATACGGAAATTACTCTGGCTCTCTGTATGTCTGTTACGCTTTCACGCTTAAACCACTTAACCGATTTTGATAAAATTTGGTATAGAGATAGAATAGACCTTGGAGAACAACATAGGCCTTTTTCATCTCGAAAAAATTTCTTGAAGGGGTTGAAATAGGGGATGAAAGTTAGTATCAAAAATCTTCAATATATAAGCAGAGATATTTTCATGATTAGTAAATATATATGATGCGATAACCGACATTCATCCATCGGTTGCCCGCCAGTCTTATAAGGTCTTCGGTCGACCTTGTGAGGGGTCTGCCCACGCTGCGTCTTCCGGTTCGTGGTTGCCACTCTAGAACCTTTCTGCTCCAATGGCCGTCAGTTCTGTGGCGGACAACCGATGGATGAGGACGGCTCACGACCGGCCAAGGTCGCGAAAATTAGGGGAGGCATATGTCCAGCAGTGGAGGTCTTTCGGCTGATATGAATGAATGAATGAATGAATGAATTCACGCGGCAACAGCTAATAGGTAATAGGTATTTATGTTGCATCTTTTACAAGTTTTGTAAGGCTAGGATTAATTAAAGCACCTGCTTCATATATGTAGGTACAACAGGTAGTGCATTTTAAAACAACAATACGAATGCGATTTGTGTGATTCATGTACCTTCTACGTTTACCTCGAACATTATCGATCTCTGTGGTTTGGCTGTACTATGTACGGACGGACTGCCACGCAGAGGTCGCGGGTTCGATACCCGCTCAGTGAAAATATTTGTGTGCATGAACATGACATGTATGGTCTTTTCGCATTGGTCTCGGTGTTTCTATGTATTATAAGTATGTAGTTGTTACAAAAACTGACGGTGAAGGGAAAAACGTGTACATCATGTATGTATGTATGTAAATCACGCTAATGGCGACGGGAGCAGAGCAGTAACCAAATATGTAACTTAATGCGGGTGGAACCGCGCTGCGGAAAGCCAGTATGCCATATCTTTGGCCGGCGTTCATCCTGACCAAAATAAAAAAAAATGATGGGGTCAGAACTACCATAAAGCCATGTTAGTACTTACTTACATGTTAGATAAGACCAGGTCAAGAGCCTCATTAAATGCAGGCAATAATTATTACCTAAATACTTTTGTGTTGTGAATTTAGTGTTAATTAAAAACAATACTAGGTAATTGGCAAAAAATACTACTTTCGTGTGAATATCCCGTCAATTGTGTTTATAAGTATGTTAATGTATCGTCAATGATAGACTAAGATAATCTGTGGATAAACTATGTATTAATTAGTAACAACGAATGTTTCTTTAAATTTTATGTAAAGTACTTAAAAGCATGCTAAAAGCATCGATTCATGCGTTAAGCAAGTGGTACTTTACATGAGATTTAACAGTTAATTTTTCGTTATTCAGCCTTTTAGAAAGTGGGCACACAATTGCATATGTACTTCGCCTTTGTATTCGCCGAAATATCACTAATGGGTATAGCAAAACTATGTAAGTGTTGCAAAGCGTAAAAACATCGCTTAAAGGCCAACTATTTGAAAATTTTTGGATAGAGAACTACACTGACTGCACATTCGACAAAGTAATAATTTTGTTATTCAATATAAAAAATCTAATAATCTACCTGCCTGACAAAATAACTGCCTAGATCGAGCATTGCAAACTAAGTGCTTTATGTGATTTATATATTTTTACTGAGTTTTTGTGTGTTTTGTCTACTTTAATAGTATATACCTATCTATTAAAGTACTTCGCTATACTAAACGCTTTTTCTTTGCAATAACAGTAAGCATTCTTCGGCTAAAACATTATTATTTCTGTTTACAAAGTTAAAAGCATACACTACACATATACAAATATACTAAGAGAAATCTCGCTGTATTTTAATATTTTCAATACCTGTAAATTACAGATACCAATCTTTGCCATCACAATGCTCTTCCACTGCGCATCACCAGCGCCTTCAGACATCAACCAATTCGAGCTGTCTATGCTGAACAAGCTGAACAAACCCTTGTTCACAGCTGACAAGATTCAACAGTACCCGAGGAAAGGAGAATATCCTTGCAAGGAAGGGGTCTGCAAAACTAAGGTTGAGTCGTGTCCAGATTGTCAGCACGCTATACCTTTAGAATTTAATTAAAGATATTAAAAGTAACTCATTCGTTTTTAATTTGTGATCTAAGGAAAGGCAAATTCTTTTTATAATTAAGTGACACTAGCAAATTGACCACCGTTTCTGAAAGGCTGATTAACGAAAAATTTACTAATCACCTGTTAAATCTCATGTGAAGTACCAAGTGGGTGCCTAAAACCATAAATACCTAATTAGTTATTTTGATCTAATTAGTAACTTGTTAGATCAAAATAAACTAATATCCATGCTTTTTGATACTTCACATGACATTTAACAGGTCAATCTACTAAAATGTTTTTAAGAAATGATTTCAAAACATTTAAATTCTCGACTTTTCTAATACGCATGTATTTACTTATTAACCTTTTGGAGAAAATTTTTAATCGCTGGTAAAAAACGTATTAAAATTCATTTAATCCATGGTTTAGAAGAGGTTAGCGGCCTAACCTAAACCTATACCTACTTACAGTTTAGGTAGAGTTAATAGTAAAGCACTTGACTAAACTAAATCTCTTATCTACACAATAGTAATAATAATAACTGTGATGTACTATGACTGGCCTGTTGGTCTAGTGGTTAGTGACCCTGACTGCTAAGCCGGACGTCGTGGATTCGATTCCCACCCAGGACAAACCTTTGTGTGATGAGCATTATTGTTTGTTCTGTATCTGGGTGTAATTTATCTATAATATGTATGTATTTACAAAAAAAAAATGTATGTAAGTAGTATATCAGTTGTTTAGTACCCATAACACAAGCAAATATAATTGCTTAATTTGGGACTAGATGGTGGTTATTATTACTAAGAAAAGTTTCATAAAATAAATACAACTGGTGTTTTCATGTGCTTTTTTGCATTTCCATAACAAGGCAGAATATAATTTTAGTGTAGATTATTATAATCGTGCAAAAACCGCGAGACAAGTGTGTTTAATAGTAAGATTAGGTTATAGTCGGTAGGTATATTTATTACTTATACTTATATACTTGTTCTCAAGTTAGAGGAAACGAGAATCCGAAACGGGAAACCATTGTTGCATTTTTAATTTAATATTGCGGGAAGATAGATAAGATATATTTTCCTTTTTTTATTTGCATTTTTGTGTTTTTTTCTCTATATTTTTTTTTTTTTTTTTTATTTTTTGTCTTAAACTGCTGGTATGGTGGCCTCCACTATGGCGGCTGGGAATGGGGTTAGGGGAAGGGAATGAGGGAGATGAGGAAAGAGGAAAGGGGGGAAATTAGGCCTCCGGCGCTCTCACTCACCGAACGAAACGCAGTAGTACGGATACTACTACTCTTAAGTCGATCTTCTATGAGAGGGTAGTACTTCCCCGGATGATCCGGCCCATTCATGCTGAAATCAGCGTGGATCTACTACCGTACTAATATTATAAAGTGGAAAGTTTTGTATTTTTATAGGCAACGAATAAAGTCAAAAAGTAACACAGGCTATATTTTATCCTCGTACTTTCACGGGAACGTGAACCACGCGAGTAAAACAGCGTGACGTCCGCTAGTAATGTATAATAATAATAATAATAATAATATGTGGACACTATCACACATCGTCATCTAGTCCCAAGCTAAGCAGAGCTTGTATTATGGGTACTAGATAATTGAAATATAATACTTATACATACTTTTTTTTTTGTAAATACATACTTAGAATACATAGAAAACACCCAAACTGAAGACAAATACATACCTTCCGCGGGAATCGAACCCACGACACCCGGCGTCGCAGTCAGTTACACTAACCACTAGACCAACGGTGCAGTAATGTATAAATCTAGTTTTAGAATTGCATTTCTGGCGTAGTAATAAAAGTTTTTGCTTTCTTTTCTTTCTTATTTCTATAAAACTCAGATTCAGTTCGTATTCGCATCTCGTATTAAATATTATTAATCGTATGCTTGTAAATAGAAAGCTACATGACCATAGATGTACTTACAAAAATACTATTTGGAGAGTTACAACTTGACCTTTACATATATCATTAGTCAGTAGAGGTTATATTTAATTGCATATGTCAATCACATTTTTGTTCTGTAATCTTACAGCAATGAATAAATTAGAATAGTTACAACTGCGGCTGCGCAGTGGAAAATGTTGCTTGACGTGCGGATGTATGTTGGTTCTAACACGCTATAATTTCATGTGATTTATACAAAACTAGCTGCGCCCTGCGGCTTAGCCCGCGCGGAAATTGTTATAACTCGGGCACCAGATCGATTTTCGGTGTAAAAGTAGCCTATGTCCGTCTCCGGCAACGAATCAAATTTTTCTTCTTTTCTTCGAAATTGGTTAAGCCCTTTAGACGCTGAGTGGTAACAAAGACACACACACACACACATATACATACATACATGTAAACATTCGCATTTATAAAATTAATAGAGGATCCACAGCTGAGGGGTGATTTCGTAAAATCTACCCACGTGTATAGACCTCTCTCTGTTTATGCCAAGCCCCACGCTCTTGTGCCAGTCACATCCATGCTCGGCCTGCGATGGCTGCAGTATCATCTGCCCTTCACGCTACTGGACGGTCGACACTCCTCGATCCATTTCTTCGCCACTCTTACTTAATACATTTCATACACCTATCATCATCTCGCCTTGCTAGATGCCCTTCCCAACTCCGTTTAAGTTTAAAACGAAATAGTTTCATTAAATTTATTTGTGCATACTATAATATACATATAACACAGTTAAGATATTATTAGATAATATATTAGGTAGGTACCACTCGTGAGTTGAACTTGTCAAATTTAGTTTGACAAGTTACCACTAGAAGCGCTAGGAAGGAATTGTATTTGTAAAACAACTGAATAGAAGTAGAAGAAAAGGGAAACTGGGGAAGTGATAGTGACCCTGGTGCTTTTCCTCTCTAAAAGAAATCCAAAAGTTGAACAAAATTACAATTTACGTCGACATTCTATAAAGTACCTATTGGGTACACTGCCTCAGTGGGAATGTGTATGGATTGCAGAGATGTCGAGTGCCATCCACGGGTCTAGTAAAGTGTTCTTTAGAACACTCTCCGTAGCAAAAATATAAAATACTTTTTTTTTTATATTAGCCTATCAAAGTGACTCCACCCCGCCTGATGGTAAGCAGTCAGTGGAATCCAGAAGTGGCGGCCACTATACTAAAAGCCATCGTCTTAAAGTGCTGGTATGGTGGTCTCCACTATGGTGGCTGGGAATGGGGTAGGGTAAGGGAATAAGAGAGGCGAAGAAAGAAGAAAGGGGGAAAATTGGGCCTCCGGCGCTCTCCCTCATCAAACAAAACGCAGTAGTACGGATACTACTACTCTTACGTCAATCTTCTATGAGAGGGTAGTACTTTACCGGAAGATCCGGCCCATTCATGCTGAAACCAGCGTGGATCTACTACCGTAAGCTGCAATTGATGTGACGTTTCTACATCATCAACAAAACTTCAAAGTTCTTAGGTCGATGCAGCTCCATCATGTTGCAACCACCAAGGTTCTACCATAAAGTTAATTATTTATAATTACAGCACAAGATCAAAATAAATGAGATCGCGTGTTATTTAATAACAGTTAGAGTGTTATAACTTTAACATACAATTTGTAACACGCATTTTATCACTCATGTTAGCATTTTAAGATATTATAACTTTAACTCATAGCATTTATATTTCTCATAGCAGACTGCCTCTGTAGTGCAGTGGAAGCGCAAGCGACTGCTGTGCACGAGGTTGTGGGTTCGATCCTCACACGGGTCAAAACTGTGTTTGATCCATAAATATTTGTTCTGAGTCTGGGTGTACTTTGTGTCTGTAATTATATGTTTGTAAAGTCCCTCGCGATACAGGGCTTATACCCTAGTGATCGAGTTGTCTTTTAAAAATAATAAATAAATTCATGTTCTCTTTTTTGCGTACCGAAACATCTCCGCCCTGCAATGATAAGAAGTGTGGGCTAGAAGTTGTATCCCATTTGCTGGCACTGTGAATCCGACTTCGAACCATGCTTGCCTGGGCTTTAATTTCTCTGTTTAACTTCTTTTACTTACTCTCTTTAACTTTCCTTTTCACAGTGGAATCTAAAGAGTCTCAAACGAAACGGTTTAGTACAACACACTTTTGTCGCTCAATTAAAGCCTGGAACTCTTCACCAGCATGTGTTCCCATCTAATTTTGATCCTGGGTCTTTTAAGCGGGGCGTGAAAAAGCATCTCACTAAGCCGCCATAGTGGAGGCCACCATACCAGTAGTTTGGCTTTTGGAATGGTGTCCACCAATTAAATATTTTAAACTTTATTTGTTAAACGGGTCTTACTCGTGGTAAGTATGGCACCTTATAATAATTTTCTAATACAAGTAGACTTGTCTAACAAATAAAGTTATGGTGTCCACCACTTCTGAATTACACTGACTGCTTACTATCAGGCAGAGTCGAGTTACATTGGGAGGCTAAAAAAAAAAACATTCACCTTGCGACAGCATAGGCTAATAAAAAATGTACGATAATGTTACGAGAAGCTACCTATATAACATTTTAAATAATTTTAAGGCACTCGCTTCTTAAATAACAAGGTTATAACTTTTCAAATTGATGTACATACTTTCATGATTCTACATTACTGGCATAAAGTAAAATAAAACATCTTGAGGCAATTACGTAAGTATAAAAAAGGTAGGTACAAAAAATCATTTCAACTCGCCTTGAACGTGATTACTGTTCATAATCTTCTATGAAACAGTCCTTTGAGTGTGATCTAGTGACAAAAACGAACAGTGATCCTTTTGATGGTAACTGGTAACTACAGGCTTCTATTACGAATATTACTATGACGCTGCTGAAAACTCTTATCTTACAAACTCTAGAAACAGGGCCGCTTTACCAAATATGAATTAATCAAATATTGCGTTAAGTACTACCTATATTATACTGTATCTATATTAGTATTAAATTTTCTTACTTGTATATCTGGTGTACAATAAAGTATAAAATAAATTAATAAATAAGCGAGAGTGGAGTCCTGCGTCCTCGCCACTGCCAGTCTTCTCAGTAGCAATGGACTGGAAACTATGTAAAGCAATCACTTAGAGGCAATTGCTCAGGTACGTCTTTCTTTTACTGCCAGAACATCGAATAGCTCTTCCCATAATGCCAAAAATTCATATAAAATATTTTCAAGTTTGAATCTTGTTTCAAATCTATACCATTTTATAAAGCGGAACAGTTTGTTTGTATGTTTGAACGTGCTAATCTCTGGAACTACCAGTCAGATTTGAATAATTATTTGCGTTTGATAGCCCAGGTCTCAAGGAAGGCTATATAACATCACGCTATTAGCGACGGGAGCGGAGCGGTAACCAAATATGTAATTTAACGCGGATGAAACCGCGTCGCGGATGGCTATATTTTCATAAATTATTTTCCAATTTTCTCGATGGTAAGCAGACAGTGGAATCCATGAGTTATGGTCAGCATAACAAGGATCTAAAAGACGCAAGTAAAGATAAAACGACATACATAGTAAATGTTACAAAGCCCTTTCCTCAACGCACGCACATGCATACATTATTGTACTTATTATAAAATTGTTCTATAAAGATAGTAGAATACACGGTCTTCGGTCATAACAGGTCGTAATAGGGCTTATGTTGCAATAAGTAACTTACATGTTTTAAAGGTCAGTATGTTTAAACTTATTATAATTTATTACTTACATTACATTTGGTAATGTTAGATTTAAATTCGCTTTCACTTGTCATGTCGCTAATTGTGTAAATAATGACATTTCTAAGGATTCAAATAAATGTAAAAGTCAATCGACACATAAATCGCAACCTCGGGATGTAAACCGCAAAATGAGAAAGTGTTATAAGTTAATTGTCATAAGATTAAAATTATCTTGCTGCGAGTGTGAAATAGCATTTTACTAAACCATTATTACAACAAACATAGTGAAGGTAATTTGAAAGAAAGAAAGAAATAAAACATTTATTTAGGACAAGCACAATGTTTACAGATTGACATTAAATTTAACAATACCTAGGTATTTTAATGTGCGAGCCTGAAAGGGTGCTATCTGAACTTTAGGCTACGCAACATATGTCGAGATGTCCGCAGTTAGTAGCACCATAAACTCAACCGACTGCCTGTCCCTTTAATGGACGCACTGTACACACAATAGATGTTTTTTTGTCATCACAGACATATATAACGTATAGGTTTAAACGTTTACTGTGATGGAAAGTGTTAAGCGGGTGTTAATGCTATATGAAGTTCAACTACAATAATTAATATTTCAATATTTATTTATTACTAGCTGACCCGGCGAACTTCGTATCGCCTAACATTTGATACTTTTCTTTTCAGGCTTTTTTTTTATTTTTCTCTCCATAAACACCATCGTCGTACTTAATATTATAAAAAAAGAATTAGCGAAATCGGTTTAGCTGCTCTCGAGATTTGCGCTTAGCAACACATTCAGCGATTCATTTTTATAATATAGAAATTCGTAAATTGTTATGTTTAGGCAATGCCGTTCACCGTTTAAAAGCTCATTTGTTTCGTACTTTCGTAATTTAATTGTAGGTATTCGTATTGACTAAGAAGTCTTATTATATTACCAAATTACCAATACCAAAACACGATTAAACACCTCACCTGGTAATAGATGAGCATCGTAACCAAAAAACTATAATTCTGTTACCGTTACACTAGCCTTGCCCAGCGCGGTATCACTCGAATCTTTGCTTACTGCTCTACTCCCGTCGCCAGTAGCGTGATGTTACATAGCCTATAACCTTCCTCAAGAACTGTGCTATTATACGCAAAAAGAATTATTCAATTCTGACTGGTAGTTAGAGATTACCGCGTTCAAACAAACAAAATTTCGTTTTATATTATTCAGATGATCCTCGACGCGTAACGAAAGAAAAAACTAATCTGGAAACTGAGACCGCGGTCCCAGTAAATTGAAACCTCTCAGCATCGTAGGCAATATACTAGTAGTAGAAATTGCGATGAAAATGGCAAAAGAAAAAGAAGAGGGCCAAGAGGGTAACTGAAGTAATCTTTTGTAGGGCGGCTACTAGGCTTCTACCATGCTGCCCTAAGTTGCCATTTTTCAGGTATAATTCCAAAGAATTTAAGTTTTTTATCAATATAATTAATATTGTCGTAGACACCTTTAACACTGACAAAGTACTTATAAGGCAATTTTTATTCGGCCACCATACAGCTGAATTAAGAAGGCTTCTAATTAAACGTTAAAAGAGTAGTCAGGCTGGAAAATGAGATACCTAATCTCATTTTCCAGCCTGACTACTCTTAAAAAGAATAATGTATCTATAACCATACATGTAAAAAAAATAAAAAATACGTTTAAGGGTCTACCGCTCAAAATATTACATTCATTGTAATAATAAGAGATAATCTTAAAGACAATCACTAAAATTCCTAAGTTTTTCACAACGCTACAAGTGCTTTTGCAACAGGCCAGTCGTTACTAGGCTCTATGATCACACAGTCGTCGCCTGACGCTGTCAAAAAAAAAACTCTCGCACCAAAATTAGCATGAAAGAAAAATACAGATTAAATATCTTTATTCGTATTAAGCAAAAAGTATTGTTACAAAGTTTTTAATTCAAATAATATTTAGTAAAAATGTTAATAATTGTTTTGTATGTTTTTGTGTTGTGCTTTTCAAAAAGTGTGTTGGTGGATCCTAGAGCTGACGTGGGGTATCCAGTTGGTTTAATGTCTGATTGTACGTATGCATTTTAAATATTTTGCTAAAGCGAATATTGGTCTCTACAAGCGCATCTCTACGAAATTGATTAGGTACCTATACCTAAGTACATAACTAATTAAATAAAAAATAAAAAAAAATTATTAGTCCGTAGAATATCAAGAACATTGATCAGGATATACTGTAATATCGTCAGATAACAGTCTGCAACTCTTCATCTATACATATAATAAAATTGGAGTGTCTGTTTGTAATATTGAAATAACCGTTTTTAACTACATGTATATGAATATATATACGATACATACATCAAAATAACTTTTTTTACAATTTTTGTCTGTCTGTCTGTCTGATTTTGACGGGACTTTTATTGGCAGGTAGCTGATGTATTATGGAGTAACTTAGGCTACGTTTATTTTATAAAAATAAAGTATTGTTGATCGACTGTTAGGCGGAACAAAGTTTCGCCAGTCACTACAGCTAGTATTACATACAATTTTATACTTAATAGGCCAATGAAAGGTCAAATTTTGAATATTTTTTATTGTTTCTTTTTTCTTATATATAAAATCTAAGCAACAGGTACCAAGTATAAAATTAAACAATATGCAAATAATTAAGCTTATTTAGGCACACAACTAATAGGTACAGTAAATGTATGCTATTAAAAAGTCGTAATGGCCTAGTTGTGAAGGCACCCACTTCGTAAACACGAGGGTTCCAATACCAATTTCAGTTCCAACATAATGTTTTTTTTCTTTTTTCTTTCTAAGTTAAAAACATCGTGAGGAAACCTGGTCTTCTGAGGAATACCAGTTTTTAAGGAAGTGTGGCGATCAATACTCATACCTTCTCTTTATGAGAAGAGGACTTTCCCTGCACTGGGATAGTAACGGGTCGAAATGATAATGTTTGCTATATTATAATAAAATAGTGTTGTACCTAGTTAGATATAGTAGCTACACTACCTACCCGCCTCTTATTTTAGACATGTAGGTAACAATGGCGCTCTATAGTCTCTGCTTACTCCATTAACACTTTCCGGGACAGTAAATGTATGGCCAGTTAGGAAAATGGATAAAATATTCTTATTCCTTAACCAGTTAGCAAAAAGCGAAAAAAATTCTTGTTTCATAGATAGTTAAGAAACATAGTTAAGAATATGGACTAAAGGATTACATGGAACCCAACATACTGTTTCGGATGTAATACACTGCTGCCTACCCTTTCGGATTAAACCAGCTTGATACTATGTTATGTTGTCATCAAAAGTCTCGTTTGTGTTTGACATTAATAAGCTTTTTTGAAAAGTACTAGCTGCACTCTACGGTTTCGCCCGCGCCTAAGAGGTATTTGTCTCTCTCAGGAACTTGACCGATTTTTGGGATAATAGGATAGTAGCCTATGTCCACCTCCAGCACTAACACATTTTAGACGCTGAGTGATAACACACACACACACACACACAAACTTTCACTTTTATAATTTTAGTAGGATTTAGCCTAGATTATACTAAGGTAATAGTCTAGCTTAACTTAAAAACACTACCTACATAATTTACACTACTCATTTAGACATGACCTTCAATCTAAAATGATTTGTTTTATGGCTTTTTAAGTACCTAGGTTTTTATACGTTGTAATTAAGTCGTATTTTAAGACTGAACGACTCGAATACCTACTGTTTTTCCAAAACACAATTACTGTTATAATGTATTTTGTGGCACGATAAAGGTTTTAGTTGAAAAATAACTACAAGCAGTTCTCTGGCCGGTAAAGTCATGACAGGAATTAGTAAGAAATTCAGGTCACTATTTTTAATAAGCAAAACACTGAACTTTATAGATATCTAACTTTTGTCCGCGGCTTCGCCCGCGTGAATGTCGGTTATATCCCTGTTTACATTGTCAATTTATCACACAAACTTCTATCCTCTATTTAAACCCCTTTAATGCCATTTTTATGCTGTAAAAGAGCCTATGTTGTTCCCTGAAGTCTAATCTATCTCTATATTAAATTTTATCAAAATCGGTTCAGTGGTTTAGGCGTGAAAGCTGAGTTACTTTCGCATTTATAATATTAGTATGGATCTACAAGATAATGATCATTAACAACCAAAGACGATAGATCCACTTTACTGATAATACAGCGTACAAACGCTCGCCAAACATAAGGTATTTAGCGCATATAACAAACCGCGACAGAGTTTACTCATTTAGTTCCGACCAAGTGTCAGATCTGTGCGCACATGTCAATACGCTACATTCTTAATTTTTTTACGAAAATGCCTTCCTGCTCTGTTAAATGGTGTGGAAAATCAGCTAAAACATCAAGTTATAACAAGGATGGTATAACTTTTCACCGGTAAAGTACGATTTTAGTTGTGTTACGATAAATATTTATTGTGATTGCAGGGCTCAAGTGATATTGGTTGTTTGACGTAAATACGTCACCATCACTGATTGTCTCTCTTTCTCGCGCGAGACGATTGTCAATAGTTCTGTCTCTTTTTGTTTTTTTCTGTCACAGTAGTGCTGAGACAAATCGGAAATAAAGTTGATATCGAAAATTACTATTCATGATTCGGTTAACAATATTAATTAATGATATTTTAAAATAATTAGTTATTCTAAAATTTTAGTTTTTCGAAGAGCCCAGAAATAAAAGAAAAATGAATAAATGCTGTTAACAGACAAAATTGGTACCCTAACAAATACAGCGTTATTTGTTCAAGGCATTTAACAGCTGATTCTTTTGAAAATTTAAATAACCGACGGCGTTTACTTAGTTTAGCAACGCCGACAATGTTTTTACCTGTTTTAGTACTCTTATACTACTTCATTATAAAATATTTAAAATTGATGTGAAAATAATAATTTTATGTTTGCCGAAATACGTAATTTTTGAAACTTTTATTATTAATACTATTCTTAAATACTGTAATAAGAGGCTATAACCACGGTAATACTATCTATACAGTATTGTAACACGGCCGATTTTTTTAAATAAATGCCTACACCCGCGCGGTACGTAAACATGCGATAGGGCGCCTCCAGCACTTTAATTACATTTGCCTACTTTGTTTTTCCATTTAGTTTTGTGATTGTAAATATACTTTTTTATATAAACAAACAAAATACTCTGTGAATTGTTTTTTGACTGGAATTGCAAAATTTATTTTTTCTAGTATTATTTATACACACAGTACAATAAACAACTATTACTAATAATAAAATACCACGTCTTTACTTGGTATTATACAAACTAAGAAAAAAAAATACACATGTCCTGAGGTTTTAACTCAAGCGTACCTACCGTATCATGATTCATAAACCGCCTATAACTACCTATTTCACTCGTGTCAATCACTTTCCTTTACTCTATTCACTTTATTTATTAATCCAGACATTTTTTTTTCGGGAGATAAAAGGAAATATTTATCCATTAAGAAGACACACATTATTTACTACCTACTAGTAAGTAAAATTATTTTATAGTCTTACATTTCATTTATTGAAGATATTAAATCAATTGTAAAGATAAATGCAAATAATAATTTATTTATTTATTATACTCATCAATTATGAATAACTTTTATAAATTTTACAATAAACCATTTACATACAAAATATACCTATAACGTAAATTTATTAGTAAGACACAATAGCCTCTTTCTATTTTGTTTTCATATTGCTTAAATAATTCTGACATCCATGTATTCGGACATAGAATAAAATTGACTTTATCGATAACGATTTATTTTGGCATAATTATGTGGTACAACACTTAGTGAACAATGGGGCGGTGCAATATGATTGACATTTATGCATTAACCAATCAATGCCGCGATAATTTCTTCGTCCCCCGACCCGCAGTTGTGAGTCCGCGTTTGTACTAGAAATCATATCATCGTCACTCAAGTGGTTTCATACTCATTGTTAACAACAATGTATAATATTGCAATAATAAAAATTAAGCAGTTGCAAAAGAAAAAAAGAAAATATATAATTAATAAAATTTGCTCATTGCAGGCAAGCTCGTTAGTCATAATTAGTAGGTACCTACATATTATTATGTATTTCTACAACATAAACTACGACTTACCTATAAGGGCGCCGCTAGGAATATTTTCAGAGAGGTGCAACTGAATTTTAAGGAGGTGCGACTGACTTTCTGGGGGGTGCAACTAACTTTGACGAGGTTGTAAACTTGTAACTGACTTTAAGAAGGGTGCAACTGATGTGCATGCTCAGTGTTCATAAAAATGGATAGGATAATCAGTTTGACAAGGATAAACAACAAATTTGGACAGCAACTTGTAGACGCTATACCTCAACGACTAAAGCGATTCACACACTGTCCTGCACTACGCTGCAGGGTGCGTGACGAAGTAACATCTTCATCGCGCGTGAATGCGTTATCATTTATCAATGTGTTGCACCACCCGTGACTTATACAAATATTATAAATACTATAACTCTAACTAAATCTGTCTGTCTGTCTGTTGTCACGCCTAAACTACTAAACCGATTTCGATGAAATTTAGTATAGATAGATTAGACCTCGGGGAACAACATAGGACATTCACTCGGGCGGCGCTGCAGGCAACAGCTAGTTCTTAATATTTTCACCATTATCATGAATCATGGTCGTGAACCGCTCTCATCCATCGGTTGGCTGCCCTATCAAGTCGTCTGTCTGCCTTGTGCGGATTTTATTTTTCATTTCGTGATCACTCCAGAACTTGTCTATCAAAACTAATATTATAAAGAGAAAATATTTCATGTCTTTTTGTTCGTTTCGATTTAACTTCTACATACGTACGTACGTACGTTCAAGACCTACGTAACCGATTTTTAAAAAAAATTACCGTTTGAAAGCTACTTACAGGACGAGTAACACAAAAAATAGTTTACACTTTATTATGTTTAACATATTTTTAAAATTTTAATATTTTAAGCGCCTTTGTAAATCTGAATAATGCAGTAAGTACGCTACTATTGCTATGATATTTTCCGTAGGCGTTTGTTGTGAAAACGAATAAAACTAGGTGGGAATAATCCAGCGAATCAGGGGCGGACGTCCCCCGCGACACAGGGCTTTTCCCCTAGTGCGGGAGATGTCTATAAAACGGCGACTTGCAAATACATTTTATCCCTACTTTTATTGTGAGCTTGTTTAAAACATTGTCGTAATTTTTCATAACACTTAATTATATCATTAGTGTATAGATATCAGTGGGCATCTACTTTAATCGTCCTCCTTCATGATGCAACTTAATCTGACAAACGTTGCCGCGAAAATTGTGTCACTGGTTTTTAGAGCGAATACATAAACTGAGAAATGTGCCCATGTAACAAAATTAAAGTTCGAGGAAAGTCAGTTTATATCGTCGGCGTCGTAGAACTAGGTAGACATTTAGACATCTAATTCATTCTTCAAATTTTATCATCAACAGCAATGAATAAACCATAATCTTTTGTGTGAACACGAGGTTGCAGGTTGGAAATTACACATACTAATGTTACTTTTCTACTTATAAAATATAACTTAGTTAATGTTGGATATTACTGTCTTAAAATTAAGACAGTAGTATCTAAATCGTATATAAGAAAGTCCTAAAAAAATTAAAAAAAATTTTCGGTGTCTGCACCAATATCTCGCGAATTTGGAACCCTACCTTATGATATTGCCACTTCTTTGATGAACGATTTTAAAGCTACCTCCTAGGTAATCATTTGACTACCATCACTGACTAGTATCGTACTCGTTTCAGGTCCTGGATCAACTAAACCAGCAGTCATACCCAAGAGTCATCTAAAGCACTTGTCCTTCATAGTGCAGGGCAACAAGCGCAGCAGACAAAAGTACACGTATTGGAACGCTAAGAACATCGCGAAGGATCCGAGAATTAATTTTAAAAGGTTCGTACTTTAAGAAGGTGAAGAGTTATGTAATAAAATAATTATGAGCAATGACAAAATGTTAGAGCACTTCTACAACCTACCGCGGATAACAGACCAGTCTACTGATATATCCCTACAAGTTGGACCGACACGACCTAGTATAGCCTTCAAATGAGGACAAAATGTGATAGAGGGTTTACACGTCGTATGTGGCAACGACACAATTGAGTGTCATATTTCGTGGTTTTTAATTTTTGATCGATCTTTTGCCACTCATGACGCGTAAACGCTTATGGAGATCCCCTAAAAGCCTGTGTATAATGGACATTTTTCTTATATTTCTAATGAAGCTAAGTACTACCTCACACAGTAAATTTATCTCCCGCTACATTTTTATTTCAAACTCCACCAAACCAAAGTAATACTTTGACTAAATTCATTGATGTTTAAGTACATGGGCGACGGCAGCATGGTCAAAAAAAGTTGTAGAAAATATTAAGATTATTTTATTATGATAATCTGTCTTCACAAGTTGCTGCCCAATTTGTTGTTCAACCTTGTTCTCCTATATATATTTTTTTATGAACACTGATGTATGTATGCATGTACTGTTTGCTTGATGAAAGGCTAAGCAGCCCCCTGGAAGTGTCAGATGCACCTCTTGCACGTTCAGCAGTCCCAGAACTTCTTAGTGTCATAACTTTCGTAATATTCGTATTGGTATTGGTATGAACGGGCTGTTTGCCGCAACTCCACGTCTCTGCGCGTATTTTGCGTATGGGTGGGTGACGATCACTCGATCCATCCCACCTCCTCGAGGAAGGCCAGCAGACTTGAAGTCCCCGACGATCTCGTGGAGAGAATCCGGGTCGCCAAAGTATCTTGTCCTGTTTGTGGCGACCCATAACCTTAATATTCGTAATGGTTACTCCAGGCTTGTGCCCCTGTTTTTCTTTCTTTTTTCTTTCTGTTCTTTCTTTGCTTCAAGGAGTCGCAGTGATATGCGTATAACTATATTGTTTGGTAATACTTATCTACTTATAGTGACAAAATTCTAGCGTTTGTTGTTTGATACATCAGAATACTATAATCTATTATTATTTCGCCAGCTAAACGGAAGTACTTCGACTATAGGGTGTAGACGTTGTTTATTTATTATTCAGTTTGTTGCGATACCAAGTCCGTTGTAAACTGTGTATTATTATGACATAGTTAACGTAATAATGACGAGGAGTGACTAATGACGCAATGACACTAAAGTAACTGTATGCAGGTTGGGTGTTCATATTTATACTACTATTATGGAGAATATCGTAGATTCAATTCCAATCCAAGACAAATATTTGTATCTAGCTTTCTGCGGCGCGGTTTCACATAGCCTATAATCTTTCTCTAGAACTGGGCAAAAATAATTATTTAAATTCGACTGGTTGCTCCAGAGATTAGCGCGTTCAAACAAACAAACTTTTCCGCTAATAAAGTTTAAGTAGATGGAGATCATGCAAATAATCGCAAGAGTTTAATTGGACGCCGCGACACAAGGCTTTTATACAAAATACTACTACCTACAACCAATCATTCAATAGAAGGCAATCTCTGTGTCGTAAGGGCTTTTACAAACAGAATTAACGACCTCACAAAGTATATTTAAAGATTGGCTCAAATATTAATTGGGATATTTATACCTACAAAATTTTCCCTGTTTTCTCGTAGTCCCAGGATTTTGTCCCTTTAATAGGACCACGAGGGAGAACTGTTTCTCATAGTCCCATTGTTGTGAACCTACATCCTAAAGTGGTTACCAAAAAAATAATAATAAATAATAAAAATATCAACTTTATATTATTATCATATTAAAAAATATACCTATATATTTTTTATCTCAATTTTTTTTTTTTTTATTAAGTAATCAATGTCAGTCAAGTGTCATCATCTAACTCTTACCATGCACTCTAAAAAGTTTATATATGCAGGAAGAATTATTTATATACAGGAGGATAAATATGTTACTGAACATAATAATGGGACTATGAGAAACAGTTCTCCCTCGTGGTCCCATTAAAGGGACAAAATCCTGGGACTCCGAGAAAACAGGGAAAATTTTACGCAAAAATAAAAATTGTGAAACCGGTGATTTAACATCTCTGCCCCTCCAATCGCCAATGTTTTAATCAAGTGGGAAATTGAACTCTCAACCTCTTGCACTGTAGTTATTAGCGCGCATTGTCACTGTGCCCTGATACAATCCAAATCAAATTGATTTCAATTTCCTTAAAACCCATGTATAACGTTAATCTAAGACCTAATAATACTTACACTCAAATTATTTTCTTTATTTTACAGAAAAACCCTACTAGTAGCTATCGGTTACTTGGACAGTCCGAACTTGCCCATATCGGCAATGTTCGCTAACGAATACGAAGATAGAGGGTACAACGTCATTCTAGTGGACAACCAGAGATTTGCTACTGTGCACTATCATTTGTGAGTATCCAACAGAGTTAAAGTACAACTTTACTTCTTCTCATCGTGCCGACACGGGTGATTCAAATCTGTGAGGGCCAATACGCTTCCACTAACAGTGCGTTGTCTGTAGTGTTGTACAGATCCATGCGTGTAAAGGTGACACACACTGGACAGGATAATAAATGTATGTAATATCTGGGAAATGACACCACACAAGCAAGCATTTTCCGAGCTATAGCCCGCCCCATCTTTCTGCATTCTAAAGAGACCACAAAATGGAGTTCTTCAAGTTAAAAGGTTTCTAAAGGGTCGGCAAAGCGTGATATTCTTGGTGTTGCTAGCGTTCATAGACATCTGCTTAAAATCAGGCTAGCCGCATGCCTGTTTTAAAATACAATATGTATAACGTTGGTCTATTTCACCAGAGCGCTAACAATCTTCTGAATTATGGTGGTCAAATCATCGTTCAGTTTAAATTTAAATGCCTCCAACGCATGTCAGAGACCACCGCCACTTATTATGACTATAGCCACTCACACAAATTTACCTGCTAAGCGGGATTGTGAGCTTGGGGAAGTCTGTGTCCTTAAAGTAGAACAGAAACGCTGAAGTAAAAAAGCTTTCCTACGTCGCGACACTTGGCTCTATTTCGTAAGCTCGCGATACACGCCATGTTTTGGGTACTACTATGTTATTAGGTCTTTATATATCTAAAATTTTATACCTATGTATTCAAAATAACTCTTTAAATCTTTCACAGAGCAACCCGTCTGATGCGTCCAGTCGGCAAACATGTTGCAGAAGTTTTAGTGCAGCTCACTCAATTTGGTCTACATCCTTCCAAGCTGGAAATTCTGGGTTTCAGTCTAGGCTGCCACACAGCCAGTTACATAGCTCAACACTTTCAACTCATGACAGGAAAAAATATATCAGCGATAACAGCTTTGGAGCCATCAGGACCGTGTTTCCGACATTTAGGACCGACAGAAAGGTTGGATGCTTCGAACGCGGATTTTGTCCAAGTGATACATACGAACATTGACGGCTATGGCATGGCTACAAATATGGGTCATGTGGACTTCTACGTCAACGGAGGGGAGTATCAACCTTCTGACATAAATTTATACCCCTGTGCTACTACTTGCAGCCATTTTAGGGTTCTGGCATTATGGGTTTCTGCACTCAAGAATCCGAGAAAATTCATCGGTATAAAGTGTAATAGTATTCAGCAAGCCAGGAACTCAGAATGCTACGATAATGAGCCTATGGAGACTATTATTATGGGTTTAGGTATTGACAGGACTAAACGAGGTCTATTTTACTTAGCTACGAGTATGGATTATCCTTATTATTTAGGAGCAAAAGGTTTAAAGCTTGAACATATGGTTTGGAATAAGTTGACTGATATCAATGATGGCGATGAAATGGAAATTTATACTTGAGGGTTTAAATATTTGGTAGGTGTAAGTGTAAATACGGGTTAACGTGGTTTCTTGTATGCGTATATATTAAAGACTTGCAAAAAGAAGGAGACAGCAGGTTTGTGACTTCAATATAAACGTAATTTCTGAAACATATCATGAGGTCGCCAGGTTTCGCTGTTAATACTTAAGTACACGGTGCTTCTTCCCTAGTGTTAAAGTTCTTTTCCTGAAAAACCGTTAACCAGAAATTGTGTCTGACCAGTTACACTTAAACTCGGATTAGGTAGGTACATACAGTTTTGTACATTAAGGAAATCGAACCCATAACCCTCTTGTAGAGCAATCGCAAGCAAACACACTGCATCACTGAGGCAGTCAAAGGCTCGTTAAATCGACTTCTACAAACAGCTCAATTGTTTTAAAGCTATCAGACATTGTGTCTTAAGTTAAGTAAAGAAAGTTGTGTAAACAAAGTTAGGTACGTTTTACCCGACTTTTACCTTATTGAGCTATTACTAATCAAACGTAATAATAGGAATTAAGTAACCCAAATACTTGAACGACAGTTAACTTTAAGTTTAACTTTACTTATGAGATAAGGGCCACTTAAAATTAAGTAACATAATATTTGGCCGCTATTGACGCGGCGGTACATAGGAACTCAGTTACGTAGGTACTATTAAATCAATGTCGTGTTCCGTGACACGCGTATTGAACCAACACTATCTCGCACAAATCACTTGCACTAGGTATTAGTACCTAGTGCAAGTGATTTGTGCAGAACTTAAAAATTGTCATGTAGCTTAGCGAGAGGAGAATACTAACACTTAGTTTATTAATTCTCTAACCCCCAGTTCCTGAAAGGCTGATCAACGAAAAATTAACTAATCACCTGTTAAATATCATTTCAAGTACCAATTGCTTTTAGGTACTTCACATGAGATATAACTGGTAATTAGTTATTTTTTCGTTGATCAGCCTTTCAGAAACTGGAGGTTAGTTATTTAACCATTTATGTACAATTTAAAATAATAGAAAACCCAAGGACCTATTTGCGAATGCAGTATTATTAAATACCTAGGTATTTTGTGATAAAATAATTTATAAATTTGTTATTAATACAGAATATAAGAATTTTGTAATAAATGATTAATGCTGTTGTCTGTTGTGTTTCTACATACTTACCCACCTACTTGTGGACTTTCAGAACGGGGCGTAGCTACCGCCTTAACTGCCGTATCAATGTTATTGGTACGGGGCCCCACCACAGCCTCGCCGCTTCAGAGACCTTGACCTCATTTTCAACATATCCATCATCAACATTCCTACCGAATGGTAAATGTTTGATAGGTAGGTACAACCAAAGAACAGGTTTTATAGCCATAACAAAATTGTAATTCAGTGTAGGAGCTATGTAGCAGCTAGAATAGATAATTCTAATCTACATCGAAAACACTGTACATAAAAAATATTTTATTGCTCTAATCATTTGGTCAGGCGTTATATTTTTTAAACAAAACGAAAAGTGCTTTAGCCATTGGTTTTCTCGCCGAACGTGACCCAAAAGCTTATGTCGATATTCTAGCTGAGAGTTCTAGATGTTACTTAGTAGTTTTTATAAACAAATACAAATATGTGAAAGAAAAATGACCGAAAGATGTAATTCGGTCATTAAGTACCCTTTCTCTCACCGAATGTTACTCACAATTTAATGCACAACTACTTTAGATATATGTTTCTGTCAATCTGGACTATTCATGCTGTAATCAGCAGAGATAAACTACAATAACTAACTTATTGTAGGTAAGAATGTTATCAATAAATTCGACATTTTACTGCACGGTGCCACAGAGTAACTATTGTAAGTCATTGTATCTAGTACTTAATTAAGATTTTTCAAAACACTATGGAAATCACAGTGAAATTATGTAACAAGAATTTGTTTTAATTGTGTATTTCGCGTAGTTGCCAATTTGAATTGAACGCACTACTAAAATGTATTACATTATGAACGCAACAATAATTACATACGAAAATTACTATTTTCGAACGCAACCACAACAATGAATATGCGAAAACTAATGTTGTCAGATCAAAAGATTTCCCATATTAGAGAGTATTCTACATTACTATTATTAGGAAATGTTCCACTTCTAAAATAGTCGTCAAAAAGTGTCAATATTTTTTAACTATGTTGATGACTAATAGTAGGTAGTAGATCCACGCTGATTTCAGCATGAATAGGCCGGATCGTCCTGGGAAGTACTACCCTCTCATAGAAGATCGACGTAAGAGTAGTAGTATCCGTACTACTGCTTTTCGCTCGGTGAGTGAGAGCGCCGGAGGCCCAATTTCCTCCCTTTCCTCTTTCCTCACCTCCCTCATTCCCTTTCCCTAACCCCATTACCAGCCGCCATAGTGGAGGCCACCATACCAGCAGTTTAAGACGATGGCTTTTGGTATAGTGGCTGCCACTTCAGGATTCCACTGACTGCTTACTATCAGGCGGGGTGTAGTCACTTTTGTAGGCTATAATATAAAAAAATAATAATAATAACTATATTGATAATAAATTAATTAAGTGGCAAAGAAGCATACTTTCTGCATGATGATACATCATAACAAATACCTAATTAAGACTTCCCTTGGTCTATGTAGGTATATACATGTACGAGATGCTAGAAGCTGAAATTAGTATTTCACTTTCGTTTTCACACTATCTTTGTCTAACATCATGCGTACGGCCGTCGTTAAAATTCCTTACCTAGTTTTAACTCACATGGCTAGTTCTTGGCGCCAAGCAAACGACTCTAATGAACTTGCTATACGAGACCTTGGCAACGAAAGATGTTCGCAATATCCAAAAACAGAAATAGTCTTTGTTCAATGCACTCGTGTGAATATCTCTAAAAATAATCTAATTCTAAACAAACCTTAGTTTTATAGACTTCTAAAATGTAATAATTTTATAGGTTACAAGAAAAGGAAATAACAAAACAAAGCTGGTAACACTAACAGCCTAAACGTCAAATTGCCGCAATGACGCAAGCAGTTGACAAGAAAGAAGGGGAAAAATCCTTGACGATCTTTTCTTCAATCTTTCAAAATGGTGTTTCTTGTTGTTACCGAGATTCTTTCTAAATTAAATTAATTATTTGTTAAATGTAGTGTAAATTGTACATGTAACAAGTGAACACCATTACTCTTGTATATAAAAATTTCTTGTGATATTCTTTAGTAGCGAATTGTGTGTGATAAAAAAATAGATCGGCGATACCCATCCAAAATCAATTTCTACTGTGATGTTTGTGTACTGACTGTTATTTAAAGTGTATTACGTAAGTATAATAAATATTTTTACTATTAAAATACATTTGCGATGAGTTGACGGTGCCAACTTCTACATAAGTGCATTGGATATCATTTTTAAATAGATTACATTTCACTGTCGAAGACACCCTAATTTCAGCCAAATTTGGCGGCATTAGTGTTTGTTATTGAGGTAATAGAGGATTATTACTATCTACGGTGTGTAAAAACCTGTTTGCACGTATTCTCGAAGGTTGTGCGCGTAATACAGGTGCTTGGTAACGAATAAAGTGGGAAGCCGTAGTATATATTTTTCATTCCGCGTACGGTACGAATGCTTGCCATTGAAAACATTTTAAATATTAATTGATTTATTTTTAGTAGTGCTATGTTTTAATAATTTTATATTCTCGTTTTAATTCAGTATTCTCTATTACTATCTCAATTTGACAAGGAAACAAATCATACAGCATAGAAATAAAAGTACTGTTTGGATTAATGCCAAAATGTAAATTGCATTTAGAAACTTTTCTTCCGTTACTAGCTGAATAGTACATTAATAGGTACCAATATTATGTTAAAATAAAAAAACCACATGTTCCATAGATTAATTACTTACTTAATAGACAAAATAAAAAAAAAGTATTAATAAAATCATAGGCAAGTTATAAATTTTAAATTGAACAAGGAAGTGAGATCATATCCCTGTTAATCTTTCAGTTGATTGAAGGTCACATCACATGTGATATCCAAGATTTGAACCTTGAACACTCACATAAAAATAAAATACATACATAATTGGAAACATAATTGCAACAATACAACCTACACGCTAGTTTCAAGGATTTTAGTTATTATAAAACCTACATATATTATTATTTTTTTAGAAACTGTTTTAATGTAGGTATTAAGAAATGATTATCTGAACCTATCCAATCTAAAAAGGTCTTACTACTACTAGCAGGTGTGCTGTGGAGTGTAGGGAGATGGCAGCTAGCAAATTAACAAATTAATATGATTTATCCTGCATAATCTAATCATATATGTATATGTGAATTTTTATTGTATTAAGTATGTGATATAACTTCTTATCTTTGGCATATAATAGAATTATATTAGCATTAATTTTCTTTATCAATGTACCAAAGTTTACAACATCTGTTTCATTGAATTTATTTATGTTACTATAAATCATTTTTGTTTGTTCATTTGTTTGTTCAAGAAGGGGTAGTCAGAGGTTAGGTACAATGTTTTTATATAGTGAGCATGACTATTAAGTAATTACCTATATTTTTGCCTATTAAATGCATTTCAAGAATGTTAAGTACATATCCTGATATTCAAACTCAGTGTTTCCAGCCGTTGATAAAATTTGACCCACTTAAGTCACAAACATAGGTAATTATAATAATAATATCACAACAACTACACACAACGCCATCTAGACCCAAAGTAAGCATATAATTATTATATAGCTTGTGTTATGGGTTCTAGAATGCAGATTACATACCTAAATACTTTTTTTTTTGTAAATACATACATATTATGCATAGAAACACCCAGACCAATGCAAATAGTCATGTTCATGCACACAAATATTGGCACAGTGAGAATCAAACTTGCGACCTTTGCGTGGCAGTCCATACAAACGAACCACAGAGGTTGTCAGGTCGTAGGTGGCTATATAGTCTCTGGCCTTAGTAGTTATACATATTGTACTGTTCCTGGATGGTCATTATCACATTCGCTGTATACCTACCCATATTCATACAAATAAATTATATTATTTCTGATTGACTGTTTGTACTAAAATGACTTTTTCAGTATATGATGTGAAATGAAATTACTTAAATGCATCATTTTAATGAAAGAGTTCAATGCAAATTTATTAAGACCTTACTCACCAGACTGACTGTAGTTATTATTGTATACAAGTTGGTTCAATCTTGCAAACACACATTGTATTAATGCAAATTTATTTTAATTTTTAAACAATTGCCGTTCACTAAGGGCATATTGTAAAGTTAATTTATGTTAAACAATTATTGGTGTCATAAAGTTAAATGTTAATTTTGCACTTCTAAAATTATTATCATCATATCAGCCAAAAGACGTAGCCGGTCGTTCGCCGCCTTCATCCATCGGTTGCCCGCCACCCTTATAAAGTCGTCGGTCCACCTTGTGAGAGGTCTGCCCACGCTGCGTCTTCCAGTTCGTGGTCGCCACTCTAGAACTTTTCTGCCCCAGAGGCCGTCTGTTCTGCAAGCTATGTGTCCTGCCCATTGCTACTTCAGAGAAGCAACTCTGCGTGCTACGTCAGTTACTTTGGTTCGCCTGCGGATTTCTTCGTTTCTCAAACGATCGCGCAGGAAGACGTCTAACATAGCCCGCTCCATCGCCCTCTGAGCGACTTTGAGCCTTCGGATAAGACCCATAGTTAGCGACCACGTCTCTGCTCCGTATGTCATCACTGGCAACACACACTGGTCAAAGACCTTGGTCTTGAGACACTGCGGTAGTGTGGACAAGAAGATATGTTGTAGCTTCCCAAACGCTGCCCAGCCGAGTTGGATTCGACGAGTGACCTCTTTCTCGAAATCGGACTTACCTAATCGGACTGTTTGTCCCAGGTATATGTACTCGTCAACGAATTCGAGCATCGAGCCTCCGACCGTAATAGGAGTGGGTGTAATATGGACATTGCTCATGACTTTAGTCTTGTCCATGTTCATTTTTAGGCCCACTTGTCGAGAGACTATTGAGGTCATCGAGCATTGAGGTCCTCCACGGTCATGGCCATGACCACGATATCGTCCGCGAATCGAAGGTGAGTGATGTACTCACCGTTTATGTTGATGCCAAGTCCATTCCAGGTCAGAAGCTTGAACACGTCCTCCAGTGCAGCGGTGACGGAGATATGACATCTCCCTGTCGTACTCCTCGCTGCAACTGGATAGGCCTTGAGCTCTGACCTTTAGTTCGTACTGACATGCGTTTTCATACAAACACTTCAGCACTTCGATATATCGATAGTCAATATGACACCGTTGGAGAGACTGCAGCACGACCCAGGTCTCGATCAAATCAAAGGCTTTCTCATAGTCCACAAACGCTAAGCATAGGGGCCGGTTATACTCTGTGGACTTATGTATAACCTGCCGCAGCATATGTATGTGGTCTATGGTACTAAAACTTTTTCGGAAACCGGCTTGTTTGGGAGGCTGGAAGTCGTCGAACCTGTTTGCGAGACGATTAGTGATGACCCTTGAGAACAGCTTGTAGACGTGACTTAGGAGTGTGATAGGTCTGTGATTCTTCAGAAGGGTTTGATCGCCCTTCTTGAAGAACAGCTTCACCACACCCCCGTATCATGCATGTGGCGTTTTGCCCTCGAGGAGACGGCACTAAAGAGCCTCTGAAGGGCCTTCAGGACAAGATTTTCGCCTGCCTTCAGTAGCTCGGCTGTGATTCCATCCTCACCTGGCGCCTTGTTGTTCTTGAGCTGTCTGAGGGCCATACCAATCTCGCACAGACTGACGTCGGGGATGTCTTCGGTGTAATGTCGAGCTAACCTAGCTCTTGGATCCGATGCTAGGGAGCTAACAGGTGCATGTTGTGTCGTGTATAATTGT
This sequence comes from Parascotia fuliginaria, assembly GCA_963082885.1. Taxonomy (NCBI): domain Eukaryota; kingdom Metazoa; phylum Arthropoda; class Insecta; order Lepidoptera; family Erebidae; genus Parascotia; species Parascotia fuliginaria. The sequence continues at coordinate 10,961,722 of OY720193.1, read as the reverse complement.
CCGTAGAACCTCTCGACCTCCTCTAAAACCTCTGGCTTAGACGAAATGAGCCTGCCGTCCCATCTTCAGCTTGACAAATCGGCTCTGCCCGACATGACAGACCGATCTCGTGCGAACACTTTCAAGCCTTTGTTGCCAAGGTCGCGAGTCAAAGACTTGGAGATCCGTCTGTTGAGCCGCCGATAGTCACTAGCTTCCTCTGAGGACCGCAGAACCATCCTGCGCCTTTCGTCCAAAAGTTTGAGGGTCTGGTCGGTGATCTTTCTCAGTCCTTTACTGCGGTGGGCTTTAAAGATGTTAGACCCTACCGAACTGACAGTTTCCACGAACCTGTTGCTGCATTCGTCCACTTCTACGCAATCGCCGATAATAAGAAGTTCGAATTGGAAGCTTTCGGAGCTTTGAATTTGAATCGGTGTAGGTCGGAGCGCAGACTTCATCATTTGAGACCGGTCCAGCTTAGGGTTGATAATTAATGTGCCTCTTACCATCCGGTGATCGCTTCCGGTTTTCACCGCATTGATTACTGAGACATCATTAAATATTTGCCGCCTGGTCAACATGATGAAGTCAATCTCATTTTTTGTAACACCATCAGGACTAATCCAGGTCCATTAGCGGCTGTCGCGCTTCTTGAAGAAGGAGTTCATCATAAAGAGGCCCTCCTTCTCCATGAAGTCTGCCAGCATTTGGCCTCGGGGATTCCTGGATCCAAATCCAAACTACCTCACTCTCAACTCGTTACCGCTTCGTTTACCTACCTTCGTTTCAACCCTTCGCGTTGAAGCCCCCCATGACAACAGTGTATTGGGTCTGGCATGTATAACTCTGGAAATGTCTCATACATAGCCTCGACCTCATCGTCGGGGTATGTCGAAGTGGTAGCATAAACATGTATGACCTTCAGCGAATACCGTTTGGTGATTCTGAGTATAAGGTATGCTACCCTCCTCGACACACTCTAGATTTTCACCACGTTGTTCACGAGGGACTTGTGGACGATAAACCCGACTCCACCTTGGGACAGTTAGTCGCCCTCCCGGAAATAGAGCAGGGTACCGGATTTAAGGGTTATCGTATCCTCCCCCTGTCTTCGGACTTCTGACAATCCCACTATGTCCCATCATAGCCTGCTCAATTCTTCCTCCAGTTCAACAATCTTCTCGTCATTCCGCAGTGTGCGCACGTTGTATGTTGCCAGGGCCAAAGGTCGTCGGTTCGGGTAGCCTGGCCGCACCTGTTGATTCTTCACACCCCCTACCCTGCCGTTACCATGGCCGCTACCGTAGCCAGGAATAGCGGGATGACCGGGGACTGGGGGCCATTTCTTTTGGTGTAGCTCCATTTGGGGAGATATTGCCATAATCGCCACGCTGCACGCGGCAGGCGGGTTGGCGATCGCAGTGGCGGTAGCTTTATCACAATACGCTGCTGCCCGTCCTGTGTTGTGCTGATTTTCTACCACCCGTTTTTGTAACGGTTTAACCGCCGTTATTCGGTAGACTGATGTACTGTCATCATTTTGTCCTTAGTCGCCTTACATTACTGAATTACATAAATTTCCCGGTAGTTTGCATAGTAAATCGCGAAAGGTTTCGTCAAAAGACGACCGTCGACTCCCGGACATAGGACATACCAAAGTACCTACTTTACGTGTAGTGGCGTGAGCCGTGTATTTCTATAAATATTTAATTTTAACTGTTGTTATAACAATGCTAGCTCCTACACGTTCATCACTTTAACTTAAGACTACTTTATCAGTGAATCCTGGTTACTAAGCCCCCCCGCCGCGATAAGGCGAGAACCCCGGTTGGGGAGGCTACGGGATCGCTCCTGTTATATGCCTATTCTACTAGCAAAAAGAATTTCTTAGTTACCTTAAAGTCTTGAATTTTACCCGGTATGACAATAGGCTCAACCCTGTTAAATATAACCCAAACTAACCCAACATAACTGACACAATGTGGGTGATAAACCTACACCTCTGCTTATCCCTTCGTGGGGAACCGGCGTAATGCTGTGGTATTTATTTATCAGCTATTGTCAATACATTTCAGAACAAACTATATACTTAAATATCGTATACAGAATATAAATTATATTATGCATTAACCTTGAGTTTCTATTACCGTATTCGCATAGGTACGTTTTTAGCCAATATTCATAGTTTATACACGTAAAACTATTAGTTATTATTTTTGTTGAATGAGTATAACGTATAACGTATAACGTAAGTAGCTTTTGCTTTTAGAAGTCCACCACTTCTGAATCCTACTGACTGCTTACCATCAGGCAGAGTGGAGTCACTTTGGTAGGCGAATATAAAGAGCCCTATGTACTCAGTCTGAGTTTGCTGCTATTTACGCAGCATATTTCCAGACTTCGAGCTAATACCATCAAGTTCTCAACAGAAGAACTCAATATTGTTCCATTGAAATAGATTGAAGACCGCACGTATGGCGAATGACTGTGAAGTGTTAAATGCTTTTGTACCCACACCCTACATGTTTAGAAGTCCAGAAATTAAAAATGGAAAAAAAATCATCATGTAAAAAGTTCTAAGTTTTAAATAAACGCCTAATTCTTCACCTGCGCCTAAAATGTGTTTCGTATTCATCGGGAATCAAGAGCGATCTTCGGATTAAAAGTAACCTATGTCCGTCTCCGGCACCGAATCTATCTACATACCAATTTTCATTGAAGTCGGTTTAGCCGTTTAAGCGCTGAGTGGTAACAAACACACACAAATACATACATACATACATTTTTATGTCGAAGCACGTTTTTTCCGGGTATATAATACTTAATGACTTTTTTTAAATTAATACATAAATAAATTTGGGCCTCATTTGCCGCCCTAAACTCCTGCCTACTTAGCGTGCTGGTAATTCCGCCTCTGCGCTCCTATAATATTACCATAGTGTGAGAAGCTAATACCAATTTTGAACTGATCTACTGTTGCATGTTTTGGTTGCGTACCTTTTCTATTTTATCAAAAAACTGTACCTAATTGACATCAAATTAGAACAATTGTGCAGCAATATTACGAACTACTTCGTCTATTTTGGTCGTATGTTTATTAACAACAAACAGTGACTGTTTACATTATTAATATCGTCACGCTACACTATTACACATTGTAAATATTAGTTTATTTGTCTTAACGTTACCGGGTTGCTCAACTAACTGTAAGGTGAAATTTACACGAAGATTACATCCTTTCCTTATTGAGTTTGATATCTATTAAAACGATTCGCTTCCATATTTTAACTGGAATAGCTGCCGTGTGGTTACCAGTCTAAAACATGAAACCACCTCTTTCCATGGGTGTTTTAAGAAAAAGTGTTTTATTGAAAACCGAAGTAGCGGACAATATGTGATTCATCATTATTCATCACCTTACTACAATCCTTCGTCAATTTGCCTCAAAAATTAAAAATTAATGACTATGGCAAAGTTATGTTTTTCGGAGAGATATAATGTCTAACTGTATATGTCTTCAGGTTTGTAGATAGGTCGCCACCGATAGATAAGGGGGCGGCTCACGTTCGATCAAAGTGAAATTCATGGGCGCCGCCATGATTATTTTTGTGCAATTGATGCTGTGTTCTAAAAATGTATAGGATAACCAGATTAGTATATAAACAACGAATTTGTACGGCAACCTGTAGACGTTTTAACTCAAAGACCAACTTATAAAAAGTTCTTAATATTTTTTATACTGTTTGCCCGACAACAGCAAGTGCATCCCCTTGCGGCCCCTTCCGGCCCGATGTCCAGCAGTGGACGTCTTTAAACTGATATATAGAGTACTAGCTGTTGCCCGCGACTTCGTTCGCGTGAAAATTCATATGGGTGCCTCTATGAGAATATTGCGTGCCTGATTTTACGGCAATCGTACATTGTATCAGTAATAAATATCAGTATTATCAGTCTCTATGGCGAATCCAGTTTAAACCCGCTACCGCTAAAACTGACAAACCACTTTCACACAAACCGGCGACTCCTATTTGCCCACTTAATAAGGGTGGTTTCTGAATATTAAAAAAATAGTATTTTCTAGTAATTTGGTAATCCTACTATAAAAACTATAGAAGTTTCATACAAACTTTGCCACCCCTTTATACCCCCTTAGGGGATGGATTACGCAAAATTCCGTCTAAGTTAGCACCTATATCCTAATAGGAACGACCATGCAAAGTTTGTGATTCCTAGCACTTGTAGTTTCTGAGATTTCGTGATGAGTAAGTGGAGTGACATTTTGCTTTTATGTATATAGATAGCTTTTGCCCGCGGCTTCGCTCGCGTGAATATCGTTTTTCCAATAGACATTTTTATATTGTTTAAATACTGTTTTTTATACTATTTTAAATCTCCCATTCATACAAATCTTCTTTCGTAAAACAATATACAATACACAAAGGCAAATTTTCACTACAATAACTTTCCCTTTCCCCTTTTTCCCTATCGCCCTTTTTCTCCACTCTCCACAGTTTCCTCTTTCCTCTCCTCCCCTCCCCCTTCTCCTCTTCACCTCCTTCAGCATCCCTTGCCCCTCCTCCAGCATCTCTTGCCCTTTCCTCCACTTCCCTCTACCTTGCCTCCTCGCTTTCCCTTCTCTTCCCCCTTCCTTCTCCTTCCTTTTTCTCCTTTCCTCTCCCTTCCTATCGCTTCCTATCCCTTCCCCTGCCTTTTTCCACCATTCGAGAACTCCTTTCTTTCCTCGTCCCTTCCTCCTCCCTTTCTCTCCCGTCTCCCTCACTTCCCCATCACTTTCCTCTTACTTCCCCTCGTTCATCCCTCACTTTCCCTTCACTCTCCCTCACTTCACCCACACTCCCGTTCTCACTTCCCTCTCACTTCCTCCTCACTACCCCTCACTCCCCCTCACTTCCTCCTCACTTTCCCCTCACTTCTCCATCACATCCCTCTCACTTACCCCTCCCTTCCTCCTTCCCCTCAATTCCTCCTTTCCCTCCCTCCCCCTCCCTGCAAATTTCAAGTCGCTAGCTTCAAAAGCACCAAAAATTTCACCCCTCTAAATCCACCCCTGTTAAAATAAAATTATAAGTATATTTTTTATTTAAATAGAAGTTATTCCAAAACAAAATTTCAAAACTGTAAGTTAAAAAATGAAGATTCATACAATCGATTTCATCCCTTTTCACACACTTAGGAACTAAATTTTAAAAACCCTTTTTTAGTACAACCTCTAGACATTTAGACAAACACACCCTCCAAATTTCAAGTCACTACGACCAGCAGTTTAGGCTGTGCGTTGTCTGTTAGTCAGTCAGTCAGTCAGGACAAAGCCTTATATAATATGTATGGGTGTATGGATGTATGGATTAGACGTATAGCCATCGGGGATCAAAGCATACAGGCTGCTAGGAATGCTAACACGTGATAGAGCCACATAAAGCTGACCGTGCGAAAAACAGCTGATACTTAGATCCACGCCCACAACTTTTAGTTGTCTGACCATGGGCTTTATTAATTGTCATCGCGAAACAGAGGGTCACTGAAAACTGGACTGATTTAAAACTAAACGGAAGATTGTTTAGAATGAGAGGAATCCGAAAAATAAAAACGCTATCAGCTATTCCGTAACCTGTTAGTCTCTGTTTCTATTAGAAAATGTTCGACGTGATTCTTTAAATTGGCATAACTTTTTTATTTATGAACCGATTGACATAAAACAAACACTAAATGTTAAGTGAAGCTTACCACAATGTATTAGTGAAAACCATATATAAATCGGATAAGCCGTTTCTGAGATTAGCGTGAACAAACGCACAGACAAACAGACAAACAGACTAACAGACAAACAGACAAACAGACAAACAGACAAAAATTGTAAAAATCATTGTTTTGGGTTCTATTTGCGTTGATAAAGGCCCCAATGATTTTTTTTCTCATATATTTTCCATGTACAGACAGCGATCAATTACATTTTTATTATATGTATAGATAACTGCGTAAAAATAATTATAAATGACATCATAGGTTATATCAAAAAAAGTGAAATCTTGTCCGTGAATAATTCGTGTTCGAGTGAGTTTTACGACAGCCATAACATTAAAACGCTAGAGACTAGCAGGTTGTTAATCTGCGACATCGTTTTAAACGAGACGCAATACTAGAAATTATAGAGATGACATAGGAATGGTTTTGAATTGCGTAGGCTGCCATATGTGTGATGATGCAAATTTAGCTAAAACCTAATACTCCTTTACTTCTTTCTACCCTAAAGATTGAGAAAAACGAACAGCGCTTCAAACATTCCCAATCTTTCGAAAAAGTTGCCAATGCCAATCAGACATATTTAAAAACACACTTCGCAGATCGTATACACGAATCATAAGACTTTCATTTAAGTTCCATTCCTTTTAGAAACCAACAAAATTTCGATTTCGATTTCATGAATATTAAATTTTCCTAAAAAAAATACTACTGCTATCTAGTATGTAAACTAAATTTTTTCATACAAACAACGTTAAGCACCATAATCATGGCAGAATTACAGTTCTCAGATCAGCATATAGCCTTTAGTTTGCAATACATATGTATCTAGAAATGATCACTGAAGCATGAAACGTCTACGAAGACAAGATACTGCAATATGATATCAAACTTCCTGGATACTATACAAGCCCTAAAGCTTTTCTTTTGGCTGCAGAAACTAGGTCACATATGTTTGTAGGAATCCAAACCGCGACCCTGACGCGAAAAGCGCTTTCATTCGATTTTCGCATAATGGTTATATAGAATATTGTGTGCATTATGTCCCTCCAGTGAGGAATAAAATTATTATTGCAAATAATAAATATAATGAAACAAACAGTTTGTGTACTCAAACTCAATTTTGAGACTTGGAAAATAAAAAACACAAGTTTGAAATCACCAAGTCGCCTTGAGGAAGCGTGGTGATGTGGCTGTTTGAAAAGAACCTGCAACCCTACAAATGTAATAGGCTGGGTTACGATACGACGAATAGTGGCAGATCTGATGTTGTAGCCGACACTCATGAACCGCAGAAGCGGCAAAAGTGTAATTGATTACGCTGCTAACAAGGAAAACACTGTTATTTCTAAAGCACAATCTACTCGTAGTACAAATACTGTACTTTCTTAATACAAACGAATAATGTTGTTCATTGGGAACCACTACACAACATTTAGATAGAGTTTCTATGAGCACAGTCTTCTATAAATCTTTTTTCCAACTGCGCTGCGCACTTCGTGCCAGAAGTCTCTTAGAGATATCCATGTCCCTGCCACATAAAAGTTGTTTTACTAAAAGGGATTTGGAATTGGAAATTCTCTCACAGGTCGCGTTCAATTACCTAGGGACGTAATCTATTTTTTATCAATATGCCACGTGAACGAAGTCGTGTGGAAATACTTTCAGAGATAATAATCATGTTTACACGTTATTTTTGTTTCAAAGAATTGTTTGATATAGTGTCTTGGTCATATTTATACCAATGTTACGATTCCGCAGTAGTCCGCAACAAAGTTCGTTGTGTCACCAAGCCGTTTAGCAGCTTCGAGTATATTGGAATCGAATCATTAGCCTTATTGCGACTAAACATCTGTATTTTCCCATTCGGCCAAAAATAATTCTTTTGTTTTGGAAACTGGTTTCCGAAGTGGCCGAAGGGGTATTTTTCTTGAAGCGACTGCCTGCTTTATGACTTCCAGAACTCAGTTTTTGCACATTGTCGATATTCCATAATTAGGTTTGTCCGATTTTAATTCTTTAATTCTTTATTGTACACACAAAAATCATTTACATAATGTTAACAAATTGTTTAGATTTACCTACTCTTAAAAATTATAAATGCTCGCATGTTAATCTTAACCAATGTGGTCTCTAAGGTACGGAAAGGTCTTGATGTATGTTTATAAGATGGTAAGCAATCAATCTGCCTAGCTTGAATTATAACTACCAGGCTCTAGAGAATAAAATTGATGAAAAGTGCTCATGTCATGCCATATAAGGAGGTTAAGAAGATGCCTCTAGACAGAGGGAAGTCGCGGGAAGTGAATTGCATCAGTACCACTAACAAGAGTCCAACTCTTCAATTTATGGATGGAGAATAAAATTTCTTGCGGCCATATTATCACTACAAGACATGCCCTTCTATAGACACTGATAAATGAGAATCCTAACTTCATTCATAGACAGTTGCGCAGCTGAGGCCATGGTATACTTGAAACAGAACCTACATGCGACTCCCATAACCCTCGATCGCATTATGCACGCAGAAACCCTACTGATTTATGCATTGGCTGCAAAAACATCCAACCCAGCAGTACGACTATTAGTCGTTTTTGTAGTAAGCATAGTAGTTCTGATAAGATATTCTTACATGTCATGCTCAAATCCTATATAAAAAGAAATTTGATATGAATATCTAACATAATCTAGAACGCTATTAATTGCACGTCTGCACTTTGTTCAGCCCTTACGCAGAGTATCGTAAGTTTAAGACGATACATACTTGTATGATCCTTCATTATCGGCCTTAAGAAGTCCATTGCAGAACAAAGGATTCTCATAATGGGAGGTGTTTGCAAAAGTCATCCTCTTAACAGGCAGATTGGCGATTGCAGTATTTGGCCTGTCAAGACTTCTGATTTCTCTTAGGCACCTCTTACGGTATCCACGAAAACAGAAGTATTAGTAACAGGAGTATTTGATTCACGTGAGCTATAAGTCGTTAACCAAAATATTCGATTCTGAACAGACATCGATAAAGATTATTTAGAATTAGTAATCGATGTTAATTATTGATTATGAACATGATTAGCAGTTGTATACTATGTATGCAATGAGGAAGTAGCTAACACTTATACAAAGCGAGTAAAATATAAAAGAAATTAGACATTTAAACTCTAAACACTGCGTTATGGCATCTAACATTATATTTATATTTAAACGTCGTCATCAGGACATTAAAATTGTGGTTAAATTGTTTATTTTCTGCAATGTAACACGACTACTAGTATTTAACAATACTTATTGTAATAAAATTATTTTTGAAAAATACAACGAAAACCGACTTCAAAACAATGCCTACATGTTTAATCCTTAACTAAAAAGTAGAAAATAATAATTTAATTACTTCAAAGCAATTTACATTGAAGGGGAATCAACGAAATAATTAATACCTATATAAAACCATACTATTTACAATTTATAATCAGTTATTTTGGAGTCGATGCCAGCCAAGAAGGATCTTTAATTTTGCCTTTGCAACAAACTATCGAAATGCACGGGGCGGCAATGTCAAGCGCGGGGTACTACCCGAACGCGGTCAGACACGTGAAGACAGACGTCATTGATAGTTGTGTCTAAATACTTAAAAATTTGATGCGCACTATCAGCTTCCGTTCGATTTCTTGTAATATTATTATATATATTCTTTATTTTACATTTATATAGGTATTAATAGATTAATCAATTAGGTTTTTGTTGCTAGTAGGTTATAATTATTAAGGTCATTATGATCCTTCTTTGCTGGCACCGACTTAAAAAAAAATATACGACCCGAATTGATAACCTCCTCCTTTTTGAAGTCGGTTAATAAAATACAACTAACTGCATAATTTTTTGACCTTACGTAAAAGGTTTGTTTAAGTCTTTCAGTTTACTTGTACAAAGTCATTGCGGTATGAAAAATACGAAATAATACGAAACGTACTGGCGCATCGGCCACACCATAGGCGGTCGTTAATTGACACATTAGCCAAGGCATTAGGTGCGGCTGCAGTATTCATTTCAGCTTAACACTACCACCCGTTTCTGACATAAGATTTTTGTCGGGCAAACACCAAAGTGTCTGACTGCAATTGCAATCTTCTTTCACTCTACTCCCTCAATATCTTCATTTTGACTTGACTTAACGAATGTTCTGGAACTCTTTTCTATCACTGTCGGCATTGACTTGATTGCGTTAGTCAGTATTAATTCCATCGTTGTCATTAGTTGTCAATATTGATTCTTTAATGCATATGAAAGACAGCTATATCCGTAGGTTTCGTATACTGTATACTTAAAAAGATTTTACATTTTGTATATTTTCAGCCAATTTAGCGCTATTTTTTATTTAATTCTTCTTATTAAATTCACTGACAGCCACATGGGCAGTCCAATATGCAACAAATGCTTTGGTGTTATATTAGACATATTCGCAAGTTACTGCTGGGGAAGCAGTTCTACTTTACGACAAAGTATCAATAAAGAAAATTGTTTAAACATAAAAGTGTCACAGTTCCAACGCTGAACTACTGTCACGGCCTTCACACTACGCGTCGTACCCAAGCCCGCACAAGTTTTGCTTACAAAAACAACGGCTAACATGATGTCACCGTAGTGACATTGCAACTCACTTAGTGACTCATCTTGTAAACTAGATTTTGTGGCCTTATTGGATAATGTGCTAAGGAATTTGAACTGCAAACAAACAATGCGCTATCTTTCGCCTTGTTTTTGTGATTATGCCAAAAGTAGAATAAACGAGCAATTGGCCTATCTGAAATGGTAATAACTGCTGACGGGTTTTAGGATCTCCTAAAATACAGTTGGCTAGTGGATCATACATTTATCCGAGAGCTGAGAAAACACTTGACTGAAGATTACTTGCTGTAAACATTTAGTACACAGAGAACGTTCGCCGATACTTGGCATTTCCTCAGTCGCCTCTTACGACTCCTAAGAAAAGAGATGATTCCATATTTTAAGCCAGAGCTCATACAACTGTTTACTACTAGTTATAATTAACAAGATGAAATAAAACAGATGTTACAATATCTATTACCACTCGAGATTATATACCGGATAATAGTTTGGTCACACTAAATAATACTTCGATAGCCTTGACGATAAAACCGCTATCAATTTGTATCATAGATAAAACCTCAGTTTAACGCAGTGTAGAACTAATACTGTACCATAAAAATATTAAATTAACCACAATTGTTTCGTGAATAAGTGCACTTAACAATAAAATAATCAATTATTTTTCCAACAACAAAAATATTATTTATTGCATTTGAATAATAAAATATTAATTTTATAGTTCCATATTCGATTTATAAAAATATATTTTTAATTATTATGTTTGAATTATCGTTGTTGAATAAGTTAACGGATAATTTGTTAAATAAAATGCACAGGCTTTTATTTATTTATGATAAAATGAATTAGTAATGACATTTGTATAGTTATAGTGGCTTTTATTGATTGAATATAATAAGTGTTGTGACATTGACCATGAAACTAAAAAATCCGATGAAATTAGTTAATTTTGGTATGTATACACAGTTATTTGTGTATTAGTTATCTTTTGTGTGTTTTACGCATAGCAGACTAGACTGTGCCTTGTGACGTTACGCCATTTAAGAGGGTTCTAGTTATCTCCGCACCAAATTTATACTGGTTAGTATATTTTGGCCAGTTGGTGTTTTAACTTATTCTGTTACTTTTAACGGTATTTTCTTTTTTTCAAAACAGAAAATAAACGTGTTCACTAGGTCAAACACTGACATACATTTAATTAGATAACCGAGTGTAAAACCTACTCACATCGTGGGCCGTGGCAACGATTAATTACACTGCTTGCAAACGCTATGGAATTATTGCGTTAAAATTGAGTATCACACCGGTGAGTATACCGGCACTTAATATTTTTGAGTAGCAGACGACAATTTGTAGATGATTATATCATCAACGGGCAGTGCATCACTCAACAATTTTTCCAACCTTATAAACTTTATACTTCGGGTCAAGACTGCAGAGTGACATTTATTATGATTTTATTATTGAGTGTGAACGTCCAGAACGTACATAGCACAATGTGCAAGTCACAAACTGTGCAGATCTCTTTATGTGCAAGTCGCAAAATGTGCAGATCTCGTAATTATACTATTATATAAGCGGAAGAGTTTGTTTGTTTGTTTAAACGCGCTAATCTCTGAAACTAAGAGTCGAATTTAAATAATTCTTTTTGCGTATGATAGCCCAGTTTTTGAGGCAGATTATAGGCTTTATAACATCACGCTACTGGCGACGGGAGCAAAGCAGTAAGCAATGACGTAGGTAAAACCGTGCTGCGGTTGCTATTTTATTATATGCAAAAAATAAAAACAAATCTACACAATGAGTTAATTCTAGTTGAAATGCATAAAGCAGCTTCCTGTACGTAAAACATAACAAGTAACAAATTGTACATAATGTATAGATGACCACATATTATTTGCGAATCCGACCAAATGAGAATAAATGATATTTGCTTTACCACCTTTAAAAAACATTTATTCTAAGGGTGGTAAAGTAATTTTATGCCCGACTATACCTGTAAAAAAATTACGTAGCAGGAAAACATTAATAAAATGAAAAAAGAATCCTCAGTTCTTGCTACTTCGGGCGCTCAAAAACTATATTACTCGTATTGTTATTTTAATGTTATTGTTATGAATGTCCGCAAAGCTACGCTTATATTTTAAGCCGTAGCGACTTGGGCTTCGCAAAGTATAATGTATTAAACTGATCTAGTAACATTCTGAAAAAAGTTCCGTAAAACCGTATCAAAATCAATTGTGTGATTTCGATGTTAGTGAAGAAACAACAAGAGAACGTGAAGATAATCGCGACTTTATATTCATACTTTTTAAAGACTGAAAAGAGTGGTTAATCAAAAACAAACTTAACTAAAAAACCTCTCAAAAGATAACACATGTAGGCTTAAAAACTGAAGATCAATATCGACGTTAATATTTTTTGTATTACGTTAAAAAAACACAGTATACGTCGCAATGGCTACTAATAGCGATCCCTTCGCAATAAAAATCGTCGGCGTCATAAAAGATGGCTTTAATGTCATACTATTTACACATGACACTCAGGTCAACGATTTGGTGGGTGTCGAAGATATAAAAGTATTATAAGTGTTATGGCAGCCCCAATGGTTATGATAGCTCTTTTGCACCTAGGTTTATTTTGGACATTATTGTTACACCGTGAAAGACCACATACAGAGATCCTAGATTGCTCTAACAAATCTGGCGAAGTTATTTTCAAATACATCAATTACCGAGAGAATGTGTTTATGAGAACCTCGCCCCGTCAAGCGTTAGCACTATGCACCACTAATCGAGTTATGCCGGTCGCATCTGATCCTCTCAGGGGATAATCAATTAAACAAACAAATGACTATTCAAAACAAGCATCTAACTAACAATAAATTGAAGCCCACTACTAAAATATACCCCTCCGAACATCTGCAATCGCAATTAAAATTTAATACACGAATAAAATTTTGCATTTCTGCAGAACATGCTCGCTGAAGCGGCCAATGATTGCTTCAAATGCAACTGGTTTCAGCGCCTCGGTCTAATTCAAACATAACAGCGATGCAAAGAGGCTATCACATACTTATACTGTTGCCCTAGTTTGTACACTGCACTAACCTACCTACACAATACCGCAGTAAATGACAGGTTCTTTCTATGCAGGTAAAATACTAAATTGTTAGAATGCTGTAGATATTTAATTTGCATGCCTTGAGTTAATCTGATGGTAATACAGTAATCATTGTTCGAGGCCATTTTTGTTTGATTTTGTGGATAAATAGGAGATTACTTGTAAGAATGTGTCTACAAATGCGCTGAAAAATTAAACAAGATAACAACAATTTTAACATGTTTCGTGCTTTAACATGGAACAAATAATTCTGGATCACACAAAGTTTTATCTCGTTTTGTAGGGATCAAACCCACAGTGCACAGCAGTCGCTTGAGCTCCCATTGCGCCACGGAGACAGTATGACTGTCTATATATACCAGCCTGTTTTACTGTCCCACTGCAGGGCAAAGGCCTCTTCTCATATAGAGAAGGAATGAGCATTAATCACCACGCTTGCTCAAGGCGGATTGGCAATTTAAGACTTTTTTTTTTTAAGTCCATGTTTGCTCACGATGTTTTCCTTCACCGTCAGTCAGAAATGTCCAAGATAAACTTAGAAAGTACTAATGATTTGAAGAATCACATTGGTACTTGCCCGGATTTGAACCCACTACCTCGTGTTTACGAAGCGGGTGCCTTATCCACTGGACCATTTCGACTTATACTATGACCATTTCGACAGTCATAAATAAGTGAGATATTCAAATATTTTTGGAAAATCATTGCTTTGGCGAGAAGCTACTTTTTATCTCTAGTACTACCAACGCAATAATTTTATTTTCGTATGGACTAGTAACGCAATTGGCTATTAAAAGCGAGTGATCTAAGGTAATACTTGCATGAGATCATAGATGCACATCACGTTTTTAACTATGCCTCAATATCCTTATATTAATGTGTTGGATTTGTATATTAGAACTGATGGCACGCCCCTTGTTCGCTACTATAGTGAGCATGTATTATACTTATTAAGCTACCGGAAAAATGCTTTTACCGATAGTAAAATTTTCTCTTTTTACAGATAGGAAAAACAGAAACTTTGCTTTATGCTTTTTCGAGTTTCTATTAGGTATTATATATTTTTATAGCTTCCCGAAGCGCCATTTCACCCGCGTTATATTTTTGGTTACTGCTTTGCTCGCGTCGCCAATAGCGTGATGTTACATAGCCTTTAACCTTCCTCAAGAACTGGGCTATCATAAGCAAAAGAATTATTCAAATCGGACTGGTAATTCCAGAGATTAGTGCGTTCAAAAAAAACAAACTATTTCGCTTTATATAATAGTAAGTATAGATTATAAGAAACTAGGTTTTATGAGTAGCTATGAAGTTCTCACCTCAATTTTTGTATAGCTTTTATCAATAGCGATTTCGTTCACATATTATTTGTTGTTAGTCGCCTCATACGCCACCCACGGGAAGAAATCGAGTGATTCTGTATTATAGAACGAAGATATCTTATTAAGATAAACTTTAGAACGTGCTGACTCAACGTGTGCCTTCCATTTCAGAGAATTTGCACACCTAAAGCTTTTGTTGTCTACCGTGTTAAATTTTTATATCCGACTAGCTTCGCCCCACGGTTTCGCCCGTGCCTAAAATGTACTTTGTATGAACCAGACCGATTTTCGAGATAAAAAGTATGCCTTTGTCCGTCTCCGGTACCGAATCTATCTACATACCAATTTTCAATGAAATCGATTCAGTCGTTCAGCTGCTGAAAAAAAAACAAGCACATACAAAAACTTTTGCATTTATAATATTAATAGGATTAGGTCCAATGTCATTTGGAACTTACCAATAGTTAACCAATTTTTGTTAGTCAATAGAATACTTATATCCTTTTTATAAAGAAAATTATGTAAAAGCCGTAATACTGAACTTTATGATAGATATTATAATACAAGAACTTCTGTCAATCATCTCTATTTCATTATAAAATCATGGACGAATCTTAATCATATTACAATTTTATTTGGTGCTATTAGTAAGAAAGAAAGAAAGAAAGAAAAATATTTATTCTGTGCTCACAAAGTAGTAAAACAAATATATAGGCAGGAGTAAAATTACAGACAGAAAAGGGACCTTTCTCAGCACTGAGCTATCGTTGTTATACCATAGCGCTGATATTCTGAAAGTTGAAACAGAAAACATAAAAAAATATTTAGAGAAGAAAAATAAATAAAAAATAAAAATAATAACAATAATAAGATTTTATTAACAACAGAAAAAGAAATCATAGGAAATAAAATTCAAATATATACATTAAGAATATGAGCACTAATAAGTGGCACTAATAATTAGTGACATTGTGCATTAGTCATTTTACTTATTTACGTAAGACTTATTTTCTTTGCTATTAAGCTATGAATGACTGACTATATCAATCCCAAAAACTTACTACATCACAGCTTTTACAATATAGGTAATACATATATTAACATTGAAAGAGCTGTCCTAGTTTCTGCGTTTGTCAGAACGGAACCAAATGTGATGAAACCCCAAATGGACAGCGTAAATAATAAATAAATGTTATAAATAAAACATCGACCTGCTATATCTAATTTAGACTGCGGTGGAATATATTTTTATTTTACGTAGGTACTGGCCTAATGGATTTTTGATATATTAGGTAATAAATGTTTATTTTGTGACTCAACTTGGTTTTGGACATGTGGATAAAGGTATAGCTATTAAATGGAGCCTCTAGGAGAATTATCACAATCAATTTATTTATCGTTATTGTATTTATTGTATTTTATACGGTTTTAAATCCTTGCTGATTTCAAACATACCAATCGTTCGATCGTCTATCGACGACACGATCGAAGTTGGTAGACTGATCTAGTAACTTTAATTGATCGACGGATAACGGATCGACTAACCAATCGATCGATTGCCGGTCAATGGCATCGGTCAACGTTGGTCAATAAATCGGGTCGGGTGACGGCGTCGACTAATCAGTCTGTTCTACCATCGATCGATCGATTGGTCTGGTAGAAACTATCGATCCACGGAATCGATCGATGGCTAAATGTAGTAGACATTCTGCCATCGATGCCGTCGATCGACGATCGATCGATTGGTGTAGTAACACCCTGGTATCAATGTTTACATTGTCATTGAATATCGACGTAAATTGTTAGTAGTTATCTATAGTATTGCGTTTCGTTCGATGAATTAGAGCGCTGAAGACCTATTTTATTGGTCCTCTTTTTCCTTGCTTTTATTTTCATTTTCTTTTCCCTCGCAGCCGGCATAGTATTAGTTATGTTTTTTAAACATTGTCATTGTGCGTAGGCAGACTGTCATGCTATGGTATCATCATCTTATATAATGAGGGTGTTTAGGGAAATGTTTTCCACCAGTTTCCGCCAGTCTTACTTTCGCATTGGGCCTATCAGGGTTTAACTTTCTAAAAGCGCTTGACAGCTTGACCTGACGCGTCGTTGTTGCCCTCTTGTGGGCGCCATTTTAGAATACCCTCTCAGCAATTTTCTATTGTCGTGCACGTGAATTATCTATTTTGTAAATTAAACATTAAAATTTCCGAAATGAACACTGAAAAATTTTTGTTTTGATAGCGCTGTTAAAATGAAAGACCTTTTACCAAAGTGGCGCCAACTGGTGACCAAAATTTTTCTAAACACCATCATTCCACTGATAGAAAAGGCCTCTTATACAGAAGGCATGTGAATTGATCGCCACGATATATTTTTTATGTTATTTTAATTAGGAAACAACAGTCATTATACAATAATTATTACAGAATGAGTATTAAATATTCCATATAAGTCACAAATTCTTATTAATAGAACTGAAAGAAAAATACTATTAATAGTCACAAGAGATTACATTTTGTACAAAATTAAATGATAATTTTAGAAAATTATGGATACACTACAATTTGAGAGTTATTGTTACATTACACCTACCACACGTCAACAATACAGTATTTGTTACTAAATTACTACTGTTTGATCAGATGCTGATAATATTTTTTTTTTAATTTTAGATCTGTATTCACGTAAGCTTTAGACGGTAGTAGATCCACGCTGGTTTCAGCATGAATGGGCCGGCTCGTCCGGGGAAGTACTACCCTCTCATAGAAGATCGACTTAAGAGTAGTATACTCTATCCTTACTACTGCGTTTCGTTCGGTGAGTGAGAGTGCCGGAGGCCCAATTTCTCCCCTTTCCTCTTTCCTCACCTCCCTCATTCCCTTCCTCTAACCCCATTCCCAGCCGCCATAGTGGAGGCCTTACCAGCAGTTTAAGACGATAGCTTTTGGTATGGTGGCCACCACTTCTGGATTCCACTGACTGCTTACCATCAGGCGGGGTGGAGTCAATTTGGTAGGCTTATATAAAAAAAAAAAGCTGTCATTAAATATATCGAGATCTGTAAATAGCTTATTGTAGTCATTTACACTGCATCTAAAGAAGCTGTTGCCATTATATATTGTCCTTTAAGAGGGTACTGAGAATAGTGTCTTTAATCGAGAATTTGGTCTGGGCACTCTGAAAACAATTGACTCTAGAATTGGAGGCGAGTCTATATGATTATTAATAATTTTATAAAGGAACATTTTTGATCGAAATATTTTCTACGATCGGAGAGCAAGGTTAAGTTGTGATGTTTAAGCGAATTTTCGTAAGATATATGGGGATATTTACAGCGAAAATCTAAAGCTTTAATAAATATATATATATAGATATATACCTACTTACCTAAAATACAGTACGGTCTATACGGTTAGCAATCACGGCGAATAACAATCATTTGTCCCGCACGGTAGACGTATTCATCGTCACAGGACACGAACCGTTTGCCAACTAATCCCTCTATCCGTTCATTTATTTAGATACAATTAAGGTCATGGCGAACTAGGGCGCTTCGCTACTTAGGTTATGTTATATGAAATAGGACAGGGAGTTATTCCCTATACTATTATATTTGTATACTAGACGTCCACCCTTACTTTGCTTCGGTATCAAAAGTTTCATTCGTTGTCACAACAAACGCCTACGGAAAATATCATTACAATAGTGTCTATTGCATCATTTAGATTTACAAAGGAGCTTAAAATATTTAAGTTTTAAAAATGACTGAAAATATCCGTCATATTTGTAGTTTTCTTAAAGTGAAAGGATTTTTTTAATCGGTTACGTTAATTTTGAGTTAAATCGCAAGTCGCAACTTACAAAAAATCAAATCTTTTCTCTTGTGTGTCATGTGTAAGGTGTACCATATATGATTGCTTCTGTGGTTCTGTACTGTGCACTGACTAACATGCAGTGGTCTCGGGTTCGATCTCCAGGTCGGATGTTGATTTTGGATTTTTCTTTCAATAAATTCTTACCCGAAGTCTAGTTATACTCGGTGAATAACATTAGGCTCGTCAGTGCACACATCTCTGCCTACCCTTTCGGTTAAATAAGCGTGAAGCTATGTATGTATTGTAAGTAAACCGGCATGTGGTCTCACTTAATGGCTATCGCAGACTATTTACGCGTAATGAGTATGTAGGGCCTCCGTAAATTTATGTAAGTTTATAATGTACGTGGTGTCAGTGTAAGGGTGATGTTCTAACGATTAAGACACTTATGGTATTAAAGGGAGATTACTGAAATGTCCAGGAAAACATCGCGATGCATCCTAAAATAAAATTATATTCAGTTTTACATTTGTATAAAAAATCACTAGCTACCAGTTTTCGTTTTCAAGATATTTTATTTTTGTGATATCATAAATAGCATTTACAATAAGGGAATTTCGTTTCTTCTGCCTGCTCTAATCCTATATAATTTGGTTTGTCGTGAAAAGTATTTTTAGATATTTTGCGAGGTTTTGGTGAACATACATTTTATGCTCGGCCGCCTGCGTGACACCTATCCTCATTGAGAATCCTCTCGTTGGTGGTAACTGCCAATTGATGTTACCTATATCTCTAACCAAATCACATCATATTAAACCTGCTTTTGCGACTGCATCTATGGCGCAATGGGAGAGAAAGCGACTGCTGTGCAAGAAGTTGTGGGTTTGATCCCCACATGGAACAAAACTTTGTGTGTGTGATCCATAAATATTTGTTCCGAGTCTGGCTGTATTTTTGTCCGTTAATTATATGTATGTGTAAAGTCCCCCGCGACACAAGACATATTCATGTCTTCTTAAAATTTACTACCTTTAGATAGTACCTTATAAACAGAGCAATACAATTGTAATGTGTTTGTTTCCAGATGAAATAAAATGGTTACTGTTGGGCGCGTGTAGTGGAAAAGCAATGAATCACACAGGAGTCAAGAATGTCGTCACGGAGTCGACGCGCGTCGAGAACAAACGTAAGTTTACCCTTAATCACTGTGGTGGTGGTGCTACGTGTGGTGTACAGTATATAATACTTTACTGTTCACACCAATAAGTGCTACTCGGTCAACGGTCAGGGAGCGACTGCCTGTTCAGTGTTCTATGCGCGCACTGGAAGGAAAGTGAATATCCCCTCCGCCCGCATACACTACAATCACCATAATTTATAATTTAGATCGTAAGATATTGATGTCTGTTCGCGTCCACTTTTTTCAAAATCAGAGTTCTGAAATTATATCAAGTCAGACTAATACAGGGTGGTAAAACTCAAGTTCAGCATGCGTGAGTCTACATAAGGTAATTTGAAAATATCCTTCACCATGCTGCCACGAAGACTAGTCAGAATAATCAAATTAATACTACTATCTGTCGTTATGGTTGGGTATGTTCTTAATGATTCAGAGCCCTTAGATTTTTGTAGTTTTGATAATTGTTCAGGTTACTTGACCATTTTCTCTGATGACTTGGTAAAGACGACAGACAATTGATGAATAAAGGTTTAGAACCGGTCAAAGTATTAATGGTTTCATGCAAAAATCGGGGTTCGTTTCCACACGAAATTTAATATTTATTTTCGATGAATCCCATTTTTTAAATCGCAGTTTAATATTTATGGCGTTGGAACCTATTTTATATTTCCGTTGGATGCTAAATTTAAAAGAATTACGTGACTTTGGATCCCAAAGAATATATCCAGTGGATCCCAAATGATTAAAAAGTCTGAATGCGCGTACTTTCAACAACAAAATTGTTTTAGACTTATTCGTAGAGTTCTATAAAAGTCTGAAGTTGCCTAACTACTTGGAGTTTGGAACAAGCATGATCAATGCACAATATCATCTCTGTATCAGAAAAAGTTTTTGCTCTGTGGTAAAATAATATGCTGATACTTTACTACTTTGTAAACTTGTTATACTTTGATCTAGGCCAGTAAATGATGGTTGGGTATGTAATAAAGTAGTTATTTAGCATTTATGAGTGCGGCGTATGATTAAAAACTGGCGCAATGCGCTGAACAGTGACCTACTAGCTTTAAACATTTGTAGCAAATAAGTAAATAAGTTGGCTCGATTTTGCTTTGTGCAAATACTTATGGAAATTTGTGGTACGATTGGTATTTTACTACTTAATTTATTTATATTCTGCTTCTATCCGTCTGCTGAGCAAAGGTCATCTTCATATCTTCGATGCCTTTATCACACCTCACTCACCCTATAAGCATCTAGGTTTTATTCAAATTAAATAGAAATATTTAAATAGAACAGAAGGTATCACGTAATAATTTTAAACCACTTCTGGATCCCACTGACTGCTGACCAGAGCAGAGTGGAGTCTCTTTGATAAGTTAATAAAAAAAAACTTTCAGGCAATGACCCGCCAAGAGTAGCCGCAGTGGCAATAGTTAACCTTTTAGCGAAAAAAGGCGTGATCGCTATGTTTTCTATACCATTATATAAAGCAGAAGAGTTTATTTGTTTGTTTGTTTTAACGCGCTAATCTCTGGAACTACCAGTCGGATATGTAACATTACGCTACTAGCGACGGACGCATAACAGTAAGCAAAGACGCGGGTGAAACAACAATTTGGAGGCTAGTGTATAATATGAGAGGTTTTTCTACCAAAAAGGTTTGCATTTCAGTACGCAATACTTTACCAACTCTGCCACACCTCCCGGGAAATTTGACCCACATTGATGTCGAGATAGCAATAAATAATTATTAAGGGTTGGCCAAAAAGTTTTATAGTTACTACTAGCAGCCCGCTTCGGTTGCGCACTCGTATACTAATATGTTTACAACATAATTACAAATCATTGAAATTCTCAGGTGTTCTCTATAAAACGGAAGAGTTTGCTTATTTGAACGCGCTAATCTCTGTACCTACTGGTCGAATTTGAATAATGATAAACCTCCACGAAAAATAATTCTACATGATAAGTGATAATTTTATTAGAAGTTATAATTTGCTTTTAGGTGACCTATTTCTTTTCTGACTTGAGAATGTCATACATAGGTACGCCTTTAAATATTGTTTGGAGATAAATTGATATTGTTTTTTTTTTTTTTTTTTTTATATTAGCCTACCAAAGTGACTCCACTTTGATACGGACTGCTCGCCGCTGCAACCTATCGAGTGCATCCAGTAAGTACTGTGCGGAGCCATCCCAAAGATGAGAGCAGTACTCCACGCAGGAACGAACCTGTGTCTTATAAAGAAGACAGAGCTGCTCGGGCGTGAAGTACCGCCTCACCCTGTTCAGGACACCGAGTTTACAGGAGGCGGTTTTAATGACGCACTCGATGTAGTTCTTGGGGTTGAGATCTCGGCTGATGTCCATACCCAGGATACTTAGGCTATCCTGTAGTGGTAACGCTGTGTTCTGAAGAGAGGGAAGGGGAAGGAACGGAGATTTTTTTGCAGAGAACGCGCACACCTGTGTTTTCTTGGCATTGAACTCGACCAAATTCTCACAACCCCATTTAGAAATGCGGTATAATACTTGGTCGAGCTCAGCGACAAGTTCTAGGCGTTTTGCCTCGATGTCAGTCTGTTTAGCCGCAGGATGTCCGAGATATCGCCCATGCACTGTGCTATCATCTGCATAGCAATGAATGTTGCCAAGGGACAACATGTCATTGACATGCAGAAGATACAGAGTGGGCGACAGGACGGACCCCTGAGGCACCCCAGCGTTGACCTGCAAATAATTGGAGGCCGATCCGTCACAAAGGACTCTAATGCAGCGCTCACGCAGGAATGCGGCAATCCAGTTGCACAGCTGGGGTGGCAGACCATATGCTGGAAGCTTGGACAGAAGCGAACGGTGCCAGACTATCGAAGGCTTTGGTTATGTCAAGGCCGATGGCCAAGGACTCGCCATGCCTGTCCATAGCTTCACCCCATTGGTGCGTGATATACGCTAGAAGGTCACCCGTAGACCGTTTTGACCTAAAGCCATATTGTCGGTCACTAATTAACGAGTGACCCTCTAGGTAGCAGACTAGTTGGGAGTTTATTATCCGCTCAAGCACCTTGCAGAGAACTGAGGTGACAGCTATGGGTCGATAGTTGCCTGGCTCGGACCTATCCCCTTTTTTGGGAATGGGTTGAACATTCGCCTCTCTCCAAGCCTCCGGCACAATTCCCGAGGAATAAGATAGGCGGAATAGGCGCGTCAATGCAGGAGACAACTCCGCTGCGCATTTCTTAAGAACCACCGCTGGAATACCATCCGGTCCGCTGGCTTTCCGAACATCGAGCGACCTTAGTTCCGCACGGACATCACGATGCCTAATACGAATACTAGGCATAATGGAGTCGCAGCCAGATATAGTCGGCGGGTGCAAGCCACGGTCGTCGATTCGGGAGTTAGCCGCAAAGAGTTCAACAAGCAAGTTTGCTTTCTCTTGCGGCTCGTGGGCCAGCGATCCATCAGGACA
Organism: Parascotia fuliginaria; assembly: GCA_963082885.1. NCBI lineage: Eukaryota > Metazoa > Arthropoda > Insecta > Lepidoptera > Erebidae > Parascotia > Parascotia fuliginaria. Next base: position 10,938,442 of record OY720193.1, on the reverse strand, counting down.
TTTCAAGGGGGGCAGCGAAGGCTTGCAGAAGTTGGATTGCACGGCCTTGGCTAGTCGCCAGTAGCTACGGCTACCCGTAGGATGCGAAATGAGTTCTTGCCCAATCCGTGCAATGCGCTGGGCATCCGCTCTGATGTAAGCCCTCTTGCATTCCCTAGTGGCTTTGTTGTACGCTGCTTTTAGGCGATCCAAGCTAGGGTCGCGCCGTGCTCGGGCCCTGAACCAAGCGCGGTACGCCGATTCTTTTTGTTTAACAGTGTCGGCGCACTCACGGTTGAACCAGAAACGCGTTTTGCCGGCACTGGTGACACCAGCGACAGCAGTAGCACTTTGCGACGGATCCCTGTCTTTAAAGCAGCGTAATGCCCATGGGACGGAAGCAAAGTAATCCCGCATACCGTCCCAGTCTGCTGACGAGTAGTGCCATAGTCGTCGCTTTACCTCCGAACGTCGTGGGGGAGCAACAAGAGGCACTGAGGCGCAGACCAAACAGTGGTCGGAATTACCCAGTGGGGCGTGGACCGAAACACTGTATTGGTCTGGGTGACTCGTCAGCAGTAGGTCTAGCAAAGAGGGCGCTTGACCTGGAATATCTGGTATCCTGGTGGGATGGATTACCAGTTGCGTCAGGTCATGCGTGAGAGCGAATGCATGGGCGGCTCGTCCCGCATGGTCTGTTCTGAGAGAACCCAACCAGGTCTCGTGGTGGGCGTTAAAGTCTCCCAGGAACACCAATTCCGCGTTCGGAAACCGCTCCTGCGCTAAGTCTGCCGCCTGACTCAGATGGTCAAAGAGTCGAGTTGTCTCCAAATCTCCGGAGTGGGAACGGTAAAGGCACGCGTAGACCCCGCTCAGAGAACCAAGATCAACGTGAAGCCAAAGGATGGGGTAGGATGGGTCCTCTAGGCAGCGCAGACGGCGAACGCAAACATCCGCCCTGACGAATGCGCATACTCCGGCCTTAGCGCGAAAGCGCTCCTCGAGCACATAGCCGGGGTAGTTCAGGTATGCCGTGTCGTCAGGGCGGCGTATTTGTGTCTCCGTTAGGAAAAGCAAAGCCGGCCGTGCCGTCTCGAGGTGTTGGTGGACGGCGTTGAGGTTTGAATGGAGTCCACGGATGTTAGTGAACTCCACCTCAAATAGCGGGTTGGTGGGGGAGGAAGATGCCGCTGTTAGACCTGCTGCTTTTTTGCGTGCTGCCATGTTGGAGGGTGAAGGGAGGGGCGTGGAAAAGATGACTGCCCTCGCAGCAAGGCTAGACAAGGTGCCGAGTATTACTTCGTCATTTAACTGTGTGGCATGGTGGTAGCCGATCCGCCGGACGGAAGGGCCCCCGTACCCTCTCGGAAATGGTCGCCGGGTCCCACCATCCGGTCACCAACCGGCACGACGAACCACTCCGGGATTATGCGCGACCTGGTGGGGCAGCCTCCTAGGGTGGTTAGGCCTAGTTGGGCCCCTGTACTATGCCGCGGGCGGCCAGCGGCACCACCGTTTCTACGGGTCTCCCTGGCCGGCGGGTCGACCCACACCACCCACACAATGACTCCGCGGATACTCAGCTGGTCCCACACATGCTGCGAGGATTGCCATCTTTGCATCAGTTGGGCCTCCGGCACTCTCACTCACCGAGCGAAACGCAATAGTACGAATACCATTACTCTTACGTCGATCTTCTATGAGAGGGTAGTACTTCCCCGGTCGATCCGACCCATTCATGCTGAAACCAGCGTGGATCTACTACTACAGAACGTGTGGGTGAACGATCACCTCATGACGTAAAATGTGAGGGTAGATGGTGCCCGGTTTCAGCATGAATTGGTCCAATCAAGGAAACCCCATTCACAAATTATCGATAAAAACGATTAATCATTTTGGAAGACTAATTTTACAAAATTATGACTGGGCTGTTGGCCTAGTGGTTAGTGACTCTGACTCTTACTGCTAAGCCGGAGGTCGTGGGCTTGATTACCACCCAAGACAAACCTTTGTGTGATGAGCATGGTTGTTTGTTCTGTGTCTGGGTGTAATTTATCTATAATATGTATGTAAATAAAGTGCATATATGCACTTTATTTCAATAATTTTAAAGTTGATTTTAGTTTATCTTAATGATAAGATAAGATAAGATTAATATAACAAACTATTTCGGAGTCCCGCTGCCTACTTTATTCTCAACTGATCTTCCAGTTTCCCCGTTGAACACCTCATTTAGATGCCGAATGCCGGACGCATTCGAAAATATCATTAGAGATTCGCTACCTTCGTTTGGGATAGAACTGACAAAACTTGTAGGTTTATGAATTTTATTAATTCGCTGCGATCCTTTGTGAATCGGAAAGGGCTATTTTCAACGGTTAATATAGTCTGAGTCACGGAAACACCTGTCCCTAACATTATGTATTATAGATACATGACTCCCCATCTTCCTTGTTGCAGGAGAGCGTCGTCGCGGGGCAGCTGGTAGAGCGGCAGTGTTACGTCGGGCCCCATCGGACTCTGACTGCTCTGGTGAAACGGCCTCGCTCTCAGCCGACAGCGGGGACCGGGCTCCTCGACCGCCGGCAGTGCCACCGCGCAGTGGAAAAACTAGAAGGTAGGACTTAGAGAAAGACCGCATTACGATGCTACTACATAATACCTGTAGAACGGATATACGTTGACTGAACTTTGAACGGTGAAGTACACATTACACAGCATATCTTTCGTCTGAAATAATGATGCTTGCTGTGAAGTAATTCAACAGATTTACATACCTATTTACGTTATTACACTTCAATGCACAGCTAAAGTTCACCGTATGGCCCCTGTCTAGAATATGTAACCGCTCTATTACGACGTGCCTGATAGTAAGTATTAGCGTACCAAAGTGACTCCACTATGCCTGGTGATAAGCAATCAGTGGAATCCAGAAGTGGTGGCCACCATTCTAAAAGTCGTCATCTCAAACTGCTGGTATGGTAGCCACTATAGCTAAAAATAGGGGAGGAAAAAGGAATTAGGGAGTTACGAAAGTGGGGAAATTTAACCCATCATGACTACCAACCGTTATGACTTGCCAGTGGTCTATTCTAACGGGAGATCTGTTATGAGAGACTTGTGTCCTTACATCAAACTGTATGAAACTTCCCTTTGACTGATAAAAAAATATGAAGTTTTTTCTCCATTCACAGTCGACGCCGCGGTAGTGAATGGGAAGTGTTAGAAGGGTTAAAAGACGGCCAGAGATTTGAGAAGCGACCTGACGTCTTTAACGGATATCTGCACAAGAAGCGAAAATGGCCTCTCAAGGGGTGGCACAAGGTACAAATTTGTTTTCCATATTTGAGTCAAAGTTATATGATATTTTATTAAAGTTACTTACGTTAAGTTTTAAGCATGATACTCGCGTTAATTTGTTATTTATTACGCAGTTAGAGCGACGTGACTCTCATTATGTTAGCGACAAGCCTTACCAAGTTTCACACTTAGAAACTAATTTATCTAAAGTCGCGAGAATGGGCCGGATCGACTAAAGAAGTATACATACATATTTTTTAGCTAGTTGATCAGTGAGAGAACGTTGGCGACGCATTTCAATCTTTTATTTTCTTACTAGTAGGTATAGAATAAAGAAATAGAGGGCTGTGAAGCACTATGGAAGAAAACTTTGCCCAATGGGACGAAATGAGCTAAAAAAATCTTATTACTCCTTGTTGGCAAAGGCTCGATGGTTTTATAATGCTTAGATATGTGTACTCTGCCATTTCCCTAGTCTTCGTTAACCTCTCATAACCAGGAGGAACCTACTATATACTACTATATGATTGCAATATAATCTACGTCTGTAAAATATTATGACTATACTTACGGCAAATTTACTTTTGCTATTTTCTGAAGATTACAAAAAAAATATGTTAACATAATAAAATATAGCCTGTTTTCAACTCGGTAACGTAGATTTTTAGGTATATCGTTACAAACCAACATACGAAAAATCATTTCTTTTTTCTTTTTATAATATTAATTTAGACAATATAATAATGAAAACCTTCCTATTTCAGCGTTTCTTCGTGATAGACGGCGGTATACTAGTATACGCGCGGTCGCCAACAGACGTCGCCCGTGGTCGTTTACACGGCTCAGTTGACGTCGGTCTGTCTGTTATATCCGCTAAAGCACGACGTCGACGTATAGATATAGATGCGGACGAGTTTATTTATCACCTGAGAGCCAAAACACCTGATGTTTTTAGGACCTGGCTTAATGTGCTGAAGACTCATAGGTAAGTTAGAATAAATTAAGTATTCATAGAATAAATTATGTTACAAAATTGCTTGAAAAGTACATTGACTTCAAAAGCACGGCTGTGATTGGTCGGTTTAAAGCGCGGAATGTTTGACTATCAAAATGAATGCAAATGTTTGGAGTCGACCAATAGCCGTGATTTTACTGCGATTATGCCGCTAACGTATTGCAAAAGAAAACATCTTCGCACTCAAATGGTTATTCATCAGTAGTATAGAGTATATTGCCGTACAAAGAAAGGCATAACTAAAAGACACGACTCACGCAAAATATATCTCTATTCTATCATACTTTAGGCTCATTCTCCTGCAACTCCTTAAAATACTAAAATATTGTTAGGTTATACCGTCAACATCTCCTCACATTTGGCGCTCGCGAATCAGTTCCGAAGATCCACGCTCCTCTAGACGATCTACCGCCTACTGATACTTCATCACGTGAGTATTAACATATAATATGATAATAAGCATGTATTTTATTTAAGTGTAAGCTAGTTATGAAGAATTTTGCATGAGTATAGATTAGACCCACTTGTAGGCCCTTTAGAAAGTTATAAATTCCTTTTTAGGTCTCTTTAAATACTGACATTTTAATTATTCTTTCTGTCATCTCAGTATTAAGCGGTTAGATTTAAAGAAATGTTTTTTTTTAACTTATAGCAAATCTCAGTAATTTATAATGCATATTTCTGTGGCTTTGAACGTGGGTGAAAAAAAAGATATATAATATATTTTTAATAGTATAAATTATAGTTATAGAAATAGCATGAAACTTAAAAGCCACGTGAATTTTCTATTGAAGTATTTAATGGTCTTAGAAAATTAAACTTATAGATTTATTTTATCAAGGATCCCTAATTATTAGAGGATGATGATGATGCCTTTTATTGTAGGTATGTAATGAGTACGAAATAATCAGTTTCTTGGCTCATGACAAATTGGTATTAACTGGTTCATTCCTAACCCCACCATGTTTAATCCATTCCTTTACCAATAAATCCTTTCCATCCCAAAGGTACAAGTACTCAAGTATCTACAATATCAAGTTCCGTCGAAGACTACATACCTAAATATACAAACAAAAATGAGCCTTGTGATTACAACGATAAGGTCAACAATGATATACAAATAAAAGAGCATATCGCTATGAAAAATTCAGTTTACCAGAACCATAATAGCTTATGTTCAATGCACTGTGTCTCTAGAAGACAAGAAAAGCAAAATTTGAAAAGTGTATTGCCAGTTAAAATACAGCAAAATAATATCTCCTTAGGTAGTACTGATATTGAAAAACAAGTGCTTAGTACTGATTTAGACATGTACTCTAAAAGTAATGACCATTTACTAGGTATACCAGAAACTGAAAATATAAAACATTGTGAACACAATACATTCGATGAGCGAAAATCACTTTTTAAATATCTTCAAGCAACACAAGCTTATTACTTCTTCACACATAATAAATTACAAAATATTCCCGGCGTTGCTATGAAACGGAGCAAAAAATCAACTAACTTAGTTAAATATAGGAACTTTTTTCACGAACCTATACTTTGTAGGCCAGTTAACGGAAGCATTTTACTTAATAAAGGTAAAGGCAAACCGAACAAAGGTGTAGCTATCCATGCTATACCAGAACAAGAAAGTAATGAGGTACAAGTAGCCTTACAGGATAATGAAAGCATAAAAACAACGTCAGAAGACCCATCTCCTAAAGATCATGATATAATTGCTCAAAGAGTAATAATTTCACTATTTAAAAATAAAATCGTAGATGCTGAAGCAAAACAGTATATTAAACAAGTTATCGGCGAACTATATGATGCTAAAGTTACTAGTGAAGCTCATCCAGTACGAGAGCTTTTCAAAAGTCTGTTAAATTACTGGTTAAGGAATACTTCTCTAGGATCTGTCAAAAGCGTCTTAACTCAATCGCAGTCGATAGACAGACAGTCTAACCGACACTTCACTGAAGACAAAAGCCTCTCTAGCCAACGGATAAACTGGGATTCAAAAGAAACTCAATTTCACGGCCTCAGTGATATACTCATACAACTCCAAAACAAGAAACATAACACATCGAATAAAAGACTAACTAATGTTAAACAAGAAAAACGGCAACTCCTTCCTAAGAGTAAAAGTAGCCCAAGACGTGATACCGAAAGCTTTGAAAAGGAACGTAGAATACAAGAATTGGAAAAGATAATAAAAGACACCGTATATACAGTTGACACTTCAAATAATACAACTAATACGCACAGTAAAGCAAAAGATATCAAAATAACTAAAACATTGATAGATAATATAGGTAAACTTTCACAGAAGACAATAGTTCCTGAAATTAGTAAAACCACATTGTCTGCTAATGATAATTCTAATTCTTCTACAGAAAAGATACAGCAAACTATAAATCATCTGATTAGCGAAACTGCGATCCCTCCTGATATAGCCAAAGAATTCCTAAATGCATACCTAGACGTTTTAATTCATGACGATAACAATTTATCTAATACAAGTACACAATCCAGCGAACAATCTAGGACATTAAAAGTTTGCTCTGACTGCGAAGTGCAGACTGAAGATATCATGAAAAAAGTAACGAAAAGCGTCACTATTATAAAAACAGATTGTGAAAACCCTATTTTAGATGATGATCCCGGAGCGCTTTACTTAAAAGATATCTTAGACAAAGTAACAACTATTTTCTCCGGAGTCGGCAAACATTGGAATACAGAATCCCAGAACGAAATCCAAGTAGGTGACGGAAAAGAGAATCAGAACAAAAGTACTATCAAGGAACCTCCAGTCAAGTCTATCATTTACGAGAATGTTGACGATAAATCAGTTGTTATAGATCTTACGAAATACAACTTAGAGTATATCTCTATGTCTAACGACCCAGCTGTAAATGGACTAACATCAATAATTATCAAACTAAAAGAATCAACGCGCAATACATATACTAAGCAAACTCGTTTAAAACTAAAATTCTCGGATTCTAATCGTTTAAAATGTGTTTCAAACGACAATTGGTTAGAATATCCAATAAACACAGAAACAAGAGAATTAAATAAAAATATAGAGCTTAGAAGAAACTCGTATTTTCCAAAAGAATTTGATTTGAGGCCGTATTTAAGTACAAGCAATGTGACGAGCATACCGGCCCAAGTGCAAAATAAAAGTGAACATTCAATGTGCCAATCATTTAACAGTAGTAATGCTTTACAAAAAGAACTGTATGAAGAAGAACAAAAGTCTTGTTACACACTGTCCTTCAAAAGCCGGGTTTTATCACCTAAATGTAAGACCATGAAGAAAATAACATCCAAAGACTCTATATCCAAAGTTCTAAGTACTACAATTGAGCCACAAGATAAACCCTCGATTTCTATATTCAAAAAACCAGTGCCAAGAGTCATTGATGAGAAATTTATATTACTATTATTAGAAAACTTAACGTTACTAGCGAAAAACGTTCCAAGTTTATACACAGAAATCAACGCTTTATACTTGAAATTAAGTGAGAAATATCAGAAAATTTCTGGTAGTAATATACAAAGATTAAATCTCCTAAGTAGAATTTACAATGGCAGCGATACGACTGTCAAAGACGCGGGCATACAACTTGAAAAGAAAAGTCATTCCAAAATCGTACCACCGAATACAAAGATAGGTACTAACACAAGCACTGTTAAATTTGCTGAAAAAACACACGTAATACATGAAATATTAAGTGCAGCACGATTTTATGTAATTAATAATACGTCGCAAACGTCTAGAGAAATTAAAAAGAAAACAGATAAGGAAACATCGTCTGTAAACTGTCAATCGGTAAATATGTATGCAGATTCTTTCTTTGTCCATGTTAACAACGACGATAATAATTACAGACCAATTGGAACCACTAATGTTTGGCCACAAATAAATCATTACAAATGCGTTTTAAATATGAATACAACGAACAACAGGTTAAGTGAAATAAAAAAGCAAAAGCGACATGAAAAGTTCAAAGAAAAGTCGTTCTTGTCGCCTTCTAGTATGGTCTCAATTCAATCGCAAACGGATAAAAAACGCATCAGATTTACAAGAGATAGGGAAATAGAAAACAATTTAAAAGTGTATCATTTGTTTAAGAGTAATAGGTTTTCGGATTTGTTGGTTAACTCCATTTCGACGTCTAATATTGATTCGATTTTCAGTGACGATATGAAGACATTGTACCGATGTTCCAGTGGTCCTTCTTTTTGTTCTAGTTGACATGTTTTAATATATTTATACTGTGTATTGTAGAATAGGATTAAATATTGTCCTAAATGTAATACTGGATTTTATTCACTATTCATATTAGAGACATATTTTAGATTAAATTTTATTATTACATTAGCTTTTCGTTAAGTTACATCTTTGGTTACTGCTCTGCTCCCGTCGCCAGTAGCGTGATGTTACATAGCCTTTAACCTTCCTCCAGAACTATCAAACGCAAAAAGAATTATTCAAATGCGACTGGTACTTTCTGAGATTAGCGCGTTCAAACAGACTAACAAACTCTTCCGCTTTAAATATTAGTATACATTACGTGGAGACTGAAATAGTTAAGTAGAGAAAATTGGGTTTAAAAACGTGTTTAGCGCTACTTACTAAATATCATCTTACAAGTCCGTCAGCTAAGCGCGACTATGGCAAACTTCTAGCTTCCTTTAAAAATGGATTATGTCTAAAAGTCTTCCTACACTACACTAACACGTTTCAGTCGCCGAGCGAAAACATATTACCTTTCCTTGTTCCTTATTCCATTGTCCTCACAGCAACAACTTGGTTGTTCGTTGTGTACAGTAATGTACTTAGATAATAATCACTTATCATGAGGTAAGTCGAAAGCTTGTTTTTTCAAAGTTGTAGGTACTAAGTTCTTGTAAAATAGTTTAGGTAGTTATTTTCTAAGTAAATATCATAATATCTGTGTCTTGAAGTTTAGACGTGATAGTGTTAGATAGATTGTAGTTGAAGATTTATTTTTGCATGAGTTTAAAAAAAAATATAGTTTGGATAATTAACATTTTATAATATAAAAAATAAGCCATAACAACTCATTGTACCTAATAGTTTTAAATGGATATTTTCTAAACAATATTCATTTTTTTTTTAAATAACTGAATAACTTTTTATTAAAAAATGAACTTTATTTTTCAATTATTTGAGCGTATACTTTTTTGTGAAAGTATAGAATTTTTGCCAATAAATAATGAGTCTAATAATAATAATTTTAAAATATTAAATGGTTTAAAATTATCTAACTTCTGATGTTAGTTATTTAAACTATAATATGATTGGCTCATGCATCTTTCTGTATCCATGCTAGTGTGTTGGATTTCAGTTGTTTTGAAATATACCTGAGGTTTTACATTTTGGTAATTTAGTAATTAAAGGCTTTGTCAGGAACTTGTACAATAAAAGTTTTGACAAAATATGTGTACTGCTTTAGAACGTACGGTTGGACGTACTTGCAAGTATACGGTCACAGTCGGCTGTAGTCTGTCAGTAGGGAGACTACAGCTGCTGCATGCGACTGTTATATACAAAACAAAAAACAACTTAATACTACTGCTCACCTTCAAGCGCTTACGCCTCATAAGTGGCAACGTCGCATTTTAGTGTCATTTCGGTTTTCAATTTTTATCATTTAGTTTTAGCTATATTTAAAAAATATAACTAATATATACAGAGTGTATACGACGGTTTGACATTAAATGAAAAGGCAGGTGTTACTAGCCCATATAATGATTTCTAATTACTCACAAAAGTAATTTGACGAAAAACAAAAATTTGAAATTTTCTAACAAAATAAATAATATTTTAATAGTAACGAAGTAATACACCATTTTATTATGACAAGTTCACTGAACTGTAATGAACGGCAACGTTTATCGTACTTACATTAAGTCAGTGACCGTTTGACGTACTTACATAGTGTTAATTTAGAATTAAAGAAATTAAAAAATTTGTCCTGTGTCTAAACTATTGAAGATATTTAGTAGATTTTTTTTGTCTCGCTTTATAATGTCACATACTATACGTAATTGCATTTAATGTCATACCGTCGTATACACTCTGTATATAATTTTATATTAATCCTGATTAACAAAGCCTTCAAATTTAAAAATAAAAGTTAGTAGTATAGCCTTGTATATTTCAAACGACCGTGATCTCCCTTCCCCACATTGACATGTTTATCCTTAGGGCTGTTAAGCCCGACAGCGCCGCCGATCAGGGGCCCGCAAGCCAGCTTCGTGTGCGGAACCCCTGGTGGACGACTTGCCAGCTGGATTATAGGTAAGGAACTTTTAGGTCTGCTTATGAGTAAAGTCTGTATGTATCGTAGACAATTGATGTTTATAATAAAATAATATCGTGTTATTTGGAGTACAAAGCTTGCTAAAATTGTCAGCTTCCAAAGTAAATGGATATTTCAATACCCCTCATTGGAATTGTATGTTTTCTATCGATTTCATTAACAGTAAAAATTGCACTTCTCATGTCATTGCAATAGAAAAGTGCAGTATTAATTACGTGTATTGTTAATTATTTTCCAGTATATCAGTAATGGCCAAAATAAAGATTTACTCGTTAGTAGACCAAGTAATTAAAGAAAACTTTGTACTATTATTACTATACACTTACCAGAATTTTCGACTTTAAGTATATAATATGTTAAGGTTCATAGTCACAAATATATTATAGATAGTTGATTGGTGTTCTATCTTTCCTGAAGAGGCATGAAGCATGGTGCGTGTGTTAGATAGATGGTTTCACATGCTGATTAGTAGATTTAGACAATACTACATCCTTTAATTTCAAATCTTATGTGTCTTGTAGTAAAGATCAAAATTATCTGAACTTTATAGATTTATTATAACTTTCATTATTGGCTGCTCCAACAATTATTTTTTTAAGTATTTATTGAATTGACCTATATTTTTTCTATCGTCTAGGTTTCCTCAATATATTTTTTCACCTTACTACTACCAAACGATATTATGGTCAACTGAGCCCACAGCCCGTTTAGCCCGCGGGCTCAGTTGACCACTCTTGGTTTTTAATGGATGACTTAGCCCACTAGACGATTAACTCAGCCCGCGGGCCCAGTTGACCACTTGCTGTAGCTGAGGGTCTACTCAACCTGCGGGCTCAGTCAGCTACTTTCTACCCTGTGAGGAAGTCTGAAATTGCCAATCCGCCTTGAGTAAGCGTGGTGATTAATGCTCATGCCTTCTCTATATGAGAAGAGGCCTTTGCCTTGCAGTGGGACAGTAAACAGGCTGGTATTATTATTATTAGTATTAAATAAAAGTTCCCTAAATCCAATCTGAACTTATCAACATTACTAATTCATCCATAGAATCAGGCGGTCCTCTGGAGAACGCATCCCGTGAGCTGGGTCAAGCGCAGTTATCAGTGCAACAGCTCCAGCGGTTACTGGATACACTGGAGTTACAGCAGCAACTGCATCATGATACTGATGTAAGCATAGTGGAATTTTACGTTACAGTTTGCATATTTTTGAGTTGAAAATTTCCCTTGCAGAAGACCACATAATTACATTTTCTTCCAAACTGGACTCGGTAATCAGTATTATGTATGGACTGTCAAGCAAATCTAGGATTCGATCCTGGAAAATTCTTAGTGTTGGTGCGGAGTCTGAAATTAAGAGTAAATGGCACCACGCACCTGAAGGCCTAGAAAAGCGACATAAATGCTAGTAGAATAGAATAGATTCAAAAGTGTATGGGATTGACATACCATACATTTTACAATCATCGTTAGTCAATCCCATACACTTTTGAATCTATTCTATTCTATTAGCTTTTGTGCCACTTGTCTAGGCCCTCAGACTTATCCCCTGTTCCAAAAGACTCAATTTAGCTGAACGGAACGTGACCTCTGCCTTATCTGTTCGAGGAAAAAATGTAGTAATACCATGTTCCACGTTTCATCGACCAAATATTCTTACATTTTGACTTACGCTACTTGCCCCGCTTGGTAAAGACAAGCAGAAATACCAGTTATTAAACAGAATGCTGCTATCGTGCATTAGACAATTTTTTCCATAATTCGTTTAATAATAATAATAATATACTTTATTTCAGAAAAATGTTCCATAGTTTGTTAGTTACACCAAAAAGCTTATTAACTAGTGTTAGTAAAAATTAACCTACTTATAAAACTCTGCATTATGGGAGAGAGAAAGTTCTCCTCGACTGTTTTTAGGATACTGTTACGACTATCCCTCACTCTTCTCACTAATGAAGCAGTTTTCTTACGAATAATCGCGAAGAAATCGTCGGTCCGCGCCTGTGCAAACATTTCTGACGCACTGCAGTAACGAGGTAGTCGCAACAGCATCCTAAAAGCATTATTATACTGGACGCGGAGGACATTCTGCGACTTCATAGTGTACTTGACCCATAGATTGCTCGTGTACAAGCTCTGGCAGTAGGCTTTAAAGAGTGTTATTTTAACTTGATCACTGCACCGCGCAAATCTACGGATCAACATATTAGCGCGCACCGCTAGAGCCCTCCGCTCCTGTTTAACTGCTTTAGTAAAGTACTAGCTTTCCGCAGAGCGGTTTTATTCGCGTCTTTGGTTACTGCTCTCCCACGCCAGCAGCGTGATGTTACATAGCTTATAACCTTCCTCAAGAACTGGGATATCATACGCCAAAAGAATTATTCAAATCCGACTGGTACTACCAGAGATTAGCGCGTTTAAACAAATAATGGCTATAGGCTATGTAACATCGCGCTACTACCGACGGGAGTAGAGCAGTGACCAGACTCGGGTGCTAGTATAGATATACGATCACTAAGTTATACATAATTCTTCATTAAGCCTTCAACCTTGTGACAATTTTTTTATATTAGCCTACAAAAGAGACTGCACTGTGACAATAATAATGCCCTGCAGGTATCACTAGAAGGCGCGTCTCCCAACGTGAAGAAGGACCGGCGCAAGTTCGGTCTGCGCAAGAAGAAATCCAATAGTAAGTGTGCGTCGGTAGAGCTGCAGCCGCCGCACATCGACCCCTCCAACTCACATATGGTACGAATTATCACTTTTTCTTTTATTCGGGTTTTAAAAAAATATAAGTAACTAGCTGTTTCCTGCAGCCCCGCCCGCGTTAATGTCGGTTATAATTATGATACGATATAAATTTTCATCCCCTATTTCAACCCCTTTCATCCATTTTTTCGGGTAAAAGATAGTCTGTGTTGAGGTCTAATCTATCTCTATATCAAATTTAATCAAAATCGGTTCAGTGGTTTAGGCGTGAAAGCGTAACAGACATACAGACAGAGTTACTTTCACAATTATAATTTTAGTATGGGTATCAAGTACTTTGGTTTGCGATGTGTTTACGTAATTCTACGTAGAAATTAAACATGGCTGTCACTATCGATTTTTGAAGGAGACCTAGGAGGAGAAGGAGGACATATTATAAAATATCTGTAAGTTTGATAGACCAAATAATATGTATAGTCGACAATAAAATTGCTTTAGAGTAAATGTCGTGTGCATATCATAAAACAATAATGTCGGTTTTTGCTTGCAAGTGACGTCAGTACGGTAACAGTTGTCACTAACATATTGAGTTTTATTAAATTTTAATTTATATGGTTTTTTTTTTTTGTTAAAAGTGGTATAGCAAATATGTGTTTATTATGTTATACATTAATTATGATGGAAGAGGGCAGCTCATGATCGATCATAGTGTCGATATTTGGAAGCGGCTTATGTCCACAATGTCTTATGTCATACCTATGTCTCAAATGATGACGATTTTTTTTTATTTATCCTACCAAAATGATTCCACTCTGCCTGATGGTAAACAGTCAGTGGACTCCAGAAGTGGTGGACAGCATTCCAAAAGTCAAATTACTGGTATGGTGGCCTCCACTATAGCGGCTTACTGAGATGCTTTTTCACGCCCCGTTTAAAAGACCCAGGATCATAATTAGAATTAGTATAGAATCCAAGTAACATTTATGTATTGTGTAACTAATCCTGATAATTTCTTTTGTAGGCTTTATCTGCCCTCACAGCTCCGCCATCACCTGGTGGAGGCGCGTCTTCCATGCCCAACTCGGCAGCTTCTCTACCTATAGGTAAATATTAATATATTATGTGTTTGTAATGTGAGTGTGTTGTGTGTGTTAGTATAGTTTGTGTTTGTCATACTGTGTGTGTGTTGTGTGTGTGTGTGTGGAATTATATTTATGAGATACAGCTAAGATGGTAGAGTGATGTCTCTAATAAATGTAAAGTTTCGACGGATTAGCTACTTCGTATTTTGTCTTTATAAAAAAGGACTTAATTTTTTGAACTTTATAAAAAGAGACAAAACACTGAATAGTTTCCATCCCGTCTATATTTATTAATAAGTTTTATGATATATTACTGCACAAGTGCACACTCTTTCAAAACCCACAACAATTGTCTAAATTTATTTTATTTAAACACATTTTAGGTAGGTACTAACCCTTAAAAAAACAAAATATAATTTTTAAATTTTTCATTTAATAAAATAATTATTTTTATTTTTACAAGGATTCTATGAGATCGGTAAGTCTAAGCGCCGTCGCATGTAAAAAAAAACAAAATGGCGCTCATATCTCTTGCACGTTGCTAAGAATGATTGTCAGTCATAGCTTTGACGCTAAACTAAGGCATGAGTTCATTATAGTTCTATATTAGTCAAGGTGAAAAACATATAAAGTTTTTATCACCTTGATTCTCTGAGAATGTCCTACCTTTTATTGTCTTCCATAATCGTTGACAAAAAGGATTAAAATCCTGTTTCTAAGCGATACCTTTTAAGAAAACAGCACTTAAAATATCAAATAGTTTTAACACTATTTTATTTTAATTTTTTTAACTGCTTCTTTTTTTTCTTGACAAAATAATACATTATTTTTCATTCGAAACGTTCAATGTGATGTGTGTGATTAGGTGACACTGTTTTTAATGTTTTATAGTTTTAATATCGTTTTTTTTTACACTTGATTGGCGGTGGGGTATAAGTAAGAACTGCTTAAATACAACACTTTTTCTTTACTATCTCAGTAATGCTCTGACTTACATCATACTATAAGGTCACATACACATTTTTACATAACAACAGATAAGTTCTTCTGCCACTGTTAGAAATAAAAAGTAGTTTCAATTCTTTTTTATAACACATTTTTCTGTACGAAATATTTTTTAATATATCAAAGGATTGAATTTTATAAGGCACGCATCTAAATATTTGACTCTGCATGTATTTTCAAATAGGATACTAAAACAAATCTCTATATATCCGTTGTAATCTATGTTTACAATTCAATCGTATGTTCGAGACTTTAAAATTTTGATAATAGAAGTAGCTCTACTATAGTTTAAAAGTGAACGAGACTAGTAGGTCTTGTATGGAGTTTAGAAGAACGGAAAATTTGCTCTCTTTTTCAATCTTTATCTACCAATGTGTATCTTCCAAAGTTTTACCTGCCAATGTTTTCAAAGAAAACATATTAAATATCTTTTTACATAATATAGGAAATGAAATGTCTAGCAGATAGGGTCTAACCTAAACGAGAAGTGCTACTTTCAAGCTGTCATTTAGCAATATTGTTACAAATATAAACATTTTTATTTGCGTTACAAGTAATTATACAATACAATAAAAAGCTTTCACACGAATACAGAGAATAGCAACTTCAAATTTATTCGACAACTAAAAGTAACATAATAAATATTCTCTTCTGTTTTTTCCTTACAGCGTTTCTTTCTACATTTCTGGCCTCTACTTTAGTTCGTAAGACTGTTTTTATTTTACGTTTCGTACCCTTTTTTATTATCCTATTACACTACATTATGTACATATATCATGTCGCATATATACATTATTATATGCATGTCATGAAGCTAAGTGTCTATTTCCTCATATCATGAAATACATATATCACGCCTTTTGTTCTCCGAAAAGGTAGGCAGAGGTGTACATGTCTCGCCATCTACATGCATTATGTTGGGCCCCATGTAACAGAGAGCCTTTTGTCATTTTTATCATATAGTCATATCGTATTTAAAAAACTAAAAATATCGTAAGTTGCTCTTTTGACTCTATGACTATGATATTAATAGTGTATTTTATCCAAAAATTTCATTTTTTCATTATTTTTCATAATCAACTGTTTGATTGCATTTATTTATTTTATTTATTTCAAAAATATAAATTACATGTCATTGTGTATTAATATAGGTAGGTAGTTTCCCTTTATTCCCAAACTTAGCTGTTGCTTGTATCTTGAAAAAATATAAGCTAGAAAAAAAAACATACTTACAGATTATTTAAAAAAGGTTTTTTCATTTTTTTTAAATTAAGTGTTATTATATATTCACCGTTACCTGATATCCCGTGGGTTGATTCCCACCTGATTAGTATTCACAAATATGTACGATAAGACCGCAATCGTAAATACGTCTGCCAGGCGAATCATTTAAAGCAAACCGCCAAATACCTGGGCAGGTCTATGTCCAGTAAGACGTCTGTGGCATAAAACTGCAACTGACAAAGTTCATCCACGTCCATATTGTGGTATATTTACAAGTTAGAAATATTTGTAGAAGAAAAAGATTCAGACACAGATAAATTTTTGTTTCTTGCACTTTTAAATTAGCTAAGAGGATAATTGATAGTTTTTTAAACAACAATTGTATTATTCACATAATAAGGTTCAGAATAGATAAACTAATGACCTTGAAGTTTATCTCCTTTCATCCAAAGATAACCGAAATCTAAGATTATATCACTGATCTCAATAGAACTATATATACAAATCAATTTAATATTAGCCTTATGCTATAGGAATAGAGATTAAATTTGAATGAAATGTATCATCAATGTTTGCCATAATGTTGACATTATATATAGGACTCTACAAGTACCAAATGTCTCAGTGCAAAAAGTCTTAAAACCTGATACGTCGTTGCTAAATAGCATCTTATGCTAATTACTATATAGATCAAAATTGTGTGGATGTTAATATGTGATGTGTGAGTTTTCCTTCGGAATGTGACTTTTAGTATAATGGTAATAAAATCGGTAGTCGTCACCGTGAATAGTTAAACCAAGGGTCTTCAACAATACTTAAAAGTAACTCGTTTCACGGCACGTATTGTAAGAAAGTTCCTATTTCTTAAACCTTAACTAATGGTAGCTTGGACATAGCGGTAGCAATTTCATAAATAAATGTTTATTTTGTGAATAAATTTTTTGAACCATGACAAAAATGCCAAGTGATAGTGATACAGTGATAGTGCCATATGCCAGAATTATTTGCCAGTACATTGCCAAAGTGCTGATAGATGAACTGAGACGATGTAAGTTTTTGTATAGTTAAGTCTAATTTTATAAGTGCGTAATGATAATCTAAATACCTAATTATACTAGCTGTAGCTTTGATATACGAACGGGATTACGGTATTACGAAACTACGGTTTTGTAGACACAAAGTTGTTGGTTCATAACCAGTTACCAACAAAAAATAAATGGCTACCTGATTTCGATCAAAACGTTATTCTTACTTTTATAAAACATCCAGTTACGAAAGATAAACTACCTACCTACGGGTAGTTTACTGACAATTAGTGGTCTCAGATCTGATTGTACCAAGAATAGTCGACCACATATTTACTTTACCACATATGAAAATCCATCAATCCATCCATCAAAATAAATAAATCAATAAGACTCATTATGACAGTGACAACTGTCACTGTACTGAGGGCACTTGCAAGCAAAAATAGACATTATTTTTTTGTAATATGCAAACGATATTTACTCTAAGAGTGGTAAAGCAATTTTACGGACGACTATACATCCAGATTCAAAGACTGCTAGTAAACTCAATTTTTCATATTTGCCTACCAAAATAACCCCAATTTGCTGTCAAGTAAGTTAATTATCAAGGCATCCGACTACCATCGAAAGTTAAATAAATTTAGTGTAAAATAGCAAGCTAATAATACTATCGTTACTTAACTAACCTATTAACATGCTACATACACTTTCGCTTATGAACATGTTGTTTATTTCTAGCGCTATTCCTAAACAATAATCCGAAAATAGGTAAGAATACACAAATATCATACTAATCATACTATGTATATAAGATTTCATTCATTTCAATACCTTTGAAATAAGCATGAAAAAAAAATCATACGTTAAGCAGCATATAATCGTCGTTGCGCCTGCAAAAGTCGCTATGTGATTTTTTAAGTATTTTGGTTTTTTGATGCCATTTTGATCCTTATTCAAACATTAATAAGGATCAAAATGACATCAAAAGCCAAAATACGTAAAAAATCACATAGCGACTTTTGCAGGCGCAACGACAAATATGCCGTAGACAACGTTGTAGGTTGCACATTTGTATAATGTAATAAGTTAATTTAGCTCATAAGACTTAATGTGTTACTGGTTGTTGATCCCTAATAAATAAATAAAAAAATAATATCATTCATTCGCTTTTCTATAAAATATATCTAATTAAATAATATTAAACGGCTAAATTAGTAAGATGGGTTTAATATAGGTATTGTTTGACTGAAAAATATGTATTAAGTAGGCAGTATGAGCAAGCACAAGGTGAATTTACGATCAGTAAAAGTGGTGAACAACCGATGGATGACGGCAGCTCATCACCAGTCTAGTGAAGATGCTTGAGAATAGCCTAACAGCAGTGGAAGTTTTTTTGAATGGAATCATTTTAAATAATATATTACTAGCAATATATTTTTATCATTTTTAGCCTAAAGGATTCTGTCCACTACACCGTATCATACTATGACCGTAATAGTAACGTATCAAGCATAAAAATATTCTTTGTATTGAAAAGTATGAGAGTATGCTAGCAGCTAGTACTAGACGGTTCCGTCACCGGCCAGCACCGTCGCGTGCCATGATGCGACGGTGCTGGCCGTCAAAGAATATCAGGTGACGCTGTAGTGGGCATAGTAGTGCGCGTCGTGTTGCTTTCCGATCCTGATACGTTCATAGCATGGTCATAATATGGTACGGTATAATGGACAGATTCCTTAATGCGAATTTTACCCGTTATTTCATTTTTATATTTTTCTCGTATTTATAGGTATCATGATTTTCTTTTCCTCTAATATTTTACTATCATTAAACAAGAACTAGGTTTGCTGATCACAAGTCACGAGAAATCGCACGTGTTCTACAACAATCTGATTTTCAACCATTGGCAAACATGACAAACAAAGAGAAAACGCGAGAAGTGTTTCATCATTTTATTTTTCGTGTATTTGTTAATGGTCGTGTGGTTATCGATCTAGAATATTCCATCTCATCTCGTCTCATGCGAATTCTAAGCGATACTAGGCTTAATAAGGAAACTGCGTGAACAAGCTTGTACCTTGATCATTATACCGCCTGCGAAACGTGAAGACTCGACCATTTTAAAGAGCCCAGATTATTTTAGGCGTGATGTAAAAAAATGCAAACTTATTAATCTAACATGCGCTAATAAAACCACAACAATTACATCTTATACCTTATTTTTCTCGCGTTTTCTCTTGTGTTTTCACAATTCTAAATTCATCACAGCTATGGAAATTAATGATCGACATTATTTACACCTATAAAATTATGTAAAGTAATTATTTAAAGCCTTTATTTAGTATATACAGTAATAATTTTGGTTTGCCAACATAACGCATAATGTATTTGATATCCGAATGACCGAAGCACGAGGTCAGAATTGTTGCTGACTGTACTTTATAACTGCGACATTTGCCAACCGTACATTTTACCCAAAACGAAGATATCCCTTACCAAATCCAGTCACATCAGCCATTGCCCATCATTGCAGCGTGTGCTGCCGCTCGCCCTCAATCACTCCCTGGTGCAGAGACCTTGGCGACGGCACCAGGACCTGCCTCCATCACAAGTCTGACACCCGATCACCAGCTAAGAGAAGACTTCACTGTACTAGCTAAGGATCTGGTCGCCAGTTTGAAGAGTATCGTGTCTACTTTGGTGAGATATTTGTCTTCTGAATGATATACGGTTTCTTTAGAACTTGACTACTGAAGAGCAGGCCAGCTTGTCCCAAAATTGTTGTTATAAAAATTTTAATGCGTTTGACTATGTACGAGTAGCGTATTTTATTACAAGAGCATTTAATACCAAAAGACGTCGTGTTTAATTACTGCTTTTTTGGTATTTTTAACCGCATACTATAAAGTAAACAGCCGTAAATCGGGCGAGATGCCGCGCTTTGCAAAAGTGTATGTTAATGAATCAATCTTATAAAACTAAAAACATAAAGTTATTCTGATTGGTTCCTGGAGACAATGCGAGGTCCTGGCAAACCGAAAAAGAGATGGCGGGACGATCTGGATAGTTTTTATGGGGATTGGAAGAAGAAAGCGCAAAACCACGATAAGTGAAAGGGATGGAGAGAGTCCTTTGCTCAGGAATGGGACAGAAATGACTTATAATAATAATGTGAATAAAAATAAAAGGGCCCGAGATAATTGTGCCTGTGGTACTAATAAAACATGTCTCTATAAAGATTTCTATGACATTACTCGACAAACTCACTTCTAGTTTCTGAAAGGAAAGGCTGATCAACGAAAAATTAACTAAACATCTGTTAAAACTCACGTGAAATACGTAAAAGAATGCTTAAAGCATAGAAAATTAGTTTAATTTGATCTAATTAATAACGAATTAGATAAAATCAAACGAATTGTTCATGCTTTTAGCAACGCAATTAGTACTTCACATGAGATTTAACAAGTGATTAGTTATTTTTCGTTGATCAGCTTTTCAGAAACTGGGGGTCAATCTGCATTGCTATACACATCTAAACTAATATTTTAAAAAGGAAAAATTTGATTTTTTCTCTGATTCAAATAGTGACATAATGTAGTATTAGAACCTCGTAATTCCTCTAGATATGCGAGCGCGGTCGTCTCCGCGCGGCCATGGACGCGGCTGACACTACGACGTCCCCCAACAGCGCTGTGATGGCCGCGCTACGAACTAACCTTAGCACAGCTCTACACCAGAATTCCGGTGAGAATAGTGCTATATTTTCTACACTTTTGTTGTCATATCGGTAGGACGTTTATAGAAACCTTACAAAATTACTGTGAACTTTAATTCAAGGTCACACGAGTTTAAAATCTTTAAAAAAATCGATGTCTTTATATAACCTTCTGTCTTTCTATAGAATCTCAATGAAAGAAAAGTGCACAAATTTATACCTTAATATCTCCTTTTCTTTTTGCCCGACTGCCAAAGTCAAGGAGGGTAATGTTTTTCGAGCGTATGTATGTATATATGTATCTATGTCTATTCCCTTGGCACGCTTTACAGCCTAAGTAGCATAATGGATTTTAACATATGAAGTGTCATTAGAAACGCAGCACGAAAAAAAATGGCTTTTTCTTTTCAGTTTGTTTTTTAATCATTTAATATATTCAGATGGGATAATAATATAATCTACATTAGTAATCTCTCCATTCTATTCTAATATTAGTTCCAATCAGAATACCCAACGAAACTCTTGCCCCCAGTTTCTGAAAAGCTGATCAACGAAAAATTAACTAATCACCTGTTAAATCTTATGTGAAATACTTAAAAGCATGATAAAAGCAAGGATAATTAGTTTTATTTGATCTTATTAGTACTAACTAGATTAAATTAAACTAATTATTCATGCTTTTAGCAACCCAATTGGTACTTCACATGAGATATAACAGGTGATTAGTTAATTTTTCATTGATCAGCCTTTTAGAAACTGGGGGATGGTCTTTCAATTATAAAAACGCTTTTGACCCAATTGGGTCTCTAAGACCCCAATATGAATACTGCTTGTACATAAATAATGACGAGTTAAGTATTCCGTACAGAACTACGTTCGCGATTGTCGCGGATCCACGATGCTTCGGACATCGCTGAAATATCATCTGTAGGACCTAATTCTGAGCCGGTAAGTATTATAAATACACTAGAGTCTTTTGACAAAATTAATTCGTAACATGAATAGTCAACTCACTTGAATCTAGTGGATACCTTCAAATGATGCTGACATTGTTTTGCAATGGTACATTAATGGTATTTAAGTATTTCGGTACTAGTGAGACAAATTAGTGCTAATAGTACCATTAATGGTACTAGTGGGAAAAACCATCAATGGTACTGTTCAATGGTACAGCCGAAATAAACAATGTTAAATAAACCCTGATTGGCCCAATATTAAAATGAAAGTGGCGCCTACTGGTGACAAAAATTTTCCTAAACACCCTCATTGTTTATGTAGATGCAGTGATTTGATTTCAATTCGAAAAAGTAATATTTTTCGTAACTTAACTTTCGTACTTTACCATAGCTCAATCATTTTAGGCCTTCAATGGATCCAAGTATATTAAAGTACTTACTGCCCTGAAGCAATATGTAAAGCACTATTCTTTTATGTGTAGCAAGTGAACAATCGTCCGTTCCAACAGTCGTTAAGCTACAGTTCGTCGTGTGTGTCCGCCTCAGAGTTCTTCGACGCTGAAGAACATGACGACGACTTGAAGACAGCGGAAATAATTGCTGCTGACGAGGTTAGTTAGTTCGCCAATATTTAGTAGAAATTTTAATAGCTATATGTATTAGACTTAAAACACTTATATTGCTGACGTACTCAATGTTCGTAACGATTGAATTGAACCACAACACAACGATTACTGGTTCATCCGACTTATACTTATAAATAATAATAATAATATCACAACAGCTACACAACGCCATCTAGACCAAAAGTAAGCATAGTAATAACTTGTGTAGTAGTATGTTTATCCGCATTCTAGAACCCATACGGATCTAGAATGCGGATAAACATACTTATATACTTTTTTTTTGTAAATACATACATATTATGCATAGAAACACCCAGCCAATGCAAATATTCATGTTCATGCACTGAGATAAAAACTAAATTGTTCGTTTCTAGCACCAAATCTATCTAAATACCAATTCTCGTAGAAAGTTCAGCCGTTTAGGCGCTGAGTGGTAACAAACACACACATACACAAAATTTCGCATTTATAATATTAATAGGATATAAGATATCATCCATTACGCGGCCATCACTACATCAAATTAAAAATTGCTCTTTAGGCAGGAGTAATAGAACTGGATGGTGATTCGTCTTCCGAAGCAGGTTCGCTCAGCAGCGAAGAAGGATCCGGCGCTAGTTCCGATAACTCTGATGGTGCGAGTGAGTTTTATACTAATGTTGCCAGATCCCTAACTTTTTTAGTTCAAATTTATTATTTATTTATTTATTTATTTATTTATTCTTCTTGCACAAAATACGAAGTAAATGTACAAAGGCGGACTTAATGCCAGAGGCATTCTCTACCAGTCAACCTTTGGGTGATGCAGAGATAAAACTTGGTAGGTGCATTCAGTAGTGAAAAGATAGAATAAAATATAGAATATAATATTTATTAGTTTTGCCTATGGATTGTTCTTTTTTTGTGTGGGAATCTACTATATTTAAAACCGCCTTAATGTTTTTAAATGTCCTTTTTTATTTAATTCTTAGTTAAGTGTACCTTAATTTTATAAAGAAAAAATGTATGAAATAACCAATCTGTAGTCTCGTGTTAGACAGAAAATGGGTTAATATTTCTTGATAGCATTTATAGCAGTAAGATTATGTGATATACTTACCAAAGAGATCGTCATTAAACTATAGTTTCATTACTCTACTCTCCTTCCGCACACGTGCACGCACCGGTCGGTAATGTCCAACCGGCGCGTACGTTAACCAGCGCGCTCTGTTGTAGTAGTATCAGCAGAGCAGGTGACACTGCGCGCGGCGGGCGCGGGGGCGGGGGGGCTGCACGCGGGGGGGTGGTCGCGTCGCACGCGCCTGCCCTCCCCGCGCCCCACGCCGGGGGGACCTTCGCTCTGGAACCTGCTGTATAAGAACATCGGCAAGGACCTCTCGCAGATTTCCATGCCTGTCACCATCAATGAGCCACTCAACATGCTGCAGGTAACCACTCTTACTTTACATTCGTTACTATAGCTCGACTAATTCGTAAGTAATACTCTTGGAAGACTACCATGAGACTGTCACGTACGAATTTGTCAAGCAATTGTCTGAAGACGTCCAGTTATGAATATGTGCGTTTCCATAGCGTCTGTGCGAGGAGTTGGAGTACTCGGAGCTGCTGGACCAGGCGGCGAGCTGCGCGGGCGCGGCGGAGCGCATGTCGCTGCTGGCCGCGTTCGCCGTGAGCGCGTACTCCGCGTCCGCGCACCGCGCCGCCAGCAAGCCCTTCAACCCGCTGCTGGCCGAGACCTACGAGTGCGTGCGCGACGACAAGGGGTTCCGCTTCATCGCTGAGCAGGTACGAGCGCTGTCGTCAATATACCGACCAGGTATTAAACCCTGACACGTTGACCGCCCATATATAGCAAAAAGCTGAGCTAAAATCTTTTTAGTCCTTCACTTAATTTTATTTATATGTTGTTGTTATACTGTTTTATTGCTGTTTGAGAACAAAATGAATGTATTTTATTTCTTTCTATACAAACTAATTCCATGCTAGGTATCCCACCACCCGCCAATATCGGCGTGTCACGCAGAATCAGCTCGCTGGTGCTTCTGGCAGGAGGCGAGGATCAAGACCAAGTTCTGGGGCAAGTCTATGGAGTTCCAGCCGACCGGCAGGGTGCATGTCAGGCTACTTACTACGGGAGATCATTATAGTTGGAACAAGGTATAGTAAATTAGACATTGTACTTGAGAATCAGTTGAGACAATTAGCTGTAGGGTAATTGGGTAACATTTTATTATTTGAAATTCATAAATATCACTGACGTAATTTAAATGAAATATTTTTTTATATTATTTACTAAAATGTTCACATATGATGTAATGTCGATCGTAACTGGTTTCGTACAAGTAAGAAAAAGTATTATATCGCAACTGGTTACAAAACCCCAGTTTCGTACGCTACCGAAATGATGCTGTTTTTTTTGAATATTAATAGGTAATTTAAAATTTTGCATTTTTGTAAATTTTGTTTGTCGACCCGTTCTTTCCATGTTAAGTGCAGCAATGAAGTCTACGAAGTTTTGCCAGTGTAAAAGTTTAAACTAAACGTTTCCGTACTTAATACATATTTTGTTGGGTAAATAATACCTACAACTCAAGTAACAACACCAAATATTTTCTTCCAAAGTAAATTTTGTAGCGCCTATCTTGTACTTATATTATCTGTACATATAACCTTATAATATCTGTGGGAGTTGCGTACCTAGCGCCACCTACAACTAAACGAGCGACAGATGACAGCGCTTGGCGCCGACGCTTCTCTCACGTGCGCTTCGCGAGCGTTATTATTTGTTACAATTGTGTAGTTGCGTAGTTTAATAAATGTCTATAATTATATACTGTAAAACATGTATTTATTGATAGTAAATCGAGTCTTACGCTATAATTTGCTTTCCAACACTCTTTGAAACTCACACACTGACACTCTTGAAAAGGCGACAACACAACAACATATTTTTTTTTATACAATTAACCTTACAAAACTATAGCAATCAAAACTTTCATATACGTATATAAAGTTCAAATTCGCACATCCACACTCAAAAAGTGCAGTATCTTATCAATACCCTATATATTTAATAGGTGACGACTTGTGTACACAATCTATTCGGCGGACAACGATGGGTGGACCAGTACGGTGATATGCACATCACATGCCACGGGACAGACATCACTTGTAAATTGAACTTTATTAAGGTAAGGATAAGGTATTTAATTTACTAGCGCGTGTACTGAAGGATAGCGGTCAAAGTATCTCATGAAAGGCTGGTAGAAAATTATAGAACACAGGACGGGAAGCAGCTTCAGAATGTTACAGGAAAATTTAACAGCGTTTACGCGTCATGAGTTAGTCAATTTAGTGTCATTACGTGGTTTTCAAATTTTATTATTTAATCGAAAGTTGTATAAAGAATAAGAAATCATTTCTTAATCTGTATAAAGATAATATTCTACCACATTAACACAGTGCCATCTAGCCCCAAATTAAGCAATTATATTTGCTTGTGTTATGGGTACTAAACAACTGATATACTACTTATATACATTTTTTTTTTGTTTGTTACACCCAGACACAGAACAAACAATCATGCTCATCACACAAAGGTTTGTCCTGAGTGGGAATCGAACCCACGACCTCCGGCTTAGCAGTCAGGGTCACTAACCACTAGACCAACAGGCCAGTCAAAGATATACAGCTTTTAACTAATTCTAGCATTTGTATAGAACATTTTTTTTAAATATAAATCCGATTAAATGATTAAAATTAAATACCACAGAATATGACACTATAGTGCGACGTTGCCACTCATGACGCGTAAACCCTCTTAATACAGAATATTACAATAAAGAGCGTCAGTAGAGTTCTAAGATAAAACCGCCTTTTTGATCGATAATGCGCTAGCCGTGGCTATTGATTTTATGTTTGTTTCGCCAACTACTACCATTTTCTTTATTTCTCTACAGGACGAGTTTCGGCCTAGGGTATATTCTCTGATGTACTATCGAACCAACTGAATCGTAAACCATTTTGCTAATTTGAAACTTATAAGATCTATATTCTATCGTGCACTTAGGATGTTTTTAATACTAACATAAAAACAATGCACTCAGTAAAATGTCAGTGTTTACTCACTCGTTACCAAGGAAATTTGTTTTCAGGCTATTTTCGACCTACTTGCATTTAAATAGATTGGCAAAATGAGCTTATGGTGAATCATTAATTCATGATTCATTATGTTCGATAGTAATAAAAAAATATTTATAGTAGACAATTCAGATCGTCAATCGGCTCTTTGACCGAAATTGGCAATCAGTTATTCTATCTATATCTCTTTCTGACTCTCTTTCTCTCCCTCTCTGACTCCTCTCCGTTTTCTCTAACTCCTCTCTCTTTTTTTACGTTCGCCATGTGTTCACCATTGCGCTTCAAATCGCAGCTCACTAACATAACAACTCTTGTCCAGGCCAGTTCATGGTCAAGCAGTAGACACGAGGTCCGCGGGGCTGTGACGGGTCCTGGAGGCTACCGACTACGCTTGTCTGGCCGGTGGTCTGAAGCGTTGTACGGTGGAGACCCTCCAGCCGCTAGATGTTTGTGGAGACCTGGTAAGTGAGCTGTGTCAGTTATTCTACAGGATAGCTCATGGTCCAATAGACACGAGGTCCGCGAGACCGTGATGGGTCCTGGCGGCTACCGGCTGCGCTTGTCTGAAGGTAATGGTATTAGTAGCGTACTTATTTATAATATATTAAGGTTCACAATTAAAACTACGAAGCTACAGCACCCTAATGGTGACCAATGTTGCATATATTTTATTTTATATACAATTTTGATGGCAATCAAGCACACGGTCCACCTGATAATTATCTATTTCATGTTATATAGGAGCGATGCCGCCCGAACACGAGCTATACTACGGGTTCACGCGGTTCGCGATGGAACTAAACGAACTGGAGCCTAACATGAGAGAAGCACTACCTCATACTGATACACGACTCAGGTATGTTTATTTATTTATTTATTTATCAACTTTATACATACAATATGTAATGGCGGACTTAATGCCTGAGGCATTCTCTACCAGTCTACCATAGGGTGATGCAGAGATATTTTGAAGCAGGTGCACAAATAAATAAATTTTGAGTTGAGTAAAAAGTACATTATTTGCATAATATATAAACATATACTACACATAACTACATAATAATATAATAAACATATAATATATATACCTACATATATAAATATACATATACATATACATTAAATATATAATAATACACACAATTTATATACATATTAATAATATTAACATACAAATATATAGAGGAGATGTGACAATACCAGAGCTGTGACGAAACTGCCATTTTAGTTGCTCAGAAGCAAGTTCCGAACTTTTATTTTAAATACATGACGGTTTGTGGACGTCCTGATTTCAAGAGGGAGGGCGTTCCAAAGAAGAATGGATTGAATAGGGAAAGAGGAGTGTTAGAAGTTAGACGTGTGTGAAGGACATAAAAGGAGGAAATTATTGGCAGAACGAAGGTTTCGTTCATGAACAGAGTTAAGATACTGAAAGTAAGGCGTTAAGTAGGGAGGAGGAGTAGGCGAAGTCAGGATGGAATAGAGGGTAGTGAGAGCACGCAATCTACGGCGTTGGACAATAGGTAGCCATTTTAGTTTAGAACGATAAGTAGATACATGATCATACTTACGAAGATTAAAAACGAATCGAATGCAGTTATTAAGAAGACGGTCTAATTTGTTGAGAAGATCTGCATTCAGGTCAAAATAACACACATCACCATAGTCAACTTGTGGAAAGATCAAAGACTGCACAAGCATTACCTTAGTTCTATAAGGAAGGAAATTTTTGATTTATGTTATGTTGGTATTAGTTTATTTATAATAATATGTATTTTTGTGCAAATGTCATAAGTATATCATTTTGTGTGCAAATCCCATAAATTTATATAATTTTATGTGCAAATCTCTAACATTAGTTATTGTGCAAATCTAACATTTATTTTTTTGCAAATCTCGTAATATTAATTTACCGAATGACGCACACGAGGTTCGTGAATCAAACTTAACTTATTGTACAATCGGCATCGCACAGATAATATAGACTGCCTCTGCGCAGACACGTGCAAAACTGGCTAATAAAGCTAATTTTGAAAAATTGGGCAATACATCTACTTTGTAATCTACTGCCAAACGTGTACTTTAAAGTATTTTCATCTTTCCTTTCATATACATAAGCGACATGTTATTTATTTTAATTTTTTATCAAAAGCGCAATAGCGTTACGGCCGTCTATAGAACCGGAGTTTCAGATCTGGTTCCGTACGAGGCTTTTATTTTATTTGTACGGAACTGGTTTTGTTGGGCAACGTTAAAACAATGTTGAGTACTCCAGGCCAGATCAGCGAGCCTTAGAGGAGGGCGACGTGGAGGCGGCCGAACAACTGAAGCATCAGCTCGAGCAAGCGCAGCGGGACCGGCGCCGGGACAGCGCGCATCACGTGCCTGCGTGGTTCCGGTATGTCAGCATCACCAGCATCACCAGCATCACCAACATCACCAACATCACCAACATCACCAACATCACCATACCGGTTCAATGACACCAAATCCCAGACATCAGAACAAAATATAGTAATGAACTAATAAAAAACCAGAGTGATTTTCGGGCTGTAAAGTAGCCTATGTCCGTCTCCGGCACCGAATCTATCTACAGGCCAATTTTAATCGTAATTGGTTCAGCCGTTTAGGCGCTGAGTGGTAACAAACACACATATATACAATTTGTGTGTAATATATGTGTTTGTTACCACTTTTCGTTTCTCGTTTCGCATGCATAATATTAATAGGATTATTATGTTTTTTTTTTTTTTTTTTTTTTTTCACACAGCGCCATCTAGCCCCAAATTAAGCAATTATATTTGCTTGTGTTATGGGTACTAAACAACTGATATACTACTTATATACATTTTTTTTTTTTTTGTAAATACATACATATTATAGATAAATTACACCCAGACACAGAACAAACTATCATGCTCATCACACAAAGGTTTGTCCTGGGTGGGAATCGAACCCACGACCTCCGGCTTAGCAGTCAGGGTCACTAACCACTAGACCAACAGGCCAGTCAAATGTTACTTACTAATATTGTAGGTTATTGTAGGTTTAAGATTCTTTGAAATCAATTTAGTAATTTTTGTGTTTATCCACTACAAACAGACATAAAAATAACTTATTTTATGTGATACAGTAAAACGCTGGAGAGCGGTGAAGAGATGTGGGTGTTCAGCGGCGAGTACTGGAAGGCGCGCGAGGCGGGCTTCTGCGACAACCTCGCGCCCGCCATATGGTGACCGCCAATTTATATACATGTACGTATATACTATTATTTCTTTATTTATTAAAAACTACAACTTTGTATAAAGATATCCTCCCTCTATTACCTCTAATTATAAAGCTTTGTTTTCTTTGAGGTAATATAAATATATATGGAAATACTACCTATTTCCAAAGACAGACTACTCGTATATTATTATTACGAGAATTTGTTGTCAATACAAATAATTTTACTTTTAAAATTTGTTTAAATTAAGAATATACGCATTTGACAGATTCTGTCGTCGTATGTTCTGTTAGTAGTTAATAGTCATAGTATAATTTGAGGGGCTGTCCTAATAAGAGTTTTCTAAAATGGCGCCCACGAGGTGGCAGCACTGAGGCGTCAGGTCCAGGCACATGTTAAAGCGCTTTCAACTTTGTTAGATAACCGTGGATGATCCTATTGATTTCAAACAGTGAATGAATTTTGAATTTTGATTTTAAGTTTTTGTGAATGAAAGACCTTCCATCTAATCATACAAACAGATAATGAAAGCTTGGCAAATCAAGGACACCACATTTTTTTCCTTTCTCAGTCCCTCAGTAAATTATTGAGTTTTTCTTTATATTAATGTATGCTTGTTTGTCTGTTCCAGCGTATACCGCAGTGCGAGGTGCTCTGCTAATTGGTTGTGTATCGCTTCTTGCTTAGCGTTTAGAGCTTTATATAAATTAGTGTTATATCATAATAATTTATAGTTACCTAAAAGGGTTTATTACTAGAATTATTACGAAATATTTGGTGTGGACTTTGTCTTTGATACTTCAAAGTCTTCACACTGGCTGTGTAGAGTTTGATTATTGAAGTCTTATGTGTTAGTGGCGCCATCTGTATGTGTGACCATTAGTGCGAAGACATTTACAGATGACGAGTTAGTACGACACACAAAATAAAGATGTCGCTATTCACAAAAATTTAATGTAGCAGTTTGCAACGATAGCAATTGTGATTTGGTCGGGATTATAGTAATATGAACTAAAAATATAAATTTTTACTATATTTTAATATAATAAGCCTACAAATTGAGGCTATTTCTTTCGATCTTCATCCCATTGACTCGTAGGGAGTCCTAATGGCCCTAAACTGTTAAACCGAATATGCATTAACTACTGTTCAGCTATAGCTCGTATATTTCTTCTAGTAATAAACCAAAAGCCCTGAGTATTGAAAAAAAAATGGTTGGACAAAAGTTTATATATAAGAAAGAAAATAATATTATTTGTTTGAAATATATTGCATTACGTTATCATGTATCTTGTGATGACCATTATTAAACCATAGGATATAAAACAGAATAACGTTAAAGTGGCCATAGTGCCACCATGTAAGCTTTAGTGTAGATCGCGTCACGATTTATGAGCGCTCTGTTTTAGTGGTAAGGATCTACGCATGTGTACACTCGCAAAAAACTTAAAAATGCGTTCTGCGCAGGTAATGGCACCACTCATAACTCGTGACGCGATCTATAAGCTAATATTTCAAGCCATACACGTGCTATTAATGTTTACCTTTGCCAACTACTAATAAAAAAATAAAACTAATATGGCCGCCCTAAAAATCTTAATGCAATATATTTCAACTAAAATAATCTGCATCTCATTGTGACAATTATATATTTTAAAATTGGCTTAGTTATATTTTGATCCCATATAGTTTGGGTTATGGGACTAAATGGGTCTCAAAAAGTATATAAAGTTAGTTAGTGGCTAAATGCCTCAATACTATAGCAGTTTTAAAAGAAAAATATGTAAATAAAATACCTATACAGAGTATATACGACGGTTTGACATTAAATGAAAAGGCAGGTGTTACTAGCCCATATAATGATTTCTAATTAATCACAAAAGTAATTTGACGAAAAACAAAAATTTTAAATTTTCTAACAAAATAAATAATATTTTAATAGTAACGAAGTAATACACCATTTTATTATGACAAGTTCACTGAACTGTAATGAACGGCAACGTTTATCCTTCGACGTGGACTATGACTTAAGTCAGTGACCGTTTGACGTACTTACATAGTGTTAATTTAGAATTAAAGAAATTAAAAAAATTGTCCTGTGTCTAAACTATTGAAGATATTTAGTAGATTTTTTTTTTGTCTCGCTTTATAATGTCACATACTATACGTAATTGCATTTAATGTCATACCGTCGTATACACTCTGTATATAAAATCGTTTCTTATGTAAGCAAATTTAAACTATAACTTCTTGAAAATAGAGCATATAATTGAATCTTAGTATGGTTTATATATTTTTATGGTGATATTATAATTTTTATTTTTGCTTAAATTTTGTATTATATGGTATTATTTAATATGTCCAAAATACGCTTACACATGGAACTAAATATTCCGGAAGTTCGTTTATTGGCACTTCACGACACTTAAATATAATGTGATAAGCAGAGGTTGGTATTAGGTAGAGTTATGTACAATATTATCATAGAGTAAAGAATCAATATCAATTAATTAAGCCTATGAATTAAAAGAAACAAAAAGTCACAAACACACCTGCCTTATTCCGATCTCTAATTAAACAAAATAAACCTTATGCTTTAAACATAGGGTCTATTTTGCTTCATCTTTACTAAGTGAAGTGCCTATACCTACACCTATAACGCATCCTCGAATGAAAAAGGCATAAAATTAGAATTGACGCGTGGGAATTTAAAACATAACGTGATAAAAATTAGGTTTAAATTCACATATCTAATTTTATATATTTTTTATTCAGTTGATTGTCATGCAAAATATTTTTGGCTGTGAGACTGTTCCATGTCTAAAAATCAATTTGTTTCTTTATTTCTTAGTATGAACTAATCGTATTTAATAATAAAATTTGTTAAGTTATTAAATTTTTCTGAATATCCCGAAGTTTCGGAATTCAACAATTTTACACAACAGTTTCGCGTCATATTATTACAAACCTAAAACAAATAATTCCGAGACTTTTTGGGCTATTCCGAATAATATACATACACAACATAATATAATATAATAAAGTTATTTTTACACACGTCACAAATTTTCCACTGACTAACAAGAATCAACTACTCTAAAAAAATTAACTAAATATATATTTTAGTTATAAATTTGTCAATTATAAAGGGGAATGGGTATGCACATAAAGGTGTGAGCACAGTATAATAAAAAATAATTTGTTATATAAAGGTTACGGGTTTGCGAAATAAAAGACAGATTATGAAGTTGGTATTGAAATGTCAGAAAATATCGGAAAGCAATAGAGAACACTAAAAGAAATGAGAAAAAAAATTGTCATAAACCACAGACGACACAGATATAAATGAATTTTACAATATAACACGATAATGGAAAAATAACAGCTAATTTTTTAAATAATTTATGAATTAATTAAAAATATGCTGGTTTTTACTACCTTTTACAAATAACAACGTTCATTTCTTTTCCCTAGCTT
Organism: Parascotia fuliginaria; assembly: GCA_963082885.1. Taxonomy (NCBI): domain Eukaryota; kingdom Metazoa; phylum Arthropoda; class Insecta; order Lepidoptera; family Erebidae; genus Parascotia; species Parascotia fuliginaria. Next base: position 10,904,617 of record OY720193.1, on the reverse strand, counting down.
GCTACGGTGTTTCTCGAGCGCTATGATATACCATGAAAAGAGGTTTAAAGAGAGCATTAACTCAGCCAAGATACGCATACTATTGCCTGCTAGCCAGAGGTAGATAGATTTATTAAGGCTACCGTATTCTAAAAGATAAACGTAATTATCAAGCTGCTCCAATCAAGAAAACAAATGTTCTAAAAGAAATCTCGTTATAATATTACGTGCTTTCTCAATTTGCCTGCTCATATAATAGCAAGAAACGTCTGCAACGGTACATTCCAACTACTTCTATACCTATCAAACAAAAGCATAGCAAAAGTTACACAATAATCTAAATTTCAATTCACCGAGAGGCGGTTTTTCTTTGACATACAGTTATGTCCTTATTCTCTAAAAGAAGCTCGAAACTCGCCCATACTAAATGCGATGACCGCTTAGTTTTTTAAACTAAATAGAATGCTTGTAATATAAATGTTTGTGAAGTGAGCTATTGTGTCGTTGGCTAGTTGGATACGAGGTGAATTAAAATTGTAGGATGAATAAAAATTAAATGGCTATTCATAATTCTTTTAATTTTATAATGCTTTATGATATTAGAGGATACTATTCAAAGAGATTATGCGGTATGAACCTTTTTCGCATAAAGTTGAGGAGTTACTCTTAGTACGTACTTATTGCCAAGTTTATCTTAAACTTGGAAAATATTATAGAAATACCTAAATTGTATCAAATAAAAAACAGAAAATCTCAAGGGCCTAAGTGATCTGGCCTATCATAAGATAAAGATATCTACATAAAATACAACTTTATAATCTTAAAAAAAATATGCTGTAGCCATTTTGATTTTTATTCACCCTTGAGTTTCTATTCACCTCGTGTTAAGATAAAGTATTTATATATACAATGAAGTATTTGAGCTACTGGTACTTTTATAAGGTATTACGATGTATCATATTCCGTAGGTAGGTATAGATGAATATAAACACACGTCTAACTTTATTCACTCCTCTTTCCCTGTTCAATCCATTCTTCTTTGGAACGCCCTCCCTCTTGAAATCAGGACGTCCACAAACCGTCATGCATTTAAAATAAAAGTTCGGAACTTGCTTCTGAGCAACTAAAATGGCAGTTTCGCCACAGCTCTGGTATTGTCACATCTCCTCTATAAATATATATTTTTTTTTTTTGTTAATTTTTATTAATATGTATATAAATTGTGTGTATTATTATATATTTATATATGTAGGTATATATATTATTATGTAGTTATGTGTAGTATATATTTATATATTTTGCAAATAATGTACTTCTTACTCAACTCTAAATTTATTTATTTGTGCACCTGCTTCGAAATATCTCTGCATCACCCTATGGTAGACTGGTAGAGAATGCCTCAGGCATTAAGTCCGCCATTACATATTGTATGTATAAAGTTGATAAATAAATAAATAAATAAATTTTGTCTCTGAGGGCTTACAGAAGAAAAAGTGAAGGGAAGAAATTAATAATAATATTAATAACACTACTGTACGCTATTAACACCCAAAGTAAACAAACAGCTATAATAAAATTATTAATATTTATATTTTACCTTGGAAATGATATTATAAATATCATCACAAATGGAATACGATTTATATATGTAATAACTAATAAAAGACAAGCTCGCTAGGATTTTTATGTTAGAAATAAATTTTTGTTAACGTATTTTAAATTGTAAGCAACAGAAACGTAGAATTTGGAAGTTGAAAAACTTTCAATTTCTATTGCTTTCTTAGACTTGCCGTACAGATAGAAATATAAAATTATTATATTTTTGTTACCATACGCGTGATTTGGTTGTTCGTAAAGCAGTTTTCTGGTCACATGAAATGATGAAAATGGTTTATAGTGTTATAACTAGTTAATTAATTATAATTATTAGATAATTATTGATGTTTTTTTTAGAATGAAGTGTTATCGGAATTTCGGTGTATATAGTTATAAATAAAATTGTTGTATTATGTAGGGCTTAGCTTTCGCGTTATAGCGTGGCTTAGTAGTTAGTTTTTATTAACAAATCACTACATTTAAACTCGTGTAGATTTTTTTTTTTTATTATATCTTGTAAAAGACGAGATAATTATTATTATTAGGTATATCCTTTTTATATTTTTCTTATTGAAAATGTGTTTATAGACGCTATATACCATTTTCAAAACAAATTGACAATAAATAATGTTTTGTGTAATTAATTAGTAACTGTTATATCAAAATATTTAAAATAAATTACATACTTCCCAAAAGTCGTGTGTGTAAAAATGGAATGGCAAGCTTTTTATATAAATTCTACATTAGATGTTTGAATTTTGAATGCCACCATTGAACACTAATATTGGAGGTCAATGGACTCTGAATACAGTACCGTACGGAATATTTCTTTATTTCTACCATAGATTTAGTATAATATTCTATTAATTTCTACTTACGATTAAAACTTCCTAAAGAGTATTGGAATGGCTTTCTACTCTCCAAAAGAAAGACAACTCCAGGAAAATTATAGTAATTCAAATTCTTTGTTATGTCTATTTAACTCGGCAGGTATTCAAAATTCAAATATCTTCAATTCTTCCGTTTAGCCAAACTACGGATTCTAGTTCCTTTTGATCTCTTCCTGACTTAATAATGAATTTCTGGCCATAAATTTTAAACGTAAACAAAAATGTTTAGCAGCTTAAATTTTAAAGCTCTGTCCAAAAAAACTACTAGTTTCAGAAAAATGCATCGAAAGTATAATACATTTAAAGGCGTTTTTCTGTCGCTTGTTTTATTTTTATACACCTAAGTTTTTTTAAGCTTATGAATTATTGATTAAAGTGATGTACGCAGAACGTATGTAAAACAGGTTCCAATAGTCCTATTGTTGAACTAAAAGCACAGAACAACTGGAAATATAAGTTTTATTTTGAAACAGTATAATTTTAACTCGTCTCGATTGTAATAAGTTATATATTTTTAAGTAATAACATAAAATATTAAGTATTACCTAAAGACCCGTAAGAAATGACAGTCATCTCATCATTATTGTATATTAGTTAAATGTTGCCCGGTCTACTCCCATTTTGAAAAATTGTTATTAATTATAATATAATATTAGTTAAAAACTAACAATTTTTAAATAAAAAATCGTGGCTAGTGAATTTAAATGTATAGAATGGCTAGTAAAGAGTTTTAAATACTTAAAAGTACAATTTTAAAGTATTTTTTATTATGTTTGGTTATGTTTATCCTTTTTGTATTGTTTTAAACTCACTTCTTGTTAAAAGTACAGTCAGTTATATGAACATGTGATGGCCTAAATAATGGTTCCGGTAAGCCTCTAATGAGCAGGGTGTCATAGTGCAGCAAACATGATAGCTGCTAAAATCTTTTTGTTTTTTAGATAATATATTTACCGTCGATAGGCTAATTTCTTTATTTAAAAATGAATATATATTAAATTTGTTTATGTAACTGACTGTTCATTGATAGTATTTTATATCGTATAATAGTTTTATTTGACACGAAAAGTATCATAAAGTACTTAAACTTTTATTTGATATTATGTATTATTACTTTTTCTTTTGTTATCTTGCGTTTTCTTTTTGTTAAAATTATTACTAAAATGTAAAATCTCGTTCATGTTAATAAAACTTAGTTTTTTTTTTGTTTTTTTTTATTTACTATTTTAACAAAGGGGTAAAAAAAATTTAAGTAGGTATATTTGTCGTCATTGGAAGATAGTTAAACTAATTGAAATGCAAATGTACAGTTTAATATTTATTACAAAACATTAAAAATGTCACAAAACAAACTTTATTTTAGTGAAATATACCCTTTATGTTAAAGTTGCGAAGATAAAAAATTGGTTTTCTATCTTGTAATGATGATAAATATAAATTAATATTAAATATTAGTAGTGAAAATATAAAATTCATGTCAGTGTCGGTAGTGATTCAGATATTTTTAAACAAAGGTTTTTTTAGCATTATGTAAGTGCCTTTGTCACCAATTTTTTTTTTTATTAGTGTACAGTTACGTTATTACATTTTTTTTAATATGACATACATGTTGACGTTCTAAAATAAATTGACTAAAAAATATTGTTCAAAAATAATAGAGCAATTAAAAAATGTGTCCAACTTAAAAAATAAACCATGTTTAATAGTTTAGAAATTTTAAGTCCTGCTTTCGATGTTTGTCAATATGTATGTTAACAAAAGGTATCAGACAAATTTAATTGTCATGGCGGTTAGTCTTTTACTCGATAACTAGAGCGACAAAACCCAAAATGTCCTTTTAATTAACCTACGGTAACCCCTCTGTGGTGGGAAAAAACACTCGTGCACGTAGACGTATGCTTTTCCCTTATGGGTGTTACGGGTTTAACACTGCTGCGTTACCTGGTGCAAAACGGGGCACAAAAGTTAGAACAGTTTCGAGGCTGACGCTCTGTAGTGGGTTAGTACCTAGTTTCTTCTGTCACGCTCACAATTCTCTCCATCTAAACTAATATAGACAAAGCCGCCATGATGATATTAATATTTACCCATTACAAACAGATTTAATTTTATATAAAATAATTTGCGGTGTGGTAACCTAATAAATGTTATGCCAACGATAGATAAAATGGGCGCTTCCATAAACTTAATATAAGTATATATTGTAAAATATTATTTCTTGTCCTAAGTATTTGAGATATCTCTAATTAAGGCTTTTCGTAATGGAAGTTACTCAAAATGTAATAAAACAAGCTGCGTTTACGTTAACGCGGACGAAATGTTTACCGCATTCGGCTCTACGATTGGATATGAGCTTTGAACGAGCCAATCGAAGCGTCGAACGTCATCAACGCGTCGATCGCGTTAACGTAAAACAAACTCGCACTAGGCGCTCTGGACGAAGTAACCAGGCTTAACTTATCACACATAAGATCTGTTGCCGGCCCTGCATCCTCCGAGACCAATGTTGATAACCTTCGCCTATGAGTGATAGATAAATTTTTGCCTACGTTAACTCTTTCATGGACACTACTGTAAACACAATAGATGTTTTATTGTCATCACGACCATACTGTTTACTGCCCAGAAAGTGTTAAATTAAAGACTAAATTAATAATGTTATTTACGTAAAATCTACATTTCTTATTCGCTAGTAAGCATTATTATCAAGCCTTCTTACATCATTGAAACTTTTAACGGATTTTATTATTATTTTAATTTACCTATTGCATTTTGACTATGTAACTTCCATTACCATACCTGCATATAACCAAGGTATAATTTATTTCGGCGCTGCACCGCAATGGTTTCCCGTTCATAATATACTGTGTAAAGCATATATTTTAGTTAGGCTACGCGCGCTACGGTTAACATTTGTTATATCGTTCGGTTCTGTAGCTCATAACGATGAAATTATTAAAGGAAAATTCGATTTAATTTAACTTGTTTTATTAATCAACAAAATTCGTATAGTATTCGCTTACAATGTCAGTTTTGTAGCTAATATTTGAATAAATATATTTATAGACCTATTTATAATGAGTAGGTACCTACTACCTACCCTATGTTACGGATTCGATCGCTGCAAAAATTTAAGTACTTACCTAAATTAATTTATAGAATCGAATGAAATATTCAGTGAAAAGTATTCATAAATAAAAGTCAAAAGCCACTTTATGGTCAATAGGCAGAGATCGGTATTATTTTGGTAGTCTATGATTAGATACATCCCAGTCTGAGCTGCCAATTTCAGATAGTACATAATTTGATTACTTATAAGATAGCATTCTACAAGCATTGTTTCTGAATCTAGATTGATCGATGAAAATTAATTATAATGTAATATGTAAAGTTATAATTTTATTACAAGGCCAACATTTAGAGTAGGTAAAGCTAAGATGCATTCGTGCAATAATCTTACCACGTTTTATGGCATCTACGCCTACATACCTAATGGTATGTAGATATTAACGCTGTGTATGACAATGGCAGGCTACCGGCTGAATACGTAAGCCATCCACAGTAACAAATCAAAAGAAAAACCAAAAGTGATTCAAACTTATTTTAATCTAAACGCTTACAGTAATATTAAATTAGGTCAACGTATCCTATTCTAAAACTCTGCATGTAATGGAATGTCATTTTGTTCGGAAATTGATTGATATTTCTAGTATTTATTTTTATGCATCAATTCAATTTATTTAGTTTTTGTTTAAAAGATTATGAAATTATAAAGTTACTATTATTGTAATTGTAATTTTACATTTTTGAAATGGTTTTTCTCTTCGTGTTTGTTATTTTGCGTAAAATTGGATTTATTTTCTACATGTTGCACGATGTCATTTTGGATTCGTTCCGGAACGATAATTTCCAATGATTTGGCAAGTTGTAAGAAGAAAGTGAAACACTACACTTTCTTTACTTTGCGCTTTCTTTTTAACGAAAGTAAACAATAAACCGTTTAAAGTTTATGAATCAAAGCTCATTATTCTACATAACAATCAAATGCGATAACCACATTAAGAGAAGAACTGGACTAAAGTGAATGTCATATGCGGTAAGCAATTTTAAAAGTTAGCGCTCGTCAGATGAAGTTCGTTTACGATCAAAAATGTTGTTTATACTGTTTATTGTCATGTTTTAATGTTATATAAACCATCATGGTTATAGTTAGAGTATTCAGTACATGTATAAGTGTAATTAAACATCCAACTTATGTGTCAGGTGAATGACCGATTCATATTAGTTTGTTTGGCCTAATTTACGTATTTTTAGACTCGTACTGTGCATTTTTGACTGACTAAGTACTAATTTGTGTTATAGGTTAGATATTTGCCACATTTTATTCATCCATATATTGAGAAATTTGATAAAAACGGTGATTGGTTTACTATTTGTTCACAGAGTGTATATTTACTTTTCTTTTAATGATGTTAATGAGGTTGTTTGGTATCAAGCTTTATATAAACCCGCCTTTTTTTAATTTAATTTATTTTACTATGCTATTCTTGACACTTCTAAGGTTAACCCATTATTTAGTAGTATATAAGAATCATTTGGGTGTTTCTATGTATAATATGTATGTATTTACAAAAAAAAAAAGTATTTAAGTATGTATATCCGCATTCTAGAACCCATAACACAAGCATATAATATGCTTACTTTGGGTCTAGATGGCGTTGTGTGTAGTTGTTGAAATATTATTATTATTATTATTATTGATATAACATATATTCTCATGTACCTATATCCTTCCTCCTTTCAGAGAAAACTAAGATATTACAAATAAACACACAGTGTAATATCTCTACATCATACAATTGTTTAAGCCTTAGTCTAGTAGTAGTAAATATCTAATTTTAGGTCTTCAGTAAATAACACCCAGATTATTATGTTGATTGAAACTACTGTTATCATACAAGTCATTTAGATAAAAAAGCTGCATTGTTTCAAATTTAAGTATGTTGAAAAACAGGATCAAAACTATAAGCAAATACTTTCAGAAATAAATTACATCAATGTCTTTTTAATTGTATGTATATGAAGCTCCATTTAACACAGGACTTGTTCCTTAGTGCTACAGTTTGGTTTGGAAATAACCCATAAACCGGATATTCTTCCATGAATCAGACAAAAAGTGGTTAAGAATGTTAGCCATATCAAAGAAAGAAATAAATAAAGAAAGTTTTATTTTCACAAACACATGTGAAAATGATGTTACCGTTTAGGCTTATTGCTAATTTGAGGCAAACACCTCAAACCAATTCTGTTTTTCTTTATCAATAGCCTTTGTGGCTAAAATACCTATAATTTCAAGACTTTAAAAAAAGTCATTGTTCTAAGCGAGCCTTTTAGACTATAAAGGTCAAAATACAAAAAGTTCTAACATACTTAGTTAATCAGTTTATCTTCTAAATATATAGTAGGTAATAAGTGTGCAACTGAGAACAGACAAATATATTCATAGCATTTATTTTTATTCTGTTTACATGATAATGATATAGCACTTTATGGTGAAGTGTCAATATCTATACTATCATATAAAGCGGAGGAGTTTGTTTTTTGTATCGCGCTAATCTCAGAAACTTCCAATCACATTAAAAAAATCTTTTTGCGCATGATAGCACAGTTCTCGAGGAAGGTCATCATGCTACTGGCTACGGGAGCAGAGTGCATGTGTGTTTGTCTGTTCTGTATTTGTGAATGCCTATCACAACCGTTTTTAATTTCTAATGCCTGTCTTGCACTAAGAAGTTAATCTCAACATTCCATTCTATTCCTAACTCATACTCTCACTCATCAAATAACAATTTGTGTAATCTGTAAATAATTGTTTTCCATTTGTTTGTGACAAAGTTATGTCTATTGTTAAGCTCTCTTCAATATGGCATCTATTTACCACTGTCTCAGTCACCTTTATGCAGACGCAATGTGGGCAGAGCCCTCACAAGGTGGACGGACGACCTTATAAGGGTGGTGAGCAACCAAACAAGCTTGCAAAAATTGGGGGAAGCCTATGTCCAGCAGTGGACGTCTTTCAACTGATATGATGATATGAATACCTGGTAAATGGCAATAGACTCCATCTTTGTTTCAAGAGACCTATCACAACTGCCTACCCCTTTAAAAGTTGTGCCATATTGTTATATTAACTATCAGGCGGAGTATTTACTCTGTGAGGCAGGTGGCCTGTTTTGTTGCACACCCACTATGATAAGGGCTATGACAATTGTAACATACAAGTCAGTCTAAATATTGCTGCGGCTGTGAACACTAGTGCAAACAGTATATCTCGTAATAAATAAATGGATAATGTTTAATAATTATTCTGAAGAAAACGGCAAGTATTTATTTTGCTAATATTAAATCGTGTTTAGTTTTTAACCGACTTCAAAAAAAGAGGGAGGTTTCTCAATTCGACCGTATATTTTTTTTACGTGTGTTCGCGGATAACTCCGTCGTTCATGAACCGATTTTGATGATTCTTTTTTTGTTTGAAAGGAGATATCCCAAGGGTGATACTATGATAAGGAAACAGGATCTGATGATGGCATCCCAGAGAAATCGAGAGGAACTTTCGAAAATCGTATTGACGATTAGTGCATTTGTTATGTTTTTCATTAAGTATTTTAAGGCAATACTATTTAGTAAAGGTTTGGAGTTGATCTGATGATGCACAAAGACAGTTGAGGGAACTCCTTAACGATTTTTAGCAATTACTTGGTGTTTGGACTTAATTCATTTCTAATGATGGGAACTTTACTCCTTTAATGATGGGTTATAAGTGCCATTACAGGTGACCATAGACAATCGAGGCAATTCCTCAACAGCATTCATGTCAGGCTTACTTCATACGGTTCAATATGCCAAAATATTTAGTGTGTACAAAAATAATACCTATGTAAGATTTAGGTCTACCCATCACTAAAAATGGTAAAATAAAATAATTTTTAACAAAAAGAAAACCGACTTCAAACAGGAAGGAAATTAAAAAGTAAAAAAAAATTACATAGCACAAAGTGATTCGTATTTTGATATAGTTAATCAGAAATAATTAAATAAGTATTTTATAATTTTGAAGTTGGTGCCAAGTAAAAACTCAATAACTAAATATTATAAGAACCTTACTACAATAGCAAATTAAGATTGATAATACCTATAAATAAGTACCTAGTTATTGTTTTACTTGGCATCAATTTAAAAATACTTTGTGCTATGTAAACTTATTTTTTACTTTTTAGTTTCCTTCCTGTTTTAAGTCGGTTTTCTTATTGTTAAAAATTATTTTATTATTGTTTATGACTGCCTTTGAAAATGGTGAGGGTGCGTGCAACTACTGTGCAAGTGTTCGATTTCTATACACAGGGACAATACGCCCGTGAATTGTTTGTAAAGTATCCCGCAATACAGGGCTCGTTCCCTAGTTAGGTAAAAGTAAAGTCAAATAAATTTTACACATGTGATACAATTTACGGTGATAGCCCTACACCCCAATAGGCACAGCTTGTTTCGGTGCTATCAAACAACAACAATTTAGATTTATTTTTATTTAATAAAAAAATATTAATTATTAAGTGCGGAAGAAGTTTTAAAATACCAATAGTTGTCTAATATTCTGTGAACTGCAGTTTAATATTTGGTACCAATAAGTTTATTTTTTCAAATCTCTTCTAATCACCTGATTATCTCTACACACAATAATTATTAGAAATACCTATATTACTGGTTAACTAAGGTTTATTTCAAATGTTACATTTGATAGATTGCCTTTTTATACTTCGTCACTCTCGTTAATTTGTCTCTCGGTCAGAAGAAAGGGTTTGGATGCAGTTTTTTATATTAATTTGAAAAAGGTACATTGATATTTGGTCTATTTTGCAACCCAAATGTACGTATACAAAGGCATTATCACAGAAAATATAAATATTTCGTGACCAATATAAATATAATAACTACTAAGCCATCACGACTTTACTCTAAGTAGTATAAAAACAAACATTATTTGCCGTTGATTGCGTAACAATACTGATTGATTTATTGCTAAGATATGAACAAAGTAAGTGTCTTATAATAATAATAATAATAATAATAATAATAATATTCTACCACATTCACACAGCGCCATCTAGCCCCAAATTAAGCAATTATATTTGCTTGTGTTATGGGTACTAAACAACTGATATACTACTTATATACATTTTTTTTTTGTAAATACATACATATTATAGATGAATTACACCCAGACACAGAACAAACAATCATGATCATCACACAAAGGTTTGTCCTGGGTGGGAATCGAACCCACGACCTCCGGCTTAGCAGTCAGGGTCACTAACCACTAGACCAACAGGCCAGTCTTATGTTTGTAATATGCACTAAAAATAGCAAAGTAATCAAATAGTGTTTATTATTACTGCATCATGTTACAAATATACCTAAATAGCTTCGTAGACAATGACATGTTATAGTATATACACCGATGCCTTGTAGGTATCGGGTTAAAACATAGCCTTATAATACACGCTAATAATATAGCTTTCTAATTAAAGCATTTGTTTAAAATTCAGTTCGGTAGTTTCAAATCAACATAGGTACTTAGAAAAATGAACACCTCTTTTTGTTTATACCTAATGTTAGATAAGACTTGCAACTCGCCCTGAAAGGTACTCATGTGTATTTTTTGACACATAATTACAAATTTACATACGTTATTGCTATAGCCATTGATCTGTTATTACTAGTTCAATGGCTGTAGCAGAATATTTAATATGGACTTAACTTTCAGTTCGCAAGATGTCCAACGCATCGGTGAGCATCAAGTTCCGTTGGGGCTTGACCCCCTCGGACCCTGAGCAGCAGCCGGTGCTGATCGTCGGTCAGGCGGGTCATATCAGCGCCCTCACTTGGGACGATGTCCGGTGTAAACTAGAGCCTAGAGTCACTGAAGAGGTTAGTGTTTTAATTGATTTTACGACTTATTCATATTTACAGCTATATACCTATGTGCGCGCGCACATTTCCGTTAGCGTGTGCATTTTATCGGTGACTTTTCAAACAATAGCTTTTAAGCTCTCTTTACATTATAAGTGAGGGGTGAGTGGTGTCTGTTGTACGTCAGGCCTGGCGTCGTGGCGTGCAGTGTGTGACGGCGTCGCCGGGGGACTCCTGCGAGCTGTGGCCCCGCGCCGCAGCGCTGGCGACGCTGCCGGCGCGCCGCAGCCGCCACGCCGCGCCCGCGCGCTCCCACGCGCTCGCCAAGCTCGTGCGCGCCTCGCAGCGCCCCGCCGACGAGACTATCGTGGTCAGTACTACTAGTTGCAACCACTAAACATACAAGTACAGAGCTCAATCTACGAACAAAGTGCGCTCGAGCAACGCACACATAGACACCGCTCATGGACACGATATCTTAACGAACTAGTGCGACTGTCGTCCGCTTTAGACACGCGTATAAACGTTAGTTGAAAACATGATTTTTTGTTTGTGTTGTTTTTGTTGCCAAATAAATGTTCGCGTGTGTAGCTGGTGTGTCGCAAGCGCGACGTGTACGCGAGCGCGGTGTCGGTGGCGCGCTCGTTCCCGCAGTACCAGGCGCGCTCGGCCGCCGCGCCGCTCGCGCCCGCCGCGCCGCCCGCGCCGCCGCGCGCCGTCAGCGTCGAGCTACACCTCGTGCGCGAGGACCAGCTAGCCGGTGAGTGGCCACACCTGCAGCGTTGTAGCGAGCGGGACTTACATGAGACGTGACCATTGTCCCATACAATACGTACAAATGTATGAGGACTCGAAAGTTTGTTTCTTATTAGAGCGAGTGACAGGAACACGTCACCGAGCTAGGCAATTTAGATGTACTATTTTATAATCAACCTTGCGTTCGTCACGTAGTACATGCGCTTAGAGTGAGTGAGAGAGAATGCGTCAACACATCATTCAACCATGACTAACCTAGTAGTCGTTAGGCAGCAGCGATAACTGAAATTATTTTTGAACAATATTAATACCCTCTACGTGGTGTAGCTACCGCTGTATCTACAAATTCTCAATGAATTTTGCTACAGAAACACCTTTAAGGCACCTATACTTTGTTACTAGGTGCTTGCTTTGCTTGCTGTTATTTACAAGCACACCGTCCCGATGCCTCTTCTGTACAAGCACAAGGTCCCTTTGCCTATTCCGTACAAGCACAATCCTCAAAAATAAGTCCTATCCGTACAGGTTATGTGCAAATTATTACTTATGTAATGTAGTATTGACTTCATCTTTAGTATAGTACCGTATTTCTGTAGTTATACTACCGTATTATTACCGCATATTAAATAAATTTGCGTTATGACTCGAGATTTAATTAGCCGCGAGAAACAGCTGTGTTTTAAGTTTCACATTACTAAAAGAAATAAATGTTAAAAATGGAATATATCTAAATAAGTAAATGGATGGGCCATGAGCTTATTTGGATATATTCCATTTTCAAATGAAACAAGTAAGTTGCTGTTACGATAATGTATGACTTACCAGTATTAAATAAAATAATAAGCAGTAAATCATTCATTATATTTTATAATAATATAATGGTTTTTAATTTTATGATTAGTATTTAAAGTTTTTAATTTACTTTAATTCAGTACCTCTACGCCGTTATACTTTGTGCACAATAAATGTTTTCTTTATTTTCTTCTTCTTTCTTTCTTTCTAAGCAGTAGCTATACTCAGGTCCGGTTGAAAACCAGTGTCAGACAGTGGTAGTCTGGCATATTGCTGAACTGGGCCTATTTCGCGAATCCGTGAGACACATTCTACCAAAATGTTTAAAGTTTTGTATCTGTTGTTGTTAATAATTGTGTCGTCGGTTATCTTGTGTAAATTTGTGTCTTTTGTGTGGTAAATATAAATATAATAGGATTAATAGGATTATTACTCATACAGACGCAGAATTGGAAAATGAAGGTCTCGGCACTCTGAACCCGGCGTTATATGACAACTCTCTATCTGCTGAAGACTTGAAGACGCTGCAAGATGTAGCCGATGCCACCAGGCTAGCTGCCAGGATCACTGACACGCCAGCTAATGTCATGGATGTGGATAAGTTTATTGAGGTATGAATTGTATTTACTATTGAATGGGCGAAGTTTTTATTTTATTTATACTTCTAGCATTCCGCGGCGCGATTTCACCTGCGTTTTTGCTCTGCTCCTGTCGCCAGTAGCGTGATGTTACGTAGCCTATAGCCTTCCTCAAGAAGTGGGTTTTTATATCCCAGATTTTTTTTTAATTTGAACACGCTAATCTCTGGAGCTACCAGTCAAATTTATAGTATGATAGGCCAGTTTTCGAGGGAGGTATGGCTATCTATCACCACGCTATTGGCAACAGGAGAAGATCAGTAAGCAAAGACGCGGGTAAAGGTAGTATGCTTATAAACGACAGGTATACTAATTTAATAAGGTGTAAATTTACGAATTTTTCAGGAGGCATGCGCAGTAGCAAAAGAACTCGATATAGGGGCACCAACTATTATCCGGGGGGAGGAACTAAAGGCCCGAGGCATGGGGGGGCTGTACAGCGTGGGGCGCGCGGCCGAGCGTCCCCCCGCGCTCGTGGTGCTGTCGTGTACTCCCGCCGGCGCCACGGAGACCGTCGCCTGGGTGGGCAAGGGGATCGTCTATGATACTGGCGGACTTAGCATTAAATCGAGGGTAAGCTCTTATATTTTTAAGTCCTAATGAAAAAAAATTAACCGGTTGCAATGCTGATACTAAATATAGTATTAGTATTGCACCCGTGCCAAGCCGGGGTGGGTCGCTAGTGATACAAGAAATCTATATGCTTTCAGGCCTCCATGTTAGGTATGAAGGGGGACTGCGCGGGTGCTGCGGGAGTACTGGGCGCTTTTATCGTAGCTGTCAAAGCGAAGCCTACTATCAACCTTCATGCTGTGCTGTGTATCGCTGAAAACGCCGTCGGACCTAATGCTACTAGGTGAACATTATTTATTATTTTTAAAGACGCATAAAAGCGTCATTCAAAATCTTGACGCCTTTAAACGTCAACATTTCTCGAATTTTCGATTGACAAAAAAACACGTTTAATGTTGAATTTTATTATTGATTTTGGATACATTAGTTAATAGCACTTAGGATCTGTACATTTATACAAAAAGTAAAAAAATAAACTGTTGTATTGTTAACGAATTATATAAAAATATTGTCTTCAATAAATTATTACTTAGACTTCCTTCCTGAACGCCAATGACGTATAAAAGCGTCACCTAGTATTGTGACTACCCACATAATAAAGTAAAATTCTACTTATAGATAGATCAAAAAAATATGATGGACCTATGTGCATTCATTTCACAACTGGTCATATTTTTAGTTTTTGGAGCTCATTATTGCCGCAAATTCCATAGGGTTTGTTAATTGAGTGCATGAACATAATTATTTGTTTTAGTCTGGGTGTTTCTATGATAGAACACTAGCCCCCCTCCCCTGCTTCGCATCGGTGTCAAAAATCTGCGTAATATTTTGCAAATTTACTTTTTCTGTTTACTGATAGTAAATTTACAAATATTGAAATTCTGGAAATTGCTAAAAAATTTGTTAGACATAATAAAAATTACCCGCTTTATTTATTGTCTATTATTTTTTATGTCTATATGCATTGGTCTGGGTGTTTCTATATATAATATTAGTATTTACAAAAGAAAAAGGATTTAGGTATGTATATCCGCATTCCAGAACCCATAACACAAGCATATAATATGCTTACTTTGGGTCTAGATGGCGTTGTGTGTAGTTGTTGAAATATTATTATTATTATTATTTTTATTGATTTCTAAAGGTGAAAAACATTTTCAAATCGGTAACGTAGATTTTAAGTTAAATTGTTACAAACAAACATACAAAAAATCAAAACTTTTCTCTTTAATATTAGTTTAGATGTATGTATTTACAAAAAAGGTATATACATATGTATATTTATTTGCATTCTAGAGCCCATTATATTATATTCTTACTTTGGATGTAGATAGCGCTGTGTAGTTATGCTATTATTATTATTATGTTGAATTGAAGAAAAAGTACTAAAACAATTTTTTTGTACACAGACCTGATGATATTATAAAGCTGTACTCAGGACGCACTGTCGAAATTAACAATACCGATGCAGAAGGTAAATAAAATTAAATAATATATGTAAATTGTTATACTGTAATCCTTATACTCTCTGTTTACCCCCTTAACATAACATCATGAATTTTTTCCACTAATCTGTAGGCGTAAGTTACTTCATAAGGGTGTTTACACCTTATGAGTGGTAACGTCGCAAATTAGTCTCATATTTCGTGGTTTAATCATTTAATCTTAGCCATATTTTAAAAAACGTTCGTATTTTAGAATTACGTGAAAGCTGTATAAAAAGTAAGTAACGATAATGCTTACAGTTATTTTACTATGAAAATAACGCAAAGCAAGTTTAAAATGTATTATTTGCATATAAATAGAACTGTAAACGCAATGTTTTTTTACTTTTTAAACAGCTTTCACCTAATTCTAGCATTTAAACAGAACATATTAAGTTATTTATTACATTATATTTAAGTTAACCTGGCCCCTAAGCAAACAGGCTTGTCTAGTCTTAGGGTGGCAGTTTTCTGTACTGTTATTTCTTACTACAGTAATGCCATTGTGCTTCCGTCGATGTGATGTCGTTGAGACTGCCCTCTACCCGTAATACAGGTTAAATCCTAGCACAGGTATACGGTACGTTTCGCCGATTGCAGTATCAAACTGGTATAAATACGTGTTAGATTATAGTTAATGTACTATTATTATGAAAATAAAGTATTTTGTATTTTTTTTTATTATTATAAACCACGAAATATGATTCTAAACTGCGACCTGGCCACTCATGACGAGTTAAGGCTCTTAGTAGCACCAATCGTTGTCTCCGTAGCGATTTCTTATGCTAGCGATTACTAGTATGATTTGATTGATGATTGAAGCTTTTATTGTCCAATAATTAAGAATTATGTGTGCAAAATAATTAATTAATTTAAATGTCAAATGTTAATTGTCTACTAACCATTAGTTTGTAAGGTTCTACTAACAATTTATGGATTTTATTATCTTAAATAAATAATTTAAATATAAATTTGAATTTATTTTTCAGGTCGACTAGTATTGAGCGATGGTGTAGTGTACGCTTCAAGAGATCTGAAAGCTGAAACTATTGTTGATGTCGCCACGTTAACTGGAGCTCAAGTATGTAATGGCTTTTTGTTATATCAATCCATCGGTTGCTTGCCACCCTTATAAGGTCGTCGGTCCACCTTGTGAGGGGTCTGCTCACGCTGCGTTCGGTTCGTGGTCACTCTAGAACCTTTCTGCCCCAATGGCCGTCAGTTCTGCTGTGTCCTGCCCATTGCTACTTTATATGGGTTACATTAACTTTTATAAGGTAGTAGATCCACACTGGTTTCAGCAAGAATGGGCCAGATCTAAAAGGAAGTATCTTTAATAGAATATTAAAGATACTTCCTTTTATTCCTTCCTTTTTTATTCCTTTTATTTTATATGTAAAGTATTAGTTTCGGTGTTAGCGCCACAGACCTAATTTGTATTCTTGATTCACATTTTCTTTCTCCCTACACGGTCGGCAACTTCGTTGTGGTTCTAACACTTTAATTAATATAACACATGCTCAATTAAAGCCTGGAACTCTTTGCCAGCGCATGTGTTCCCATCTAATTTTGATCCTGGGTCTTTTAACGTGGCGTGAAAAAGCATCTCACTGAGCCGCCATAGTGGAGGCCACCATACCAGTAGTTTGGCTTTTGGAATGATGCCCGCCACTTCTAGATTTCATCGACTGCTTACCATCAGGCAGAGTGGAGTCACTTCAAAGGGTAACATAAAAAAAAACAAGTAATTTTTTTTAAGAAAAAACCATATTTTTTCTTCCTTCAACCCCTCTTCAGAACACTAAGCTCTGAGGATATAAATAGTATTCTGAATTACATATAATTTGAAAACATCCTAGTAGTATTTATATGGTTTCCCGAGCCTTGTTTACGAACCGGATTACACCACTAGGCCATCACGACGAACAAAATGGCTGTGATGACATTATATTTTGTTTTTGTTTTCAGGGCATAGCGACGGGTAAATACCACGCTGGGATTCTATCAAACAACAGCCGCTTAGAATCGCTGTGTGTGACCGCTGGGCTTATATCCGGTGACTTAACACATCCGCTTCCGTACACGCCCGAACTACACTTCACTGAGTTCACCAGCTGTGTCGCTGATATGAAGAATAGTGTTGCTGTAAGTAGATTTTCTTTTTTCCTCACCTCCCTACCTACCCCACTCCCTTCATGGTAGGCAACGGCTAATGTTAGGGACTCTGAGTGGTCCATGAGCGACAGTTACCACTTACAATCACATGGATTGTTTGCTCGTCTGTGACTGTCGGTAATAAAAAAAAGAAAGTTTTAGGCATAGGTTATAGATACAACATCGTTGTGTTTTTGCCCGACTACCAAAGACAAGTAGTGTAATGTTTTTCGAGCGTATGTATGTACTGGTTTTCCGCGGCGCGGTTTAACCCGTGACTGCTGACTGCTGCTTATTTCTCTGCTTCCGTCGCCAGTAGCGTGATGTTACATAGCCTATAACCTTTAAAAGAACTGTGCTATCATACTCAAAAATAATTATTCAAACCTGACTAGTAGTATTAGAGATTAGCGCTTGTTTATGCCTTTGCGTAGTTTAAGAAAATTAAATGAAAGAATTACTTTTCATAAACTGACTGTTATTTCCTAAAGTTACAAGGTTCTTATGTTGTCTCTGAACTCGTTACAATGCTATCGTGTGCGTTCCCATTGAGGGACCATATTTGAATTTTAAGCTTTTAAATGCGTCAGCCTTTAGTAAAAGTTCTCAAACGATTGTAAATTCAGTCTTTCATTTGTAAAAGTAGGCACTCAAAAGTTACAAGCGGTCAAAGGTGGTCCCTCAATCGAGGCTGACAGGCATCCATATCTCAAAACCTTGTTGAAATTTACAACTGCTATTAATGACTACTCTTAGTAAAAGATTTGTTACACTATTTTATTAAATATCAGCCTTGTCGGTTCAATAAATAAAAAGAACTAGCATGCAGAAGGTGGTCCCTCAATCGATCACCATAAGTTCACATAAGTAGAGACCACAGTGGAATTAGAAATTTCGTATGGCTGTAGCGTTAGTAAAAGTATTTAAACGGTTGTAAACTTAATCTCTAGTTTGTAAAAGAAGCCCTTTAAAAGTTACAACAGTTAAAAAGTGGTCCCTCAGTCGAAACGCTTCCCATAAGAAACGATCAATTTACGTAGCATTCGGAAATCAAATAGCCCATTGCTACTGCCTAACCTTTAGTAAAAAATTTTAATAATGATTACTTTACTAAACAATATCTAAAAAACCTACAAATTTTGCTTTGAACAACAATCAAATTCCTGCTAAGAAATCTAACATCGGGGTGACCACATAGCAGGTTTTTTTTGGGATAAATAAAAAGTAATGACTGTTTGCTTGTATACATTTAAATCATATTTTACATTACTTAGTTATTTTTAGTTAGGCCCGCATTACATTATCATATAAATATGATTTCATATCTGTCAAATTCTATGATGATAGTTTGACGACCCTCAAACTATGATCATAGATAATCACATGTAGTTATTATACCGTCATATGTTCTTCATTTAAAAATGACTTACACATCTTTGATCATATTTCTATGATAGTCTAATAGCGGCCTTAGCTAAGTTATGTAAAATATGATTTAAATTTAAAGAAAATAATGCTTTTAATACCTAATAAAAATAACTATTTTTCCTTGCACTGTCAATGTACTACATTAAACAATGGGTCAACAACACCACTTCCTCACTAAATAACAAGCCCTGTATCTCGGGAGACTTTACAAGAATATAATTCAATTTCAATTTATTTATAATATAATAAGTATAAACAATTATAACTCTTTTTATTATGATGAGCTACAATTTTTTTTTCATATCTTTCGGAAAAATATACAAAAGTTTCTCAATATTTCATTTTAGTCTATGGTCAAATCGTAGCCTTTAGAGGTCAACGCTTAACTTACATTACATAATTTATTAGATTGTTTGTCTCATTACTATTACTATCTAATGTTTATAATATATCAATTGTTACAATAAGTAAAAAAAACGGTAATTATTATTTATTTAAATATTTGGAGTATTAATAATGTATATAGAAATAATCGATTACGCAAATCGATTGTTACTAATAAAAACAATATATTATCTACATAGTTAATATAATTTTATACTATGATTATTATCTTCATAATAATATAATTTTATTATTAGTAAATAGCACAACATTCAACATAAATCAAATTGTAATTTTTATTAACTATTATATGCATTTTTCTTTCTTTTCTTTTTATCAGCTGAGTAAAATAAAACATAATTAAAATTTTTACAAGAAAACGGTCATTGGTTTGTATTTATCCCAAGAAAAACCTTGTGTGGTCGCCCCGATACTAGATTTCTTAGCAGGAATTTGATTGTTGTTTAAAGCAATTTTTTTAGGTTTTTTTGATATTGTTTAGTAATGTAATCGTTAGTAACAAAACATTTACTAAAGGATAAGCAGTAGCAATGGGCTATTTGACTTCCGAATGCTACGTAAATTGATAGCTTCTTATGGGAAGCGTTTCGACTGAGGGACCACCTTTTACCTGTTTTAACTTTTTAAGGACTTCTTTTACAAACTAGAGATTAAGTTTACAACCGTTTAAATACTTTTACTAACGCTAGAGCCATACGAAATTTCCAAATTCTACTGTGGTCTCTACTTATGTGAACTTATGGTGATCGATTTAGGGACCACCTTCTGCATGCTAGTTCTTTTTATATAATGAACCGACAAGGCTGATATTTAATAAAATAGTGTAACAAATCTTTTACTAAGAGTAGTCATTAATAGCAGTTGTAAATTTCAACAAGGTTTTGAGATATGGATGTCTGTCAGCCTCGATTGAGGGACCACCTTTGACCGCTTGTAACTTTTGAGTGCCTACTTTTACAAATGAAAGACTGAATTTACAATCGTTTGAGAACTTTTACTAAAGGCTGACGCATTTAAAAGCTTAAAATTCAGATATGGTCCCTCAATAGGAACGCACACATGCTATCGATATCTACCGGTCGCCGGCGCTGCGTGAGCAGGTGGAAGAGGTCGAGCGTCTTTCTTCCGTCCCACTCTCCTACAGCGCACGCTCTCGCTCGCGCAGAAGCGACGTAGGGTGCCTCGCCGCCGGACTGTGTTGCCAGGCGCTTTATATAATAGTTTAGATTAATAACTTGTTAATGAATACCTTGTTTGTGTCAGGACCGCAACAACGCGCAGTCGTCGTGCGCGGGTCTGTTCGTGCTGGCGCACCTCGGGTTCGACTTCAGCGGCAAGTGGCTGCACGTGGACATGGCGGCGCCCGCGCACTGCGTACGTTACTATAGCATACTCTACCATAACAAACTATTTCATTATTGGCCATTTTAAACTTTTCAGATTCAGGTTTCCGCATTATGCAAGCGTGGCGATCAATGCTCAAGCCTTCTTTGTAAAAGAGGCTTTTCTTTGCATCTGGATAATAACGGGCCGATATGTTGATTTTATTATTTTGCAAACATTTTACAGGTATATCATATGTTACCATTGCACATAAAACTAAATAATTAGACCGTTAGTGTTTGCATAAGTCTCATCAATTACTAACAGAAAATGAAATATAGATTTTTACTTAGTTTGGCAATCGATGTGATTTTTATAATATTTCTTTTACCTCTAATTTATAAATAAAACTAATTTGTAAATTTATGTTTTGCCAATATGTATTACTTATTTTAATAATGTCGGTTGCAGGGCGAGCGTGCGACAGGCTACGGCGTATCGTTGCTGAGCGTGCTGTTCGGCGCGCACACGCACAGTCCGCTACTACAAGCGCTGGCGCCCGACCACGCGCTGTGAGCACTCTACCACAGCCAGGGGGCGCCACCACACTCCCTAATAGATACCGCCGTCCTTCTACAACAGCCAGGGGGCGCCACCACACTCCCTAATAGA
Organism: Parascotia fuliginaria; assembly: GCA_963082885.1. NCBI lineage: Eukaryota > Metazoa > Arthropoda > Insecta > Lepidoptera > Erebidae > Parascotia > Parascotia fuliginaria. The sequence goes on along the minus strand of OY720193.1, from coordinate 10,882,957 downwards.
TACCGCCGTCCTTCTACAACAGCCAGGGGGCGCCACCACACTCCCTAATAGATACCGCCGTCCTTCTACAACAGCCAGGGGGCGCCACCACACTCCCTAATAAATACCGCCGTCCTTCTACAACAGCCAGGGGGCGCCACCACACTCCCTAATAGATACCGCCGTCCTTCTACCACAGCCAGGGGGCCCCACCACACTCCCTAATAGATACCGCCGTCCTTCTACAACAGCCAGGGGGCGCCACCACACTCCCTAATAGATACCGCCGTCCTTCTACAACAGCCAGGGGGCGCCACCACACTCCCTAATAGATACCGCCGTCCTTCTACAACAGCCAGGGGGCGCCACCACACTCCCTAATAGATACCGCCGTCCTTCTACAACAGCCAGGGGGCGCCACCACACTCCCTAATAGATACCGCCGTCCTTCTACAACAGCCAGGGGGCGCCACCACACTCCCTAATAGATACCGCCGTCCTTCTACAACAGCCAGGGGGCGCCACCACACTCCCTAATAGATACCGCCGTCCTTCTACAACAGCCAGGGGGCACCACCACACCCTTTAATAGATACCGCCCTCCATCTACAATAGCCAGGGGGCGCCACCATACATATATAAATCAGTTCTATAGATATCGCATACATTTATTTGTTCCGACTCGAGTTTATAAAGGGCAGAAGCGACATGCGCGGAACAAAAACCGGCCTGTGATTGGTCATTCAAGGTCGATCATTTGAACGCACCAATCATAGTGTCCCTACTGAGTTGATATGCTAGCGAATGGCGGTATGAGTAGTGCGCGTCTGTTGCCCTACGCGTCATAAGTAGCAACGTCGCAATTAAGTGTCATATTTCGTGATTTTCAATTTTTATCTTTCAATCGAAGCTATATTTTAAAAATGTGTTCTGTCTTTATGCTAGAATTAGATGAAAGGTGTATAAAAAGTACCTAATCATAATGCTTACAGTTATTTTACTGTGAAAATAACACAACAGTCTTATAAGTATTATTTAAAAACTACGAAATATTACACTAAATTGCGACGTTGTCACTCATGATGCGTAAACCCTCTTAGGATTATCTGTGGTCTTTACTAATGAACTGTTTCGTTTCATTTAATTTTGGATTATTTTACATTTATAATAAACTAACAGATTAAGAATTACTTATTGTTTTATCTCATTTGAGTAGATTATGATTGTTTTTTTTATGATCTAATAAAATTGATCGCTAAATAAAGATCGATTTTCGATCCCACTCGACTATTAGTGTCTGATACAAATAGATTGGACGAGCATAATAAATTTTATTTTAATTATTTTCAACCTAAAGATGTCTACGAGTCACGACGTTCAATTACCTGTTTGTGACCGATAACAAATATTATGCAGTAGTAGGTATTCTAGTTTCAGTCGGTTCATGGTAGTACAACTAATGCATTAACAGTTTCCAAATACTTGTCAAGAGTTTTGTACGACGGTGTTAATGTCAGTTTGAAAATCCCAATGTAAAGTTTTTTTTTTACTAAACGCAAACTCCTATACCTGTCTTGTAATATATTTGATTCATTGTTCAGAAAACCTTCAAAAAACGCTATCTTGCAAATATTTACAAAACTTTGTTACTTATAGTTTTTAATCTATTGCCTTATTAGGACAAAGCAATGCGTCGCAATAAATTAGTTTAAAGTTCTTGTATAATTTTAGAAAAATCTCGGTAGTCTCAAATTTTCTTGTTTGTGAAAATTAATTTTAAAAATGTGTCACAAGTGTAAAAGGGCTCAAAATCATGTGTTTTTAGAGTAGGGATATCCCTTCTCTATATAAAAAGCAATAAATAAATTATGTATTAAATAAAAAGCAATAAATAAATGCTTAAGTATAAATTAAAATTAATAAATAAATTCGTTTACTGTAAATAGGTAGGTACTTTCTCATTAGCCAAAAAAACGATTTAAATGAATTTATACCTAAGCCAAAGTAGAACAATATATTTAATTGCCTGCCGTTATAAGAATAGGTCGCAATAATAGCTATTATTAACATGAAACCAATACTTGTTAAATATTTGTTACCTGTTTTCGCTGACAATAGTTAAAACCGTCCTCAACACAGTTGTAAGCGACACCGACAACATAAAAGAAATAAATAAAATACAGAATTGTTTGAATAAATTTAAAATTAAACTACCTACGCCATTTTTCCTTCACGCGGGATTTTTTTTTTTTTTTTTATTTGGCAAGGGTGTACATTATACTTTCATTATGCCATGAATAACACGAAAGTAATAAATAATGAACACGATATCAAGGTAAAATACTTCATGTATATTTACAATAAGTTTTGCAATAATACAATGCCTTAATAGTCTGAAGATGTTATTAATTTAATATACCTATTACAAACTTAGAGCTACTGTTGTTAATCCGATAGAAGATTTCACTAAATTTTACATGTCGATTATACTACTGTTGATGAATAATAATAATGATCTTTAGTTGGCTAGTTTGGAGGATATTAACATTTGTGCAAATAATAATAAGTTACAAGAAATAGTCACAATTGCATCGTCATCCTAAGCAAGTAGGTAATTAAAATAATTCTCCTTATAAATACTTACGACGTTGTGGGTTCGAAATCGGGCAAATTACCAATGATAAATACCCTCTACGTTTATTTTGGAAATTATGAATGGGCACCTGCTGGGCAAGTAAACAAATTTTAATGTTCGAATTTGCTAATCCAATGGACATTAAATGATTATTTCTTGTGACTAAATTGTTTAACTGCCTTATAAATAGAGTTCAAAACATAAATAGGCAAAAATAAGTAAGCAATGCGTATAGAGAACACCTTTTGATATAATTACGTAAGTAATAAATTAATTAGCAGTAAGTTATGTGTTCGTAAGAGCCAAAACACTAAACCATATAATTTTAATCATGTAACTTTTAGTTTCAGCATGCAAAATAATAGGTATTATTTAATTTTAAAGAAATATGTTAATTTTCGCAAAATAAAAAATAGTAATTCAATATTTACGAGTTTTATTTTTGACCTGTGTTGCTAATATTTAGATAAGTGTTATTGCTTATGGAAGTAGGCCAATCTTGTACTTATACTCAGTCTACGAGGCCGATCAATATCGGAGACAATAAATGCTGGTGGCGAACTATATTTGGCGTGATGGGTGTCGCGAAGTTGAATGGAGCTATAGTAAAAAGATGTGATGTTACCATGACAAATATTTTTTCAAAACACTTCATTATACCAGCCCGTTATTATTCTCGCTGCAGAGAAAGGCGTTTTCTTTTTCTTCGAAACATCGCAGAACTAATGATAGAGCATTCATAAAGAGCTGTCTGCTCTTATAAATAACGCCAGTTCTAAAGATTCATGAGAACAGGGGCCCTACCACAACTTTTTAAAGCAATATTGTTATATCCTTATTTATCTTCTCTCTATTCTTTTTTTTAATGGTACAAAAGAAAAAGATAAAACACAAAGTAACATTACTAATACTGCTGAGAGGTGGTGATAGGCCCCAAGGATCATTCACTATTCTGACAGATCGCCTTTTGTGTAAATGTTTCTGGCCAAGGACTAGGTTCCTATTAATGATAGTTTTACTGTCTGTTTAAATTTACTCTAATATAGGTACTTTTGCATGCAAAGTTGTGTGATAAAATGTATGATAAAAATAAAATGCACTCGTTTATTTGGTTAATGTATGTGTATTTACTTCAATTCGTTTACCAATAATGCTGGGTAATACACACAATAACACTAGTCAATGTATAAAAGCCAGTTAAATCCAAATAGGTACTTTTAAATACAATACATTAAAAATTTTCGACTCAGTAAATAGGTAGACAAAATAATAAATGCACTCACCACGTCCTATACATGGCAACATTCACTAAAGTTTTTTTTGGCAAATCCTTATGTTACATTTTATCGAGTATATTATTTGCACAATGACTAAAAAATAAAGTTTTGAAATATTACAATAATTATTTCAATAAATAAGAATGCAATATCAATTTAGTAAAATAAATAAATAGGTAGGCATCTTTCCGGCCAGACTGCAGAACGTAATCTTATCGGTATTAAAAAAAAATCAAAATAAAAAGCATGTTTTCACATTAAAAATAATTTTTATAGGCCTGATGATGGCCTTTTTATCAAAAATTACCACAACTTTGATTTTAATTTATATCTTTTGCACATTTATATGACCATGTTTATAAAAGAAAGTTGAATTAAAATCAAAGCGCTGATATGTTTATGAACATAGGCGGCAAAAATTATTGTGCAATTCATAAATCCCTGACTCCAGTCCCATAGTTCGCACCACCTGCCCTGTTCAAGGCGTCTTTGAATTGATCGATGTCTATTTCGGATTGATTTTCCAATTGTAACTCCACTGCAAAATTCTGCAACAAAATAAAATAGTTTTAAAATTAATGTCTTTATTGACTGCCGATAAGTCCATTGACCTAAAGGAGGACAAAAAAAGAGAGGTTAATATTTTAATCCTAAAAATCAACGTAACAAGGCGGCACCGTAACCTGCGTTAAGCGTTTAGCGCGGGAAACGGAACGTCAGTCATGTCATTCATTCATTCATTCAACAACGGTCAACTAATCAACTGTCAAAATTACTCAAAATAAATGCAGCCACTTAGCCAGAAACAACCAGATAGTTTTGCAACCGAAAATTAATAAAAATGGAAGAAATACAAAACAAAGTGCCCTGCAGAGATGGTCAGTTATGCGACTTGTTTAATCTCCTCGGCAAAGGCGATGAGTGTTTACCATGTTCTATATTTATCAGTGGCAGCATGGCAACAGGGAAAACTTTATGCGTCAACTCCGTATTACAGTATTTAAATTTTAAACACGTTATTATTGACTGTGTAGAGTGTTATTCTCCTAAAATATTGTACGAAAGCATATTATTGGGCTTAGAAGACGACGAAGTTGAAATAAAGTGTGAAACATTGATGGAACTAATAAACAGTTTGAATAGGCTGGGGGACACTGATGCTGGTTACGAATCTATTGTTATAGTGTTCGACAGGGCAGAAAGATTTCGGAACATGGACCACAATATAATGAGTGCGTTTCTACGATTACGAGAACTATGTAATCTAAACATTTGTACGATATTCATCACACACTTAGTTTATGAAAATTTTTACTTTAAAATGGGAGTCCGAGATCCAATAAAGTTGTTTTTTCCAAATTACAATAAAGAGGAATTGTTCAAAATTATATTTTTGCAGCAAAAAGGTTTTATAAGACACCTTCTTACAACAAATGATGTAGAAGATGATATAAAGCATGAATTGGAAAAACCAGAATTATTTGCAAACTTTCTAAATGCATTCTTAAGTGTATTCTATCGGCCATGTCGAGATTTGATTGAATTGCAACATATGGCTTGTGTAAACTTCACTAAATATTGTGAGCCGATAATAAAAAGAGAAATACAAGCTACTGACCTCACCAAACTATGGCGGCATATATCACCTGTGCTTAAAACAAACTTAGAACTACTCTATCTACGAATCAGCGACTCAAAACCTACAAAACCATCACCGGGTAAAGAAAATAATGACATCGATAAACTACCAAAACATAATTTTGAAAATGCTTTAAAAGAGGAATTAACATCAACAAAAACATTTGCACAAAGTTTCGAACTACCATACTACGCAAAGTTTTTACTAATAGCTGCATATCTAGCTAGTTACAACCCACCGAAGGAAGATAAAAGACTGTTTATGAAGAACCATGGCAAGCAACGTAAAAGACTACAGCAAGTTAGAGCTAAAGCAAAAATATCTGAAAAATTAAACACCCAACTAGGCCCTAAAGTTTTCACACTAGACCGTTTGTTAGCGATTTTTTACGCAATACTTGAAGAAAAAATAGGTCTTACAAGTAATTTATTAGCTCAAATAGCTACTTTAGTTGAATTAAAATTGATAGCTGGCAGCAAAGAAATAGATTTAGACACAGCGAAGTACAAATGTATAGTTGGGTACGATTTTATCTCAGCGGTCGCTCAAACGGTTGGCTTTAATGTTAGGAAATATTTGTATGATTTTATGTGAACTGAACTTTTGATAGTATTATATACCTAATGCATTTTTTATTTTATAAAATTGTGAATCAAAATATTGTTTTTACCTCAGCTTGGATATTCCGGCTAATAGTAAATACAACACAATTGAATACAAATATTTATTTACATCCTATTTTAGTAAAAAAAAATTTTTTTGTGTTCAGTACCTCAAGAGGTAAAACTGAATTCTCCTAGGATCACTTTTTGTCCGTCTGTGTGTCAAGACCTTTTTCTCACATACATGTGTAGGTATCATGCTGAAATTTATATTTAACTAGCTGCGCCCTATGACTTCCCCGTGCCTAAAATGTGTTTAGTCTCGAGAACCAAACTGATTTTCGATTTTGTATGTCCGTCTCCTGCACCAAATCTATTTACATACCAATATTCATCGAAATCGGTTTAGGCGCTGAGCGGTGGTAACTAACAAACACACAAACTTTCGTATTTATAATAATATTAGGATACTCTTGTCTGATTTACATTGTCGACAAGTTGTAGGGAACCCTCGGTGCGCGAATCCAACTCGCATTTGACCGGTTTTATTTATTAATGAGTGATAAAAATGGACGCCAGTAATAAATTCTTGCCGCACGTAAATCAATAAAGGCAATAAATACTTACAGAGATGATGTCTTTTATGATGGCTTTGTCGGTGGACATCTTGGCACGGTTGATGACAGACACGTTCGGACCCACCCACGTCATGAACATGAATTTCTTGCGTTTTGACATTTCATCACCCATCTGCAACCTATGGGCGATAATTAATAATAATAATATCACAGCAACTACACATGCTATCGCCATTTAGACCCAAAGTAATCATATATTACAGCTTGTGTTATGGGTTCTATAATGTTCATAACTGACGAAGATGAGTAACAAGCAATATTATATTATTAAAAAAAAGAAAGAAACCCAGTTTTTTCTCGTGCTGACGCTACATTGATATTTTATATACCTACGTCACTCCCACAATCAATAGGAATCTAATGACACCTCATACGTTAAAATGCATCGAGCTATTTAGGCTGTAGAGCTTGCCAAAGAAATAGAAATTCATATTCTCAAAAAAAAACATAACCCTTCTTCTAGACTTCGGCAGTCAGGCAAAAAAAACTATCAAGCTAAAATTTCGGCTGTGGGACGAAAGGAAAGCCATAAACACGCTTGTGTAAAGCGATATTTATTACGCAGAAACGCTCTGCCTTACTTCAGTCGCCGCTTAGGTACTAAGAGATATGGTACATATTTGCAGTTGCATTATCCTTGGTTATACGTACCTTGCAGAGATCACAGTGATAGGTACCTACCTATGCTTGTCTCACGCATGTCAATTAATAGATATGTACGTGCCTAACCCCACCAGTTTCTGAAAGGCTGATCAACGAAAAATTAACTAATCAACTGTTAAATCTCATGTGAAGTACTAGTTGGGTTGATAAAAACATGAATAATTAGTTTTATTTGATCTAATTAGTACTTAACTAATTAGAATAAATTAAACTAGTTACCCTTCCTTTAAGCATGTTTTTAGTTAATTCACACGAGATTTAACAGGTGATTAGTTTATTTTTCATTGATCAGCCTTTTAGTAACTGGGGCTATGTGTGTTATCGCGTTACCTGAGATATCCGAATGCACGCTCATCGTCGGAGAACTGTGTACGGAACTCTGTGAAGTCGGAGCCGCGCGCTGAACACACGATGCGGGCGCCGTCAAACTTAAACACCGCCCTAAACCATAACAGCATTATTAAGACTACTGAGTTAAAGAGAAACTCAAGGGAGAAGCGAGATGTAATTTAAGGGATCATCAGCATCATCATATCTTCGAAAGACTGGACCTCCTCAATTGTCGCCACTTTGACCGGTCGTGAGCCGCCCTCTGCATCCATCGAATGCTATCGTCTAGAAACCACTAATCCGATTGCTTTTCTGCGTTCGTAATAGACATTTTGTTGACAGCAATGGTTGCAGCATCAAACGGTGTCGCTAGAGACAAAACCTACATTGAGGTCTTTATTAGACCTCCACAAAGTTTACAGCTTTGAATATTAGTTCGTCTAAAGAATGACAGAGGAATTTTCTGAAGGATCATAAGTGCACCGAGAGGTAAACCTAGTTTAATCATTTTTAAATCAGATCGATTAAATTTTTTGTAGGTAAGTAGATATTAAAATGGTGTTCTTCTAAACGTAGATATATGTATTTTATATAATAATTTGTTATTTAAACTGCTGGGACGTTATAAAATTGCAACCAATCATCGTGCCAGTACCAAAGAGGCTAATACCTAGTTGTTTACTAGGTAGGGGCAGTAGTGGGGACTTCATAAACATGTCACTCACCATTCGGTAGGTGAATTATCCGATCTTACATCCTCGTAGGCGGCGCGTATCGATTCTCTATCGAGTCCCGTGGTCATTGTCACCTAGAACAAAACAAATCATCGTAAGTTTATGTATACAAACCCAGAGGTAAGAATGTTATTGTGATTTTCAAGTATTTATTATTCTAGTCGAATAGTGTTAATAAGCTGTCATAAGGAAATGATGACCCGACAGACTTTTAAAATTTTGTTGAAAATCGATAAACGACTACCGAAGTTAGCTTAATGTTTTTCGAGCTATCTATGTCTATTTCTTTGGCACGCTCTACAGCCTACATGGCTTAATGAATTTTAATATATGAGGTGCAATGATATTCTATTTAACAGATTGTTATACACTCCCAAAACAACCGGAAAAGTGTTCCGCGCAGCAGCCGTTGCACACATACAACATACGTTGTACACATTCTTCATTTATGTATGAATGAAGAATGTCAGTAACGCAGACTAAAGGCAATACGTCCCAATTAGGACGTTTTCGGGTCTTCACGATTACGCGTTCATAACATATCTATTAAATAGAATATCATTGAAGAGGTGTCATTAGATTCGTATGAATTTTGGGAGTGGTATTATCTATACATATAATAAAAATGTAACCGATCGCTGTCTGTACATGGAAGATATATGAGAAAAAAAATTATTGGGGCCTTTATCAACACAAATAGAACCCAAAACAATGATTGTTACAATTTTTGTCTGTTTGTCTGTTAGTCTGTTTGTCTGTTTGTCTGTGCGTTTGTTCACGCTAATCTCAGAAACGGCTTATCCGATTTAGATATGGTTTTCACTAATACATTGTGGTAAGCTTCACTTAACATTTAGTGTTTGTTTCATGTCAATCGGTTCATAAATAAAAAAGTTATGCCAATTTAAAGAATCACGTCGAACATTTGTTAATTTACTACGAAATCTGATAGAAACAGAGACTATAAAGGTTACGGAATTAGCTGATAGCGTTTTTATTTTTCGGATTCCGCTCATTCTAAACAATCTTCCGTTTAGTTTTAAATGAGTCCATTTTCCAGTGAGCCTATGTTTCGCGATGACAATTAATAAAGCCCAAGGTCAGACACAACTAAAAGTTGTGGGCGTGGATCTAAGTATTAGCTGTTTTTCGCACGGTCAGTTTTATGTGGCTCATCACGTGTTAGCATTCCTAGCAGCCTGTATGCTTTGATCCCCGATGGCTATACGTGTAATCCATACATCCATACAGCCATACATATTATATAAGGCTTTGTCCTGACTGACTGACTGACTAACAGACAACGCACATCCTAAACTGCTGGTCGTAGCGACTTGAAATTTGGAGGGTGTGTTTGTCTAAATGTCTAGAGGTTGTACTAAAAAAGGGTTTTTTAAAATTTAATTCCTAAGTGTGTGAAAAGGGATGAAATCGATTATATGAATCTTCTTCATTTTTTAACTTACAGTTTTGAAATTTTATTTTGGAATACTTCTATTTAAATAAAAAATATCCTTATAATTTTATTTTAACAGGGATGGATTTAGAGGGGTGAAATTAGGGATGAAATATTCTATACAAAGATCTTTAGCTTCTGAAGCTAGCGACTCGAAATTTACAGGGAGGGGGAGGGAGGGAAAGGAGGGAGAAAAAGGAGGAACTGATGAGAAGGAGGAAGGGAGGGGAAAGTGAGAGGGAAGTGATGGGGAAGTGAGAGGCAAGTGATGGGGAAGTGAGGGGGAAGTGAAGAGGAAATGCGGGAGAAGTGAAGGGAAAGTCAGGGAGAAGTCAGAGGGAAGTAAGGGAAAAGCCAGGGAGAAGTGAGGGAGAAGTGAGGGGAAAGTATGGGGAAGTGAGAGGAAAGTGACGGAGAAGTAACGGGGAAGTGAGGGGAAGTGAGGGGAAAGTGAGAGGGAAGTGAGGGGGAAGTGAGGGGGAGTGAGGGGAGTGAGGGGGAGATAAAAAAATAGTATGAAAAACAGTATTTAAACAATATAAAAATGTCTATTGGAAAAAACGACATTCACGCGAGCGAAGCCCAAAAGGTCACTCACTCACTTATCACGAAATCTCAGAAACAACAAGTGCTAGGAATCTCAAACTTTGCATTGTCATTCCTATTAGAATATAGGTGCTCACTTAGACGGAATTTTGCGAAATCCATCCCCTAAGGGGGTATAAAGGGGTGGCAAAGTTTGTATGAAACTTCTATAGTTTTTATAGTAGGATTACCAAATTACTAGAAAATACTCTTTTTTTAATATTCAGAAACCACCCTTATTAAATGGGCAAATAAGAGTCGCAAGTTTGTGTGAAAGTGGTTTGTCAGTTTTAGCGGTAGCGGGTTTAAACTGGATTCGCCATAGAGACGGATAATACTGATACAATGTACGATTGCCATAAAATCAGGCACGCAATATTCTCATAGAGGCACCCATCTGAATTTTCACGCGAACGAAGTCGCGGGCAACAGCTATAATATAATAAATTGATAATAATAATATAATTTAATCACATAAATAATAATAAGTGTAACAGAGGACGGGCCTGACCCAGACTCTGAGAATTTGAAAACCCTATACTTATCGTTGGCTTAATTATAAAACTTCGTAAGTCTATCATGCATGTTTATAATAAATAATAATAATAATAATATTCTACCACATTCACACAGCGCCCAAATTAAGCAATTATATTTGCCTGTGTTATGGGTACTAAACAACTGATATACTACTTATGTACATTTTTTTTTGTAAATACATACTATTATAGATAAATTACACCCAGACACAGAACAAACAATCATGCTCATCACACAAAGGTTTGTCCTGGGTGGGAATCGAACCCACGACCTCCGGCTTAGCAGTCAGGGTCACTAACCACTAGACCAACAGGCCAGTCAATACGTACCTAAGTCTATTTATTTAATCATGGTATCAATTATTAAATCACAATCAATTATATATTTAAATATATATTAATATTTAAATGTAAATAAAGTTGCATCTCTTTATTTTTAATGTTAGTTATCTAATAAAATAGTTTTTCTTCCTCCTCTAAAATTTTACCTTATGGAGATAGGGAGATACGAAGTTTGTTATCCGGCCTGAAGATTGCCGAGTTTTATTCAGGAAGTGCTCTAGTTTAACAAACACGACGTACACTTTAAAATTACACTAGGTATTCGTACATTTTTAAAATTACTTACACTAGGTAGGTATTCGTATACGTATTGTGATCTTGAATCCAAATCATTACATCGGTTAAAATGGCGCAGTGCGATCGTAACGTTTCACATAGCGTGTGTGGCATCCATTTAGAGTTTGATGCACGATCAACGTAAAAATAATCCGTAGGTATTAATATTATAAATGCGAAAGTAACTCTGTCTGTCTGTCTGTTACGCTTTCACGCCTAAACCACAGAACCGATTTTGATTGAATTTGATTATAGAGGTAGAATGGACCTCGGTTTTCCTCACGACGTTTTCCTTCACTTACAGTCAGTAATGTCCAGATAAATTTAGAAAATAGATATATATTTTTAGAAAAACCACATTGGTATTTGCTCGGATTCGATTCCCAGACCTCATATACCTATACATAGATACAAAGCGGGTGCCTTCACCACGCTGGGCCATTACGACTTTCATACTTTGGTGTTAAGTACATAAAGCAATAAACAATTTACTTGACAATATTCAAGAACCAAAAAACTTTTCTGCGGTCGAAATTTTACATTCTCGGCTATTTGGATAAAAACCATTCAAAGACACTTTATACCACGCGTTCATATTTAATACCTATAAAAGTTTTAAGGACAGTTTCTCTTCCCCATCGAGCGCATTGTCCGCACCGTTTTAAGATTCCCAACGTTTTCCATTCAAAACTTTACCTTCACTAAGTGGACGCAGGCAGAACAGACATCACAGTATATTTAGACAATAGATAGCTTTTGTTTGCGCTTAAATAGAAAAAACTACCCATCCATATTGCAGATGAAGACCGCGATAGTCGAACAAAAAAAAAACATTATCTACTGTGAAAATCTAAATAGCCTATAGTCTAAAATGTCACTTAAAGGCAACGATGTCTATGCATTTAAATCATCTCTAAGAGTTTGTTTGTTTGTTTATTTGAACGCGCTAATCTCATCATAATCTGGATCTACCAGTCGGAATAATTCTTTTCCAGTTCTTGAGGAAGGAGGCTATGTAACATTAGGCAAAGACACGGAAAGCTAGTGTCCTAATAAAGGGATCTTTTTAGTATTACTTATATATTATATATTTATTTATATACCGAATATAAGTGAGGCGAGTAAGTACTACTTTGTTAACACTTATTTTTATGCCATGATAATATTAAATCGGTCTAGAATGACTACCTAAGTACCGATAATATAAAATAATCTTTATACAGAACGGAATGTCTCTAGAGTTCTAGATTGGCGACCACGGAAAACGCAGTGTGGGCAAACCTCTCACAAGGTGAACCGACGACCATATAAGGGTGGCGGGCAACCGATGGATGAGGGCGGCGAACGGCCGGCCACCGTGGCGAAAATTAGGGGAGGTCTATGTCCAGCAGTGGACATCTTTTGGCTGATATGTTGAACGTCTCTGTTTCCTTCTCTGTGGTTCTCCGCTCACTTCAGCAAACCCATGTAACGGAACTTGATATAATTTTCACTATTGTTCAAAGAATGTCTTTCGATAGGTTTATATCTACCTACCTTGTTTTATTTACTTATTTATGTAGATATGGTCCTAAAACATATTTGTACACACGCATATAGGGTGGATTGCTAGTTTTAAAATTAAATGACATAACTTCGTACCTAATTAAAATGTAAAATTTTAAGAATTGTTTTCTACTAATTGGAACTCTCGAAAATTTCAAAATAACTTTTACTAAATATAGAAATGTTGTTTTTTAGAAAAGTCACTGTGTTCATCATTTTGCTTATGGTGTAGTTCGGTGTATGTAAATTCAGAGAGCTTGCTGCTTGCTTTTTTATGTTTGACGAGAAGGGTATGCAAATATGTCACGCACGAATATGCAAAATATGTCGGTTACATAATGGTAACTTATGGCTTAAAATATAGACAAGATCTTTGTGCCGGACGGGCGGTAATCGAACCCAACACGAATGTGTTGTGTAGATCTATGAACGACCCGCTGTCGTCCTACACCTATAGGTTCCGGATACAGCGCTGATCTTCGAAGACGTCGTGTACCACTATAGGGGCATACTGAAGTAAAACAAACGGTCTTGGTTCAATGCTTGAGGTGTTCTGCTTAGGCCATTAGGTGTTGAGGCTTGAAGAGTCTTCTATGGGTTACTGATTAACAGTGAACGTTCTGTGTCCGCGCGCGCGCGCTTATATACCATTCGCCTCGGTTAGTGCCGTGTGCAAAACACCTCGTACAAACTTTATTTTCATTATCAATACATTACATTTCTGGTTATAACTACGTCATTTTTAACAATACAACAATCATCTAGGTACCGTTAGATAGGTATCGATGTTACCTAACATGAAATATCTATACTATGACTCTAAACTTTACGATTACCTAGATATCGTAGTATAAACCTAGAATTTTAGTGCCTCCTAGACGTACTTTGAACTTTATCTGCTTATATTTTCTAAACTACTGAATCTATTTTAATAAGATTTCATGTACATCTAGGGGACACCATTCTCTAAAATAAAACACCAAAGTAACTATTCTTTATTGATTGAAACCTAAGTTACAGACCAAATTATGACCTAAGCATAAAAATAATTTTGTTTCTGCTATAACTTATAAACTATTTGTTTTATCTAAAAGGCAAATACATATTCGTGATTAGAACACTAAGGAGCACAATAAAAAGTGATTCTAAACATTATAAATCTAGATTTTAGATTAACACTAAATATTTTCACCATAAGGTAAACAAAAAATAGTTCGCTATTAACTTTTACTAATGGCGGTAGACGAACGACGTTTTCGTTCTCGCTCTCATATATAAACGTGTGGCACTCAAAATCACTGTTCATTAAATGTTATGCTAGCACATGCGTGCGATGATTTTTAGTTTTTTAAATCTATCTAGGTTCTGTCTATCACTGTATACACTATTTTAACACTATTTTCACAGGTGTCGCGAACATTTCTCCCGCCGTGCAGCAACGCGTGGACACGTCGTGTTGGAGCGGTGCTGCAGTCCATCCGGTGAGCGACGTTACTTCGGCAGAGGCACCAGTTTCTTTGTGGGCCTCTTGAGCACTCCAGCTGATGTGCGCACCTCCGCTGTCCTGATCTGCCCGTCGGCGCCTGGATAGACGGCCACGATCCTACCTCGCGGCCAAGTGTTGCGAGGTAGCTGGCCGTCGGCTATGAGTACGGGGTCGCCGACTTCGAAGAGGGGGCCCTTCCCATGAGGCTCCCGCCGGTTCTGTAGCTCGGGCAGGTACTCGCGCACCCAGCGACGCCAAAATTCGTCGGCTAGGTACTGCGCGCGTCTCCAGTGCTTCTTGCTGATGCTGTCGGTCTCGCTGAACTCACCCAGAGAAGGCAAGCGGGCGGAGCCCCCAAACAGTATGTGGTTTGGGGTGATCGCCTCGGTGTCACCTACGTCTACAGAGACGTGGGTGAGGGGTCGACTGTTGACTGTGTACTCGACCTCGCACAGTAGCGTGGCAAGTACTTCTTCGTGCGGATACTTGTCGTGGAGAACGGTGTAAAGAGTGGTCTTTACACACCTGACTAGGCGTTCCCAGGCGCCCCCCATGAAAGGCGCTGAGGGCGTGATGAAACGCCAGGCGATGCCACGGCGTCCTGCTTCGTGTTGCACTGCTTCCCGCATCTCTTTGTCGGCACCGTGCATGTTAGTGCCGTTGTCAGAGTATATTTCAGACGGGCAACCTCGCCGCGCGGCGAATCTGCGCAGCGCCAGGATCGCTGAGTCAGCGCTGAGATTGGCGGCGACCTCCAGGTGCACTGCCCTAGAGGTAAGGCAGGTAAACAGCGCCACATATCTTTTCTGATGTTGTCTTCCCACTGTCACGAAGAGTGGCCCGAAGTAATCAAGGCCGGTGAAAGTAAACGGTCTCTGGTGATGAGCGAGGCGTGCTTTAGGGTGGTCTCCGGTGCTCGGCTGCGGCGGTATCGCTTTACGAATTTTACACTGTAAACATTGATGCACTATTTTCTTAGTGGTCGGTCGTAAGCGCAATATCCAATAGTGTTGGCGTATTTCATTAATCACCAACTCTGTTCCACTGTGATGTAGGCTTCTATGAGTCCAATCTATATATAACTGTACTATACGATGATCACCGTCCAACACAGGCGGCCTCTTTGTTTTCTCTGTAATATCTCGCACGGCGGCTATACGACTGCGCAGTGTAATCACGCCGTTATTCAGTTCTATGGGCAGTACACTTAAGCGGCTTCCCCTGGCGCCACTCCCACCTCGTCGCAGTTCGCGGAGGTCGGCGCTGAAGGAGGCTTCTTGTACCGCCTTCACAAGGAGGTCCTCAGCGCCGCGGGTGTGTTCTGCTGTGAGAAGCACGTACTTTGTCGAGTCAGCGGCGAGGCGGGATGTGTCGCCAGGCGCTGACTTGTTTTTCTGCTTCTGCTGTACGCGGCGCCAATCTGGATCCTCCAGAGTATTTTTCTGTGTTCTCTTGTACAAGACTTGCTTCTTAGTTTTCTTGCATAATTCTATAAACTGTAGAACTCTCGCTGTAGTTCGTAGAAGTCGTTCCCACTTAGAAAATCTGTTTACATCTGGTATGACTTCTGACACTTTCTGTGTCTCGCTATATGAATCTATAACTGTTGTGGTACGTTCCTCCCCTGTGTCTGTGCAAATATTAGTCTTCTCCACGGGCCATAACGACGGATCTTCGTATAAAAACGCAGGTCCATAATACCATTCATCTAACTGTTTCGATAGCGCCTGCGAAAAAGTTAATAATATGCCGCGCGTAGCAATGTCCGCACTGTTGCACTTAGTAGGCACCCAGCGCCATTGTTCCACTTTACTGTGCTCTTCTATCTCAGCAAGGCGATGTGCGACGAATGGTTTATATGATCTTGAGCCTTTCCTTATCCACGATAATACTGTTCTGCTGTCCGTCCAGTATATAACGGACTCTGGCTTGATACGATGTTCTTTTAAGACGTTTGAAACAACGCGAGTTCCTAACACAGCGGCTTGAAGTTCAAGACGTGGAATAGACACTATTTTCAGCGGTGCTACTCTCGCCTTTGCTGAGACGAGTGTCACATACACTCGGCCATCTGGTGTAGTTGTTCTCCAATACACAGCTGTCGCGTAGGCTGTCTCACTGGCGTCTGTAAACACGTGTACTTGTATTGAAGCTGCGTCGCTGTAGCCGGGATAGCACCGCGGTATGCTGACTGTTTTCAACTGTTGTAATTGTCGCTTCCACGATGTCCACTGTTGGGATAAGTCTTCATTTAGCTTATCATCCCAGTCTGTACCAAGTCGCCACGCTTCTTGCAGTATTTGTTTGGCTCTAATCGTGATAGGTGAGGCGAGTCCAAGAGGGTCATAAAGAGACATAACGATGCGTAACGCTTCTCGTTTGGTAGGCGTTTCCTTTTCTAATAAGTTGCAGGGGAGTCGAGCAAGCTTTAGGTTAAAACTCAGCTCGTCAGTACTCGGATTCCACATTAAGCCGAGTATCTTCTCTTCTGATCTATCGCTGGCGAGACTAACTGTTTCTATAGGGCTTGAACTTGGCTGTAACTTGTCTATAACTTCCACTGAGTTTGACACCCATCTTCGTAATTCAAAACAAGCTTTTCTATGTATATCGCGGACTTCTGTTGCTATGCGCGCCGCTTCGTGCTCATCCCTGAAGCTGTCCAAGTAGTCATCCATATAATGGTTCTCTATTATCGCTTCTGCCGCTTCAGGATGTAAGCACGCGTGTTTACGCGCGTTCCAATTCTTTGCGAATATCGCTGTACACGGTGAGCTTGCTGCGCCGAATATTAGTGACTTCATACGGTATTCTGTTGGTGGGCCCTCCCGCCGGTCACCTCTCCACAGGTATCTAAGTGCATCTCTGTCCTCTGTTCTTACTTGCACTTGCATGAACATTTCTGCTATGTCGGCAGAGACGGCAACACGGTGGCGGCGAAACCTCATGAGCACACCAGGTAACGATTGCAGCAGGTCTGGTCCCGTAAGGAGGTAATCATTGAGCGACGCTCCCTTTGTTCGCGCGGCGGCGTCATGTACAATTCGTAGCTTCTCTGGCTTCGAGGGGTTGTATACGTCGAAGTGGGGTAAGTACCAAGTCCTCCCAGGAGTTCTATATGATGGGGCCTCTTCTGCATAGCCCTTTTCTATTAATAAATTCATCTGTTCTATATATTTCTTTTTCAGTTCAACGTTCCTGTCAAGTTTCTTCTCTATTGAAGTAAGTCTATTGATTGCTATTTCATAACTGTCAGGCATCTCGAACTCTTCTTTTCTCCACAGAAGAGCTGTTTCTATATGCCCATTTTCTATCTGTTTCGTGTGCTTTTCTAATATATCTTCTGCTTGCTTTTCAGGGTCGGATCGCGGACGACGTGGTGTGATCATCAGCGATTCAAGTGCAAAATGCTCCTTCAACTGTGCGTCTATGTTTTCATTAACAGATGACATCTGATTCACGAAGTGTACGGTGTGTCCCAGTGTTCTAGTGGACGTGCCGTGTAGTACCCATCCTAAGGGAGTCAGCGAGGCGACTGGCTGGTGACTGGGTCCCCTTCTGGTGGCGCTAGCAACGAGGAGATGCCAGTTATCTTGTCCGATAAGTATCTTCGGTACGCCCGTGTTGTATACTAGCTTCTCCTTTATGTCTTCTAAGTGTTTGCAGTCCAACAGGTCACGTTCACTGACTGTTTGTGGTAACAGGTGCAAGCTTGGGTACGTGCGTGCACACAGCGGCGTCTCTCTGTTTTCTATGCTCTTCAAAGTAATATTTATTCTTCTAGCACTTGATATAACCATTGCCGTATCGCCAATCGTTCGAATCGTGAGTGGATCAGATGTGCCTTCTGCACCTATTTCTTTCGCTATATCTTCGTCTATAAGTGACACGGTGGATCCATCGTCTAGCAGCGCGAACGTAGACGCTTCTCCCGCCGGTCCAACTACGTGCACGGGAACTATCTTCAAAAAGGCTTGCGTCTTCTCACAGACGCTTGAGCTGGCAACTGTCTCCTGTTTTGCTTCTACTTGCACGTTTCTCTTCTCGTAGTGCAGAAGATGATGATGGCGAGCGGTGCATTCTCCTATATTGCACTTCTTTGACTTGCATATGTGTCCTATGTAGCGCGGGCGAAGGCAGCCGAAGCACAGGCGATGTGTCTTCGCTAGTTCCCACCTTCTGTTGACGTCGGCAGACTTGAAAGCATTGCATTCTGATGCGTGGTGACCATCTCTTTCACATACTCTGCACTTCTGCGAGGAGGCGCGATCAGACGTGCGCTTCTCTGTAGCTGTATGCGTTCGCTGTACTGTTCGCCGCGTTGGTTGCTGTTCACTAATATTCTCCGCTGGGGCGAAAGCACTGCAGAACCTCGCATATTCTGTTACAAATTCACTGAAGCGGCTGAGATCCGGCAGAGATTCGTACTTTTCTGTGTACGTCCGGTACCACGTCACACGCAGAGAGTTCGGCAGCTTTTCAGTAAGCACTCGCAGTAATTCAGGGTTCACTAAATAATGTTCTTTCTTGAGTGCTTGCAGTGTAATAACGCTACTTCTTATCTTGCTGGCGAAAGCGCAAATATCCTTAGGTGCTTCTGTGCAGCGTGGCAATGTCTTCAGCTTGTCTGTCTCTGCCTGCGCTATGGAGTCTGGCCTTCCAAATTGCAATTCTAGTTCCTTCATAATTTCGTCCGGTCTTGCATTTCCTATTAGCTCTGAGCTGACTGCTTCCAGAGCTCGACCCTTTAAGCTTCTTCTTAGTCTTGCTGTATTTTCTATATCGTTGAAGTATCTTCTTGTGGTGTCGTACAGCGCGCGAAACGATAGCCATTCTGTATGTGCGCCGCTGAACGTCGGTAAAGTCATAATGACTTTAGAAACCGCCGGATGTGGAGAGACTATCGATGTATCCAGAGGCTTCCTGTCGGCGAGTGCCGCTATAGCGGAGGTAAGTCCCGTGATGAGTGGTGTCATCAGGTCCCCTCCCTGGTGATGAGTTTCCTTCTTCTGAGGAGCTTCATCTTCTGTACTGTTTCCTATTCTATTCTGTTGATGAATATCCTTCCTCGGAGGTTCTTCATCCTGTTCTATTCTATTCTGTTGATGAATATCCTTCCTTGGAGGCGCTTCATCCTGTTCTATTCTATTCTGTTGATGAATATCCTTCCTTGGAGGCGCTTCATCCTGTTCTATTCTGTTCTGTGGATGAATTCCCTTTCTTGTAGGTCCTTCATCATGTTCTATTCTATTCTGTGGACGAATTCCCTTTCTTGCAGGTTCTTCATCATTTTCTATACTGTGTGCCATCCTAAATAACGGCTCTGGTGCCTCTTCAAGCCACGACTTGACGTATTCTATTTTGGAGTGTCCGTCTTCTTCATAGTCAGAGTCGGAGTCGTCCACTTGAGCCCTCTGAAGAGCTAACTGCGCTAACTGTAATTTTATCTTCAACATTTCTTCCCGGGCCTTCAGCACCTTCCTTTTCGAGCGGCTGGTAATAGCGGAGCGTCTGTCTTGATCTTTCGCCGCACCACCCTCCTGGCTGGCTGTTCTCGATCGTGTCTGTTGCGATGGGCGTACTGTATCACTAGAGCCCTCTTCCGTAGCTGCGTGCATCGTAACAGGCGGTGTTTCCCCCTGCGCGGGACGCGGGGAGAGGGGCGGCGGCGGCGGCGGCGCGTTGTCGCTTGTAGACAGCGAGCGTGGCTGCGTCTGGTGTCGAAGTACAGGCGTACTTGTAGACGCACCCGCGTCAGTGTCCCGCTTCCAGGTTTCAGGAGCTCTTCCCTTTGAACGTGTGACCGGCATCTTCAGTTCTTCAGTATTATGTCTTCAATTTTCAGCTCTGCTATCCGGCTCGAAGGACCAGCAAATGTGCCGGACGGGCGGTAATCGAACCCAACACGAATGTGTTGTGTAGATCTATGAACGACCCGCTGTCGTCCTACACCTATAGGTTCCGGATACAGCGCTGATCTTCGAAGACGTCGTGTACCACTATAGGGGCATACTGAAGTAAAACAAACGGTCTTGGTTCAATGCTTGAGGTGTTCTGCTTAGGCCATTAGGTGTTGAGGCTTGAAGAGTCTTCTATGGGTTACTGATTAACAGTGAACGTTCTGTGTCCGCGCGCGCGCGCTTATATACCATTCGCCTCGGTTAGTGCCGTGTGCAAAACACCTCGTACAAACTTTATTTTCATTATCAATACATTACATTTCTGGTTATAACTACGTCATTTTTAACAATACAACAATCATCTAGGTACCGTTAGATAGGTATCGATGTTACCTAACATGAAATATCTATACTATGACTCTAAACTTTACGATTACCTAGATATCGTAGTATAAACCTAGAATTTTAGTGCCTCCTAGACGTACTTTGAACTTTATCTGCTTATATTTTCTAAACTACTGAATCTATTTTAATAAGATTTCATGTACATCTAGGGGACACCATTCTCTAAAATAAAACACCAAAGTAACTATTCTTTATTGATTGAAACCTAAGTTACAGACCAAATTATGACCTAAGCATAAAAATAATTTTGTTTCTGCTATAACTTATAAACTATTTGTTTTATCTAAAAGGCAAATACATATTCGTGATTAGAACACTAAGGAGCACAATAAAAAGTGATTCTAAACATTATAAATCTAGATTTTAGATTAACACTAAATATTTTCACCATAAGGTAAACAAAAAATAGTTCGCTATTAACTTTTACTAATGGCGGTAGACGAACGACGTTTTCGTTCTCGCTCTCATATATAAACGTGTGGCACTCAAAATCACTGTTCATTAAATGTTATGCTAGCACACGCGTGCGATGATTTTTAGTTTTTTAAATCTATCTAGGTTCTGTCTATCACTGTATACACTATTTTAACACTATTTTCACAGGTGTCGCGAACAATCTTTCTTCTAAATTTAGCTTTCATTCATCATATCTACTTTTACGGCGTCCTCATTCACCGTCACTTAAAACGTTAATACAAAAGGTAATAAGATGCCAATGCTCAATTAATACCTAATTTATTGTGATTAATTCATAAGGAATGTGAATGTGTGAATCTAGGTATATTGTATTGTTGAACAGCGATTATAATCTTTCTTATGGCGCTCACAGACGACCGACACTCGGTCGACGATGTGTCGTAGTCAAGGAGCAGCGGACGGAGTTGCTTACTGCCGTTAACAGAGGTCTACGACAGTCATCAATCCGACGACTTATCTAAGTACGACGTCGTTGTACCGCTACGTCGTCGACCGAGTGTTGGTCGTCATACCACTGTCACTTTGCATGCTACTTGAAATTGTAACTTACAAAAATTGTAATAACCTGGCGATTAAAAAGAGTGGCCTGAGTTTCATGCCTATTTTTCTCATGGCTCTACTTCGTCAGCAAACTGGCTGTAGGTTAATTTGCTGACGTTTTGTAAATTTTTACGTCCAAAAGTGTTAATTTAATTAACCTATATGAATAAACATATTTTCATTTTTATACTAAGTCGTTGACCGAGTGTTACTTGTCTGTAAGCGCACTTAACCATCAAATAACGCCAGTTTGTTTTAAGTTCAGACTGTTTCCTTAGCTTAAACTTATATTAAAAAGACCAAGATAGAACTTAGAAGAATCATTTTAATAGAGCATTCTGCAAACTGGTAAACTTATTTATTATTATTTGGGTAGGTATTTGTTTACGTTAGTGAAATTTAAAAGTGCACGAAATCGACAAAAATGTCTACGACCTACCCGACCTACCTTACGCATTTAAAAAGATCCAGCCTGCAGGGCTATAATAAAAATCTCTTTTTATGTGCACTTTTATGAGCGGCACGATTGCTGTGTCACTAATTTAAAAACGCCTCCAGGGTATAAAATTTATGTAGAAAATTTTAAGGAAAGTTATACGATAAATAATTTGGATTTGTATAGCATCTTCGTTAAAAACTACAAAAGATCGCGTTATGCTCAGGTATACTTACTTATTAAACTTTAGAGTGAACTTTTTTACCTTTGAAGAGCAAGAGAATCCAGAATGACAGGACTCCACGTCCTTGGGATCATCACTTTGAATCGACTCATTCCCATCTTCTTTCCCTTCCTTCACTATATCGTATAGCTCGTCAACTCTGTTTTTCAAGGTCTTTAGTTCAATCTTTAATTTATTTCGATCCGATGACACTTTATCTAAACTCGCAAACTTATCAGTGAACTGGGCTAACGTCTTTTTAAATTCATCAACATTTTTACTCATTAAATCGAATTTTATTATTAAATTGCTTTGGTTTTCTGACAATTTCTGTACAATGCACTGGAGTGTTTGATAAGGACCCTCGTTGGGTCTATTTTCATCATTTTCCATAGCTATTAGAGAAAAATTGTGGTTTCTTCACATTACTGAATGATTTGGTTGTGGTGTCATATATTTAATATGTCATTTGAGTTTATTTTTAAATAAGGTAATTTTGGTTTTTGGAAAACGATTAAAATAGTATGTAAGTATTTATACTTGTGGCGTGTGGATACACCTATCAATGTCACTTTTTCAAATTATTATATCGCCTAGGTCTGTACTCGTTTTTATTTACTTTAACTTTATGCACAATTGTACCTACATTGGTGGTCTTATGCCAACCTGCCAACATCTTTAAATCTCATAAAAACTGTGTTTTTACCAAATTGGTAAGTACTATTAGCAAATTGTCAATATGCCTTGTTCAAGCGTGGTCGACAATGCTTAATAGTTACTATTTCATTTCCTCATTTCGAACCCACAAGAGGTGGGCGCCTACCGTATTTACCTATCGTACTCTCCCCTAATTGCAAACACCAGCCTTCTCACATTAAACTAAATACTTAATTAACACACGCGTCAAAACTTTCATCAAACGCTTCACATTCCGCCATCAGCGGAGACAGACGGGGGCGACAAAAAAATGGCATGTTTTGCAAAAACTTTATCAATCGTGAACGTGCGGCGGACCGCAACACTGTGCTGTACGATCACTTTCATTTAAGAGCGAAAACATCTAGGAAACTGGAGCGTATGTGTGGTGTAAGCTATAAGAAAATGACCATCGTTAGACATACATAGACTTCTCCTAAAGGATAAGTCATAGCCACCTCGATTGGTAGGCGGATTGGTAACTTTTTGGTGACATTTAACAGATGATTAGTTAATTTTTCGTTGATCAGCTTTTCAGAAACTGGGGTCAGTAAGATGTTTATTACGCAGGTAGCAAGCTACAACCAAATCTCCAAATCATCAGCATATCAGCGGAAAGACGGTCACTGCTGGACTTAGGCTTACACCAATTGTCGCCATCTTGATCGGTCGTAAACAGCCCTTATCCATCCGTTGCCCGTCACCCTTATTAGGATCGATGTTATCTCCATATACGGTAACTTAAATAATTTTAAGTCACATTCTAAGTACTAATTCTTTTCGGTTAATTTAAATATGAATTTTAGAGACAGAGTTAATTTTTTAAGTTTAACTTAAAGTTTACCAGTAAACCGGTCTTAACTGGTTTTGTAATTTTATCACGAACTTTAGGGAATACAGCAGATAGATTGTCGAAAGAGTTTTGTTTGGAACGTAGTTCTTTTTTCTGGGTGCAATAGTGTTTTTGATTACTTGATAGTTTTAATAGCATAACATAATAAAAATATTATCGCTTAAACCTAACACTTAAACCAAAGAATAAATTTCGTCTACAAACGAAAATAATTAAATTTATTTACATATTCTTTTCATTGTTTTGAGAAAGTTGATATTGTTTAGGCAGTTTCTGAGATATTATATAAATAAAATTATACTATGTTTTTTATCTCATAGCAATTAAACTTAATTCTTAATTCTCGCAACTCTGTTACCACAGGATATACAATAAGGTTATATAAGTACAGTGGTTTGCAGAAAAAAACAATAGGTACTGAGACAATAACTTCTCAGTTTTGATACGTTATGCAAAATTTTAAGGGGTTTGTTTAAATCAGAAATGAAACCACGAGCCTAAAGAGACGTCTACTGCATACAGACGTCCTTACAAGACCTAATGTCATGCCATTTACACCAATTGGGTTGCTAAAAGCATGAATAAATATAAATAAAAAAACTAATTATTATTGACAACCTTTGTGGTTCGGTGGAACTGTGTATGGACTGCCACGCAGAGGTTGCGGGTTCGATTCCCGCTCAGTGCAAATATTTGTGTGCATGAACATGGTTATTTGCAATAGTCTGGGTGTTTCTATGTATAATATGTATGTATTTACAAAAAAAAAGTATATAAGTATGTTTAACCGCATTCTAGAACCCATATCACAAGCTATTAATATATGCTTACTTTGGATCTAGATGGCGTTGTGTGGTTGTTGTGGTATTATTATTATTATTATTATACTTTTAGGTTACTTCACATGAGGTTTAACAGGTGATTAGATAGTTTTTCGTTGACCAGCCTTTCAGAAACTGGGTATAGCTCTTGTAAGGACGTCTCACAAAGAGACGTTCTTGCCGCAATCACCACACTAAGGATAAGAGAAGAAACCAACCCTGTAAACCAGTACTATGTAGAACATCCTTTGCCCAGAGATTCTATTTATTTTTGGGACCTCGTTTGTATAATATTCTGAATAAAAAAGTGAATACAACTGAAATGACAACGCGAGTTCTTAAGAGTACTGTGAACACCTGGCTGCTAACGCTATCCTATGATGATACGGAAAAATTGTTATTAATAGTATCATAGACAGAGACACGACATGCACTCAAATAATTTAGTAAGCATATTTACATACACACACACACACGCATACACACATACACGCACGCACACCCATACACACACACATACACACATACACACACATACACACATACACACACACACACACACACACACACACACACACACACACACACACACACACACAGACACACACATACACACAGACACACAGACGCACAGACACAGACACACACACACACACACACACACACAGGCACACAGACGCACAGACACATATATACACACACACATATTGCATGACAACATTATTTTCTTTTCAATTCATATTTTGTAATTTTTCTTTATCGTTGTTTTTTTTTTTTTTTGTGCCTTTGTATGAATTTAATTACAGCGGCTGTAACGATACTGAGGATGAGCGCTAATGCCTATAACACAAGATATTTATTTATCTTAGCTTAGGCATTAGTTGTTACACTAATACATACATGTTAATACCTAAAAGCCTTTGTGTACAACTGTATTTTTGTAATTTTTTTGGTGCAAATAAACAATTATTATTATTATTATTATTTTAACTACTGTGGTATATTTGTCTTAGAACTGTATTACTTATTAAAATCTACGGACACGAAATCTCGTATATCGCATGCTTGGCCAAACTGAGTGGGATTTCTTGTTTTTCCTTAGTTCTGTCACAATTAATTAACAACCGTGTTATTATATTGAGTACTAACACTAAATATAGCATTTGGCTTACCACAAACAAACAGGAAACTTGTAAGTCGTAGGTAGGTATAAGTAAGTAGGTAGTTATGTATATTTCAAACACAATGTATATTGTTAATGAATAAAAATCAAATCAAATCAAATCAGCCTTCTGTTCATTTTATAGATTACTAGTGCCCTTCCCCTGCTTTGCACGTAGGTAGAAATATATTTTTAAGACATTGAAATTCTCTTCTTGACTAATTATTATTATGATAGTGAAACCGTATCAAAATCCGTTAGAAAAATGGACAGAAGAACGACTTTGCGACATAATATATATATTATGTAGAGGCCTCACTTATGTATAAATTATGTAGTGTCAAAAACTCTTACAAAGGAAGAATACACTCGCCATCACTCGCGTCGTTGGTCACGTGGGACTTTCCAAACAATTAACGGACACAAAGTACCCTACACCCAGACTCTACATAAATATTTATGAAATCTAAAATAGCAGTCACTCTCACTTTCATTAATTCATTCAAAACAGTAATTATTTTTAAAATAAGCTACCTAACGTACCTATTTGCACTGAAAACTTTATAATGGGAAACGTAAAACAGTTTTAAGCGATAACATAATATATAACATTAAATTTAATTTCGCTTATCTACGAAATAGTTGGTAATAAAAAAACGTCTATTTACTCACAAATTTCTCGCTCTTAAATTGGGCTTAATTCAAAAGTCACCAATTAAATTGTATTGGCGTATCAATGTTCACTTTGTCATTCTGTATCTCCGACTAAATCACAAACCACTTGTAAAATCGTATTGATTTGTTTGACTAATGCTAATACACAGAAACTGATAATATCGTGTACTTATATACTGATAATTGTGACAAATAAGCGTTGTTGTAAAGCTATAAAATAATAATCCGTATTTTCCTTTTATTAAGTTTAAATTTTGATACACAGACGGGCAACTTGTAAGCCACAATTGAGTTGCATTTGCAGCTAAAAATGGACCTCTAAATGAAAGAAAGCAATGATGCTTTATTTTTACAAATCACTGAAATTCTAGGATTTTCTTTAATATGTATAACCAGAAGGAAAAGCTCTATAGTGGTAACTGTATTAAAATCCGTTGCGTGATTTAGAAGAAATTAGCGCAAAAATAGAATATTAATAAACAACGAATTTGCTTTATTTAAACTAATATTAAAAAGAAAAGACAGCAATAGTAAATTTGCAGCAAAGCAATAAATATTTCGCAGACGTAAGTAATATTTATTTATTTATTTATATATTTATTTCTTATTATTATTATTTCAATTATATTTTATGCAGGCGTTTATTGTGCGACCGAATGAAACTTTGATACCGAAATGAAGCGAGGGCGAAAGTCTAGTACTACTATAGTAGGGTTACGAATGCCCATTTTAACATTCTGTATGTGGGTAATGTAGCTAACAATCGACTGTAGCATCCCGTCTGCAACATTTAACGCGAGCGTTCGTTCAACTTCATGATGCGTCACTTGACTTATTTAGATACGCGCAACCTTGTTTGTATGATCATCTTTTTGTTTTGGCTTTTATTGCATGAAAGAAAGGCTAAGGAATGTTTGGAAGATTATTCATATTCGCGAGAACGACTACTTTGCCTAATATTAATTTTCAGAAGGTTCAGAGGGGGTTCATGAAATTGACATAAGCTAACTCCAACATTGTCGTTAGCTTATGTCAATCCTATACATTTTTGAATCTATTCTATCAGCATTTATGCTATTTGTCTAGGCCCTCAGGAATGGTGATGCCACAAATTATTTGTTAAACTATGTGCAAGTTAGCCACCACTATGGCGGCTTGGTAATTTACCTTTACACGTCCTGCTTAAAATATCCGGTAACAAAATTGTAAGAAAAATAGAGAAAGAAAGAGAAATACGAAACGTCATATTTTACTTCAAACATCCATCCATTCAAAAGTTGCCTGGAGATTGCTTTTTTTTCCAGGCAACCTTTGAATAGATGTTCTAATAGTATTTAATACCTGTCTGCGATGGCAGGCATCGATGGTCTACTAATATAAATATTGCGATGTAAGGTTAATTAATATAAAGTTAAACAGTTTAGCAATCAAGTAAATATTTCGTACCGTACACTCATGAAAGCCTATCACGATTACTTCACATCATAAAAATAACATACAAATGACATATAGGTACGATTAGATACGATACCAAGTATTTAAGATTAACTTAAAAGATAAATTAATAATATTTGTAGTTATAAACCGGTTTGTGCTTTGATGATTATAATTTTGAGTACATAGGTAAAGGTTTAAAGCCGCTGTCTATGCACGTTATTTTTTTAATCTCGTTGTTGATAATAGGATAAAACTCGTTATTTATTATTAAAAATGCATTTATTATGTTTCCCCACAATGTTTTTCTTTATCGTAAGCCAATAATATTAAAGTTAAAGTATCTTATTTAATATGAAATATTATTTCTTGCCCAGATTCGAACACCCAACCTAGCCTAGGCTCCTAGCCGCTCACGATCCTAAGTAGTAAAATGATGCTTGTGTTCTTAGTTTAGTGTGTTGTATAAAATATATATCCAAGGCGGTCTCCCACCAAACAAAAAAGCAAGTAAGTAGTACCTACCTACTTTACTAAACAATAGACAAACTAGGTGAGTCTAAACTAAAATATTTTATCTAAACGAACCGTGGCGTTGGAAATGCCCGCGAACAAAATGCTATTTCAAAGGAACTCGTAAATATAATTTTAATGAAGTAGACTGAAATCATGATAAAGGAAGGAAAACACTGAAACTGTAATTTATTGTGAACGTTGAAATGTTGTTTTGATGTATTTTGTACAGAATTCTCCGTAATATTATCTATACTAGCCCCCCGCGGTGCGGTTTCGTTTTGGAAGTGCGTGTTCTTTCGTTGTTTGCAAGAAAGTATCTTTCTTTGTATTGAAATCAAAAATATCAAATCACGCGTGGTGCAACACACTGAAAACGCATTTACGCGCAGTGTAGATGTTCCTTCACCACAAATCTCGCAGCGTAGCTCAATGCGGGGCATAGTGTGAATCGCCTGACAACCGTACTCACTTCACTGATCGGTAAACGATCAGCGAGTTAAGCAACTAAGAGTGCGGCTGGCTGATGCATGGGTGACCGTATAGTGGTATTTGATCTAAGCGTCTTCGTGTCTCTGAGGTCACGTTAAAAGTCGGTCCCAGCTGTCGTTTCACTCTCCACTTTTTTAATCAGTAGGAAAATAATAAATTGTAGCTTTCTCAACATTACTTTCTTTAAGCAAACATAACAATATTAATTTATATTTGACGCCGCGTTGTATTACGTTCGTCGTATATCTGACAAGGTAAAACTTCTTACTTCGTCTAACAAAATTCAGTACCTAACAAAATGTGTCGACGTTAGGCCGTCTGTAAACTATCGACACAACATGTAATATTTCGAATTTTCTACTGGACACAGAATCGAGATAAGTGGACATTTTATTTCCAACTCCTCCTTTTTACGTCTGTCGTTTTTTTTTGACGCAATTCGTTGCGGGGTTCATTTAAGACAGTAGGTTTAGCAGTCTTTCTTCCTATTTGTTTCGCAACAAGGTATCCTGGAATACGGGAACCGCACCCTATCTGGCTTGTTTTTCGTGTAAGATAGTTAATCTAGTCAAATCTGTAGGTACTCATGTGTGGCATCGTGGCTACCATAGAATTAATAAACGATTTCTATGGTGGCCACCCTATTGGACAAGCACGTCACAGATGACGGTTGTGACTAACTTAGTTGTGTCACAGATTAAGAGAAATAGTTGTCAGAGCATCTAAAAATAGCAGAAGGGAAGATTGTTTGGCTGCAAATATGATTTAGATTAGTAAAGAAGCCAGCTTTACTCCTGGCGATTCTGTCTGTTTAGCGTCGTATGGTAGGTGTAACTAATTCGCCTGCTAAGAAAATCTCATTTGGTCTGTTCAGCTGATTTTCTGACGGCAATAAAGAATTAAAATGAATTAGTCTCAATCTTTCGCTTGTAGCCAGCCTTACACACGAGATAATGTCGAATCTCTCGACGCGGAACGTCGGCTTTCCACTTTTCAAATAACTACGAACATTGTACACCCGCGTTCTTAATTAATTATTTAATTCCATTCGATTTAACATCTATCATTACATGTTTATAGATTTTATAAACTAGCGACCCACCGCTGCTTCACACGTGTGTACCCATAGTAGCTATGCTTTTTGCAACATAATTGCAATTAAAGATAAAAAAGTTTGTTTTTTATGTGTATAGTCGATATTATAATTGCTTTACCACCCAGTAAATGTCGTTTGGTATTATCACAAACCAAAAGAATGTTTTCTGCCTACATGTCTAAATACTTTTTTTGTGTAAATACATTATATATTATACCTGCCTAGAAGCACCCAGACCAATGCAAATAATCATGTAACCATGTTATTTACTTACACAAATATTTGCACTGAGCGGGAATCGAACCTGCGACCTCTGCGTGGTAGTCCATACACACACACAGTATTACCGACCCATAGAGGCCGTCAGTAGGTACATAGTATGTTTAGTAAATATCAGTATTTGACACCCAATAAATAAATTAAAAAAATATTCCGGAAGCAAACACACACATGTGTTTACAAATACAAAGAAGCTTTGTCCGTCCGTTCATCGTTTATACTACAGTAATTGAGTAGAGCAATGACCCCTAAAAATGTTGTGGATCATTGCTCGAGGATAACCAGTGTGTGATGTGATTAGTTTTAGGCGATACAATATTGTATTAAAGCCAATTTATTTAGTCACAACTGTTCAAATCCTATTAATATTTATAACTGCGTAAGTTTGTGTATAAGTATATGTGTTAGTTACCACTCAACGCCCAAACGGATTAACCGATTTCGATGAAAATTGGTATATGTAGATAGGTTCGGTGCCGAAGACGGTCTGGTTTCCGAGGAAGACAAAATACATTTTAGGCGCGGGCGAAGTTGTGGTGCGCAGCGAGTATTATTTTATCCTTATGTTTGACTAGCGACCTGCCACGGCTTTTCACAAGTGTAAATAAACATGTAAATCTCTAAAATCAACTGGGAGTATGACACATAGGCTTCACTGGCTTAGATAACGAGCAGAGTGTAATCAAGAGACCAGCCGAAAGCATCTTCGAAGTGTCTTTGAAGCTCTTATTCGACCAACGAAATTTAAGCGAAATCTTCCAGTATGCTTTACATATCTTCCCCACTTAAGTATATTCCTTGCTCCTCCAAATCCCTCGAAGTCCTTAAATACACATCTAATAATAACTCTGAGGGTGCTGGCATCCGTCCAAACGCACTCGAGTTCGCGGTCGCAGTGCTAATTCTGTACCATAGAGTTCAATACATATTTTTTTTCTAAATATAGTAAAATGTGCGTGAAAGTTCATTGTCACTAGGAAATTTTTGTTTTTTTATTTAGATAAGTACTTAGATCTTAAAGTTTAGATTTAAAAAAAAAAGTCTAGGGAACAAGCCCTGTGACGCGGGGGACTTTACAAACATACATTTAACGGACACAAAGTACACCCCGACACGGAACAAATATTAATGGATCACACAAAAATTTATCCCGTGTGGGTATTGAACCCAGAACCACGGGCACAGCAGGCTGAGGCAGTGAATTTTCATTAGTA
Source organism: Parascotia fuliginaria (assembly GCA_963082885.1). Lineage (NCBI taxonomy): Eukaryota > Metazoa > Arthropoda > Insecta > Lepidoptera > Erebidae > Parascotia > Parascotia fuliginaria. Next base: position 10,851,015 of record OY720193.1, on the reverse strand, counting down.
GTTATGCTTACCGATTTGTTACCGGTCGATATAAAATGCTAAAATATGGCAGGTACTATCCTTACCTATTGTTAGGTTAGGTGATACAAAATACTATATTATGTCATACAAATCTACTTCCCCTTTTTCCATATTATAATGTTTTTTGTTTTTATTTAAAACTTGGATTTTATAGGCATTCTGACGTTTAATCCACCTAACCCTAAAAACTTTTGACATTCGCGCTATCTTTTCGCGCCAAAACTACAATATTATAATATTATTTATAACATTATATTATTATTGTAGTTCTTTTTTATTTCGATACCTTGATGAAAAGAAATAGTAAACTTAACTTATCATCAACCTTGGTAGTTGGTTGGTTGGCCAATTTTGGTCATCTTTAAAGGTTATCAGCTCGCCATTTATTGCCTTTGCCGAACCATTTCTGGTTAAAGAATTTTGCATTCTCTGTGATCATGAGCTCATGACGTCAGGGTCATTTTTAAAAGCGGTTAAGGTCGAGAACATACAGCCAAATAAAAGTTATTTTAGTTTTTATTAAATAGCCTTATATTATTACTGCCTCAGCGGTGCAAAGGTATGTGTGTATTATTGTATACCAGGTAAAGGTCTCGGGCTCGATTCTCGCGTCAAACAAAGTTCTAATGGATTTTTCTGTCAATAAATTCTTAGTATTCAGCCGAAGTATGAAATTCTGATCGGTAAATAGCTACAGGCACACTCCATGTAGACCCAACATAGCTACCGAAACATGAGTGTTGTTGTTGTTTTACATTTCTCTACGCCTACCTATTCGGAGCAAAAAGGTCGTGTTGCTTTGCTATGTCAATAGCCTAATAACCGTAAAAATAACGATATTTCAATACCATTTTTTATTATTTAATTAGGTATACATAACTAAGATTTACCTTGCGAATATAACATCTAACCGGAAATAAATATACTTATAAGATGTAATGACAGGCGGAGGCAGAGATTTAAATCGTCTCTGGGCGGAGGTAGATTTTATGAAAATGCATCATTTTGAGAATAATAAATAAAATTTGAATTTAAATAGATTTTATCAATATTTGTTTCCTGTAACAACGCAAAATAATTAAGTTAATGAATTTAGAAAGCATCTCACTAAGCGGCCATAGTGCAGGCCACCATACCAGTAGTTTGGCTTTTGGAATGGTGTCCACCACTTCTGGATTCCACTGAGTGCTTACCATCAGGTACTGTACTATCTGTTTAATAAAGTGGTTCTTTACAAATATTTACTTTTTATATTCGATGTAATGGGAAACTTTTACGTGGTCATCATGTGGACGTTTAGGCAATCACAAAAATATACCGTAGTCCACAGCGTGGACCACTAGACACCTTTTAAGTATTCGTGGTCCATAATCTTTATGGATGTTATTTATTTATACCATACTTAGACTAATATTGTTTTATATTGGTCTATGTTTATACCTAAAAATAGGCAATTAGTTAAATCAGTAGGTGTAGTAATTTCCTGTAAATACGACTCATGCGAAACCATTTAGATTAGGTAGCTATAACATTGAAACGAAGGCTATACCTACATAATTAGGCTACAATTAATTAAACTGGTATCTTCATACTGATTTTTATTATTAACCTTGATTTTATGTCTGTACTTAGGCACAAGATTTATTCTAACTGGAACCTAAACTCATTTACTTAGCTAAGTACTTTCTTTTCTTTTTCTTGTGTAGTACCTAATCGCCATTGTTTTGAGTTTGCGTGTAATCTGTAGGTAGGTACAGTAAGTTTGTACATTGTATTGTATACAATCATAAAATGTTTGGCCGTTTCGTTGCAATGATGTTACGTGTTTTTTTTTGCTTTCTATCAAAAGTCAAACCAATATTTTGTGAGGCTGTGTTTCATAAAATATTGGGTTTATAACTTAAACATGGGTTCCGTATAAGTTATATATTAATTTATTACTGTCAAATCAAAATCTGTCTCATGCGTTCGCTTAACACAAAAATATTATAACTTATTAGGTCATGGGTCATGGTCACTAGTAAATAACAGATACTGCAAATTTATAGCAGTCAGACTAACGTGGAACTCTTTTGAAAATATAGAAGTTCCGAATTGTATCTATTTAGGTATATATTTCTAATCTTATGTTACACATTATGCACATATTGAGAAAACCTACGAATTTTGACAACAAAGTGAACAAGCTATGAATTAGTATGAATGTTTAAAATTAGCCTAATTAATAAATACCTTTATAATACTGTTTTTTTGGTTTAATTCATGATCCTAAGACTAAGCTGTAGCTTTACAATTTTATTATCTAATATTTTTTCGTAAAACTAATTTAAAAGCGAAATTAATTTTAACTAACATTTATATTATAAATGACCATTTGTCTAAAAAGCGTAAAGATGTAGATGATACAAATGATATACGACACCATACTGTATAATTTTCGTCTGTCTGAGTGCTCATTACTTAAAAACTGCTCGATTGTTTTTAATTGAACTTTCACTCATTTATTTTTATATGAAGGGCTTGAAAGTAAATTACAATGGTTTTGTTTATATAATTAACGTCTGAAAGCTATATTATTTTGTGTTTACTTCACTCAATGCTTGAAGTAGAGCCTCAATTTTTAATAAGTTGAATTAAGCATGCTTAGCAGTAGGGTTAATGTTAAAACCATCGCTGCCCAGTGGAACAATCACTTGATTTTTTGGACCAACAGTTTGTTATGCTTTACTTTTGGAAATCATGTTTTATCCCTATCCTTGTCCTTACGTGAAAGCACAGAAGTATAGTAACTATAAGGAAATATTAGGTAACGGGCAACAGTCTTAAACAACAAGTAAATTCTACTTAGCGTCTTTACTAATCTAATTGGAAAGCTATAACCACCATTGATAGATCATTGTTCAGGAGTGAAAATTTTTAGGCTGCTAGATTCAAGTATGAAATGTAGAATACTCTGGATATATCAAGATTTCTTAGCTCTACGCAGTCATACGAGTACTAACACTGCTAAGTTAGTGTTGTGTTCCTCCACGTTAATAGTGTTTTTAATTGATAACAGAACTGCATTGTCCGCAGACGCGATTGTGCCTTTAACTGCAAGTACAGAGTTTTATATTTTTAATAAGGTAGTAGCGGTAGAAAGGCGCTAGTGGTCTTACCAACTGTGTTTCTGGCGCTTTAGAGGCTTACGAGCGACTTTACCCCGGGGTTACGATTACCATGAGGAAGATCTAACATCTTGAATGCCATGCTAGCATCACAATAGAAAAACTATTGTTTAGTGGACACCAGTTGGGACACATGGCGTTCAGTCTGTAGCCCACGGTAGAGATTGACTTAGTAATTAATATTAACGTCCAACTGAGCCGCTTGCTCATCTCTAGTTTTCTAATTTATATTTTACGAAAAAAAAATAACCAATCAGTAATTGTCAAAGCTTTACCATTTTTTCAAATAAAACTTTCTACACATAAAAAGTAATATTAGGAAATCTTACGAGCAGATATTTATCTTGAATCTATAATATTATATATAGCAGAAGAGTTTGTTTCTTTGTTTGTTTGAACGCGCTAATCTCTAGAACTACCAGTCAGATTTGAATAACACTTCTTGCGTATGATAGTTACGTCAAGCTATTGGCGACGGGAGCAGAGCAGTAAGCAAAGACGCGGGTGAAACCGCGCTGCAAAAAGCTAGTATAAATTCATATATAATGTAATATATCAGATACCTAAGTATATTATCTATAATAAATTTTAGACTGGCCTGTTGGTCTAGTGGTTAGTGACCCTGACTGCTAAGCCGGAGGTCGTGGGTTCGATTCCCACCCAGGACAAAACTTTGTGTGATGAGCATGATTGTTTGTTCTGTGTCTGGGTGTAATTTATCTATAATATGTATGTATTTACAAAAAAAAAAGTATATAAGTAGTTTATCAGTTGTTTAGTACCCATAACACAAGCAAATATAATTGCTTAATTTGGGGCTAGATGGCGCTGTGTGAACGTGGTAGAATATTATTATTATTATTATTATTATTATTAATAAATTACATAGACTGAATTTTATGGGCATACCATAAAATTAATGCAAAGGAACGAACAAAAAGTAGTCCTACAATAGATATTGTGAGATTAAATATTAATTTATCATTTAAAGAGTAACAGTCAGGAGCATTGCAATATTCAGTAGTATCTACATAATATGATCTCATCAGGCTTCTATGCTTATCAACTTATTTATCAATAACTCGTTTTCAAAAAAAATGCACGCGGTACCCTAAAAATACCGGATTAGTTCAATAGGTAGCGTGGCTGACGTAGGCGTATGTCATTGAACTCTTTAGAGTCTATGCTCAGGATTCAAAGAGGATCACTCTAAATTGTCTCGTTATGTGTAATGGAATGATTCGATTCGAAACATTTTAAACGAGATATAAAAATAAATAATATTGTGATTTGAAAATCGAATGTCATTGATGTGTGTTTGTTTTCAATTATTATTTTATTTGATTTGCAGTTTTAGTGCTAAAATTAGTATGGCTTTATGTTTAATGCATAGGTTTAGAATTTTCTTTCGCTACGGTTTTATGCATCATAAATTGCCTACATTAAAAAGTTAACTCAATGAGGATTTTCATAAATGCGTCCGCGAGGTAGCAGCACTGAGGCGTCAGGTCCAGGCACCTGTCAAAGCGCTTTCAATCAATGAACGATTCTATTGTTTTCAAACTGAATTAATTATGATTTTGAATTTTTGTGAATGGAAACCTTTTACCGAAGTGGCGCTAACTGGTGACGAAATACCCTTATTGTATTACCTCCTTACATCTACTGTTTTCTAGAGCCAAATATTAAATAATGGGAGCGAGGACGCACACGCAAAGACTGATAATCGAAAACTAATCGACTAATCAATATATAAGAGTAGAGAGAACGAGTTATGAACAAACATTTTTCAGTAAATGAGTTGAGACCGTTTGTGGTGATAACCACCTCAGTTGTCTTCATTTCAAGTTGATATGATAGAGTACTTTGACGACCTTTCAGTTTGACTTAAAATTATTGTTCAAACTACAAGACTGATCTGAATAGTAGGTAATAATTAGGTAAGCAATGTCCCTCTGTTTCTCCGCTAACTTATTCTACGCAACAGACCAGTCTGATAGGTAGTGTTGACTATCATTTAGTTAAATTTTTTCGCAAAAGTTCATAATATACATAATTAAAGTAGAAAAACATCGAGAATATGCAAAATTTGCAATGAAAACATATCGCTACTCCTATAAAAAATAAATTATTTATAATCTGATGTCAGGCTTCATTTGAAATTGGTAAATGCAGTGGGTCTGTAAAGTACTGTAAACCACTATAAACTGATAACATGGCAACAGCGCTTAAGTCAAGTATCGATAACAAACGCTTATTTGAAGGTTGAGCTGTGAAGTATGTATGGCTTCCATGACGAGTGATGTTATAATAATATCGATTTTGATGTTTATCTGACGTGCATGTGGCGCCGTCTGGCGAATAAAATGAAAGGCAGATAATATTACCACGCTCCTTTTATATGAGCAACATACTAGGATAGACCACTACTTATAATGACACGTATAAAATTGAATAGGTAGGTGTCTATAGAAATTTCTCACCCTGCGATCTCTCCCTCTTTCTCAGGCCCAAAATAGAAAATGCTAGAAACACAGTTATCTGCGATGCCACCCAAAAAGAACGTTGTCCTTGCAGCCCAAATCTGAATCTTACCAGTCATACAGTGATTTTCATAAGAGCTCTTTAAATCAAGAGCGTTTTTAATTTTATCGATATGTGACGATCTGCACTTCCAATCAGTAAAGCGTAGGCGTAGGCCACCGAATGATGACGGAAAATTATCTTAAACAAAAGGTCGTAGAAAATGATACAACACAAGATGGACAGCGTCCTATGATAAGATAGCAATCGCTAACCTACGTGCCTGCTATACTTTATCACGACTTTAGACAGGTATACGTCCCTAATCACCGCCAAAAACAACACTATCCAAATACCTACCTACTTAGTGTGAATATGTGTTTTTGCGAGTTTCGTCAATTTGTGCGATAAATTGCGAAAACAAACTAAGATTGACCTTTCTTATCGTGACTCGTATGTAATACAATAATAATTGCATTTCTACATTGATAAAACAAAGAAAAACATCTCAAATACTAACGTTTTTAACTTAATAAATACATAGGTAAGTATTTTATTTATGTATAACCAACATTTACGCATACATATTCGTATTCGTTTGTCATGTCATTAATTACATAATCTTTGATTAAGTAGTTCTGTCTAAATTTAAGATATTTACACATCCGAATATTTACATAATTAAAATAAAACCAACAAAAGTATCTAAGTACCTAGGTATAGTTAAAATCTTTTATATATAAATGCATTGAATCAGATAGCGAGAAAAAGTTAAGGTGGCAAATGCGCGACCCGTAACAGCCATAACTAAACTCTCCTTGAACTTTAGAATCAAAACCATTGACATGACTACCGTTAAAAATATAAAATGTGTTTAATTAATGAGTTCAGTACACTCGACGGTCGCGGGTCGACGGGTACTCATGAGAAACATTTACATACTAGCTTAAGACCCCGCTTTGTTTATGTATCTAACATAATTTGTTTATTTTCAAGTGTTTTACGCCTAAGAGCGGAAAGTGGTTATGAATCGATCGATTTTAATGACGGAGTAATGCCTCACTATGGGTGGCCGATGCCGATGTCACATCCCTAGTTGGAAGTTTTTATTTGTTGGTGGGAATTTGTTTGTTTATCAGGCGATGCTATAAATCGCCGCCACTTTCACGGTGAGAACGTAAATGTGAAAGAATCAAGAATAGAAAATTCTTAAAATATTCTAAACTCGACTAAAATATTTTATAGTCAGTTTATAGGCATTGTACCTGCCTTGTGTTATATTTATTTTGATCGGGTTATTTAAAATTTAGTCAATTTGGCCGTGTGACCACAATATTATTTTATTGATTTCTATTATAAGGGTACCTATTGTAAAGTAACGAGGATAATATTTTCTAGAGTTATACCATATATTTTTATCGCCATTTATTCGTGTAGATAAAATATTTAAGTACGAGTTTTATGTTTGTATGTAAAGGAATTAAATCTTGAACTAATAATTTACACTATATAGGTACCTTGAATACGTGTACCAACGTAGTAAGTATAGGTATTGGAATAAAGAAAATCTCGCGTGCCTCGAGTACGAAGTAATAAAACGTTTTTTAAGACAACTTCTGCGTTAGGAAATTAGATATTTGCTGCGGTGGGATTTTACCAAAGTACGCTAGACTATAAAATTAGCGACTAATTTAAACCTCATACGGTATGAGGTTTAAAGTGTACACAGACACTAAAATCACTACATTATGTTACAAAATTATTTATGAATTATTTATATTGTAGGCAGCTTAATTAATTAATTCTAATAAGTACTTTCATTGATATTTTGCATAAGTACTTACATTCGGATAAACTTAGATTCTTAAATTTACTTATTACAATTAGAATTTAATTATATCGAGACAATAAGACATAAGGTACTTATTTGCAGCAGCATATTTTGTTCAACAACAGCATAAGAAACTCTAAGACGCTCCTGGGACTGCGTAAGTTATATCGCCTGAGGCTAAACCTCTTCCGGCTTGATTGGCTCGGGAAGGCCTCAGAGACGTGTAGATAACCGTCCCTTCCCTAGACAAGCCCAAAAGAATAATTCCAACGATAACAAATAACCGTTATTAAGAGCGAAGTCGAACGGTCCCACGATCATTGCATGTCGGGTATTCATAGAGTTTAGGATTAGTGCGACCAAATTTTTTGGAGCGCTAAAATCTTTAAACTATTTGATTATGTCATCTCTGCTATATCTTATCATCTGAATTGTTAATCTGCAATTAAGTACTTCAATTAATTATCATTTAAACAGAGTGGTTTGAGTTTTTTGCTTGTTCCTCTCATCTCTACTTCTTCAGAATCTGGCTGTAGGTAAATTGCCATTTAATAGATCCCATACATGGTAAAATCGGCAAAGATCTACTGCATGTCCAGTAATTAGATCATAGAGATCAAATGACAATCGCCTCATGTCTAGAGTCTGGAAGCCAAAAAGTTGGGATAAACATCAGAGTGCGATGACACAATGGCCTGGAAAATACGGTAAATGCGTAATGAACTATATTTTTATTTAAATATACCTAAGTTTACCTCTGCCGATGACTCAGCTGTTCCTCTGCCAACGGTATTTCGTTAATACCTGAGATTATGTGGGAGTTTATTTTACATGCAATTAGCTTCTATGTAAAACTAGCGAGTTTAGCGGTCCGATCTTGCTTCGCCCGGTAGGTACTAATGCTTTTTACGACTTAATTGAAAATCGTTTAAAGTTCTCGGTTGTTCTCTACTTGCACATATAATAAACCTACTAGAAGAAATGCTCTAACCTACTAACAGTGAAAACCGCATCAAAATTCGTGGCGTCGTAGTTTAGAAAAAGTTAGCAGGGAAACAAAAAAAGCAATTTTGCTTTATAGTCGTACTATTATATCCCTCTCTTCTCAGTCCCTTAACCACAGAACAAGTACTATGCATAGAAGTACTATTAAGAGAATAAAGCGTACACACTCAGAGACAAATAGAAGTTTAATAGTGCTACGATACCTTCTGACAGTTTATCGATATCGATAGATGAAATTTGTCTATGGGCTATGGTAAATTAACAGACATGCTAATATCAAATGAGGTCTGGTTGCATAAAAGCTCTCGTAAGCGAACTACAAGAAACAAACGGCCGTTTTACACCTCACCGGAATGGCATAGGCCGGCAGCGGCGCCAGGAGCACTTTCAATGTGAAATAATTTTGAAGTTTATATTCATGTTTCATGCTGTAAGTTCAAACACAATGTAAACTGTATATATGATTAAATTAAATAAATTGAAAATTGAAATATATATGATCGATCCACACACTGCCTCACATCAAGGAGCGTAGTGCGAGCGTGCGTGTTCTTGTATTGTTTGTAATTGTAAGTATCTCTCTTTGTATAGAAATCACGCGTGGTGCAACACACTGAAAACGCATTTAAGCGCTGTGTTACTGATCACACGCTTACATGCAGAGAAACACGTACTCACGCGCGTGGGTTCGGGGCCAGCTGTAAGATTCATGTCACAAATGTATGATTATATTTCCAATAATATTGAAACACATTATTACTGCCCCTTAAAATTGCAGTTTTGTTTAAGAATGTCCTGATTATTTGTACATAAGCAGAAATATTTTTTGTAATGTTATGAATTGGTACTTTTAGAAATATTTCCCCATCAATTTTATCAATAAATTTCTGTAGTCATCTAGAACATTTATTTCTTTATTTATTATTAGTTATTAAAAAGTATTTACAATATCATTACAGATAAAAAATCCAATACGATATCATAAATAAAAACCTAAAATTTAAAACAATTACTAAATAAATATACCTATTTATTCAATACTACACATTTTTGTGCAACATCTTTGAATTTTGACAGGGTACATTAAAAAATATCAATTTCTATAGAAATAATATTAATAAGTCGTATGGTACGTGACAATGGAGCAAATTTGAGTAGATTCGTCCTCACCGCTGGAACGTTAAACGTGTAACAATATAATATATAACATAATTCTCTCTTAATTTGTTTCATGGATCTTCCGGTCTGATCTTTCGGAAACCTGCAAAAGAACACAATGTATGAAATACTATGAAAGGTACAAAGATAGTTACCACAAAATCGTTAACTACAAAATATAGTAATATTTTTGTCATCGATAAAATATGCAGCACAAGTCATAACACTATTGAACATGACTACACAAATTGGTAAAAATGTAAAATATTTAATAATTACTGAATCGAATGGCAAACAGACGATTATAATATGATTACAGTATAGTAAAGTATAAATCAATTAGGTATTTTGCACTTATGTATAGGTTTTTAGTATATATTATTGGTTTGTTATCTACTCATCGATGGAAGTTGACGATTTAAACTTGATTTTCTTTGCGAAAAGAATGTAATTTACAACCTACAATAACGCAGGACATTGCATATCCAATGGGCTTAATATTACTTCACAATAGCATTATGTAATTATTAAATAACATATATTATTTCACAAAACAGATAAACAACAATGAAAATTACGAGCGGCGGTATAATCCGACAAAATTGTCTAAAGGCCTTGACAAGTTGGAACATTTGACATTAGTTCGCTTTTTAATTCGGCATCCAAAGGTAACCAAAGGTAACCAAATTGACGTTTCTACAGTGTACACCAGCCGTCCTTAGCAAAATTATTTATCTCTTTCTTTTCAATGTATCCGGCTTATTTGGAAAAATAGGACAACTATATGAGGGTGATTAACACTCCTTCTATGCTTTAGTACTTGTTCTGTGCCCTTAACGGTTCCTCGTCAACATAACCATCAAAAATACGAAAATACTCAAATATTTATACTCCAACAAAGAAGGGCTGTTATTTTTAAATTTACGATAAACTGAATATAGGTTAATTTAGTCCGGACATGTAAGTGTTAATGGGACAGTTATGGTGTTGTCAGAATTGAATGAAGGTCACTTTGAGAAGGGTCTACGATTTTGTATTTAAATATATATTTGTATAAAATAAATTAAAATGTCTCTGAGGCTTGAAAATGAAAGTATATTTTAGAAACAATTGTGACTAATTTGTTTTTATGTGACAGTTTTATAATTATTAAATCATACTCATCTTTAACTACAGCCTGAATTTACTCACTGCTGAGCATAGGCGTCTCTTACTTTGTAACATAACTCAAGTGTTCGTAAGGGTTCTTCGGTTTATTACTTCATATCTAACGCAGGTAAATACCCATTATTAGTACTTGTGTACAAATACTAAAGCAGTTTACCGCTTCATTTATCACAGCATACTTAATTATTTATTCGCCTGCCAAGGTGATCTAATAGAGAAGTCTATACTTCGCAGGCAAATTGAATCAATCGGCTGTTTACAATCTACCTCAGCATATTAGGTACATACCGCTGAATATGTTACCAGCAATGTGTTTAATAGCTAATTGACGATGTTAAAATAGTTTGATAACAAATAAAAATCGTTTATAGCAGCAAAGGGGCTCACAGTTCTAACCTAACCTAACCCAATCTGCCTTCGGCATATTACATATCGCCGAAGATAGCAAGCGTTTACAAAATGCCGAGGTAGATTGTAAACGGCGAGTTTCTACTATTTGCCTGCGACATATACACCATCGTCATCATTTCTCTTGGTAATTGCCGTAGTCAAACAGGCAGCTTAATGACGTTAGGCTAAATTTAGTACGCAGGTAGCCCTGTCTCATCTCTAGACACCCACGGGATGAACTGGTGTAATTTAAGGCGAACCATACCCAACAGCCTTCAGAGTTTCTGTGGTGTAGGTTTTTCACTAGAGTCAGACCGTTTTTGGGCCATGTAATGCGACATCATACATTGTAATTCTATGGACTAGACAAAACTGCCCACAGACAAAAAGATTATTCTATGCGTGCGATCTTATATTGTAGACTGTTAACAAAACGCCCTAGTAGGTACCTACATGCAAATCTTCGAAATCTGTTACCTACTATTAAAATTTCTTTGCTAAATTTGCCACTGCTAAGTGCCTAGACCAGTTTGTTTACAGCTCTTACGATATAATAGCATCATCTAACATTGTTATCATTCTCGAGCCCATTGTCTCTACACATTATCGCCATAACTTAGTTAGTTTATAAAGACAACCGCGTTTTATATAGTGTCATACATGATAGATATTTTAATCGCTAATAATATGAGAGATATAATTAAAGCTTATCACTAGTGTTTATATCAGGAGTTAAAGGAATATTAAAAACAAAATGCTACGTTATTTTTTAACTCGACTCTCGTAGTTTATGAGTTCATAATAGTTCAACTATTAATAATATCGTTTGAGCTATATTTCTATCAGATTTCCTCACGATATTATTTTTTTACAGTAGGTACAATATTATTAATATTCTGCTGACCTTTTATTTGTTTTGTACTATGTATGCATTATAGAGTAGTCTATTCTGAGTTTGTTGGTTTGTTTCTTTGAACGCGCTAATCACTGGCAATACCAGTCCAATTTGAATAATTCTTCTTGAGGAAGGTGATAGACAACGTAACATCACGCTATTGGGGACGGGAGCCGAGCAGTGACCAAAGATGTAACTTAATGCGAAGAAACTGCGCCGCGGAAATCTAGTATCCAAGATAAACTTGCCAAATCAACATGTCTTTAACCTGCTAGTTTCTTATTAGGTACTAACATCTACCAACCATTAGCTACTACACAACTACACAGAGTCAATAATAGCAAATCTCTACTATTTTAAAATACGGAAGAGTTTATTTGTTTGTTTGAACGCGCTAATCTCTTGAACTACCAGGCGGATTTGAAAAAAATATTGCGTATGATGAATTTTGCGTATGATAGCCCAGTTCTCGAGACAGGTTATAGGCTATGTAACATCAGGCTACTGGCGACTCGAACACAGCAGTAAGCAAAGACGTGGGTGAAACCACGCCGCGAAAAACTAGTTCAAATTTAAATTCAAATAAATTATTATTAATATTTTGATGTTAAAAAATCTAACAATGCATTTGTTACACTAATGCATAAAAAATATAATGAAACAGGTAAATTATTAAAGAAAAATAATAACTATTCAAAATATAAAAATAATAATTATGCAAAATTGCCATTATTAAAAAATTTTTTTACTTATCTATGTTTCCTGCCTTATTTAATGGCATGGCCCGGCACGGGTAGTATACCCCTATCACTTCTGAACTCGATTGTACACTTCCTAACATAAAAAAGGTTTGGGCGAGTCGCCTACAGAAAAATAACATATTTTAAAAGTATCGATCAGCTCGATTCGGGCGAATTAAATTCGGGCGAGTTGTTCACTGAGCCCTTGCTACATCAGTAAGGCACTCTGTCGGCTCTCTTTTACTCTTTTAATATATAATCATAATCATAGACGGAACGTCCACCGCTGGACATGGCCTTCCCCAATTTGCGCCACCTTCGCCGATCTTATCCATCGAATACCCGCCCAATAAGTAGGTACTTACTAAAAGCAAATTATGTTTTCTTCGAACCAATACAATAATAAATAACCCCGAAATAGCATCTCAACTAACATGAATAAGCAAAGTTATTCAGCTATTTTATGACCTAGGGGTATAAATTAGCATTAAAATACTCATATTCATCGATCGCTTGCTAAGCTCTCAAGTCTCTAGTGTTTATATAAAGAGCCCTTCGGTTGTTGAAGCGGGTTAAATTGTCTGTAAAGCTTATTTTGTACCGACAACAGTTTTATTTTACTGCACAGATCAGTAATATTATGTACTACGTAGGTGTTCTACTGAAACTTCAGAACGTATAGGTTTAAAAGAAAACTTAAGATTCTCTTTTTAAAATCTTAAATTCATGTAGATAGGAACATTAGAATTTGTTTTCGATCAGTTCTGTTTTTTTTTTAATGGCCAATAAGGTATGCTTTATTTTAAAAATATTCAGCCTGAAATAATAAAGCGTCACGCAAATTTAAGTCTTCCGCTACTGTCTACCTCTTCTGTGAAGGGGCGAGATGTTATGTTACGTCAACGTAAGTACAAACTTTTATTTTTTGATCGATAATCGTGTCCAAAGATTTTAAACACAGAAATAATACATCTTCCCTTTTCTCATAGTAATCTAATGCTAACCCCATCACTTGATAAGATGGGATAATGATATGTGCTAATAGAAATTATAAAGTAGGTAGGTGTATATGAAAATCAACCATTTCTTTTGTTTCCTTTTGTTCAGCTCAAAATTATCCAGTTTAAAAAACCATGAAAAGCCGATATTGATAACGGCAACAGGTAGACGCTTGAAATATTTACAGAAAATTTAGTTATAAGTACATACATATACCTATTTACTTTACAAATAAATAAAAATAAAACAAAAATTTAAGATGGGATCCCATACAAGACATTTTATTGCCATTTTATAGTTAATGGTAGGTAACCCTTCGTGCGCGATTCCGACTCGCACTTGGCCGGTTTTTCATTCCGACAACCTTGGATGAAAAATAATGATGCTTAACTTTAGTCAATATAGTCCAACTCAAAAAAAAAATTAAACAATTTGGTAGATAAGTATCCTACGTAAATTAAGAAAAAAGAACTATCAAACAGAATGACAAATTATTTGTATTTTACATTTTACGTATAAAAATAAAAAATAAAATATGTACATTCAAATTGAAAAAATATTATTTGACGTTTTGTGTCCACTTTTATCGCACAAGAACCGAATGTGCAGGAGATAAAGCTACATGACTTTATGGTTATCTATGGATTTTTGTCAAAAGTGGTAAAGCCAACAGTGAGTGTGACTATATCTACCACAGATATAAGCCTGATATTCCTGATCTACTTATTTCTGTTGTAAGTAGACTACTTAACTAGAAAATTAAAAAAAAAATATCTAAAATTCTAAATTGTTCATTGTGGTTCGGATCTATATCTATCGTAATATCGCGACTAAGATTAAAGTAGGGTTTGCATTTTTATAAGATTCTAATTGGAATAAACAATATAATAAAATCATAATAATAAAACCGCATGCTCTTGCTGCATAAATAAATCAAATAACCCTTACATGATTTTTTTAATATGTAGTTATACACTACTAACTTCTTAACCGTGACATCGCCCGCATGGTCAAAAATACCTAGGTATGCATGGGAACGATTATTAATTTAATTTTGCCTGCGGTAAAAATAATGTCAGCCACATTTAACCCTTCTGATTACTTATCTTTACACAGAAAGACACAATAATCCATCCTTACGATCCGAAATATTACATTATGTACCTATTAGGTATTACATTTACCTAAATTAAAAATATTAATCTAAATTAATATCGATACGATAACTAATAGAATGTAGGTACTTAATAGGTCCTTTGTAATTAAATACAATGTAAAAAAATACGAATAATAATAAAATATGATTTATTAGAGCAATAAAATATTTTATTAACACGCCTAGGCTCGATAATGATTAATTTCCGCATATAAAATCGACCGTCCCACGTAAATTGCCGCCAACATTCGTTAACAGCGGGATTGCAGGAAATCGCATCAGCGGCATTTCGAGACGGTTGCATTCTATAGCTACGAAAATGCACCCAGACATTTCTATAGGACATACATCCCTCCCCTACCGTACCTAGATACATATATCCCACGCTTACCATGACTAAGGCACCACAACATTGTTCTTTCATGCCACGAATGAATTTAAAAAAAAGTAAAATATAAACTTACTTTCCTTGGTCCATTCTGCACAATAGTCTCGTATTCTAAACCCTCCGACATCGCTCTCACAATTTATTTAAATCACAATTGAACACTAAAATATATTTTTTGGTATATTTACCGGTTTTAACACACGTTTTTACAGTTTTTTTTGGGTAGAGCCTGCGGAGCGTTTGAATTGAATGTCGTACTAGCACTAAATTTAACAGAGATAAATCACCGTTTCCATTAAGATATTTGACGAGAATTATCGTTTAAATGAAATTTATAATGTGGTGCCGGCAGACGGCCCGGGTGCAGCAACCAATATCACGCCCTCAGCCTCCCTCGCTCTCCAATGAGTGAATATACAAACATATAGCTATAGAAAGTAGATAAACATCCAATACCTACGTGTTATATGTAAGGTGCGGCCTGTAAACGTCGATTCTGAGGTTACAATATTTTCAACGTTCCGCTACACGTAAGTATTGAAAGGGTTAGCTACGTGTTGTTTTTACTTTGTACACTGAATAAAAAGCAAAGCTATTCTCATCATTGGTAGTCCTTGGTTTTAAATAACGTTCAGTGCAAATTACATAAAATAAGTAGAAGTAGAAAAAAGTTATTTTGAGGATTTTATATTTCAATTCTATTGCTCTTTAAGACGTTCCTAAAATAGCTCGCAGCAAATAACAAAACGAATTCGTCTCAAATTCTCTATTTGAAATTTGACAGATGTCCAGATATCACATCGTCGACAAGACGCGATAGTTTGAAATAATAACATAATCTAAAAGCTTAGATTGTTAATAATGTTACTAAAGTAATAAGTAAATAGTTGCGCAGATACATACAAGTTCGAGCCCACAGTGATTACTACTAAAGAAATCGGCTGATAGTTCATTGAGGTTAATTTTATGTCAAAATGGAAACAGACTTGGAAAATCTGAAATTACTAAAACAAGGCGCTGAAGCGAAGCTACTTGTTTGTAGTTATCTAGGAAGGCCGACATTGATCAAAGAAAGATTTCAGAAAAAATACAGGCATCCTGATTTAGATAATTCTATCACCAAAGATAGAATAAAAAACGAGGCGCGTTCCATAGTCCGTTGCAAAACAGCAAATGTTAGAACTCCAGCATTATATTTGGTTGATTTCGAAAGGAGGCGAATATACATGCAACACTTTGAAAGAAGTATTACAATAAAAGATTTTATAATCAATCAAATAAAAGAAGAATCGAGTGAAAAGAGTTTACAGCATATAGCAAAACTTATTGGAGAAACAGTAAGAAAATTACATGAGAATAATATTATCCATGGAGATTTGACTACTTCTAACATGTTGCTGGTTCCAAAAAATGGAAGTGGAGATTCAAATTGGCTATATGAGAACTTAGACTTGGTAATGATTGACTTCGGATTATCATTTATAGACTCAAGTACTGAAGATAAAGGAGTTGATCTATATGTTTTAGAAAGGGCGCTAATAAGCACACATAATGATTACCCAAATTTGTTCGATGAAATATTTGAATCATATAAAAAGTTCAGTAAGAATAATGTTAAAGAAATTATAAGTAAGTTTGAAGAAGTTAGAGCTAGAGGAAGAAAGAGGACAATGGTTGGATAGTGATTAAGTAATAAGAATAAAAAAATATAAAAATTGTTTTTTTTTGTTTCATTTTTACTAAGTATCTGTTTTAGCATTAGGACTCTGGCTAACATTATGAACTTTGCTAACTTAGAAAATCAATAATGTTATTAATTATTCTAAAATCTACATCACTGATTGCAAATCTGTTTTATCAATTTAAAAGTGACTACGCGCGTGTTAGGTATCGGTAACAAGTAACGGTTAAGCTTTCGACTGTCCAGTCGTCTCATTGCGTTATGCGTGTCGTGGGTTGTATTCCCTGTCTGAGTAAGTAAAAAAATGTTTGTGTTGCCCAAATACTGTTTTGAAAGTCTGGCTTGGTATAATAGTATTTTTTAATGGTTTTATATTTGTTGAAGGTTCCCGCGACATTATAACACCTATTGCTGTGGGGAAATGGTTTTTTTGGAGCGAAAATGTCTGGGAAAGTTGGTAGGGGTCGCCTTAGGTTGGTAGGATACATGGACCAAATTAGGCAAAGAGCGGAATTACAAGCAAAAGTAACCGAATGTCTGTTGAAGGGGCAAATAAGGTATGTTTGGATTATAGCCAATGGCATTCTATAGTTTCTGCTCACCTCAATAATATGCGATAGGTCGACAGCCGTGAAGTTACATGTGCATGCTAAAAATAATGTTACCACCTGTATGAAACGCGACCTGACAGCTGTCAGTTAAATATTTGCCCGTGATAGATAACCTCAAAACTCTGCAGAATTTTGGTTTTAAAATACATTTAATTTAAAATGAAGGGACCGATCACAAATTTAACTAGAACTATTTCTAAAAATAGTTTCACAAACTCATTACCACTAATAAGTAAGTATAAGACTGTGTTTTAGAACAACTACGTAAGTAACTTCCAAAACAGTATCAACAATTCAATATTTGTTTATTTTTAGGATTTGTGAGCACACAAGAGGGAATAAACCGGCGTTATCATCTATTTTCGTTAGAAAAGAACCGCCAACATGAGAAAGTGGGTCGTGTCGAGAAAATAGAAGTTCTATATAAGGGTAACCCTAAAGACTGTACACTGGTCATGAATAAAGATATATCGACTCCTTACGATTGTGCGAGGCGTAAGTACTTTATTTTATCAAGTTGAATTATCTACTGAGATTAGGACTGCCCTAGAGCCCATATACTTGACCTCATTTCTTTGCAGCTAAATTGTTTAACTTAACAATTACTTCATTTCGGAGTATTGCTACTGCATATTTCTTACTTGAAGGATAAAGGAGTATGTGTAATAACTATGAGTTTGATTCTCTTAAGGAAATACTATTTGTGTTCCATAACTATTCATAGTCTGGTTGTAACTTTAAAGTTGTTAATTAAACATAAAAATAAATAAAAAATCTTTTTGACATTTTATTAAAATAATGATAAAAATCAAATGAACTTAACTCATGTCAGTTATTATAAGTACATAGTACAATTAAATGGTTTTAATCCTTTCGTATCAAAATGTCGCTAAACGCAAAATGAAAATCCACACTTCTCATAAATTTTAAAACCTTTATATTTTAGATTTAAGTGAATGGCATTTAAATAACAGTGCACTAGCTATATTAGATGGTACAGTGCCCTGGGACATGCACAGACCTCTGCCGGAGAACTGCACCTTAGAAGTGAGTATATAGTCAATATTTTACACCTACTAACTTTTAACTTGTGCTTACACCATATGAGTAGCAACGTCGCAATTTAGTGTCATGTTTTGTGATTTTAAATTTTTATCATTTAAACAGAGCTATATTTTAAAAATATGTTCTGCTAACATTTTAGAATTAGGTGATAGCTGTACAAAAAGTAAAGAAATCACTGCGTTTACAGTTGTATTTATATGCAAATAATACATTGAAAACTTGCGTTGCATTATTTTCATAGTAAAATAACTGTAAGCATTATAGTTATTTACTTTTTGTACAGCTTTCACCTAATTCTAAAATGTTAGTTGATTACATAAATAAAATCAACCTTAATTCATTCAAAAATCATAGAATAGACGTAACATTATGACAAATGCAACATTAAAAAAATTATGGTAATATCATATATTTTAACCACAATAAATTCATATTTCTAGTTCAAAAACTTCACAGTGCAAGAGCCTCAGCTAGTAAACAAAGCATTTTGGCGCACATGTTCGTTCATGCTCGGAGCGTGCGCCACAGTCGCATTTAAAGATACCGTGCCTGTTATGTTACATAGCTTTCCTGGACCTGACAGTAAGTTTATTTATATCGTCTTACAAGCCCATTATTATCCCACTGCAGGGAAAAGCCTCTTCTCAAACAGAGAAGGCATGATATCTTTGCTTACTGCTATACTCCCGTCGACAGTAGCTTACCTTCCTAACGAAATGGGCTATCATACGCAAAAAGAATTTTTCAAATCCGACTGGTAGTACCAGAGATTAGCGTATTCAAACAGAGGCTAGTTTTTAATATAATAAAAGCAGTGTGTATATCTTTCTATAAATTATACTTAACAAGTTTACCTGCGTCCCCATAATCAGAAAATATTTTTTTTGCCATTAACACGAATTACGTACACCTAAATCAAACCCAACATATTTCTTTACAGTTCGCAGCGGATCATTCATCTACGACATAGATTTACCTACACTACCTGATTGGAAGCCATCAACGCAGGAATTATTTACTCTATCAGCAGAATATATAAAGCTTGCCCGAGAAAACAACCCATTTGAACGTTTGGAGGTCGGAATGGAATTAGCGTTGGAAATGTTTAAAGATAATGAGCATAAAAGTAAACAGATACCTAGTATTGCTAAGAGTAATGGTTAGTTGTGTATTTTTATATTAATACTAGCTGCGCCCTGCGGCTTCGCCCGCGCCGAAATCGGTGTGTTTAACACTTGGCCGCCGTTATGACAATAAAACATCTATTGTGTAAAAAAAGTGTCCATGAAAGTGTTAATTAATGTAACTCGGGGATTTGAGCGATTTTCGAATAAAACGTAGTTTGCGGCACCGAATCTATCTACAGGACAGACACAGACACGCACACACAGACGCGTAGACACACACACAGACGCGTAGACACACACACAGACGAGTAGACATACACACACACACACGCGCACGCACGCACGCACGCACGCACGCACGCACGCACGCACGCACGCATGCACGCACGCACGCACGCACGCACGCACGCACGCACGCACGCACGCACGCACGCACGCACGCACGCACACACACACACAAACACACACACACACAAACACACACACACACACACACACACACATATATATACACACACACACACACACACACACACATACATACATACAGACACAGGCACGCACGCACGCACACACTCACACACGCACACATACACACACCTATTGGAAGCCTGACTACTATAGGTATTTCCAAAATCGAAATCTCGTGAAATAAATTAATACAAAAAATTTTAATTAATTTTTGTTTAATTTTTTTGGCTGTTATACTAGCCTTTTTTGAATTATTTTGAAACTATTACTATCATTACTATTTTCAGGTAAAGTGACATTATACCGCGTAGGGAAACACGTGGACATCTCCAAAGGGCCAATGATCAGTACTACGGGACAGATAGGACGCGCCGCCATCGCATCAGTACACAAGTTAAATGGTAAAGTCTTATTAATTTAATAGATTCGTAGTGCAATGGGAGTGTGTGTAATGTGCAAAGTGGGTTCGATTCCCACACAATACAAAACTGTATGAAAATTGTAATTGTGTTATTTGTATACATTTTATAAATTTTTGACTGCACCGTTGGTTGGTCTAGGGTTCGATTCCCACGGAAGGCAAATATTTATGTGATGAACATTTGTATTTAAATATATATTTAAAAAAAAATGTATGTATTATATTTCAGTTATCCAGTACCCATAACACTAGCTCTGCTTAGCTTGGGACTAGATGACTGTGATATCCACATATTATTATATAATTCTCGCGACACGCACGCTTCTAATGCCACAATTTGAAAAGATTAATACGCATTTTCAGGGTCAAACGATAAGGACTCAAAACAGCTGTATAGGTTCCAAGGAGTGGCCTTGCCAACCGGTGTGATGATCAACCATTTTGCATTCTCTATACTGACGGACAGAGCTAAGAAACTGGTGAGTATACATTTTTGTTCTCATCTCTCCTACAAATATAAGATAACAGGGTCTATTAATAATGTATAAGCCCGTCTTAAGTTACATTTTTGGTTACTGCTTTGCTCCCGTCGCTCGCAGCGTGATGTTACATAGCCTATCTCAAAAACTGGGATATCATACACAAAAAGTAGTTTCAGGGATTAGCGCATTCAAACAAACAAACTCTTCCGCTATATATATTAGTACAAGCTTGCCGCGGCGCGGTTTCACCCGCGTCTTTGCTTAATGCTCTGCTCCCGTCGCCAGTAGCGTGATGTTACAAAGCCTATATAACATTCCTCGAGAAATGGGCTATCAAACGCAGAAAGGTTATTCAAATTTGACTGGCAGTTTAGAGATTAGCGCGTTCAAATTAGTACAGAGAGAATGTAATGAAAGTAACGAGTTTTAAGTTCCTGTTACTATATTCGACGTTTATTATTTTTAAATGTATCACTATTTGTTATTGGTACAAAAAAATTAGTGTTTCCACTAAATATGTACAAGTTTTGTGCAAATACAAGAAAGCGTTTCTTTTGCTACCCTCTGAGTACAGAAAAGTATTAAAAAAAATAATTATTAAATGACTCATTTGACTTCAAAACGATGACGTCATAACTGTATATTTCGACAAACAGAGCGTTTTGTCAGTTCATAAAGAATAACTGTTTAATTCTTTTTTAATATTTTTCTTTTCATAGAACACAACCAAGTCACCATTCAAGTATATAGATCAAGAAACTGAAAACATACCGGCGGCTGCGCAGGCGTGAAACTAGCTTGTAGTATATTGTAGTTTTTAGTCATATTGTAAGTTATTACACGAGTTAAGATGTTATACTTGTTTTATTTGTCATCATATTAATCAAATGATGTCCAATGCTGGACATAGATTTGAATTAATCCCACCCTCTCCCTTTTTATCCAGAACGACACGTGCGTGACTGAAGTGCCACCCTTTCACAGTGGAATCTAAAGGGTTTCGAACCAAACGGTTTAGCACTTACTTTATTGTCGCTCAATTAAAGCCTGGAACTCTTTGCCAGCGCATGTGTTCCCGCTACTTCTGGATTCCACTGACTGCATACCATCAGGCATAGTGGAGTCACTTTGGTAGGCTAATATATATACCTACATATATATATAATTATAGCCGGTCATGAGTCGACCTCATCCATCGGTTGCCCGCCACCCTTATAAGGTCGTCGGTCCACCTTGTGAGGGCTCTGCCCATGCGGCGCCCTCCGGTTCGTGGTCACTCTAGAACCTTTCTGCTCCAGCGACCATCAGTTTTGTGGCCATTACCACTTTAGTTTAGTGAAATAGCAAATTACAAAACATAAATTCATTCCATAGTTATTTAATTAATATTTACATACAAACAACTAATTAAAACATTAAAACATAAAACATATCTCTTTGATATGTAGATCTACAACATATTAACATCACATTAAGTACCTCTTTTGTTCATACTTAAAATTGTAAAGATATAATTCTGTTTATTTTAGTAATGGCTTTAAGCATTACCTCCGTGGTTTAATGCAATGCAATTAGTATAATAAGTTTGACTACATTGTAAGATGATAATAAAAAAAAAAAAGCGAGCCAACTAGGACTGTTAAGACGCCATCTTTTGGAATGATTATACTTCAAAATTAGCGTATTGTTTACCAAAAATTTATAGTTTTAATAGGGTATTTTACTCTAATGAGAAAAATCGAAAAATATATTATTGAAATAGCTTAGGCAAAAAAAAGAGTACAGCTGAAGGGATAAATAGTAGTTGCCACGTTATTACGTCATAAAGCTAGGTAAACTTAGACTGTCAACTATCGCGTCCAGCTATGTCGTCAAGTACGCGCGAAATTTAAATGCATTTTTACGGCAGTTTCTTTGGTCCATTAGCACTATACAATCTAATTGACACTTTTCAAAAATGGTTGTAATAACCTTTGTTGCGGAAAGCTCGCTACCATGTGAGATAAAATAGTCAGGAAGAGAGAAAGGAGTTATTACGCTTAACTGAAAGTTTCTAAAGGTAGGTCTAATAAACTACTTTATTTTCCAAGATAAATAAATATATATCACAACAACTACACGTAGCGCCATCTAGATAAAATCTAAACTTAGATAATGAACTAAGTTGAGAACACTATTAATATTCACAATTAACTCAAATTCATTAAAATATTCTAGAACCATCTCATTATATGATTCACTACGAACTGGTTCGTAAAATGACAAAAGTTAAAAATTTATAAACTTTCTCCATTCTTGCAAATTTTTACTTTAAAATACTTTCTGTTATTTGGCACATCTTTCAATTTGCATTGTAACTCTTTGTACTAGTTCTCAGTAGATGTACGAAAACTTTCAGGGTCTATCTGAATTAATCGAGTGGTGTCATAAGCCTCTAATAAAAGGAGTTTGTCATAATAACTACATTTACATCATCATATTATATCAAATAGAGCAGGGATTCACAATATTTTACAGCCCACGACGCACTTACAATTTTAAAACTTTGTCACGACGCCCTACTCTAGCTAGCGATTTGAAATAAATACAGTAGAAAAAAAAAGGATTTCAAGTGCGTGTACTTATCAGCGTGTACCTACGATGCGAACGTTCAAATTATTGTTGATTTATTGGAACACGCTAATACTTAAGATATTAGAGATAATAATAAAAGATCGAATCACGGCGCCTCTCTTTATTTTCTACGACGCACCAGGGTCCCGCGGCGCACAATTTGAGAACACCTGAAATACGAGTATTTCGGCAATACAACATCGGTAATTTTCATCTTGATGTGACTAATATAAGGTTCAATGTTGCAATATGATATTAATCAACTTGCGCTCTTTTACCACTGAACAAGTTACGAATTCTTAGGTTTCTTAGCATCAGAGGGCCCATCTTCTTCCCCTTCACCTTGAAAAATCGGGGTTGGTTGAGTTTTTTTATAAGCTGGTGCTACCCAGAACGGATTCTCTTCAGCGTCTTTCGCATATTTCAGGATAGCCTCCCTTGGATCCTGTTCATCATCCACCCTTTTACTTAAACCAAGGTTTCTGATGACGAAAGAACTCAAAGTACTACCAGATGCCGCTACCCTACCACCCTGCCCTGAAGTTATAGGCAAATCAGGTCTATGGGACTTAACAGGATCTAGCCGATCCTTCTCCATTTTTTTCTTTGAGGTCCTCAATTTTTCTTGCCTGAACAGCGGTAATGCATGCGGAGTTATAATCTGTTGGGCACTCACAACTTCCACCGAATGTTTCTTTCGATGCGTCTTCACTATGCAAAGTTTCGCGCCTCGTAAACTCCGTTTCTGGTCAAAATAGCATTTAACGACCCCATTCCCGCAACCAACAAAAATTTGATTCAACTTCGCGTGCCATACCCCTTTTATAACGTGTGATTTCGTAACATCTATGTGTGAAACTTTTTCATAAGACTTAGTATTGTAGAATATTAACTTCCCCGTATTTTGTCCTTTCTGTAAAGATTCTCCAGTAAAAACTAACGTATCATCTGGACTGAAAGCGCAATCAGTTTGTTCATACCTAGAAAATAAACCATCAAAAACATGCAACGGTTTTTTGAAAAGCCTCAAATCCCATAGTTTTAGGGTGTCGTCGTTGCCTCTCGATGCTAAATAGGAGCCTAAATATGAGTAAGAAATGCTGCAAATTTCTGACTGCTTCTGATGTCCGTCCCTGAGTAACGCTGTGGTGTTGACGAAGTTTTTTCGATGGTCCCACATTTGGATGGAACCGTCGAAGCATCCACAAGCTACTGTGTTGCCGTCTCTAGAAAATGTACAAGCTGTAGGTGAAGTTTTGAGGCCTCCTTGCTGACGAGGTTTGATGACCGCTTTGTGCTGTTTAGGATTTTCCGTCATCCATAAACGAAGGGTTCCATCTTGAGAGCAGGTCATGAATTCTTCGCGTATGTGCGGGTGCCAGCAACCGCTGTTTAGGGCGGCTGTGTGTCCTTTGGTTCTAGAACAAAATTATTAACATTAACAATGCTTATTTTAGTTCATTCAAGAACAAAATATGCATTGTTTTTCAATCCATCTATAGATTAAAAACTCAGTTTTTGATCTCTATCTATAATATTTATAGATTTTTAGAATTTTCTCTGTGCAATTACTGAAAAGTTTTTAACAACACTTTTAACTATGTTTAGTCAAATTTTCAACAATAACTTTTTTTACTGTAAATGCCGAATATCATATTCAGCTAGTCACTTATTTAGTAGACTATAAGGTAACTTAATATAAATGTATTTAAAAAAGTCACATTGGTACTAGCCAGTTTTAAATCTTCAACCGCAAGTATATTTGACTCTTAGGATACTACAATAATTCATATAGCACTGTTAGTCATTTTACATAGTAACAATAATACAACTTACCTAGCCATATCAGTAATATACTGATCTCCCTTTACACATTCGAGCACCTCAAACCCATCTCTATCCAGCACTTTAGCTTGCGCAGATCCAGATACTACTAGGATTGAGTCACCGGTGTTAGAATATTGTAGGGCTTTGATAGGATGGTTCTCACATGGCTGGAGCGTGCGGAACGAACGCATGGATGAGTCCATACCTGAATAACATAATTATAATAATAATAATATAATATCACAACAACTACACGTAACGCCATCTAGACCCAAAGTAAGTATATTTATATAGCTTGTGTTATGGGTTCTAGAATGTGGATATACATACATAAATACATTATTTTTGTAAATACATACATATCAGTGGCGAAGCGTCCTTATAACACGATTCCTGCCGGCTTCCCTTTTAAAATATGCCCTGACCTCCTTATACCTATCACTGCTTCAACTAGCCTTCCTAAACTCTAAATATTTTAGTCCCACCGGCTTCCCTCCTCGGAAAAGTGACTCTTCGTACTGATACATATTATACATAGAAACACCCAGACCAATGCAAATAGACATGTTTATGCACACAAATATTTGCACTGAGCGGGAATCGAACCCCCGACCTCTGCATGGCAGCCCTTATACAGTACCACTGAACCACATAGGTCGTCAACAATTATGACAATTAAGTCTTATAAAAAAAAAGTAACCTAGAACTGCGAAGAAAATTAAGCATATGATCAACGATGATAGTAAGTAAGTGTTTACTGTTATATAAAGACATGTTCTATATGTATTTCAGAAAGAATACATATAGAACATGTCTAATAACATACAAGGGTGACCATGAATTTGTGGGGTTTGTCAAATAAAGTTCTTCACATGTCGCCAAGCCACCACAAGTTCAACCATGAGTGAGAAACAAATGAGATACGAAGCGGAAGCACATCTTTAATTTTTCTCGAAGATGGAGTTAAGATTTCCATAGACAATTTGCATTAGTTTAGGTGTTTCTATGTATAATATGTATGTGTATACAAACATTAAGTATTTAAGTATGTATATCTGCATTTCTAGAAACCTTAACACAAGCTATAATATGCTTATATTGGATCTAGATGGCGTTGTGTGTAGTTGGTGTGATATTATTATTATAGTTAACAGTAACTGCTTGACGTTAAGTAGAATGTATGTTTGTTTACCACTTCATATAATTAAAAAACAAAACAACTTTGATCTGAGCTCAGCCTCAATGACAAGTTGATAATTTGGAGCACTTTACATTTGTAGTTACAGGTAAATAATAGGCATCTCTCTCAGATGAATGTTGTTTAGCTGTATGTGTAATATGAAAATATGCTACTAAAAGCTCCCATTAATTAGCTATAAAAAGTACTTTATTTTCATAGCATTAAAGATCAAGAATTTTACCTGCAAAATCCCAGAAGGAGACATCATAATCAACAGATCCGGTTGCAAGGCGAGCTCCTGAAGGGTCCACTGCTAAAGCCACCACAGCTTTGGTGCCGTGCAGCATTTCTACCTAAAATAAGGAAATATTGCAAGTAAATAATAAAAATTACGATATAAAGCTGGCACAATGTGGATTTTACATACCTCTGCCTACCCCTGTGCAATAAGGCAAAATTTGGTAATTATCATACAAATATTTTAAATTTTATATTCTTTTATGATTACCTATTTTACCTTATTATTTTGAATATGTAAGCATGTAAAAACTTCTATGACTTTGGCATAGATAAGATACTTATTATTACTATAGTTTATGAAACTATTAAGCCATTTTCCATCTTTGTTGAACTCTGAACAAATATTTATAGATCACACAAATTTTAAATTTTTGTCACGTGTGGGCATCAAACCCACAAACTCATTATTGTGCTATGGTCAGAATGCTGAACTATAACATAGAAATATTTATACTAATGCATTTAGAGATAGATTAAATGTTGAATGCGCTCTAGGCAGTCATTTTATTGGGCCATGTATTCTATGATGTTTAGGTACAAGTACACTAAAATTTAACATTAGTGGCTCTAAGTTATCTCACGCCCCTAGGCTATATATTAAACTATTACTTAACTAGCGATTTCACCCGCGTCTTTTGTTACTGCTCTGCTCCCATCACTAGTAACATGATGTTACATAGCCTATAACCTTCCTCAAAAACTGAGCTATCATACAAAAGTATTATTTGAATCTGACTGGAATTCCAGAGATTTGGTAAGTGCGATGGTCAGCAATTTAACTACCACCTTGTTTTCTGTCCTACTTACTGTTTATGAACATCTTAATTGTGCATAGCAGTGGCGAAGCGTCCATATAACACGATTCCTGCCGGCTTCCCTTTTAAATAATACCC
Organism: Parascotia fuliginaria; assembly: GCA_963082885.1. Classification (NCBI taxonomy): domain Eukaryota; kingdom Metazoa; phylum Arthropoda; class Insecta; order Lepidoptera; family Erebidae; genus Parascotia; species Parascotia fuliginaria. The sequence goes on along the minus strand of OY720193.1, from coordinate 10,822,904 downwards.
TGACCTCCTTATACCTATCACTGCTTGAGTGTCTACTCAAAGTGTAACTGGTCTTCCGAAACTCTAAAGTATTTTAGTCCCACCGGCTTCCCTCCTCGGAAAAGTGACTCTTCGCTACTGGTGCATAGCATAGTTTTTGCTTCAGTTATAGAACACAGCTATGTCTTTAGGTATCAATAACTATATGCATTAGAAGATTGATCAAAGATTATGCTTGTTTGCTAACTTAAATATTATAAAAAAAAAAACATAGTATCTCACCTCATGAGTATTCGGTATCCGCTTATCTAAAGGCAAATCTTCATCATCAGATCCACTCAATTCATCATAGCTATCCTCATCACCTTCACCACTCTTAGTTTTCCCTACTTTTCCATCTTTGTTTAATAAATCAGGTGGTAATGGAGGCCCAATTTCATCCTCTTCATCTTCTATAGGCATCACCGGCGGCAAAGGAGGTCCTATTAATTCATCACCACTTTCATCCCTAACAGGTTCTGTTTTATCTGTGGCAGCTTCACCCTCCAACCTTCTTTTATTGACCTCTTGAGCATTCGCCTTTGCCTGTTGCACCATTTCAGTGACGTCAAAGTTTTTCGCTTTTTTACCGAAGTTCCTGATGCCCATCACTTGCTGAACGTGTTGGTTCTCCAAATCGTCGGCTATTTCTTCGATTTCCTTGTGATCTTGTATCGGCGTACGACCAAATGTGCCGAATCCTGTACTAGAGTCAGGCTCATTTTTGCCACTTTCTTTAGATTTAGCTACGTTAAGACTTATTTTACCAAATGATATTGCTTTTTTATGCATTTTTTATGTTTTCACAAGCGTTGTTTTGTGTTTATTTACTAAACTCAAAGTCGTTCCCTGTGGTGATTTTAAGAATAAAATGTCTGCGTTCTTGCTCTATATTTCTACTGTTTCAAATGTTTTGTTGTAATGCAATTTATTATAGTTGTTGTAATGTTTTAATGATATTTTTACACTTTTCAAAATCTTCAATTTTTGTAATAGAAAATGTTCAAAATGTCATTTCAAAAGTGTGTGTTGTGTGTGTCACTGTCAGTCAAGTCAACTGTCAAGTGTCTACTGTGATTTATTATAATGCGGACAAAATTTTAATAGGTACATTATTTATCATTATAATAAAAAACCTCATTTATTAATTATTTTATTAAATAATGGATTAGTAAAACAATTTTTGTTAATTAATTAAAGAAAAGTGCTTTATTACTATTTACAATTATTATATTTTTCATACGGTGTCCGCGTTTTATTTATCGAGCAGCATTAGGATGAAAAGCGGACACGGACATTGTCATCTTTTTCATCAATATTACAAAAAAAATGGTTTGTTATGTTTAGAATTTTCGCAACTAGAAGAACCTAAAGAATTAAGAAATTATAATAGTTCTGGTAAGATAAAATGTTTAGCTATTTCACCAACTAGGTCACATCATATCTTAAGCAATAAAACCTTAACAATTGTCAATAAACAAAGTAGTAAATAACGAAAGAAATCCTCAACATTAGCATTAATGAACTAATATTTAAAATGTATTTAATAAAGGAACATAAGTTGTAAGAATTTTTAAAGCTAGTTAATTGCACATAGCACAAATTTTTTCATTGATATGCGTGTTTAAAACGCAATTGCGTGTTGTTTTTTCTAGTCAAGCATTGCGAATTTCTGGGCACTGATCATTCTGCTCAGGGCTGCGGTGCAGAGCAGACATAAACAATGTTATTTCTGCCGATGTTATGTTTGCTTCTCGGCACGGCCGTTGGATATGTTGATAAGGGTACGTAAATTATGTTATTTTCAATATTCTCCACTAATTACATGATAAACACTCGCATGTGTTTACGTCAAATAAAACGTTTATGGATAATGTAGGTAGGTAATCATCATGTTCAGTATTATAATATAATTACGGTTCAGTGCAAAATGCAAGTAATGGCAAAAAAGTATACATCCTTTTTACTGTATGTTTTGGCGAGTATTTTTTTATTCTTAGATCATTTATTTTTGATTAAATTAAGCAGCACCACTTTAATTACATTTGTCTGCAAACTAATTAATTAGGTAAGTATGACTGATGCTTGGATCTTGAAGTAGGTATAAAATAAAATAACTTAAAATTATTAATATTTATTTACTTTATTAAAATGTTAGCATTGTGTTCAAATTAGAATGTAATTTTTTTAAATTATAAAAGAGGGTAGACAACGAAAAAATACCTATTACTGATGTTTTTCATGTGTTTCATAATTGTCTCAAGTTTGTGTGTATTTTTATAGGTCAGAGCACTTTGACCTTTGAAATCTTTGTGTTATAGTTTACTTATAAAGTACTTATTTTATATCGGTCAGTTTAGAATAACTACCTCACAGGTAGTAGAAAATTTTAAAGTGGGCCATAGTGTTCTTTGTGCTAGCTTACTGTTAATTGCACATAGAATGTTGGAAACTGGGTCTCCAAATACAGTGAGTATGGCAAACGGATAAACTTGTCAATGAACATCTTCAAAGAAGATGATTATGATGAGGAGCTATTGTGTGTTCTAAGAAATGGGTAATCAGTTTACATTCGCTCAATGACAATTAAGTGTGTAGATTTAGCCATATATTTATTTACAGTAGGTTATCCCAATGAGTCATGCTTTTTTGACTGCCTCCATAGTGCAGCGAGAGCGCAAGCGACTGCTGTGCACGAGGTTATGGGTTTGAGTCCCACACGGAGCAAAACTTTGTGTGAAACTCAAACTTCAAGCATTCTGACAAAATTACTATTCTAATAATTTGCCTAACACAGTCTACACATAGTATCACTGAAATACCAATGCACAAGACATATAGATATATATAACATAGTAAAATTTTAAATTTAAATAAATTCACACAAGAATAAAAAAAAGCTGTTGGTTTTTAGCTTCGCCACCACAATGGAGTCCAGTGTACACAGTGAAAGGATTGCTGCTCATTCCTTATGCGGAGTTAAGAGAGCCATTCTACGCTTGGTGAGTTATTGTTTTAAGTAGCTATATTATATTTTAAAAATGTTCTAGTGGCCTAGTGGTTGAGGCACTCACGTCGTAAACACGAGGTCATGGGTTCATAACAAGACAAGTACTAATGAGAATTTTTCGAATTCTTATTTATCTACTTTCTAAATTGGTTTTATGACATAACTGACATAATTATGGTTAAGAAAATAAAAACAAAAGAATAGATTACCAACATTGTCGTTACCATGCATAATGTCAATCCCATAAATTTTTTTATCTATTCTATTAGCATTTATGCCAGTTGTATAAGCCTTCTGGACTTAAAAAAAAAAGTCTAAAAGCTACTTTATGCAAGCATGACAATGAATGCTCGTGCCTTCTCTATAGAAAAGAGGCCTTCCCCTGCAGTGAGATACTAACGGATGGATCATACCTATGCGTTAGTATATCAGATAATTATTTTTAAAAGTAAGTTATTATTTCAATGGTGTTGCTTACGCTAGATAGGCCCTGTATTAAAATTCATTGGGAAGGATCCTACTGCGGCGAAGTTCAAAGAAGGTTGGGGTCTTTGTAGCCGTAAGCTTATAGTATTACGGCGTAGTACTTACAGATTATCCTGTTAAATTTCATGCCAAGCGTAACGATTCACTAACCGTGTCTAGTCTTAAATTAACCTTGAGCATCTAATAACTATTTATTTAGAAACCATTTTCCTTATGAATATGAACAGGTAACTTGATACCTACTTACATATGCTTCACGATAGTCCCCATAGTGATGAACCAATATTAATTGTACTTTGACGTTTTCGCAATGGGTACCCAAAAATTCTTTAAGTATTAGAGGATTTTGTATTAACTAAAGTTAATTTCCATGCGTTTAATTGATTCTTAGCCGTGTGATCGGTCCAGAATATGAGTCACCCTTATTAATAATAGTTCTGTGGATTCACACCTTATCTCCGTGGGTGTTAAATAAGCGACAAAAAAAAATAATGTGGCCTGTAGCTAAAACCTTACTGCCGTCACCAATCCATCTGTCAATCAGATAAAATCCTTTGGGGTCTTTGTCTCTGATAGACGTATTTTTTTATAACTTTGGCGGCAAACAAGTGGATACCTATGCGGCCTTGATGGTAAGTGGTAACCGTAACCTATGACAGCTGTGTTTATCAAATTAAGGAATAATGCTTCAAAAACAACCAGACCGTTGCTGGCTATGTAGGAAGAAGGGGATGAGGAAGGAAAAGGAAAAAGGGAATGATGGTTTTATTGGGTTTTAGGCTGAATGTAATGTGATGTATGTAAAACGTACCTATACATATCTATCTTATCTATACTACTCGTATTATAAAAAGCGCAAGTTTGTTTGAACGCGCTAATCTCTGGAACTACCAGTCAGATTTGAAAAAATCTTTTTGTGCATGATAGCCCAGTTCTCGAAGAAGGTTATATGCTATGTAACATCACGCTACTCGCGACGGGAGCAGAGCAGTAAGCAAAGACGCGGGTGAAACCGTGTCGCAGAAAGCTAGCACTAATATACATAGCAGATGAGTTTTGTTTGAACGCGCTAATCTCTGGCACTACCAGTCGGATTTGAATAATTCCTTTTGTATAAGATAGCTCAGATTTTAAGGAAGGTTCTATGCTATGTAGCATCACGCTACTGTTAATGGGAGCAGTTCAGTAACCAAAGATGTAACTTAAAGCTGGTGAAACCACGTCGAGGGAATCTAGTCTTAAGTATACGAATGAAAGTCGCTTATTTAGTAAACACAATACAATCGGTATTGTCTGTTATAAACATTACAGGAAAGCTTGTACAAACAGATAAACGTAATTCGATACTTAAATGCGTTAGTTCTACGATATTTTACTTCACTTTATTGTAAACTAGCGACCTGCCCTGGCTTCGCATGGAAGCAATTACATCATTGCGTCCGCGTAGATCCAAATCCCGTGGAGATATTTTGATAAAACGTAGCCTATGTTACTCGCCATTACTGTAGGTTTCTGATAGAATTTTTAAAATAATAATAATAATAATAATAATAATAATATAATAATATTATAATAATATTAATATTGGTTTATTACTTAGTTCTTAAGTTTATCCATTGCACAAATATGCAAAAAAAAACAAAATTCTCAGAGGTTCAATTATCAGATCAATTAACTGAAATACTTTCCCCCTATCAGTTCATTATATGTAGAGCGATTGATTGAACTCTTTAACACCTCTCTGTAAAGGGTTCTAGTCTAGTGTTTACAAGGTGTGACGATTGCATTAACTTCCAGCCTATAACGGAAGATGCAATGTTAAAAAAAGCCGCCAACACACCAAATAATTTCTTAACACAGCTCATCATACGGTAGAAAACATTATGAGAAGGTCAAGTAAAGGTTTAATTCCGACTGCTACGATTCAGGAGTAGAGGACACTGTCCCAAAATCGCCAAATAAAGAAGATTTTTTAACATTAGAATATTGATCAAGATTTCATCTCTTTAGTATAAAAATGAATCGATGAATGTGTTGCTAAGCGCAAATCTCGAGAGCAGCTGAACTGATTTCGCTAATTCTTTTTTTATAATATTCCTTGAAGTACGAGGATGGTTCTTACGGAGAGAAAAATTTAAAAATAGGCTCGAAAAAAAAAGAAAAACACTCCTCTATCTTCCCATACAAAAGTATCTTTATTTATCCCAAAATGATTAAAAAAATGTGTGAAGCCGGGGCGGCCCGCTAGTTTAATATAACTAAAAGCTACTTGAGTTTTACACCAAAACATCCAAGTGTTCACATTCCGACTTAAAAACTACTAAGTACTTAGGTATTCGCATTTCATAAAACATGTTTATGATAATTATGTAGGTAGGTACGTAGTATACCTACATTTTATCGTTACAGTTGAAATACAAATATTATTCGTGTGAACGACATTTTGACCTAAAAATGAGTCATTTGAATAATAATTTTGCGTGGCCAGCTGTTTATATATTATAGGTACCTACTATCGTATGCAAATTGTGTTTTAATACAAAAAGAGACAACTTATTTAAATAAAATAGGTGTAAGTTTTATTATAAAACTAGCGGCTTCGTCCGCGCCTAAAATGTTAAAAGTTTTGAACAGGGTCGGCAACGCGCTAGTGATGCTCCTGGGATTGCAAGCGTCCATAGGCTACGGTAACTGCGTTTGTCACCTTAGTCGAATAAAAAAAAGGTTATTAAACAAGAGCAGTAAATTAAGTGTCCACTTTAAAAAAGAAGGTAAATGCCCCCTGGGTATGGGAGCCTCGGGCACGTGCCCCGTTTGCCCTTATGGTAAAGACGGTACTGAATAAATACGAGTAAGTATTTATCATGTTAGCACTAATGAATGTAGAAAAAGGGCGTATAGGCTTGCTGCTACCAATTCGTAGAAATATATATCCTGTTTATAGGTATTTCTGTAAATTGCTTGTAAGATTATAGCTGTACTAGCTTTCTGCGGCGCGGTTTCACCCGCGTCTTTGCTTACTGCTCTGCTCTCGTCGTCAATAGCGTGATGTTACGTAGCCCATAACCTTCTTTGAAAACTGGGCTATCATACGCAAAACGAATTTTTCAAATCCGACTAGTAATTTTAGAGATTAGTGCGTTCAAATAAACAAACTTATCCACTTTGTAATAGTTATAGATTGTATTTATATGTTGTGGGTGTAGTAGGTACGTGTGTTTCTTCGTGTCGAACAGCAGAAGGCATACCTAGATGCTAAGGTCCATTGACTTTTTAAAATAAACCAACAAAATTGGTCAAGGCATTTGCTCAGTCACGTAAAATAATATATAAACAGATTGTGACTTGCTAACCTTTAGATAAAAGTTCAATGTATGTAAACAAATCTAGTCTTTATGTTTGTACTGATAAAAGTTAATGCGCACGATTATTTTACGTGGCGCCATTTTGTTGTTCTATGTTTAATGACAAAGGAATAGCAAGTTCTACTTTTTAGTAGTGGTTGATGTAATTATAATCGTCATCATATCAACCAAAAGAAGTCAACTGCTGGACATAGGCTTTCCCCAAATTTCTGTTCAATTGGTCGTTGGTCGCTCTTATCCATTGGTTGCCCATTACCCTGATCAGCTCGTCGACACATCTTGATGTAGCAATACAGACTTGTTATTATTCCACTAAAGAAAAAGGCCTCACATACAAAGAAGGCTTGAGCATTGTTAGCTACGCTTACTCAAGTCAGTAATGTCCAAAATAAACTAAGAAAGTACATAATCATATGAAAAATAACATTACTGCTTGCCCCCTTGTCTGGTTACGAACCCGGTATTGTAAATATATAAGTCTTAACTTAGCATATTACTTATTGACGTCGCATAATAATTAAAACGTCCGTACGGCAACACAAAAAGTCCTAGTAAATGTTAATAAATAGTAACAGTTTGTAATTATAAATATAGTAATATACCTAATTTAAAAAAATTATAAAATATAGCCTAATTGTAAATGTGTACATTGGAACAACCCACTTGCAACTGGGTCTCGTTCGACTTACAGCCAAGGACGAGCAAGTGGAATGGGCTGAAAACCAGCGCTGTATAAGCACCTATCCTTATCAGCATACAGCTGAGACCATCCCCTTTGCCCTACTGCCATATGTAATATGTACCTATGTGTGTTAATTTACCAAATGTATGTATGGCAATAAAAATATTATTATTATTCTCTTTATTTATATTTTTTTTCTTATTAATTACATTTTTAAACAGGTATATATTTATATAAAACAAAAAATACACATTTAAAATATAAAAAATAGATTACCACCGGCAACGAGACTAGAGTCCAAGCTACCGGCGGTTAGGGTTCCAGAGAGAGGAACCTCCTAACAATACGTGCCGTGTCGAGAAGCACTGCCTTCTGGATCTGGCCCTTGACCCATCCACCTAATGCGAGCCTCTTTAGGTGTTGGTCGAGGCTCTTTGCTATTAAACCATTTACAGTAATGACTATCGGCACAATGACAGCAGAATCCACATGTGGGATGTGGATGTCAACAATCTCATGGGCTAAATCAAGATATTTTATTTGCTTGTCTTTCTCAGCCTTCATGAGATTCTCATCATGACGGACGGTAATATCAACTATCATTGCAAGGCGTTCAGATCGATCCACCACTACAATGTCAGGCTTGTTAGCTATAACAGTCCTGTCTGTGATGATGGAGCGATCCCAGTACAATGTCGCGCGACCATTCTCGAGAACTGGCTCTGGGTCGTACCTGTAGTACGGCACCTCGACATCCAAAAGATTGTATCGCAGAGCAATTTGCTGGTGGATGATCCTGGCTACTTGGTTATGTCTGTGCAAGTATTATTATTATTATTATTATTATTATTGTTATTAAACGGATATCAGACAAATCTACGGCAAATTCATTGGCTTTTGACATAAACCTTTTATTTGCATTTTTAAAAGTAAATGACATTTGTTTCAGGTTTGACAGCAAAGCGGGTAAATCCCGTATTGACTATTATGGCGCTATGGTGAAGACATACCAGATATCTGCAAACGCTTATAAACCTTATGGCACATCTGTTAAGGTTGGTTTTATTTAACATAATAATATATTGTTAAGAGTTATTCCGGTCTGATCCCCCAGATCTGATTCCCTGAGATTATTATTATTCTTTAATTCCGTTCTGATCCCCTGCATATTTAGTCAATTCGGTCTGATCCCCTGAGTCTTGTTGACAGATAAGTACAGTCAAGAGAAAAGCAGTTTATGTATTATTTAATTAAAAAAATAAGAATAAAAAAGTAGTTGTACAATCTCTGCTTACTTACTTACTTCTGTTTTGTTTCTGATCCTCTGTGCGGGGAATCAGACCGGAATAGAAAATAAAATTAAAATAAACCGATCCCCCAGGGGATCAAATCTGGGAGATCAGACCGGAATAACTCATTGTTAAGAGCCTTTACGTAAAAACTGTAAAACTTTGTTTTCCAGAGAATGCTCTAGTATTAAGTCCGCCATTGCGCATTTATTTTATTCAGTTTCATCGATCGTTCACAGATAGCACCAGTGACAACTGAATCTGTACTGAACGAAGAAACATGTTTGCAAGTGAACGGTTCTTCGGACGGCAACATAGATATACAGAGTGTATTACCTGATATGACCGATTTCAAGTATATTGGTGAGTCAATCAAAATTTCCTTTCTGCCCATTACTAAACACTAGCTTTACACCGCGTCTTTGCTTACTGCTCTGCTCTCGTCGCCAGTAGCGCGATGTTACGTAGCCTATAACCTTCCTCGAGAACTGGGCTATCGTACGCAAAACGAATTTTTCAAATCCGACTGGTAGTTCCAGAGATTAGCGCGTTCAAACAATTAAACAAACTCTTCCGCTTTTCTTTCTTTCTTTCTTTCTTTCTTTCTTTCTTTCTTTCTTTCTTTCTTTATAACTTTTTTATTACCCTTTAGGTACAGAAACGATGCAAGACTCAGAAACATCAAAATGGCAAATGATTCAAACGATTGGCTCTAAAATTAACAAGTACACCATGTGGGTGAAGTACAGGAAATCTTTGAAGGGCGAGAGTGTACCTATACCTGTGAGGTAAGTACCTATACAGAGAAAATATTGTATATTTGTATGCAACGAGTAAACTTAAAAACAACTGGACCGATTTCAAAAATTCTTTACCATTAGAAAGCTACGTTATCACTGAGTAACAAAGGCTATATTATCCTCGTACTCCCACGGGAACGTGAATTATGCGAGTGAAACTGCGTGACATCCGCTAGTATCTAATATAACTATTATATAGAGGGCTACTTTTCTGAACTTACACACAGGACTTTTGTAGTACTAGAGTAATAATTATAATAGAAAATTAACTTTATATTATTTAACGTAAGATGGCATTTATTAAATCTAAATATCTTGTTTTAAGACCTTTTTGCATTGTGGGTGCGATATAATGATAAGTTTCTAATAACACGAATGAAATTCTGCTACCTTTTGTACGGTAGTAGATCCACGCTGGTTTCAGCATGAATGGGCCGGATCGTCCGGGGAAGTACTACCCTCTCATAGAAGATCGACGTAAGAGTAGTAGTATCCGTGCTACTGCGTTTCGCTCGGTGAGTGAGAGCGCCGGTGGCCCAATTTCCCCCCTTTCCTTTTTCCTCACCTCCCTCATTCCCTTTCTCTAACCCCATTCCCAGCCGCCATAGTGAAGGCCACCATACCAGCAGTTTAAGACGATGGCTTTTGGTATAGTGGCCGCCACTTCTGGATTCCACTGACTGCTTACCATCAGGCGGGGTGGAGTCACTTTGGTAGGCTATAATATAATAAATATAAAAAAAACGGACACGACCTTCAGTAATGAAAATACGACTGGAAAGAAGAAGATTATTAAAATATATTTATATTTTTATTTTGTAGATATGAAATGAAAGGATTCAACTCTTTAATCGGCTCTCATTACGATCACTACTATCTCGAATATACGGATTATAATGTTGATGATATCGATTCTAATGTTTTTAATTTCGACACTAGTAAGTATACTTATTATTTAATATAAGAAATTATAAAGTACAAGCTGCGCCCCACGGCTTCGACCGCGCATAAAATGTGTTTTGTATCCTTTGGGAACCAGACTGATTTTCGGGATAAAAAGCGTATGCCCGTCTCTGGCACCGAGTCTATTTCACACCAATTTTTATCGAAAGTTTGTGTGTATATGTGTGTTTGTTACCACTCAGCACCTAAACGGCTAATCCGATTTCGATAAAAATTAGTACAAACCAAGTTTATGTACATACATAGATTCGGTATCGGAGACGGACATAGGATACTTTTTATCCCGAAAATTGGTCTGGTTCTCGAGTTAATTAATTAAACACATACCATTTTTCGCGCAGGCGAAGCCGCAGGATGCAACTAATCTATAATAATAATAGCTCTATATACTAACGCTGAAAGAGTTTAGTTTCGACTACCAAAAAACTACCAGTACAATTTTATCCTATTATAATAATTATTTTTAAAAATGCGAAAGTTTGTGTATATGTGTTTTTGTTGCCACTCAGCGCCTTACCGGCTGAACCGATTTCGATGTAAATTTGTATGTAGATAGAATTGGTGCCGGAGACGGACATAGTCTGCTTTTCATCTCAATCAATCAATCGGTTTGGTTCCCGTGGTATACAGCAAAACATATTTTACGCGCGGAAAAAGACGTGGGATACAGCTATTTAAATTTTTTTTTATTGATCAATTCTTGTTATTGTAATAGCCTTGTATATATAAGTTATTTGTTATTATGTTACGACCTATAGTTATATTATTATAATATATATTATTTATTTAGCAGGTAAGAAGTGTTCATCATACCCCGGACCTGGTAATTATCATTATGCGACGTTTAATCCTATGATGGAGTATGTGCATCCCGTCAGAGACGACCATGTACATAACGAGTTTGAGAGGTCAGTTATGTTTGTTTGTATTATTTAAATAAGAGTATATACTGAACAGATTTTAATATTTAATTGCATGTCAAGGTTTAATTTCTAAATACTGAAACGTCCGACTATTCCCAGTAGAACGACTGGGAATTTACTTCCCAATAGACTTACTAGTAAGACCAATGGGAATTTTGTACCCAGTAACATCAGCGAAGTCTTACTATCAGTAAGTCTATTGGGAAGTAAATTCCCAGTAGTCCTACTGTTAAGACCACTGGGAATTTTGTACCCAGTAACATCAGCGAAGTCTTACTATCAGTAAGTCTATTGGGAAGTAAATTCCCAGTAGTCCTACTGTTAAGACCACTGGGAATTTTGTACCCAGTAACATCAGCGAAGTCTTACTATCAGTAAGTCTATTGGGAAGTAAATTCCCAGTAGTCCTACTGTTAAGACCACTGGGAATTTTGTACCCAGTAACATCAGCGAAGTCTTACTATCAGTAAGTCTATTGGGAAGTAAATTCCCAGTAGTCCTACTGGTAAGACCACTGGGAATTTTGTACCCAGTAACATCAGCGAAGTCTTACTGTCAGTAAGTCTATTGAGAAGTAAATTTCCAGTAGTTCTCTGGTAAAACTACCCGGTAAGACTACTGGGAATAGGTGGAAACGTCACCCAGTTTAAAATGGCTTTGAAGTTTATAGAGCATTGATATAATATACTATCGTACCAAATCAATCATGACCCACAATAAGCTAATTTTGCCAACAAGACAGATTTCCTTGGCAACAAGCTTGTTATCATTTTATTTATTTATTTATTTATTTATTTATTTTATTTATTTATTTATTGAACTTCATGCACAAAAGTACAACGGCGGACTTAATGCTAAAAGCATTCTCTACCAGTCAACCCAAGGTGGTGAAGAGACACTCGAAGTAGGTGCAGTCAACGAAGCAGAGTGATATTAATGGGTGTTTGTAAAAGAACACAGATTTTAATGGATAAGATACGGAAATTAAATATATATAAACATGAAATATACATTAATACTTACATAAAAGTAATATATTATTTATTAGAGACTAATATATAATTACAATATATAAATAAATATAAAGATATATTATATATATATATATATATATATATATATATATATATATATATATATATACATATACATATCATAGTATGGATAATCAACGAGATGATTCCAACAATTTTTCGAAGAGGAGAGCTCGAACTTTCAGCTTAAATGTTAAACGGTTAGTGGACATCCTGACTTCTAGAGGAAGGTTATTCCAAAGAAGAACAGCTTGGACTATGAAAGAGGAGTGAATAAAATCTGTCGTATGTGAATGACAGGTAAGAAGAAGGTTATTTGACGAGCGAAGGTTTCTGTCATGTATGGAGCACAAGTATTGGAAGTAAGGAGATAAGTAAGATGGGGAACAAGGAGAGTTAAGAATAGAATAGAGTGTAGTGAGAGCACGCAAGCTACGGCGTTGACGAATAGGTAACCAGTTTAATTCGGAACGATAGGTAGACACATGATCATACTTACGAAGATTAAAGATGAATCGAATGCAGTTATTAAGAAGTCGGTCATATTTGTTGAGTAAGTCTGCATTCAGGTCATAATAGCACACATCACCATAGTCGACAACGGGAAGGATTAGAGTCTGCACAAGCATTGTCTTTGTTTTAAAAGGTAGAAAGTTCTTTAGACGATAAAAGGCACGCAGAATTCCTGTGACTTTTTGGCTCACACTGGTAACCTGTGCACGCCAGTTAAGTGTAGAGTCTAAAAGTAGTCCAAGGTCCTTAACAGTAGCGTTGTATGGGATGTGCAGACCATTATATATAAGTGGAGAGAGTGTTTTAAGGTCTAGTCTGCACATCATTCGATGACTGCCTATCACTATTGCTTGGCATTTTGCTGGATTCACTGACAAGCCAAATTTATCAGACCAACTCATAATTGTAGCGAGATCTTTATTTAAGCTTGAGATAGCAAGTGATATGTTTGATGTGCTTGCCTGTGAATATAACTGCAACTCATCGGCGTAAAGGTGATACGCATTCTGAAGATTGGGGGTAATGAGATTGATAAAAATAGAAAATAATAATGGAGATAGAATTCCGCCTTGAGGTACACCAGAGTCGAGGCCACGCCAACAAGTTGAGGACTCGTTAAGGCGAACCGACTGCTGACGCCCCTGAAGATATGTTGAAAACCATTCCAGTGCAACGGGTGAGATCATGAAATGGGTAAGGATTGCCAGAAGGATGTCGTGACTTACGGCATTGAAGGCATTAGAGAAATCAATCAAAGCCAAGACTGTGACGTTCCCGTCCTCCATACCGGCCCTGATGTCGCCAGTCACTTTTAGGAGAGCGGATGTGGTACTATGTCCAGGCCTAAAACCAGATTGCAGAGGACTTAGGAGGTTGTTCTGATATACGAAGTGCGAGAGCTGTCTATGTACACAAGCCTCCAAAACTTTTGAAACAAAGGGAAGGATAGAGATGGGTCGAAAATGTTCAGGAAGAGAAGGATTGGCAATTTTAGGAATGGGGACAATAAAGGCTCTACGCCACGGAGAAGGGAAGGAGTTGTCGTAGAGTGAAAAGTTGATGATGTGTGTAAGGGGAGAAATAAGGAAATCTAGGATAGGTAGGATCATGCGGCGGCTGATGCCATCGGCGCCAAGCGCATTGGATTTGATGGACAGGATTATCTTCTTAATCTCACCCGGAGTGACTGGAGAAAATTTAAAAGGCTCGACGTCGGGATGGGGTAAACCAGCTATATAATCCACCGTTTGACACCTGGTTTGGTGATCGATTTGGAGATGAGTGGAAAAATGACGATTAATGTCATCCAAACCAACTATCAACGGCAGATCAAAGCAAGGCTGTTTGCCAATACCTAGCGTCCCGAGAAACTTCCAGATATTGGCAGGGGAAGAGGAGTTGATATTGTCTGTAATGTAACGGCGTTTAGCATTGCGTATCATCTGGTTACACCGATTTCTCGCAGTCTTGAAGTGTGACCAATTATCGTCCGAACGCTCCCTTTTAAACTTATGAAATGCACGGTTCCTACGCCTCATTGCCATCAGAATGCCTCTTGTCATCCAAGGAGCAGGAGAGCGTTTTAATTTGACTTTCCTGATGGGGGCGTGTTTGTCATATAGACTAACAACGATGCTTGTGAAAGAATCAACCTTTTCGTCAATTGTAGTAGCCGCCATCAGAGGATCCCAATTTGTTTCTGAGGCATCCTTACGCAACATTTCAAAGTCAATTCGCCCGAAACAACGCGTGTGCAGAACTCTGGGACGCGGTTTGGGTGGCTTTAATTTGTAGGAAATATATACAAGGTCATGGCGGGAAAAGCCAGGGGCTGGAATTTGACCATGGGATTGGACCAGGGTAGGAGTAGAGGTCAGGATTAGGTCTAGCCAGGTATCCAGTCCTTCAATGTTGTGATGAGTGGCTTGTAACGGGAGGACATGAAGGCTGGTGGACTCAATAATCTGGAGGAGTTTACGAGAACGAAGGGAGTTACTGGAAAGGAGATCTGTGTTAAAATCGCCCATGATGATGTGGTGAGCATATTCTGACCCTAAAGATTCCAGAATCGGTTCGAGACTGGAGAAGTAATCGACGGAAGGGGGGCAATAGACAACACCTAAGACAGATTTAACGTTTTTGACAGAAACTTATAGAAATAGAAATTCCGCAGAAGAGGAATAAGTGGGCGGTGAGGAAGATAGAATTTTATAAGGAAGAGAACTACGTAGATAAACAGCAACTCCACCCCCTCTCCTGTCCACTCTGTCATTCCGAATGAGAATGAAACCAGGAAGAGAGTAAGTGGTAGATGGAAGATCAGGTTTCAACCAAGTCTCTGAAATCAGGATGGCATGAACGTTGACATCACTGAAAGCTTCATATAAATCACTATAATGGCTCGGAATACTCTGCGCATTTATGTGACAAACATTGAATTGACAGCAAGTGGTAAGGTCAAATGTCTGTCGCACAATACCACCAAGAGTATCTGGGAGCGAAGTAAAACTGTCGTTATTCGATGAATTTATGGAATTATTAGCTGAATGGAAGGAGTCACTATCGTCGGATATCATAAATATTTAAATAAATATAGAAAATACACTTAAATGATAATATAAATTAAATATACGTACACAACTACTGATGCAGTACTTCTGACTCTGCACCACCTGCCAGTTACACAATCACAAAACTTTACATGAAAATTAAAAAAAACACCAAACAGTAAACTGATACAAAAAAATAGGTTAACAAGAACATTGGGTATAGAGTTTCCGAACGCACCTTACGACACTACATTTGAATTTTGATAGATGTCATTGTCAATTGTCAAAGTCGAAAAAGATTGTTTACATTATTTTACTAAATTTACATGAAGGTGGGTTGAAATCAAGGGAAGTAGTATCAATACACAACTAAGCTACTTACATACAAAGAACGGAAAGGCGACAGAGGGTTTTGATAAAGAGAAACATACATAACAACACTATTTTCGACTGTTCTTGGAGTTTAACCCAGTCGCGCCAGCATTCCCAGGAACATTCTTATTTGCGACTAAGCTGTTACCAGGCGCCTTCGGGTATTTCTCGGTCAGCAAGTTCAGCTCGCCGGGGGTTATAATCTTGTGTCGACTACCATCAGGCGCCTTAACCACAATGACACCGTCTTGTGTCCAGCAGACTCGCATTCCAAAGTGCTGACGAGCCCTACCGAACACAAACTGCCGCATCTTTGTCAAGAATTCTCTGATGGAAACAGAGGAGCCCTTAAGGGCAGATTTCGCCCTCCAAACAGCAGACTTGAGATCAAATGTTGTAAACCGCACTAATAGTGGTCGGTGATGCTCCTTACTGGGTGTACCCAGCCTGTGACAGACACTTATATGAGATGGACAGATGTCTTTTAACTTTAGTCGACTATGCAGTATATCGAGGGTTGTAGTGATGCAATTCTCCCCATCGACCTCGGGTACACCCAGGAAGATGAGATGTTTCCTCCGATGTCTGGATTCAATAGTGTCAACGGAACGGTGACATTCACTAATTTGTTTCTGGAGCAACTGTAGCATATTGAATACCAGTTCACGAAATGCCCGAAACTCTTCTCCAACTTTTGCCACTGTATCCTTAGATGGTCCTCCACTCTGCAATTGTAACTCCAGTTCTGTCATCCGTTTATTGAAACTCTCCTCAAGGCTCTTCTGGGCAGATACAATTTCGCTTAGCTGAGACATAGTGTGTGAGTGTATAATATTGTGAAATAGATGTGCTGGCAGGTGGTATTTATTGAGACTAGTACTTGTGTCTCATACAACTGATACTTATGTAAGTACACTTTAATTACACTGTACAGAAGTGATTGCCGATTAAAATATAAAGAAATACTGATTAATTTTAATTTAAAATAGTTTTCAAATTTCAAAAACGTGTTTACTTTTTCTACACCTACCGCCTTTCCTCATTGTGTCTAATCATTTTATTAGACACTGACATTTTACTGAGTATACATTGTTATGTTAGTATTAATGTCCTAAGTGCATTAAACACGGTAGATCTTACAAGTTTGATAAGTTGAAAATGGGTTAAGATTCAGTTGGTTCGATAGTACTTTTTAAGTTTAATTACTGATGAATTATTTAGTATTAATTGAGAGGAAACAGAAGTCTGAAATCACCAAGCCGCCTTGAGCAAGAATGGTGATTAATGCTCATACCTTCTCTGTATGAGAAGAGGCCTTTCCCTGCAGTGAGATAATCTTTTCGTTGGTTTATGACTACAATGAGAAATTTATTTATTTATTTATTATAGCCACACCAACAGTATACAACACTACTAGTATACAACACTACTGAGCATATTTCACTCTAACAATGTTCTTATATACCTTTAACAGGTATGTACAGAATACACCAAAAAAATGTACGGACTAGTTATACAATTCTAAGTTAACAAAATATAAATAAAATATAATGACAACTTCTTGAATTGTCCACTTCTTAAAATGTCCACTTCTTGAAATGTCCACTTCCTGGAACGTCCACTTTTAATAATGGTCTTGTATTATTATTTATTTAGTACGTATATACAATTGTGTATATTGCAGATTTAAGAAAAAGCACAGCAAACAGTACGTCAGCGAGGTGGAACATGAAAAAAGGTTGAATTTGTTCAGACAGAACCTCAGGTGAGGAATTATTTATATACTAGCTCGGTATATATCAGACTGATTTTCGAGATAAAAAAGCATATGTCCGTCTCCGGCACCGAATCTATCTACATACCAATTTTCATCGACATCGGTTCAGCTGTTTGGACGCTGAGTGGTAAAAACACAAACACTTACACACAAACTTTCGCATTTATAATATTAATAGGATTTATATACAACATACGACAATATTTACTGTTTTGATTACAAATGTTGAGATTATATATTGTTATTTTAGATACATTTACTCGCACAACCGAGCTCGCCGCAGCTTCAGAATGGCGGTGAACCATCTCGCTGACAGAACTGACACTGAACTAGCCGCACTTAGAGGCAGGACTTATTCTGGACCTAATAATGGTATGTAATGTATTGAAATAACATGTATAACATTATAATAGAGGTATGTGGAGGTGGGTTGAAGCCGGGCAAGTACAAATGTGATTTTTAAAATCGTAGTAATAAATTAAAATATTTCATATTTTGTCTCAAAAAATTTTGCACGGCGCAGTTACCCACGTCTTTGCTTACTGCTCTGCCGTCGCCAGTAGCGTTATGAGCCTATAACCTTCTTCGAGAACTGGGCTATCATACGCAAAAAGAATTTTTCAAATCAGACTGGTAGTTTCAGGGATTAGCGTGTTTAAACAAACTCTTCCTCTTTATGTAATATATTATTACATGATATATAAGGATGAAATATACATAATATATAAAGAAAATATATAAATATATAATGATAACATATTATTATCTGTTTATACTAGCAATATAAAAAAAAGTATTGAAGTATGTATATCTGCATTCTAGAACCCATAGCACAAGCTATATATGCTTATTTTGGGTCTAGATGGCGTTGTGTGTAGTTGTTGTGATATTATTATAACCATTCTTATTGTTTTTTTATTTAATTAATGTTTCAGGTCTACCGTTCCCTTACAGCGAGTCGTTATTAAGGTCAGAATCAGACAAGCTTCCTCAGGAGTTCGATTGGAGGTTGTTTGGAGCTGTTACACCAGTTAAAGGTATTTCATACGTCTTCTATAACTTTTTTTTGTCCAATTGCTGAAATATAGTAGGGTAATGTTTAAAGTAAATAAATACAATAGTCGAAATGGTCCAGTGGATAAGGCACCCACTTCGTAATCACGAGGTAGTGGGTTCGAATCCGGGCAAGTACCAATGTGATTTTTCAAATCAAATGTACTTTTTAAGTTTATCTTGGACATTTCTGACTGACGGTGAAGGAAAACATCGTGAGGAAACCTGGACTTAAAAAGTCTGAAATTGCCAATCCGCCTTAAACAAGCGTGAATGCTCATACCTTCTCTATATGAGAAGAGGCCTTTGCCCTGCAGTGGGGCAGTAAACAGGCTGGTATTATTAGTTACATAATATTATTGTCCCCCCAGACCAGGCAGTTTGCGGCTCGTGCTGGTCGTTCGGCACGGTGGGCGCGGTGGAGGGCGCGCTGTTCCTGCACAACGGGAACAACCTGATACGACTCAGTCAACAGGCGCTCGTCGACTGCTCTTGGGGGTCAGTACTTCATCTGACTACTAGTTCATCATATCAGCCAGCCGGTCGCTCACCGCCCTCATCTACGGTTGCCCGCCACCCTTCTATGGTCGTCGGTCCACCTTGTGAGGGGTCTGCCCACGCTGCGTTCGGTTCGTGGTCATCACTCTAGAACCTTTCTGCCTCAATGGCAGTTAGTTCAGAAAATATTTACAATATTATTCATTATAAATAAAAAACCAAATATGATATATTATAAAAACCTTACATTAAAAACAATACATATAACTAATTATATTAAATACACTACATTGATAAATATCAACTTCTGTAGAAAAAATATTAATAATACTAGCTACTCGCGGCGCAGTTTCACCCGCGTATTTGCTTACTGCTCAGCGCCCGTCGCCAGTAGCGTAATGTTACATAGCCCATAACCTTCCTTAAAAACGGGGCTATCATACGCATCTATACATCAGGGGTTCACTTTCAAAAAGCGCTTGACAGCTAGACCTGACGCATCAGTGCTGCCACCTCGGCGTCATTTTAGAAAACCCTCTCAGTAATTTTCTTTTGGCCTTATGCACATGAATTATCCATTGAGAATTAAACATTAGAATTGGCGAAATTAACACTGAAAAATATTTGTTTTGATAGCGCTGTCAAAATGGAAAACCTTTTAACAAAGTGGCGCCAACTGGTGGCGAAAATTTTTTTTTTTTAAATTTTTGTCATACTATTAACCCGCTAAGTTTCTCAATACGGTTATGTTACAGTTACGGAAACAACGGCTGCGACGGCGGCGAAGACTTCAGGGCGTATCAATGGATTCAAAAGCATGGTTTACCTACAGAAGAAGATTATGGCGGATATTTAGGACAGGTAATTTATACATAATATTTAATACTATTGAAAAATGTAAATGAAAATATGTTTATTCATAAAGGATAATTAAATTAACACTTATGAACGTCAAAGTTTACAAAATGTCAACAAACTAACCTACAGCCAGTTCTCTGACGAAGTAGAGCCATAAGTAGAACTGGTAAGAAACTCAGGCCACTCTTTTTAATCGCCAGGTTATTAAAATTTTTGTATGTTACAATTTCAAGTAGCATGCAAAGTGACACAGGCAATACACTTAACTCTATAGGTAATAGGGCTGCACTAACTGCTAAAGTCTCTGTTATTACTTTTAAACAGTTTATTTGTCAGTTAAGGTTATCAGGCACTTGTGGAATTGATTTTTGAGTACTATCTGTCAGTTAAGTTTTGAATAAGCTATCACGCACTTTATCAGAAAGTGGTGAAACAGGGCATTGAAGTATTGTAAGGAACTTGTAAATCTACTTTCTTAAATCGTGTTACAAAATAAATTAGAAGTTAGGAAGGAGTTAAATGTAATCAGCGAAAATAAACGTTGATATAATTATCTGAACTAATGTTATTAAAAGAAAAAGAATTGATTTTTGTATGTTAAATTACCATACTAGATAAAACTAAATAATTAAAATCCTCTCTATTCTTTTTTTAATCTTAGACTGGCCTGTTGTTCTAGTGGTTAGTGACCCTGACTGCTAAGCCGGAGGTCGTGGGTTCGACCCAGACCCAGGACAAATCTTTGTGTGATGAGCATGATTGTTTGTTCTGTCTTGGTGTAATTTATCTATAATATATATGTATTAATAATAATAATAATAATATTCTACCACATTCACACAGCGCCATCTAGTCCCAAATTAAGCAATTATATTTGCTTGTGTTATGGGTACTAAACAACTGATATAATAATAATAATAATAATAATAATCTTTATTGTACACACCAAATAATAATACAAGTAAAAGAAGAAAGAAGACAGCATACAAATAGGTAGGTAAGTACAATGGGCGGTCTTATCGCTTAAAGCGATCTCTTCCAGACAACCTTTGGATGGATTTTTATGATTTAGATAACAGCAGTTGTTGGTGTATTATAAATACGATAATATTAAATGCTATAATAGTCATACATATGAAACAAAAATAAAATAAAAAATACATACTAAAATATAAATATATATATATATATATATACCTACTACTACAATGAGTAAGAAATAAATAAATACAATTAAGTTATTATAATGACAAATAATGAGTTTTAGTCATGGATTTAAATGAAGCTAGTGTTTGTGCTCGTCTAATATCCAAGGGTAGTTCATTCCAGAGACGTGTAGCCAAAACTGTAAATGAATTGTCGTAAAAACTTGTAGAATGTGACGGCATTTTTAACTGTAAGTTTTCTGATGATCGTAAGGATCTCGTATGTGTTTCATGAAGGAACTCAAAGCGTCCCTTAAGATAGGAAGGTGTTGAAGGGTTAAACAAAATATTGTACAGTAAAGAAAGGATATGAGCATTCCGGCGAAGTCTTATTGGTAACCACTTGAGTTTTTTGCGAAATTCTGAAACATGATCATACTTGCGTAGACCAAATATAAATCTTATGCAAACATTTTGAAGTCGCTCAAGTTTGTCTAGCTGGTTCTCGGTAAGATTTGGATAGCTGGCATCCGCATAATCTAAAATGGGAAGTAGTAGGGAATTTGCAAGCGCAGTTTTGGTGGTAATTGGGAGAAAGTTACGAAAACGCCTCAAAGACCCTGCTGCCGCAAAAACTTTTCGGCTGACTTCCTGCAATTGTGAAACCCAGGTTAGTTCGGAATCAATTAAAATGCCTAGATCTTTCACTTTTTTACTGTAAGGGATAATAGTACCATCAAGCACAACCGGTGGCAGCCGTGCCCAATCCACCTTACAGATCCTCTTAGAGCTACCAACGATAGTAACTTGAGTCTTGACAGGGTTTAGTTGAAGTCCATGCGATGTACTCCAATTGGTTATTGAAGCTAGATCTTTATTTATAGACATAATTGCTTCAGACAGCTTGTCCAATGGAGCCGAGGAGTATACTTGTAAATCATCTGCATAAAGGTGGTAGGAAGAACTGAGTTGATTTGGGATACTATTAATAAATATTGCGAAAAGCAGAGGAGAAAGTACGCCGCCCTGGGGCACACCAATATACGTATTACACCACGAGGAAAGGGCATCCTCGGTCTGTATACGCTGGCGACGACCACACAGGTAACTACGAAACCAATCGATTACCATAGGAGATATGTTAAGTGAGCGAAGTTTGTTAATCAGAACGTCGATATCTACCGTGTTGAAAGCATTAGAAAAATCAAGAAGTGCAAGTACAGTTAGATATCCACATTCCATGGCAAATCTTATGTCGTCCGTAATATTTACCAAGGATGTAACTGTACTGTGGCCAAGACGGAAACCAGACTGGAAGGGATTAAGGAGGTTGTTTCTGGAAAGAAATGCACTGAGCTGGTTATGGACGAGGCGTTCAATGACTTTGGAGAGGAAGGGTAAGATGGATATAGGGCGATAATGAGAATTTGATGAAGGATTTGTCTGTTTAGGGATGGGGATAATTAGAGCATCTTTCCATAGAGTTGGAAAGACGCCATTGGTTAAGGAAAAATTTAGGATATGACAGATAACAGGAAGGATGTCGTCAAGGATAGGAAGGATCATATTACGGCTAACATAATCACATCCAACAGCGTTGGAGGTGATCGCCATAATACTCTTCTTAACATCACTATCAGTAAAAGGATTAAAAACAAACGGTTGATAACTAGGTGTTGGAAGAGATGAAAGAAAGTTTATTGTATTTAATTTGGTTGTCCTGTCAAAGTTGGACGACGCAGAAAAATGCTTATTGAGCAGCTCAATATTTACTGTTTTTGGAATATTATTAGAACGTGGCTTTCCAACTCCTAATGTTTTCAGAAATCGCCATACCTTAGCCGGGTCCCCGTTCTGGACCGAAGTGTGAATATGACGGCGTTGTGCGTCCCTACACACCTTATTGCAGTGATTACGTAGTGTAATGTATTTTTCTAAAGTTCTTTCATTAGGTCTCGTTTTGTACTTAAATTTCGCTGCAGCCTTACGTGCCATGAGCAACTTAATGTCATCTGTGAGCCAAGGAGCAGGTGCATGTTTAAGCTTTACAGGTCTAACAGGCGCATGTTTATCGTACAGCTTAATAAGAGATCCTGTGAAAAAGTTTACCTTATCATCAATTGAAGTAGCTGTGATAAGTGGTGACCAGTCAATATTGTTGGCATCTCCACGAAGGTCTTCAATGTTTATACCACCAAAATTACGCTGCATAAGGATTTTTGATCTAGCCTTCGGTGGGCGAATTTTGTAAGAAAGGAAGAGTAAATCGTGATAAGAAAACGCGTCAGCTGCACACTGGCCGTGCTTAGCAACGCGTTCTCTCGAGGAGACCAATATAAGATCAAGAAGAGAAGGAACAGAATTAGGAAAATGATGTGTTGCACTAAGAGGAAGGATATGCAAGTCAGAAGATTCCACCAATGCGGAAAAGGATGAGGAGCGGGAATCATTTTTCAGGAGACACGTGTTAAAATCACCCATTATTATAGTATGATTGTAGGAAGGAATTAGGTGTTCTAACAAGGTTTCAAAGGAGGAAAAGAAGTCTATGCGTAATGAGGGACAATAATAAACACCGAGAAGGATTTTGGTGTGATGAAGTTCCACCTCAATAAAAAGATGTTCACCAGCATTTGATGGTGGCGGTTGTGCAGACATATTAATAATGTTGAAGGATATGTAAGTTCTAATATAAATGGCAACACCGCCGCCACCACCAGCAGCACGATCATTTCTTATAAGGTGGAACCCCGGTAGGGAATAGGAAATGGTAGGAAGACATGGTTTTAGCCAGGACTCAGATATAAGAACGGCATGTATGTTCTTACTATCGAAGCTTGCCAGCATATCCGAGAAGTGTGCCGGAATACTTTGGGCGTTGATATGAATAACATTGAAATTCTTAGATACATCAGAAAACTGTGCTTCCAACGTTTCAGATAACGTTGGTACGCTAACAAAGCTACTATCACTGCTAATAGAGACAAAATCATCATCGCTACTTGTCATTTTAAAATAAATATAAATAAAATATTTAAAATATTTAAATAAAGGTATGTGTAAAATAATAATAAATTTTAATAATAAAACGTAACTTGCTGACTTTGACAAATATCCACCTGCCAGTTGTGTTATAGTATGATAAGACAGTATTACACTAAAATAATATAGAAAAATGTTTAAAAACAATAACAGAATAGAAACAAAAACTCAAAATAGAAATAGAATTAAGTAGCGTCGAATAAAT
The DNA here is from genome assembly GCA_963082885.1 of Parascotia fuliginaria. Lineage (NCBI taxonomy): Eukaryota > Metazoa > Arthropoda > Insecta > Lepidoptera > Erebidae > Parascotia > Parascotia fuliginaria. The sequence continues at coordinate 10,798,322 of OY720193.1, read as the reverse complement.
TTGAACAGACATATCACATACCGGGTAACAGAATAAAATATATATATACGGTCGAAATGAGTAACCTTTTCCTTTCTTTGAAGTCAGTTAAAAATAAATAATAACAAATCTCAAAAAAGCAAAGGTTTGCTTTCCAAAACATATTACTTTGACAATAAATTATCTGTGACATTTCGCAGTTTCTAAACGATTCTAAGACAAAGCTAGTCTAAGAAATGACAGATTTGACATTTTGTAAAACTTGAGAACTAAATAGGGTACTAGGCTAATACGATTATTAATTAAAGTGAGACTAAAGTAAAGAAGGTATATAAGTAATCACAATTTATATATTACCCGGCAATGTTGTGGAAAAGACTAGAGGACCTATTTCTTCGCCGCGGCTCGTTTGGGTTTTGTACCGGTTGTTTTGACAGCCGGTTTAGGAGCTTCAACTTCGATCTTGCTCAAATCACCAAGACAGGTCACTTGATGCCGTTTACCATCTGGGCTAAGCACGTAGATGCAACCCTCTCTGGTCCAGCACTTTGTAACACCGAATTTCTCTCGTGCCGCTACAAATGCCTTGTGTCGCGAGCGGGTTAGGAACTCTGAGACAGTAACGCCCGTACCTTTTAATTTGGTCTTTGAGAACCAAATACTGTCTCGTACTGTGACATTTTGAAATTTTACGAGAATGGGTCGCGGATTTTGAGCAGAACTCTGCCGACCCATTCGATGACAGCGACGGATATCCACTGGCATAAAGCAATCTACCTGCACTTTATGCTTTATGACCTCTGCAACCACCTGAGCAGTATCTTCTGTTTTCTCCTCTGCTACACCGTGAAGTAACAAGATCTTGCGTCTGCTTCGCATCTCAATAGTGTCAACATCCTGAGAGAGCTTTTGTAGCTGCTTAGCAAACGACTTCATAGCACTCAAAATAAAATTTTTGAATTCAGCGAAGTCACCTGACAAGCTTCCAACATCAGAGGAGGACTTCTTTTGGAGATCAGCTTCAAATCGGGCCATCCGTTGGTCAAAATAAATCTGCATGTCATGCAATGAGTCACCGGTGGTGTCCATGTTGTTTGTGTTTTTGTGTTGTGTAGTGTAAATTGTGTTGGATTCTGGAGATAACACTTGACCGGCAGGTATTCAATGTCAGCTATCTGATTTAATCATTCCAAACTGGTACAATTAATGTTTAATAATTACTTTTAAATATTATATATAGAGCACTTAAAAATGACACTTATTAATTTACTACCCACCAACCAAAAAATACTACTTATATACATTTTTTTTTTTGTAAATACATACATATTATAGATAAATTACACCCAGACACAGAACAAACAATCATGCTCATCACACAAAGGTTTGTCCTGGGTGGGAATCGAACCCACGACCTCCGGCTTAGCAGTCAGGGTCACTAACCACTAGACAAACAGGCCAGTCATATTAAAAAATGTATATAAGTAGTTTATCAGTTGTTTAGTACCCATAACACAAGCAAATATAATTGCTTAATTTGGGGCTAGATGGCGCTGAGTGAATGTGGTATTAATCATGGTAATTATATTAATTGGTTGATTTGTAATAATTACTTTGTGTGGTTCTTTGGTTGCGATGAGTATTACAATTGTAATTCATACAAAAATTTATATAATAATTAAGTATATAATAATTATTTGGCGATTGAAAAGAGTGGCGTGAGTTTCTTGCCAGTTCTTCTCACAGCTCTACCTCGTCAGCGAACGTGCTGTAGGTTAATTAGCTGACTTCATGTAATTTTGACTTTTCATACTTTATGATTAAAATGAAATAAATGCTAAGTTCGAGTTTGAGTTTGTTTGTAACGATTTAACTAAAAATGTCCTCTAGCGGTTTCAAAAAATCTTTTATCTTTTAAATCAAAAAATTAAGCAGGTAAAATAGACTATGTTTTATTATATTTAACATATTTTCAGCAATTTTCAGAATTTGAATATTTATAAATTTTTAATACAGTAGACAAAAAAAGTAAATTTCTAGTAGAGCTATATTTATTACGCAAACAGTATTAATTTTGCATTTTATGTAAGCGTTTGTTATAAAAGATACTTTTGATAGCGAAGCGAAGGCGGTCGTATATTAAATTATAAAAGTGTTAGTAGTAAGAATTTATTTTTTTACTAGCTTTCCGCAGCCCGGTTTCCGCGTCTTTGCTTACTGCTCTGCTACCGTCGCCAGTAGCGTGATGTTACATAGCCTATAACCTTCCTCAGGAACGTTATCATACGCAAAAAGAATTATTCAAATCTGACTGGTAGTTCAAACAAACAAACAAATAAACGCTTCTGCTTTATTTAATAGTAAAGTTTTTAAAGAACATTCATAAAAGTAAAGCCCTTTTAATTTTATCCATTAATGTGTTTATTTTCATACTATCTAAAAATATATAAAAATCGTACCTAATTACTATTTTCTTCCATGTTCTCTATTACAGAGTTTGTTGTGTGTTTTCTATCGAAGAAAAATAATTTCTGGAGACTCAGAATATTCATAATAATGTTTTATTATTTCTAGGATGGGTACTGCCATATCGACAATGTGACTGCTGTGACCAAAATCAAGGGATGGGTCAATGTCACCAGTAACAACGAAAACGCTCTCAGGGTAAGATATATTTTTATATATTTCATATTAAAAAAAATATTATTTCTGTACTATATTTTCGAACGAAGAATTTTCGAAGACTGACACATTTCAATACATTTTTGATGCGTTTGAATTTTACGTCACACTATAAACGCGAAAGCTTATATACAATAGGTTTGTTACTTTTCACCCAAAACTACTGAATGGATTTTAATGAAACTTGGCAATAATATAGCTTATACATGAGAATAAGACATAGTCTAATTTATATTAAGAATAAACTTTTGTAGTGTATATAAACAAAACAAGGAAGTCGTTTACGAAGTGTCATACATCTGTATAAAAATGTAGGTATATTATTATATCGGAGCTAAATCGATTCAAGGCCAGTCGGGTGATAACCATAAAACTCATTTGACACGCATCCAACACCAATGGTTAACAGTTTACTATCATACAGACTAGATGGCGCTGTGCATATGACGTCACTTTCTGAATCGCGGTGTTAAGATTCTCCGGCTCCGAATGACCTCTTTGCTGTTGCCCAATATTGTTAAGACCTTACTTCATAGGATCATTTCTATAGTAAGCTCTTCCTGAGACTTTCACACTATGTGAGTCTTCGCAAGTCACGTTGATGAGATGTGGCGCGGCACCCTGAGCGTGAGGCGGGCGGTGGTACACCTACTAGCGATGAGATATACTTGCGAAATTCAATACCAGGGCTTCTAAGTACAAGTACGTAAAAATACGAGGGTCGAAAACCAGGTTTTAAAATACTTGAAAGTATTTGTCATCCCACCCGCTAAAGGTCGAGTTCGAGTATGGCAACCCGCTCCCGTCGCACCTGCCACGAGCCCCGCGCCGCGCCGCACTTGCTCGAGCGACCTATCTAAAATACTTGCATAGGAATTCAACCTGTATTCCAATTATCGTAAGGAGCAAATTCGTATAAATAAAAAAATACTTTTAAGGTAAAAGTATTTATTATTCACAAAGTACGAGTGTGTTTCTTATCTACATTGAAATATGAATCATTTTTCTTTGCTATGCTATCGTTCGCCTTAAATCACTTACTTTCATACTTGCAAGTATTGGACGCGAGCGTTTTACCTAAAATACTTCCATAGAAATTTAACCTGTATTCTTAGTAAGGTAAGGAGCAAATTCGTATAAATAAAAAAATACTTTGAAGATCAAAGTATTTATTATTCACTAAATACGAGTGTGTTTTTTATCTACATTGAAATATGAATCGTTTTTCTATGCTTTGCTATCGCGTGTTCGCCTTATAGCACATACATTCATACTTGCAAGTATAGTCTGCTCGTACCAGGGCGCCGTACTCCGAAGCGAAGCCCTGGTTTTAAACCCTGGTAGCGTAAATACGTTTCATCTCTAACACCTACCATCAGCTCTCGATGATCGTTCACTCGTCTCTTCGGGGGCGAGCGTAGGTGTGCTGTTGCTGTCTGAGTGGCTTTAATATTTATAATATTAAACTATGTAATGTAACATTATGTCGCACGCTTAATGTTAAAGATACCTAACCTAAGTCATAAATGGGTAAATTTGAGTTAAATACACTGGTTTATGTCTATTTCAACCCACTTTATGCAATTACGATATAGGACTCTTTAGAAAGTAGTGCTTTACAGCTCGGACAGTTTTCGGTCTCTTTCACACTCGTTGGTTCCGGAATCATCTTTTGACTTAACGCAGACGTAATCATTATTCTTAAAAGTGCTATAGTTTAACACATCGGTTCATTTAATCTAAAAGTGATCTATTAGTTATTAAGGGTTGGCAAAGGCATTAGCGATGTGTAACTCATGAGTGAATTGAAAAAAAGATGTACATCTTTCAAAAAGATTTATTAATTCACTAAATCACCCTTGTTTAAAATACATCTTTAAATCTTTTGGTTTAGTTTTACTTTTACTATTTCAAGTGTGAAGGATGTAGATTGAGACGACTGTATCAGATGAACAAAAATAGAGAGAATGATTAGAATAGTTGCACACGCATGTACTGATTCCTTTAGCCGCGCATAGAAAACTATTTCTTATGCCTTTATTACTAAGTGCATAATCAAATGAAATAAAATTCGACATTATTTTATTAAATTGTTACTTTTTAAATGAGTGGAACATAATTTTTAGCTACTAATATTGCTTGCATTACGTTGGTTATTTTGGTGTGCAATTTTTAAAAAGTGTATATTTTACCGAATAGTGGAATAAGTGGACATTAATATTAGTTATCTAGTTATTTCAATTTTCAGACTTATTTTTAAATACAGGCAGTACAAAAAAAGAAAATTATCTCCATAGCAACGCAATCCAAACTAATAAAAGAAATGAAACAAACTAGATATGCTGTATCTACCTAACCTACTTAGACGATACGATATCATACCAACCGTATCAGTAAAATAATTATTAGATTTTTGTTCAAATACATCATGAGACCAATTGTAATTCAAAGATACTCAATACTCAATACTCAATCGTTTATTGCTTCCACAATGTATTAACAGATGGTAAATAAATCTTAATTATGTAACAATCATGGACCCTGTCGGGCACAGCATAGTCGCTATAGTAGGAGAGAGGAAGATGGCTTGTTATACAGTAACGGACTTTACATGCACAATATTATTGCTTATTGATTTAAAAGATTTTGTAGTCAATAATTTTTTAAATAATTGTAATTTAATAAGTTACTATTTATTAATTATAAAGATGTTAAGCTAAAGTTGTGCTATTTATTAGAATTTTTGTTATGTTAGATTAGAATGTAATTAAAAAAATATCAGGTTTTAGAGAAATGTTCGTCAAATTAGTAGGTATTTAATTAGAAATTTAGAATGTCAAGTTTTAGACAAATAATATTAAAGATAAAATGATCTTTTTATTTAGAATTATTTAAATATGTCAAATAATGTATTAAAAGAATGTCAAATTTACAGTACATATATAATTAATATTTTAGAATGTCTAGTTTTATGGAAAATATATTAAAAGTCAAATATGTTTAAATAATGTTAAAGGTATTCAAAATTATTTATGTAATTACATATGTAAGCATTTGATATAAATTATTATTATTCATACAAGTATTCTTTTATAGTATAATAACTTTTTTGAAACAGAAAGAGCTTTAGTTTTTTTAATAAAAGTATTGTACTTTTCTTCATTTTTTATTTCTTCTGGAAGTTTATTGTAGACTAATAAAGACATGACCAAAGTGCTTGTAGAGTGCATATTTAGATTGGATGTTGGTAAATTTAATCTGCTCCTATGTCTAAGTGTAAATTTACATTGTAAGTTTTCTCTTTTGGTGTAGTATTCTGGATGTTGCCAAACGAACTTACAAATTTCTAATATATAGATACTCGGCAAAGTTAACATTTTTAAAAATAGAAAATGAGGTTTGCAGGATTCTGTTTCTTCAATGTTTACTATTATTCGGATTACCTTTTTCTGTAGGGTGAATACTGAGGGAGCTTCTGTACTATTTGCCCAGAGAATTACTCCATAACTTAGCCAGGAGTAAGCGTAAGCATAGTAGGTTACAAGAGCAGTTGATTGGTCTGTGGTTTTTTTTACTTCCCTTAGGGCGTAAGAAAATTGAGATAATTTTGCCCTTACTTTTTTTACATGCGCTTTCCAATTTATGTGGGTGTCTAAAGTTAATCCAAGCAAATTGAATTCATTTATTACCTCCAATCGGAGCCCATTAAATGTAAAATTTATGTCTATTGGTTTTTTTGATGTGGATAGAATGGTATTATCTTAGTTTTACTGAAATTAATTTCTAAATTATGATTTGTCATCCAGTCTGTAGTTTTAGTGAGTATTGAATTTAAGTTATTGTTTAAATTTGTGTTGGTTTTACAAGATAGTAAAAGGGAGATGTCGTCGGCAAACATGACGCAGGGTGAATCTATGGCTTTAGGTAAGTCGTTAATGTAAATGAGAAATAACAAGCAGCCAATAACACTGCCTTGGATAATTGAGGCAGTTACATGTCTTCTACTGGATTGAATTTTCTCTATTTCATTTGTGTTGTAGTTAAAGAATTCTATTTCTACAAATTGCTGTCTGTTTTTTAAATATGAGGTTAGCCATTCGTGAGCCTTGCCGCGTATGCCTATTCCGTACTGTTTATTTAATAGGATTTGGAATTGCACTTTGTCGTAGGCCTTGGTCATATCGAGTAATATACCTATAGCATACTGTTTATTGTTTATGATATTAAGAGCTTCCTGAATGTATTTGTAGATTGCCAATGTAGTGGATTTATTTTTTTGGAAGCCGTTCTGGCATTCGTCAATAATTTTATATTTTTCACAAAAGGAATAAATTTTATTGGTCATGAGTTTTTCGAAAATTTTTGAGGTAGTAGGTAAGATTGCGATTGGGCGATAATTATTTGGATCATATTTTGAGTCTTTTTTGTGAATAGGTTTTATTATAGCCTGTTTTAATTGGTCAGGAACGATTCCTTCTTCAAGAGATTGGTTGACTAATAGGTATAGAGGTAGCGTCAATTCATTTGCACAATGTTTGAATAGATTTGGTGGGAACTCGTCAATGCCGAAGCTATTTTTGCTTTTTAAGTTCTTTAGAATAAAATTAATTTCATAGGGCTCGGCCGGGGTGAGGAACATGGTGTTTTCTATTGTATGTTGTACGTAAGTGCAGTCGGGTTTACTGTCAAATTTGTTGGTAGTCTTCTCTCCGATAGAAGCAAAGAAATTATTGAAGTAGTTGGCTATCAATGTGGGTTCAGTAGTGAGTTTATTGTTGATAAGCAATTTTATATTCTCTTTGTCTTTTTTTTGTTTTTTATTTGTTCGCTCGTTAATTATACTCCACATAGTTTTTGTTTTATTATTTGAATTTAATATTTTTTTCCTGTAGTTTATCTTTTTTGCTGCTGCAACTGTTTTTTTTTAGAATTTTTTCATATTGTTTATAATATGTTGTTAAAACGGTGCTATTTGCTTTTACGGAAAGAACTTTTAGTAACCGCTTATTCCTACATGACTGTTTGATGCCTACTGTTAGCCAGTATTTTTTCAAATGTGATTTTAGTTTTATTTTTTGTAATGGTATGCACTCATTTAGAATATCTATACATATAATAAAAATGTAACTGATCGCTGTCTGTACATGGAAGATATATGAGAAAAAATACTATTGGGACCTATATCAACGCAAATAGAACCCAAAACAATGATTTTAAAATTTTTTGTCTGTTTGTCTGTTTGTCTGTTTGTCTGTGCGTTTGTGCACGCTAATCTCAGAAACGGCTTATCCGATTCAAATATGGTTTTCACTAATATATTGTGGTAAGCTTCACTTAACATTTAGTGTTTGTTTCATGTCAATCGGTTCATAAATAAAAAAGTTATGCCAATTTAAAGAATCACATCGAACATTCGTTAATTTACTACGAAATCTTAAAGAAGCAGATATTTTAACAGGTTGCGGAATAGCTGATAGTGTTTTTATTCCTCGGATTCCTGTCATTCTAAACAGTCTTTCATTTAGTTTTAAACGAGTCCAGTTTCCAGTGAGCCTATGTTTTGCGATGACTAATTAAATCAATTAATTAATTAAGTAATTAAAGTAAAGGTAAGACTCTAAAAGTTGTGGGTGTGGATCTAAGTATTAGTTGTTTTTCGGTCAGCTTTATGTGGCTCTATCACGTGTTAGCATTACTAGCAGCCTGTATGCTTTGATCCCTGATGGCTATACGTCTAATCCATACATCCATACATATTATAAAAGGCTTTGTCCTGACTGACTGACTGACTGACAGACAACGTAAAGCCTAAACCGCTGGTCGTAGCGACTTGAAATTTGGAGGGTGTGTTTGTCTTAATGTCTAGAAGTGTACAAAGAAAGGGTTATTAAAAATTCAACCCTTAAGTGTATGAAAAGGGATGAAATCGATTGTATGAAACGTCTTCATTTTTTAAGTTACAGCTTTGAAATTTTGTTTTGGAATACTTTTATTTAAATAAAAAATACGCTCATAATTGTTTTTTTACTGGGGTGGATTTATAGGAGTGAAATAAGGGATGAAATATTGTATGGAAAGATCTTTGCTTTTGAAGTTGGCGACTTGAAATTTGGAGGGAGGGGGAAGGGAGGGGGAGGAAGAGGAAAGGAAGGGAGAAGTCAGGGGAAAGGGAGGGGAAAGTCAGGGGGAAATCGACTGCCTCTGTATTTCGGTGGTACTGTGTATGGACTGTGAGGTCGCGGGTTCGATTCCCGCTCAGTGCAAATATTTGTAGCATGAACATGTCTATTTGCATTGGTCTGGGTGTTTATATGTATAATATGTATCTATTTACAAAAATAAAAGTATTTAAGTATGTTTATCCGTATTCTAGAACCCATAATACAAGCATATAATATGCTTACTTTGGGTCTAGATGGCGTTGTGTAAAAATAAAAAAGGAAGAGGGAACTTAGGGGGTGTGAGGAGGCAGTGAAGGGCAAGTGAAGGAGACGTAAGGGAAAGTGAGGAAAGTGAGGGAAAGTGAGGAGTCAGAAGTGGTGGTGAGTGAGTGGGAAGTGAGGGAAAGTGAGGGAGATGGGAGGGAGATGGGAGGGGAAGGAAGGGGAGGGGAGGGGAAGGCAGGGGAAGGGGAAAGTTATTGTAGTGAAAATTTGCTTTTGTGTATTGTATGTTGTTTTACGGGGGATATCTTTAGGTAGGTGAAAGAGGGTTTGTACGAATGGTGATGATGATGAGATTAGAAATAGTATGCAAAACAGTATTTAAACAATATAAAAATGTCTATTGAAAACGATATTCATGCGAGCGAAGCCGCGGGCAAAAGCTATACATATATAAAAACGAAAGGTCACTCACTCACTCACTCATCTCATCACGAAATCTCAAAAATTACAAGTGCTAGGCGTTTCAAATTTTGGAAATAGGTGCTCTCTAAGACGGGATTTTGCGAAATTTATTTCCCTGGAGTATAAAGGGGAAAAAAATTTGTATGGAGCTTCTATCGTTTTTGAAAAAAGGAGTGCCAAGTTTCGTTAAATATCGCAAAATTTCGTCTGTTTTAGGGGTAGCGGGTGAATAGATTTAAATCGGATTCGCCTTAGAGACGGATTATACTGATATTTATTACTAATATACAATGTACGATTGCCGTAAGATTAGGTAAGAAATATTCTCATACACGGCACACATCTGAATTTTCACGCAAACGAAGTCGCGGGCAACAGCTATATATAATAAAACTGTAACCGGTCGCTGTCTGTACATGGAAGATATATGAGAACAATATTATTGGGACCTTTATCAACGCAAATAGAACCCAAAATAATGATTGTTACAATTTTTGTCTGTTTGTCTGTGCGTTTGTTCACGCTAATCTCAAAAACGGCTTATCAGATTTAAATATGCTTTTCGCTGATACATTGTGGTCAGCATCACTTAACATTAAGTGTTTGTTTCATGTCAATCGGTTTATAAATAAAAAAGTTATGCTAATTTAAATAATCACGTCATAAATGTGGTATGTATTTAGCTTAGCTTAGTTTGTTTTTAAGTTAGGTTAACACGTCTTATTTCTTTATTAAAATGTAAATACTTTATTAGTTAAAATGTAAATACAAGTTAGATTTATATTTTCTGGATTTATTTTATTTTTTATTTTTTGTGATAAAAACATGTTTGTTAACACGTTTCATTACGGAATAGGTGGAATTGAAGTGAATTACGAAATAGTAGTAGTCGATTTACGCTGGTTTCAACACGAATGGGTCGGATCGACCTGGGATGTACTACCCTCTCATAGTTTTCGACGTAAGAGTAATAGTATCCATATTATTGCGTTTCGTTCGGTAAGCGCGAGAGCCGGAGGCCCAACTGATGCAGAGATGACAAACCTCGCAGCATGTGTGGGACCAGCTGAGTATCCGCGGAGTCATTGTGTGGGTGGTGTGTTCATTTAATCTAAAGGGTCTCGAACCAAACGGTTCAGCACTTTATACTTTTGTCGCTCAATTAAAGCCTGGAACTCTTTACCAGCGCATGTGTTCCCACCTAACTTTCATCCTGGGACTTTTAAGCGAGGCGTGAAGAAGCATCTCACTAAGCCGCCATAGTGGAGGCCACCATACCAGTAGTTTGGCTTTTGGAATGGTGTCCACTACTTCTGAATTCCACTGACTGCTTACCATCAGCCAGAGTAGAGGCACTTTGGCAGGCTAATATAAAAAAAAACTTATAGCGTTTTTATTCCTCGGATTCCTTTCATTCCAAACAATTTCCCGTTTAGTTTTAAACGAGTTCAGTTTCCAGTGAGCCTATGTTTCGCGATGACAATTAATGAGTGTGGATCTAAATATTAACTGTTTTTCGCATGGTCGGCTTTATGTGGATTTGCCACGTGTAAGTAATCCTAGCAGCCTGTATGGCTTTGATCCGTCTAATATCGTACGTCTATATACGTCTAATATCGTAGATAGAGAAGCATTTACTGTAAAGATTTTTCTTATTCACCTAAACGAAGATGTTTATAATTAAAAACCAACCAAAAGATATATCCAAAAAATGCTGCCCAAAATCACTATTCCACGCGGACGAAGTCGCGGGCACAGCTAGTCTGTTAATATATCGTTAAAAGTCTTATAGTTTTCAGTAACATTACAGTTCAAAGGTAATTTTATTGACCAATTTACTTTCTCTAGTTTTAGTTTAAAATTTTGAATATTTTTTTGACTATAAATTCTTTTATTCGTGTACCAAGTGGTTTGTTTAGTTTGTTTTAAGGGTTCTAGATGGATGATAGTACTGCAGTGGTCTGACAGCCCTAATTCATCAACAGTTGTAAATGACTTTTTATGGTTAAAGTTTGTAAATATCAAATCTAAGCACGTAGAAGTAGTTTGTGAGATACGTGTTGGGCTTTTTATATGTTGTGTAAATTTATGTTGTAGCATAAGATCTAGAAATTCACTAGTTTTTAAGTTATTATCTAAGATATTGATATTGAAATCTCCACCTATTATTACATTTGATTTTAGATATTTATTATTTAACAATGTTAGCATTTGTTTTAGTTGTTTTTTAAATATTTCTTCCTCTCTTCTATTCCAGTATATAACAATTAACAGTATATTTTCATTTGGTAATTCACATGCACATAATTCAATAACATATTCAATTGACATATCTGTAATAGCAGTTATTTCCTTGTGTTTTATGTGTTCTTGCAATAGGATACACACACCGCCACCTGTTCGACTTGTACGGCAGAAGGAGGAGGCAATTTTATAGCCAGTAATTTGTATAGTTTCTAGTTTTTTTGATGATAACCATGATTCCGTTATACATAGGGCTGTGTATGCTGATTCCTGTTCCAAGAACGCTTCTAAGATATGTTGTTTATTATAGATATATAAGGCTTTGCATGTTTTGGTATAGTATTTTATTGTACGGGGTGTATGTGTCCACGAAAGGAATGGTTCTTTAGGGTATTAAGTTGTGTCTGTTCTTGATTATTATCATATAAGATCTCGGAGTTGTCGCTGTTGCTCGTATGTCTCGTTGCGTTGTGTCGAAATACGTCAACGACCCACCACTAGTTGGCAAAGGCATTATATAAACCAGGTATTTCACTCAAATTACCCATTTATGACTTAGGTATCTTTTATATTAAGCGTGCGACATAATATTCAATTACATAGTTTAATATAATAAATATAAAAAAGCCACTCAGACAGCGACAACACCCCACGCTCGCCCCCGAAGAGACGAGTGAACGATCATCGAGAGCTGATGGTAGGTGTACCACCGCCCGCCTCACGCTCAGGGTGCCGCGCCACATCTCATCAACGTGACTTGCGAAGACTCACATAGTGTGAAAGTCTCAGGAAGAGCTTACTATAGAAAAGATACTAAGAAGTAAGATCTTAACAATATTGGGTAAAATGGTAGAGGTCATTCAGAGCCGGAGAATCTTAACACTGCGATTCAGACACTTTTGCTAAGCAACGAAAATAATTATAATCCAAAATTATACACTAACATACCTCTCTAAAAATAAAATAAATCAGTTAAACGACAGTTAGATCTTGAATTTTTCTTTGAATCTTGAATGAAATCTTGAAGACGCCAGGGTCTTGGGTCTGCTGAGGTCCTACTATGTAAATGAACATTATGCATAGTTGGACCACGACCCCTAAACTTAATTTAAAAAGCTTACTTTTGATAGCGGCCTGTCTTAGCGGACATTTTCGACTGATAAAAAAAGACGACGTAATCCGATTACAGAAATTTTTTTTGTTATCAGCTATAAAAATAGAGATTTGGCAAATAACTATTTTTTTTTTATAGTTGGCGATTTTCAAACACGGTCCAATCTCGGTAGCTATTGACGCGGCGCATAAAAGCTTCAGTTTTTACTCCAACGGTGTTTACTATGAACCTTCATGGTAAGTAATTGTAAAAACCTAGATAGCTTTAGGGATGGTGTCCACCACTTCTGGATTCCACTGACTGCTTACCATCAGGCAGAGTGGAGTCACTTTGGTAAGCTAATATATAAAAAAACACTTTCGCTTTAAAAAAATAAGTCCTGTTTCGTAGGAAGAGTTTGTTTGTTTGAACGCGCTTATGTCTGGAACTACCGGTCGGACTAATTCTAATTGCGTATGATAGCCTAGTTCTTAAGGAAGGTTATAGGCTATGTAACATCACTCTACTGGCGACGGGAGCAGAGCAGTAACTAAAGACGCGGGTGAAACCGCGCTGCGGAAAGCTAGTTTTTTTAGTTTTTTAGCAGTTACCATAGCTTATGAACGCTTGCAACACTAAGGGACTACACACACTTATTCAGCTCTATTCAGCATAAGCCCATAGAAAACAACGATTTTGTATGGAGAAGCGTACGCGTCCGTTCAGCTTCCCGCATGCGTACGCGTCTCCATACAAAATCGTTGTTTTCTATGGGCATAAGCTGAATAGAGCTGAATAAGTGTGAGTAGACCCTAAGAGTATCACTTGCGCGTTACTGATTGTGAAAGCCATTTAACATGTGTTTCGAAGAATTTGTGAACATGAAAAAAAAGTTTTCCTATGAATAGATCCCACAATTTATTTTACACAGCAATCACAGGAACTTCTACTATTAATTTTAAACTACGCTAATTTAGCTTAGCATAATTAATATCTTTTTAAACTTCCACAGCCACAACAAAGTTGACGAACTGGACCACGCAGTCTTGGCCGTTGGCTACGGTATACTTAAAGGTCAGAAGTACTGGTTGATCAAGAACTCCTGGTCCAATATGTGGGGTAATGATGGCTATGTTTTAATGTCGACGAAAGATAACAACTGCGGTGTACAGTGTGCACCTACTTATGTTATTATTTAAAAAAAATATATAAAAGTAGGCGAGATTTTTGTTCTGTTAGGTTTTTATTTAAGTCTATGAAACATCACGCTACTGGTGACGGGAGCAGATCAGTAAACAAAGATGCGGATGAAACAAAATGTAGCAAATAAATATATTTGTTTATTTTCGCTACTGGACTTGAGAGACTTAGTCAATAGTCAGGTTAGTTCACAAAAATATGATTATGAACGTCAAAATTACAAGAAGTCAGCTAATTAACCTACAGCCAGTTCGCTGACTAGGTAGAGCTGTGAGAACAACGGGCAAGAAACCCACGCCACTCTTTTCAATCGCCAGATAATTAGAGTTTTTGCTATGAGTTATAATTTGACACTCAACATAACTAAAGAACCATACAAAATAATTGTTACTAATCCAGTAGTTTGGCTTTTGGAATGGTGTCCACCACTTCTGGATTCCACTGACTGCTTACCATCAGGCAGAGTGGAGTCACTTTGGTACGCTTCTATAAAAAAAAATCTACTAACTAATATAACATTTACTACTTGTACTTTGACTAAGCCATTGTTCTTTGAATCATCTATTGATTGCTATTATTAGGTCATCAGTTCACCATTATCCAGTACAAAAACAAAATAAAATCTAACAGAACGAAATTTTCTTATTAAGTTACAAGAGATTATGATAAGAAAAACACTATTCTATTGTTAAAAAGACATTAGTTTCTTATTTATAACCGAGTTAAATAGTAAGTCTACTAGTAATTTGTACTGCTACGAGTTCCTAACAAGAAAAAAATTACGATAATTTTGCTGTCGGTACATAAAGGTGCTCCCTCACTGCGAATATTCACCTGTAATGTAACATTTACAGGTTTCTGAGCATCATCAATTTGTTCACTGTAATGCTCGGTTCGCATCCCTCACCAATGTAATGCTCGGATCTTTAACTTGACATGATGAATTCTCGCGGTCAGGGAGCACCTTTAGAGAATTGTTCTTAGTTTTGCTGTCGGTACCTAAAGAAAAATTTTCTGTACTTAACAGAAAAACTACAACAATTATTGTGCTGTCGGTACCTAATAAAAAATGTACGACAAATTATTATTGTTCTGCGCAGATAATATGTACGTTAATTCTGCTCCAAATTCTTTCCTTTTAATTTAAATTTTCATTCTAAATAGCATTAATACCAATAAAAATTATCACAGTACAATACATTAAAAATTAAGAATCTCTTTGTAATGCTAGTTATAGAGAAATAGAGAAAATAAATTGTAATAATTATAAACCGTTTTTTATACACAACATTCCATAGTTTAATTATTTCTTTGTACCTACTGCGTTCACGTGTACGTTCGTATAGTCGATCACAGTTTGCTTTACTACATTTAATAAAAAAATATCTATGATATTAATGCTGTGCTCCTTGATACGGCCCGCATTGTGAGGCGGTTCCTGTCTTAAGCCCTAGCAACCGGTAGCTTGGTCCCTGTACCCGATAGCAGTGGGTCTCCATATTTTTATATTTTTAAATGTATATTTCTATTACCTACTTAATATATTTAAAAATATAATATAATATATATATATGTGTTTAGTACTGAATAAAGAGAATAATAATAATATAATTATTTAAAATTCAATAAGTCTCATTACAACTGTCAAAATTAAATGTCACTGAAGTCACTTGCAAGCAAAAATATACATTATTGGAGGCCCATTTTTGTTTTCACGGAAGATGATTGTCGTTTAATTTCATCTACATTTTTTTAATTTTTATCCTTGTAATACACCATTAAAATTATCAACGAGAACATTATATTACACTTGACGCTGGCAGAAATAGCTGACACAATAATCGGCCCAGGTGCTATAATAAGAGGAGAAGAATACATTGTTATTTTGTTATATGCAAACGACATTTACTCTAAGGGTGGTAAAGCAATTTTATTGTCGACTATATTTACGTGCATATATATATGCGTGCGTGCGTACGTACGTGCGTATATGCGTGCGTGCGTATGTACGTGCGTTTATGCGTGCGTACGTATGGGCGAACGTACTATTGCCGACAAGACACGCCTAATGTCTTTCTCTGTTCCAAAAATCATTGAGACAATGATTATATTGCCATCTCATTAGTGACTATAATGTCATTGTAATAGAGTTCAAAATGGTTTGTTAGTATGTATCTACTGCGTTAAAGAAAGAAGAAATAATAAAAGTTATGATGCTTTGCTTTTTGGTATCATCATCTTATATTAAAATTGCTTGTGTTATTATTGTAATTTTACAGATTTTATTACGCTCTCTAAAAGTAATAAAGTTTATTTGGAAATGTAATTGTTTTATTTTTCTACCTCGTTAGCTGTTGGACGTATATGACCTTATACAATTACTTTTATTATTATGCTCAATAATTTTAGGTGATTATATTATAGAGAATATTGTACTGTATTTTCGTTTCGAAAGGGCTTAGTAAGGTGACTGAAATAATTATTGAAACTTGAATAACATCCGCCTATTCTTCTACTTCTACTGTTGAAAGATTTGAAAGTCCCACAAAGTCATGTTAATAGACATGCTGCTTTATAAGATAACTTTCTTATCTTGTTAGTTAAACTGAAGATAAAATAAATTTGTTTTATTTCTATTAGTGGGATAATAAGGGCTAGATATGTAAAATAGTATAAGTATCTAAGAATAAATCTTTTAAACATTATCGTTTTGTATTTTTTTTAACATTATACAATTTCAAGTCCAGTAATTCTTCTATGACCGGAGGGCGCGATGCATATTTGACCTAATCTGACCAAAGAGCCGGGACATTCATCTTCGTGTATAGTTTTAGCGTACTAAAATAAAAAAGGAAATAATATTTATTGTACAATCAATTAAAAAATATTTAGGTGTAGGTATTTCTCGAGAATAATAATAAATGCAATAACTTAGTGACTTTGTTATTAAAAAATAAACAATCAAATTAATATCTTTTTACCGAAACAAAGGCATTTTTAAGGTTTTTGTTGGCTCATAATTTTATTTTTTACAACTTTGGTGGCAAACAAGCATACGGTTCACCTGATGGTAAGTGGTAACCGTAACCTATAGAGATGGCTGTGTTTTCCAAGCATGCATCGCAGAAGTAATAATGCTTAGAAAACATAACCAAGACGTTGCCGACCATGGAGAAGGGGATGAGGAAACAAAAGAGGACCGAGGGAGGTAATTGGGCTGCTGGTGCTCTCATTCACCAAGTAATACAATCACTAGTAATAAGAATATTAGCATGAAAACTAAATTTTTATGTCGATCTCCTATGAGTACTTCCCCGGTCAATCCGGCCCATTCATGCTGAAACCAGCGTGGATCTACTACCGCGAGATATTGCAGTCACTACATGTATCTTGGACTACTACTACTACTACTACCACTAGGTGGACTGACCATACTATAATATAATAATAATAATAATATTCTACCACATGCACACAGTGCCATTTAGCCCCAAATTAAGCAATTATATTTGCTTGTGTTATGGGTACTAAACAACTGATATACTACTTATATACATTTTTTTTTTTTGTAAATACATACATATTATAGATAAATTACACCCAGACACAGAACAAACAATCATGCTCATCACACAAAGGTTTGTCCTGGGTGGGAATCGAACCCACGACCTCCAGCTTAGCAGTCAGGGTCACTAACCACTAGACCAACAGGCCAGTCTAAAACTAAATACTGACGACGCCAGAATGAACCGGTCACCTTGTAATATTATTTATTTATGAAAATACATTGAAACCAATTGTCTACTAATAGGCCAGCACTATACGGCATTAATAGGGCAGTAATTTTTGAAAACCATATTAACATTTTTAAGAATTTATCAAATCCGCCTTGTAGTATCAGAGATGAGCGCGTTTAAACAAACTCTTTAGCTTAATATATTTGTATAGATAGGCTACGGAAACCAACGTCTTTCAGATCGTTACATAGTAAAACGCAGAAATAAATTAAATGGTTTCTTGGCGTACGGGCCGCGCTTATCACCCGTGCAGACGGTTAACGCCAATGTATAACCAGCCTTATCAGGTGGACCGTTTAAGTACTTCTTTGTCAAGAAAGTTGCTTAAATAACCGGTAAATCTTGAAGTAAATCCTTACCGTCCAATAATTCCAATACGGATACTCTGGTATGATTTTACTAGGTTTGGGAGTTTGCTTTTTTTCCTCACTGTCGCTGAATGTTTTTTGTCCCGAATCTGTTTCATATAAAGTATTTTCCAAAGACTTATCGATGTATTTCATTATAGAATCGGTATCCGGAATATGTGCATGATGTTCATCATGTCCATCATGTTCATCATGTCCATTATGTCCAAATCTTAAAATATTGTGTTCTGTATGGGTTAAATTTTCATTTGCTTCCAACGATTCTTGTTTTGTCACTTTTATTACGTATCCCAATACTTTTGGTTTGGAAGTGATCGCTTTAACTGCATATTTTGCGATAGGTTTTTTTACGTGAAAACGTATAAGCGGCTTGTAGATTGTGTTTAGCGAAGAATCATATTCGTATGAGCCTGTGTGGTAGTGGTGTGGTATTATTCTACTTACAAGAACAGATTTGCCTAAAAAGTTGGATCCAAGTTTACTATTGCGTCTAACTGCGGGTGAATCTTTGAAATATAAGTCTTTTGTACGATATTCTGAAGTGTCTCCACGGATTACGGGTCCTAGTTTAAATAGCTGAAAACTAAAACAGTTTTGCTTTAGCAATAATAGTAATAATAAAGTGACTCGCGGCTGTAACATTGTAAGTCTTTCCACTAAATAAAGTCAGTAATTTTAAAACAATTAAGTGTGGATGCCATGCATGACATTGTACTGTTACATAAGATGCCATAAACATTTGTATTATCTATACTATTACATGAAGCGACAGAGTTTGTTTGTTTGAACGCTCTAATCTCTGGGACTACCAGTCGGATTTGAAAAAATCTTTTAGCGTATGGTAGCCCAGTTCTCGAGGAAAGTCTATGTAACATCACGCTACTGGCGACGAAAGCAGAGCAGTAAGCAAAGACGCGGGTGAAACCTAGTGTTAGATAATGTCTCTATCCAAAATGTATTACATAACATGATTTTTTATTGTGCAATGTATTTACATAGGTAGGTATACATTTTCGTCTTGGAAAAAGAGACTTCCTGGTTAGATGGTAGCGTAACCACAATACTAACTGAAATTTTTAAACCTACACCTTAACGGGTGGTCAGAACTTGAAACTACATCAGCGGGTGTGCGTTCCCATTGAGGG
This sequence comes from Parascotia fuliginaria, assembly GCA_963082885.1. Taxonomy (NCBI): domain Eukaryota; kingdom Metazoa; phylum Arthropoda; class Insecta; order Lepidoptera; family Erebidae; genus Parascotia; species Parascotia fuliginaria. The sequence goes on along the minus strand of OY720193.1, from coordinate 10,778,966 downwards.
ACCATATCTGAATTTTAAGCTTTTAAATGCGTCAGCCTTTAGTAAAAGTTCTCAAACGATTGTACAGCCGTTTAAATACTTTTACTAACGCTAGAGCCATACAAAATTTCCAAATTCCACTGTGGTCTCCACTTATGTGAACTTATGGTGATCGATTGAGGGACCACCTTCTGCATGCTAGTTCTTTTTATATAATGAACCGACAAGGCTGATATTTATTAAAGTAGTGTAACAAATCTTTTACTAAGAGTAGTCATTAATAGCAGTTGTAAATTTCAACAAGGTTTTGAGACATGGATGCCTGTCAGCCTCGATTGAGGGACCACCTTTGACCGCTTGTAACTTTTGAGTGCCTACTTTTACAAATGAAAGACTGAATTTACAATCGTTTGAGAACTTTTACTAAAGGCTGACGCATTTAAAAGCTTAAAATTCAGATATGGTCCCTCAATGGGAACGCACACCATCAGCGGCTAAACGTGGTAGCGCATCAACCAACGCTAATTATATCTACTAGGTACCTACTGAATTTCTTGCCATCAATAATTCTTAGTCGCCTAGCCATAAGAAAAATATACTGGAAACTTTAACAAGAACTTTTATTGATGTATTTAACATTGTAAATTGATCGCAAATTGTCATCCTATTAATATTATAAATGCGAAAGTTTGTGTGTAAATATTAATAAAATTGATATATAAGTAGATTCGGTGCCGGAGACGGACATAGGCTAATTTTTATCAAAGTCACCCCTCTCAAAGTCAGTTTGCATCCCTTTGAAAATAATCCTGGAGGCGCCCATGCAACAGGATTGCATAAAAACTCTGCTCGGCTTCTGTTAACAGGCAATCTTTAACGATAACAATATAAATACTGATTTCCAAACTAATATAAATGTGATTTCAGAAAAAACTGAGTCCGAGTGAGTCCGAGAAAGTCTCAATATTACCTGGAAGTCTGCAATTCGCTTCATGAAACAGTGATGCAAAATGTAAAATGCGATTTACAATTTTAAACTTTGTGCCTATAAGTTTAAGTAATATATTGTCAAACATTCGTATTTTGATGTTACGTGTCTTCTATTGATGCCGCGAATTCGGCCCGATTACGTACCTAAGTAAAACTAAATGGCGATACGTGAGAATTATACGAATCTGCTTATCCTCGTTTTGCATATTACCCGACATCATAATAAAACTTCATATAGTTAAATCCATACTAATGTTATAAATACGAAAGTAATTCTGTCTGTTACGCTTTTACGCCTAAACCACTGAACCGAACCTAACCTAAACCACTGAACCGATTCCAATGAAATTTGGTAAAGAAATAGAATAGACATTGGAGAATAGCTTGAAAGGGTTGAAATAGGGGCTAACCGAAAACTCACGCGAGCGGAGCTGCGGGCAACAGCTAGTATTTCACGCTACAGTTATGAAATGAAAAGCTGATCGTAAAACATATTTTATATCCGCACACGATGGTGGTATTGTGTTTCTGAGTAAGTACGAATATAAAGAAAATATGAAGGCGCCATATTGTTAGTATTCAAATATTTGTATAAGTTTAGTTCATAGAATAAACACCAGGGGCGCTGTTCATTTTATTTCATCAGCATTGAGAGAAGGAGCGACTTTAAAGGTAGAGCTATAAGAACCTTTGTAAACGTTAAAGATTTAAACAACAGTATATTTATATATTTCATATTTCAATACATTTTATTAATAAATTGTCAAAGTGATTAATGAGAATTTTGGATTTTGTATATTTTAGACGCGAACGCAAATGCAGACTAATTGCTAAGGGGACGGGGAGGTAATGAGTAAGACCACCTCACCTGCAAATATTTCACGGTAATTAACAACGCCTTATTCTAAAACGCTCGTAAAGTTTCCGAGATCACACAAAAGCCAATTGCCTTTCAGATAGATCCGGAAAAAAATTGCAGTTACTTTTTGGCATCACAGTCCTAATTTCGAATAGAATTATTATAGATTTTGAATTTATATTAACCTACTAAAGAGACTTTTTTTTATAGCCAACAGTAGCAGACGAGCCAACACCTGACAGTAAGTGGTAACTGTCGCTCATGCACTTCTGCAATGTCAGGAGCTCTACAAAGCCGCTGCCTACCGTGATATTAATACTCTCTTTAAACCTTGTTTGAAGAAGGACATGTCATAGCGCTCGGGAAACACTGCAGCTGGTTGTTTGTTCCAGAGCAGAGCTTCACTTTGCTTGAGACGCAGTCTGTGAAATCCAGAAGTGGTGGTCATTTTGGTTCAAACAAGCATGTTATGATTGTTTGAACCTATATATCTACAATAAAGAAATGTATAGTCGGCTAGCGGTAAGGAGAAACGTCGCGCTCGCGAAGTATGTGTACAGGGTTCTTTGTGGATGGTTACACCACCAAAAGGTACTAGCCTCGCTGCAGTTACGTGCACCAAATGGTTATGTGGTAGCTAGAAGACCTCCTGCTTTGCTAAGTGTACCAACAGCAAGAACAAATTTACTGAAATTTGCTCCCTTGTCGCGGGCAATAAGTTTAATTAATATGATATCGAAGGAGATATCTTTCATTGTAGCCTGTTGAAATTCACAGAAGCAGCATACAGAGTAATAGAAAATATATAAATATTAATAAATAGATAATAAGTTAATTTTTACTGTGTATTGTTATGTATATTAATTATATCAGTCTGTCATTAGGTATAATGGTATGTATTATAATATCGCATTGGTTGCATTACTGTTAGTATCTTATAATTATCTTGTAAATAAAATAAAAATAAATAAATGTTAAGTAAGTTAAGTATATTATCTAATGGTGTATTTGGTAGTTGTTACATGAAGTCCCTGCCACCCCTACGATAAATCCGCGTCTGACGCTCCGTCGCGATGTTTTACTGTTACAGGAATTATCCTATCGATATCCTTATACTTGTTACAAGGAGTGGGTAGCTTGTTTAGTTTGATTCTTTTAATAGATTTTGAAATACTCCCTAACTGATTTAAATATGAATGATTTGACAAGCCCTAGTAAGCAAACTTTCTGAATATTGCCCTGAAAATAAAACTGGAGAAAAATAAATATATTTATTTTGTTTGCGAACGTAAGTAAGTACATACAATTTTTTACATCTATACATATAATAAAAATGTAACCGGTCGCTGTCTGTACATGGAAGATATCTGAAAAAAAAAAATATTATTGGGACCTTTATCAACACAAATAGAACCCAAAACAATGATTGTTACAATTTTTGTCTGTTTGTCTGTTTGTCTGTGCGTTTGTTCACGCTAATCTCAGAAACGGCTTATCCGATTAGGATATGGTTTTCACTAATACATTGTGGTAAGCTTCACTTAACATTTAGTGTTTGTTTCATGTCAATCGGTTCATAAATAAAAAAGTTATGCCAATTTAAAGAATCACGTCGAACATTTACTACGAAATACGTAACTAAAGGTTACGGAATAGTTGATAGTGTTTTTATTTCTCGGATTCCTCTCATTCTAAACAATCTTCCGTTTAGTTTTCAATGAGTCCAGTTTCCAGTGAGCCTATGTTTCGCGATGACAATTAATAAAGCCCAAGGTCAGACACTAAAAGTTGTGGGTCTGGATCTAAGTATTAGCTGTTTTTCGCACGGTCAGCTTTATGTGGCTCTATCACGTGTTAGCATTCCTAGCAGCCTGTATGCTTTTATCCCCGATGGCTATTCGTCTATCCATAACTAATCCATACATCCATAGTACATATTATTATTATATAAGGCTTTGTCCTGACTGATTGACAGACAACGCACAGCCTAAACCGCTGGTCGTAGTGACTTGAAATTTGGAGAGTGTGTTTGTCTTAATATCTAGAGGTGTCCTAAGAAAGGGGTGAAAACGATTTTAAATTACAGTTTTAAATTTTGTTTTGGAATACGTCTATTTAAATAAAAAATATTCTCATAATTTCATTTTAACAGGGGTGGATTTAGAGTGGTGAAATTAAGGATAAAATATTCAATGGAAAGATCTTTTGCTTTTGAAGTTAGCGACTTAAAATTTGCAGGGAGGGCGAAGGAAGGGGGAGGAGGCAGGGAAAGAGGTAAGGGAGAGGAAAGTGAGCGGGAAGTGTAGAGGAAGTGAGGGGGAAATGAGGAGAAAAAGGTGAGCGAAAAGTCAGGGAGAAGTCAGGGGGGAGTCAAGGGAAAGCCAGGGAGAAGCGAGGGAGAAGTGAAGAGAAAGTGAGGGGAATGTAAGAGGAAAGTGAGAGAGAAGTGAGGAGAAAGTGACGGGGAAGTTAGGGGAAGTGAGGGAGAAGTGATGGGGAAGTTAGGGGAAGTTAGAAGTGAGGGGAAGTGAGTGGACGTGAGGGGAAAGTGAGGGGGACGTAAGGAGGAAAGGAGGAGGAGTGAGGGAAAAGTGAGGAGTAAATGAGGAGGAAGTGAGAGGAAAGTGAAGGGGAAGTGAGGGAGATGGGAGAGGAAGGGAGGGGGAAGGGACAAGGAAAGGAAGGAGTTCTCGAATGGAGGGAAAAGGGAGGGAAAGGGATAAGAAGTGATAAGAAGGGAGAAGAAAATAAGGGGAAGGAAAGATAAGAAATGGGGAAGAGCTAGAGAAAAGAGGAGAAAGCGAGGAGGCAAGGTAGAGAGAAGTGGAGGAAAGAGATGCTCGAGGAGGGGCAAGGGCTCACTTACGACGGGATTTTGCAAAATCCATCCTCTAAGTGATACCCTCTTGGGGGTGACAAAGTTTGTATGAAACTTCTATAGTAGGATTACCAAATTACTAGAAAATACTCTTTTTTTAATATTCAGAAACTACCCTTATTAAGTGGGCAAATAAGAGTCGAAGTTTGTGTCAAAGTGGTTCATCAGTTTTAGCGGTAGCGGGTTTAAATGGGATTCGCCATAGAGACGGATAATACTGATATTTATTACTGATACAATGTACGGTTGCCGTAAAATCAGGCAGGAAATTTTCTCATAGAGGCACCCATCTGAATTTTCACGCGAACGAAGTCGCGGGCAACAGCTAGTCTTTAATAAAATAACTAGTTACGTGCGTTATAGCACGAATTTAACACCTCAACCACATTGCTTTACGAACATTAAACTACAAAGAGAAGAGGTGTAATTCACATATTTTATATTATACTAACCGTCCGCCCCGGCTTCGCACGGATGGACATTTTTTTAAACATTTTGGGATATATAATGATACTTTTGTATGAGAATATAGAAAAGTATTTTAAGGCAATTTTTTAAATTTTTCTCGCCCTAAGAACCATCCTCGTACTTTAAGGAATATTATCAAAAAAGAATTAGCGAAATCGGTCAAGCTGCTCTCTCGAGATTTGCGTTTAGCAACACATTCAGCGATTCATTTTTATATTATAGATATTATTCATATTTTAAAATAAAGTCTTTACGCTTATCGCCTGGAGTGCTCTTCTGATGCAAAATGAATAAAGAAATGTGTTATTCTCTTTTTATTCAATTTTTCTTCTTATCGAATGGTTAGTAGTCAACCTAGTGTCTGGATTTGTTCAGATTCCCCATAATTAATTATAAAAGTATCTAACTTAATCTAACGACTGTTATCAACATGGTAGCAGCCGAGACCGACTTTTAACGTGAATTCCGAAGCACGGAGACGCTCAGATCAATCAGCCACACTCTATGTTGCTTAACCCGCTGATCGTTTAGAGACCCATAAGCGTGAGCTATGAGCGCCTCTATTGAATTAATAAATATTAATTAGAATCTTGGTGTTATTATGAAACTAATAAAGATGTATATTGCGAAGTTTTCTCTACAAAGTGATTTAGAACTAACTTTTTGCTGTAAAAGACCTGCACTGCGTACCTACACTGCTCTAAACGCGAACAATTTTTGACACACATCCTTTCTTTCTTGAACATTAACGAGAAGATCCTACACATTTACATAGTAAGTCAACAATAATATCCAATATCTCCTGAAGTATTTTATTGGAAGCTATTTATAGCAATAACGATTTACAATACATTTTTGTATCAATGGAAAATTCAATTGAGGAAAACGTTGATCAACTGTTAGTGACTATTGAGACGTATTGGAGGACTTTATGATGTTTTCTTCATAGACAAGGAGCTTAATGATGTTTTCTTCAAAAGGTTTTCGTAGATATAACCTTCATACTGACTGCCTTTTGTGGTTCGGTGGTACTGTGTATGGACTACCACGCAGAGGTTGCGGGTTCGATTCCCACTAAGTGCAAATATTTGTGTGCATAAACATGTCTATTTGCATTGGTCTGGATGTTTCTATGTATATATGTATGTATTTATAAAAAAAAAGTATTTAAGTATGTATATCCGCATTGTAGAACCCATAACATAAGTTATAATATATGCTTACTTTGGGTCTAGATGGCGTTGTGTGTAGTTGTTGAGATATTATACGGGCCATCTGATATTTAATGGTGGTGTGAAAATCAGCACACTGTCAACCCTATTGCCCACTAACGAAGTTTATAAAACCTATATAATAGGTCGTAATCGTCGTCGAGGAAGTAGGCAAGAACGCAAGCAATAAAACTGTTTGCAGTGTCTTTTGTAAAACTGCTGCTACTGTGATTGACGATTTGTCTGACAAACGCAAAATTCTATACTATTATATAAAGTGAAAGAGTTTGTTTGTTTTAACGCGCTAATCTCCGAAACTCCTAGTCCGATTTGAATAACTCTTTTTGTGTTTGATTGCCCAGTTCTTGAGGAAGGTTATAGACTATAACATCACGCTATTGGCGACGGGAGCAGAGCAGTAACCAAAGACGTAACTTAGTGTGGGTGAAACCGCGCTTTGGACTACTAGTTATGATATAAGCCCTAAATACCCATTAGATATTTTAATGCCAGTTTTTTTTATTATACACTATGCTTCCTGCCTTTCGAATAAGATAAAACTCAGACATTTTGCCAGTCGTCTGTATTTTAAATCTACCTACAACAATGCCGTTCAATCTAAACTTAGGTACAATGAGTACTCGCAAATTGAGTTGGCATTAAAATTCATAATCTTATTTTGTTGTATGTAAATTAAAACAGTTGAAAAACCCTTTTTTATAAAAGTAATATTTAAGTTGGTATCAAACTTTTGTCATTAAATTAAGAATGCCTATCTTTAGATAACTGGATGGAAGAAAAAGGCTCCTAAAAAGAAACTTGGTTATTATAATAAGGCTCGCCTTGAGCAGTGAGGTTGAGATAGTAGCCACTTCAATACCACACCAACTGCTTACCGATATAATCCGACTTTGCCTGATAGAGACAGAGTATTATAAGCTATTATAAAAAAAGTATCCGTACTACTGCGTTTCGTTCGTTGAGTGAGAGCGCCGAAGGCCCAATTTCCTCCCTTTCCTCGTTCCTCATCTCCTTCATTCACTTCCCCTACCCATTCCTAGCCGCCAAGGTGGAGGCCACCTTACCAGCACTTTAAGATGATGGTATGATGCCCACCACTTCTGGATTCCACTGACTGCTTACCATCAGGCGGGGTGAAGTCACTTTGGTAGGCTAATATAAAAAAGTTTCTCAGCTAAGTTCTAAACCACACAACGGATCTTGATCCGCTTTTCTTTATAATTTAGAGAATTTCTTCTGAAATAGTGTAATACATGTGTCTATATCATTATAAAATATATCATAATATAATATTAGTATTATTAGTTTGTTTGTTTGAACGCGCTAATCTTTGGAACTACCAGTCGGATTTGATTAACTTTTTTTGCGTATGATAGCCCAGTTCTTAAGAAAGGTTATAGGCTATGTAACATCACGCTACTGGCTACAGAAACAGAGCAGTTACCAAAGATGCGGGTAAATCCGCGCTGCAGGAAGCTAGTATTATTATAGTAGGAAATCTGATAGTCTCAATTATTTGTGATCATATTGTAAAAAGCATTAGCATCCACGCGAAGCAGGTTGGTACTGATCGCTGTATAAACGTAAAATTTTGTAACATTTTCAAATCATTACTAACAGTCAATTAAATCTGTCCGTGAAAAAATGTCCTGCTACCCTCAATCTATTCACAAGTCAGGTGGCTTATAACAAAGTTCTTAAACCGCTTAACGAGCGGTAAGTACTTAAAACTTTTTATTGCTGTTCCCGCGATAAACCGAGTTCGATTTGTGGATGTAAATGATGCTGAATGAGTGAGGGGATAGAAGGGAGAATATAATGTTTATAGAGATGAATTTTAAACAAATAAATGCCTGAGCATTTAAAGCAGAAGCGTTGGCTTAATTTAACATTTTACAGAATATAGAAAGAAAAAATTGGATGAGAAGTATTATAAGTTTTCTGTTATGTTTTCTTACAATGCAAATATTTGTGTGCATGAACATGTCTATTTGCAGCGGTTGTTTCTATGTATAATAAGTATTACGTAATTACATAAAGAGATAATTAGGTATGTACTTCGCCTTTCAGTGAAACAAAATAATAACTACATTAATACTTTCGTAACAAAATTCAATAATTAGTAGGTATTTTCAAATTTTATGTTTATCACCGTTCGTCCGTCGCACTCCGCTTCTTGCGGCGTATTGTGTGCGTGGGTTAAAACTAAAATGTACGGATGTCAGGCTCTGTTCCGAATCATTGTACAAAATTTAAACTATTATTAATTTTTTTCTATCTTCTATCTTATAATACCTTTTTATGTACACACATCTTGGTATCTCTTATTTATTTTATTTTATGCGACACATATTTTTATTTAATTACATTATACATATAAAAACTATAATTAGGTATAAGATTTACGTCCGTGACCACCTCATAGGTCCAGTTAAAAATCAGCGTCAGACACTAGCGGTCTGGCATACTACTGAACTGGGCTGTATTTGGCGCAGTCGTGAGATACACAATAAAGAATGTGATAAAAACATGTAGTGTCTATCTACTTTTAATTGTGTTATTATAATTATTTATTTGTGTTTGTGTTGACCTTCTAAGAATTTGTTTTTTTTGTCTGTGTCAAATAGATGTATTTTCTTTCTTTCTTACTTATCGCATTCTAGAACCCATAACACAAGCTATAACATGTGCTTACCTTGGTAGATGACACTGTGTGTAGTTGTTGAGATATTATAAAACCTAATAATGTTTTTTGCCTTACCTATAAAGTAGTCCATCAAATAGAACCTTCACTGTTAGTCAGTAAATACCTAGATTTATTTAAATCCGATGGGTAGTTCCAGAGCTAAGCGCGTACAAACAAACAAACAACAAACTCTTCTGCTTTATATAATAGTATAGATTATGGCGCCGTAAGCATTGCTTTAACCAACATTTTGGGTATCGTACAATTAGTCAGCGGATTGGCTGCCAGGATTACTTTTAGGGAAGTGCATCTAACTTCCAGTCAAGGTGCATATCCATTTTATTTGCTCAGTGTTAATAAAAAAAAAGGACAATTTCATTGACAAGGTTGGACAAAAAATCTTAATCTTTCATGATTTTTCATATAAGGAGACCCGGAGGGTGCAAGTGTGTCTCCTTGTACTATTCTGCCGGTGCCCATGGATTGGCTGAAGGTAAATTATTTTTAGAGAATTTGCTCTAAAAGGTTATTATGTAACACATCCTTTTTTCATTAGAGAATAGTTATTATGTAAGTATATTATAGAAGAAATATATAATTTAATTAATAAAATTGTATTTTAGATGACCTGAATATAAAAATCACTGACAGTAATCAAACATCAATATTCACTTTTCAATATCAACACACGTTTTGTCATCAGCACGAGCTTTCTTTTTATGACATTCCTTATACTCGAAGCCGCTTTTCATTACAATAGTTACATCATTTCATCATTTGTACATCCTTCAGTTTTACATTCTTTATCTAATTTAGTATTTGATTTATTAATTTCTTGTTCATCATTTTTGTTGCTATCTGACTTTGATGCCGGGTCTTCTAAACTTGTGCTATTATTTTGTTCTACAGGATTTTTTTTATTTCCATTCTCTGGTCCAGTTTGTTTAGTAATTTTTGTAGAATTATCTTTGGGATTTGTATTTTCTGATTCAGGACCATCATGGGGTTTAAAATCACCTTTAATCACATTACTTAGCGCATCTACAAATATCTTACTTCCATTATTCAGAGCAGCAACCGTGTTCTTAAATAATTTTGTATCATTCTTCGCTTTTTCCTCATTTTTTGAGTCTAAAATGTCTTTTAAAAGTCCACAGTGAACGGTTACAAAACAAAATATAGTGATTAAAATTAACTTGCTCATTATAAAGACAAAGTTATCAGTACAACGAATGTATGATTACTGATTATTTAACTTGGTCTATATAATATATAACCTTATTACTAGATTTATCTAAGTTTAAAGGTCATTTAGACTAGAGTATGTCCTATTTGTAATTTAAGTGAATAAATTTGTAATTTCTTTTATCAACACAATCTTGTCTATTGAACCTATGATTCGGTTACCTTTGTCTGGTCGCTGTGTGTATTTATTTATTTACATTATTTATTACACTATAAGTATAGAAATTATCTCTATGTACAAGTTACTTGTACCCACTTAGCTTAGCCACTTACCATATTTACACCACTGTCGGATCTGAAGGATCTTTAATTCTGCCTTTGCAACAAACTTTTAAAATGCACGGGGCGGTAATGGCACGCGTGGGGGATATGCCGGAGTGCACTACCCGAATGCGGTCATACTCGTGAAGGCAGGCGTCATTGATAGTTGTGTTCAGATATACATAAAAAATTTGAGGCGCACTTATCTGATTCCGTTCGATTTCTTGTATTAAATCTATATTTTTCATTCATATATTAATAGATTAATCAAGAAGGTTTTTTTTGCTAGTAGGTAGGTTATTTTTATGAAGGTCTTTATGATCCTTCTTGGCTGGCACCGACTCCAAAATAACTGATTAAAAACTATAAATAGTAAAGTATTATAGGTATCAAGGATTGCGTTGAGTCCCCTTTAATGTTCTTTGCTATGAAGTAATTAAAATATTATTTTCTACTTTTTAGTTAACGATTGAACATGTAGGTGTAGTTTGAAGTCGGTTTTCATTTTTTTTTCTAAAAATAATTTTATTTTTAAACTTTTAGTGGGAATTAATTGTGTATAAATATATTCAATATGGGTAGACTTCCTAAACGTGCTGCGCAAATGAGACAGCGCCGCCGTGCCGTTTGAAAGAAAGTAGAGACGAGAGGTAAGATTGTAAATAGATATATAAGGTCCTTGTCAACACTTTCTCGATCGCTATACCCTGAATCCCAGAAACCACAAATGAAAACAAAAAAATGATGATCTACCAACAATAAAGAATCATCAAAAATCATAATTTAACTGACCGAGCAATCGCTTAACAGATATACAAAAAATAAACAGTGGTGCTGTAAAGGCAGGTTCAAGGCCGCCCGTTGCTGTTGTAATTTCTCACGAACATAAGACCTCCGACTTGGCTTAACGACTACCTAATTATAGTGATAACCATAGTCTACTGCTTCTAAAGAATGAGGACGCTGCAAATGAAATGACACAAATGGTCACTCATCCAGGGCCACTTCGTTTCTAACAAAAAATGAATAAAAATCACTTCGCACTTGTAGCATGCACATGTCAATGTCACAAAATTCGTCGCAAAAGACATCGATGTGTTGCTTTACACATCTTCACTTCTTGCATACGTTTTGCTACAAAATATAAAATTGAAGCCAAACCACCACACCATTCTTTATAAAAAAAACATGGGACCCCATTTCAGAGTATACCCTTTCAAATAAAAGAAGAATTTTCAAGATTGGTTTATAAATGACGGAGTTAAGTTGTAACAAACATACAACCACTGAACCATTTCTTATAATAAAAAAATGGGACCAATTTCAGAGAATACCCTCTTAAATAAAAAAAAATTAAAATTGGTTCATAAATGACCGAGATATGAGGTAACAAACATACAAAAAAAAAAAAAAAAATCATACGACCCGAATTGATAACCTCCTCCTTTTTGAAGTCGGTTAAAAATACATTGCGGCGTTGAAACACAACTTCGCATTGGAGTTTTTGTTCTACAAAGATAAGCAAAAATCGTACAGAATAGAACATCAAATGTGAAGGAAAAAAGTAAGAATAAGAGGTAATAAGAGTATTTGTTTTAATGAATATAATTTTTCATTAATTATATTTTGTAAAATAATATCAACTAAAGGCTTCCTTGTTTATACTATGCTGACTTTTTATAGTGTGCTGTTACAAACATTAGGAGTGTGCTTTACTTGAAATATAAACTGTAAACTAAACGTAACTCTGTAAAGATGATATTCAAGAGCCTTACATTTTCAACAAGTAATAAATAATCTGCAGGTGGAAATTAATTATAATAATTGTATCCATGACTTATGTTATTCTTACATGAGTTTAACATTGTGACATAATAAATAAATACAAATACAAATAAATAAATGTAGATGCTTTGTCTTCTTTTATTAATTTAAATTCATAATATACAAGACTTCTTTATTTCCCAAGTATTGGTCTTCATTACTGAAGAATAGTCTATTGTATCAATTTCACACTCGAGAAGATTTTAGTTCGCTTTATTTGTTGTGCCTATTCCGCTTCCAAACAAGTGCCATCATCAGCTCGACCCATACCTGTAGGACACTGATCACCAACAAAAGCCATAGAAGGTTCAGCTACTTGGTCAGAAACATTACTATGACCACCTGATGAGTTGGTATTCTGATCTATATTCAGTCCGTCACCATCAGTTTTACCTCCAGTTTGATTTTCATTTTTTTCTGCAAAAGTAGTGTTGCTTTCAGCATTTGTGTCAGCAACTTCTCTTTTATAAATAATTAAATCCTTTTCACGTGTGTGGGCTTCTTCGTTTGTTTCATATCTTCTTAAAAACTCATTTTCTACTTCACTTTCAGCCCTCAAAACTGCACTCAAAACACATTTAGAATAAACGACGCTTAAAACTAAAATTATAAGTAACGTCTTCATATTGTAATAAAAATCACGTAATAACAGTATGTATGTTTGCTTATCTTTTAAAGATCAAAGAGCATCAGAGGCAAATTGGGCAAGAGTAGTATTTTTTTATGAACATTAAAAAGTAACTAAAAAATTGTTACTCGCATCTTCATTGGCGAACATGTTTCGTAAAATTGAAGAATAAGGTCTTTTTATTTTATAACTATAGCACAAAGTTCTGGATAATTCTGTGATTAAGATTTTTTTAAAAGTTATATTGTTCTTTTTAGCTAAAAGGTTTCTTCACTTAGTACTTTTTATTGATTTTCGAACTCAAGCCAATTCGCAGGCTGTGAAATTATTGTAGTCGTTGTCACACTATTATCTGTGGTTGTTTCTATATAGCCATCAGTTTCTTCTATAGATACACAAGATCCATTATCATCACGTAACTTGTTAGACGTACAATCTCCGTCGAATGCGCTAGTCTTGAAATTACTTCTACAATCTTTATTTCGATTACTGCAGTTGAGTTTTGGTATAAGTATGGATTTACTTACTATATTGTTAACTTTTATTTCGCTATTTTCTTCATCTTCTTTATTTGAGAGCTCAGTTTTTGTTGGTAAAACATTTGCCACTGATTTCTGTCTTTTGTTTTCTTTTTTACTTCTCGATATGACTAAACTGTTTCCATTGTTCACTTTTTCTATTTTATTTTCATGTTTTGGAGTTTTTTTTTTTGTAAGTCTTGTATCAGATTCAATGTAACTAAATTCTTTATTTTCTGTAGTTTTAATATCACTTTTGAAATTTGTATCCCTTTGTGTAGTTGTTATATCATAACTATGTATATTGTTTACATTTTTGATATTATTAACTTCGTCTTTCAATACTTTTGCAGCACAAAGATTTTTAATATTATTAGTTACAAGCAAAATAATTATGAACTTCATTGTGTGATTATTTTAAATAAATAAATGTTTTGCCTTAAAATAATAAAAATGGTAGTTGATAGATGTGCCCATATCACTACAGTTCATGTCAATTTAAGTACACTTGGGTTAAATGCACATAATGAAGTAATAAACTAAGTAATTTTAAAGCCAATATTTTACTGAGCACGGGCTGAGGAGTTACATGCATAATACTGCATGCAAATTCAGAATGTCCATTATAAATATTAAACTTGCTTGTATGTGCAGTAGCGGTTGCATTTGTCTATTATCCTGAAGCATCTCATTTGCATATTTTACCTCTCTTTAGAGATAAAAATGATGTATCTCTGCTCGGTGAAGCAAATTTTATATCCCTATGCTAAATACTTTTCATCAACAAAAACGCTTTAATATACAAACATTAAGTAGTAATCCACTTTAAGTGAGAAATGTGAAATAAGCACGTCAAATAATATTTATTTATAAAGGACACACTGGTTAATGTTGCCCCATTATACTTGATTTCATTGCTACTCCTACAGATAAGAAATAGATAAGAAGGTCACTTAACTAGCAACTGACTTGACTTTGCTTACGTAGTATTTTGATAATAAATGTATTTATTTAATACATTAATATAAATATTTCTGTTTTAAGTCAACAAAAAAGACAAGTTTATCTATCAACGGAAATATTATCACCATCAATCTGGAAACATGTACTGTAGGACATAGAAAATGAAAAAGAGATTAAAAAATCAATTCTTATGAGACTAATAGGAGAAGATAGAGAGATTCTACATTCTAGGCCGCAGACTTTCTACAGAAAATTGTTTTGAATATATGTAATGCATCACAATTAATAGGTTTTTTGAATAACCACTTAACAGTTTTCTGTAATCATTGAATTATATGATTATTCAACCGATGTTTAAGGGCAGCTAACAACCGGCCACGGTGGCGAAAATTGGGGGAGGCCTATGTCCAGCAGTGGACGTCTTTTGATATAATGATAATTATTCAATACTCGAGCATTACTAAAATTATAAAATAACCTCGTAATATAATAATGAATACAATAATATTCTGGTTCTTTGCACAGCAATATAATCAATTTAATTCTCACATCAAACTTGTTATATTAAACTGCGTGTGATGGCGCTATGTTCAATTATGTTCTGCCACTTATTATGTTTATGAAGATGCTATAGCTTACAACGAATATTTTATAATAACTTATCAGTATCACACCACCTTATTACACCTGCGTTAAAATACATCTTTGGTGTCTGCTCTGCGCCCGTTGCCAGGATTGTGATATTACTATACAAAGCCTATTACCTTTCTCAAAACTAAAACTGGACTATTAAATTTAAAAATAATTATTTAAATCTGACTGGTATTTCCAGTTTATTATCGAGTTCAAACAAACAAACTCTTTCTCTTTATATATTAGTATAGATAATTGAGATTTCTATTAGCTAATTTTTAATTAGCCTTTTGATACATCCTTATTTATATATTAATAATATTTAAAATCTAAAATGTTAAATATTTTAAACTCACACGATTTTTACACATAACTATATTTATAAAACGTCAGTCAGCCCGTGACCATGGTCGGTGTAATTCGACCGAAACGTCGGGTAAAGAGGTATGACACCTTATAATAATTTTCTAACACGAGTAGACCCGTTTTATAAATATAGTTATATCTAAAATGTTGCCCAGCTATGCTTGTAAATTGCTCCTCTGTAAAATCTTAGATAAATATAATTACTTATATATTTTATTTTTAATTAACGTCAGTATTACTCCTTCGTCCCGAATTGCCTCTTTTGCTCTTTGATCTCTAAAAGATAAGTATCTATATAAAAAAGTAGGTACATGCCTATATTACGTGATTTTTATTCCAATATGAAGAGGCTACTTATAATTTTAGTTCTAAACATTGTTTATTCTAAATGTGGATTTGCGAAACCAGTTTTGAAGACTGAAAGTGAAGTAAAAAATGAACTTTTAAGAAGATATGAAACAAATGAAGAAGCTAACATACATGAAAATAATTTAATTGTTTATAAAAGAGAAGTTGCTGACACAAATACTGAAAGCAACACTACTATTGCACAAGAAAATGAAAAGCGAACTGAAGATAATAAAACTTATGGAGAAGGACTAAGTATAAATCATAATACAAACGCAACAGAGGACAAAGATTATGTAACACATGAACACGTAACAACTTCTTTTATTTTGGAAGCCAGTCTATGTCCTGCAGGAATGGGTCGAGCTGATGATGGTTCATGTTTGCCGGAGGAATAAGTACAACAAACAGATGTGATTATAACATAAAACTTGAATATATAAAAATAATGTTTTTTAAGAATTCTTCTTCGAGTAACTAACATGTTATGATTTTTTATTTATTTACAACTTATTGTACATACACTAAACTTACAAATATGATAAGATCTCTCAATACAATACCATAGTACAATGGGTGGCCTTATCGCTAAGAGCGATTTCTTCCAAATTGTTTATGTATTGTATTATTTTGTGCAAGTAAAAATATTTAATTATTTCCTTTAGGATTTCTCAAGTGTCAAAGAAATTAAGAGTTTTTAATGCTGGCTAGTGCGAATATCGCCTACTTTCATTATATTTTAAATAATAGTAATACCAGCATGTTACTGCCCTACTGCAGGCATAAGCATTGATCGTTTGTTCAAGGCGGATTGCCACATTTTCAGACCTGTAATGCATTAATGCATCTATAACATTTAAAAAACACCAGTGATTTATTATCTAGGGATGCTATCAATTCTGATATCTCTTTTGTGTGCCATGAAAACTCAATACGTGAGTTAAACATTGCGGCGGTTTACATTGCCCCGTTACACTCAATTTCATTGTCACAGCTTTTACAGGTAAATAAATAAAAAGTTCATTTAAATAAATACAAACTTGGCTTTACTTGTATATTGATACTAAATAATTCTTCATAATGCTTATCTGTGTTTCCATAAACACCATTAATTGAGAAAGCCTTTTATCTACTAGTTTATAAAAGCTTCGTCCAAATATTACAATTGCAAGGTATCCTACTAATATTATAAATGCAAAAGTTTGTGTGTGTGTTTCTTACCACTCAACGCCTAAATGGCTGCACCGGTTTCGATGCAAGTTGGTTGGTATGTACATACTACACATAGTCAGTATTCAGTGCCGGAGACGGACATAGGATATTTTTTATACCGAAAATCGTTCTGGTTCCTGAGTAACATTAATTATTATTAAACACATACTATTTTCTGCGCGGACGAAGCCAGAGGGTGCAGCTAATTTGTCATAATCCCCTACGCCTTGACTGCCAAAGTTTTAACGACGTCGTGTGTTGGGTTTATTTTTCTGCTAGTAGTGCCTGACATTAGCGCGTTTAAACAAACAAACTCTTCGCTTTATAAAATAGTAGGTATAGATGAGCACATAGGTACACACAAAACAAGTACAAAAGCGAGCTTAACTCATGCATGTGTTTTCTTTCAGCAATATTTATTATTATTATATAATAATAATTGAATTAATTAATAATATATAATTATTATTAATTAATTCAACGAATGAACAAGCTCAAACATGTATTTACCAAACACAAAGTTAATCTATATTTGTTTCTTTTTAAATCTAATATTTGTTTAGTAAATGTACAGTAAAAAGAAAAAAATATCTTAAGTATTTACTGGTGGTAATACAACAACAACCACACAACGCCATCCAGACCCAAAGTAAGCATATATTCACTGCTTGTGTTATGGGTTCTAGAATGCGGATAACTTAACTTATATAAGTACTTTTTTTTTGTAAATACATACAAATTATACATATAGACATCCAGAATTGTAAAGTAAAAGCAGTCCAGTCGAGGTTTAGGCTTTTATTTATATTTTATTTACTTTATTAATTAAATAAATCTGTTTTGTATTTTCTGTGTGTTAGACGCATTTTACAAGCATGTTAATAAAGGTCATGTTTTGTCATACATCGATAAACGTTAAGGTTAACTTTACAACTGTAAACGTAAGTTAAATATTATCCATCTATTAACCTTTACAGTGTTGTAAATAAGGATTACCAACGAGTTTGGCATAGCTGCTCTATCATTATACACAATTAGTTGATTTATTTAATATGCAGTAATGCCTGGGAAAGTTGGTAGGAGTCACTCTAGAAGGATATGCATGGACCAAATAAGAGATGTGTTGACAAAGGCCAAAATTACAAGCACACGTAACCGACGCGTGTATGGAAAGATTAATGAATATTGAAGAGGCAAAGGATGTATGTTTAGATCGTAGCAAATGGCGTTCTATAGTCTCTGCTTACCGCATTAATGGGAGACAGGCGTGAAGTTATGTATGCTGCACCAGTATTAACAAGCACACGAAATTTACGCAGACAGTCGCAGGAAAGTTTATATAAATCTATATATATAAAAGAAAGTCGTGTTAGTTACTTAACTTATAACTCAAGAACGGCTGAACCGATTTAGCTGAAAATTGGCAGGGAGGTAGTTTAGAGCCAGGAGAAGGACATAGGATACTTTTTATCTTTACTTTTTTTTTTTTTTTTTTTTACGTATAATGACAGCTATGTAATGACGTGTGGATGACAATTTGATATTTGTAAGAAATCAATAATAAAACTATTTCTATTAAATAAATAATTAACATTATTGCCCAATTGCCCATTCGTATAAACAGTGAAGTGAACTATAAAACTCGGTATGGTTGAAAATTTAAGTTTTTAGGTGAAGTGAAGTTTAATTAATAATGCCGCGACCAAGACGATCGAATCTTTCCCGACAAAGCCGTGATGCAAGAAGAATACGAAATACTGCAAATGAAAGGACTGAAGAAGAACAAGAAATTGCACGTGAACAGCGCCGCGATAGTATGGCTATGATCATATGACACATTGCAATACCCGCTGATGTTTTGGCAAGGAGAAGATGGATATTATTTTAATATTAAAATGAAAAATCCATTGAATGGTGAGTATCAATATCATAATTTATTTCATTTATTTGTGAAAGACACTGATTTAAAATAATGCTCATTAAAAAAATGGTTAATGTCTGTATTGTTTGCCTTTAAAATTTGCCTTTGAAATGGTTAATTATCAAATTTTTAATTTCAGGTGAAGAAACTAGAAAGAAAGTTAGCTCAATGAATTATTACGCATATCGTTTGATGATTCGTAAAAATGCTGACAACTATTTGCTGCGGTTTCGTCGATTGTTTCAGCAGTATTGCGTTGACATGTATGTAAAAATAGAAACGGAACGTTTAACATTCATTAGGTTGAACCAAGCCAAACTGCGTTCTGAGGAGTACATCCATTTACGTGATGCAGTTAGTACTGAAGGAAATGCAGCTAATATTGGTCGATTAACTATTCTGCCGGCGACATACATTGTTTGAGTCACTACGAACTGTTAATGGTGTAATATTCCCAACATATCGTGCTGCATGTTAAGAATTGAAGTTATTAGAAAACGATAGTCATTGGGATACGACAATCGCTGAAGCCATTATCTCTGCATCTCCAAGTCAGATACGCACATTATTCGCTATCATAATTTCGACATGTTTTCCATCAAACCCATGTAACCTGTGGCACAAATACAAGGATAATATGTCAGAAGATATTTTACATCAAATTCGTGTCAGTTCCAGAAATCACGATATTGAGATGAATGAGGAGATACATAATCGTGCTTTACTCTTGATCGAAGATATGTGTTACCTCATGTGCGGTAATTTATTAATCAGGTTAGGAATGCCAGCACCATATCGTGAAATGAATGACGCATTTAATCGAGAATTGGAACGGGAACGTGAATATGATCACCAGGAATTAGATTTAGTAGTTCAAACGAATGTACCCCTGTTGAATTACCAACAAAAGGAAGTTTATGATACTTTAATGAAGGCAATAGATGATGAAAATGGTGGTTTATATTTCCTAGATGCCCCTGGTGGAACTGGCAAGACATTCCTCATGTCATTAGTTTTAGCAACTGTTCGGGCGAGATCTAACATAGCGGTTGCAGTTGCTTCTTCTGGAATAGCAGCCACATTGTTAGAAGGATGCCGTACGGCTCATTCAGCATTCAAATTACCGTTAAATCTTCAAACTATTGAAGAACCAACGTGTAATATTGCAAAACACTCAGCAATGGCCAAAGTTTTAGCGGTATCGAAAATCATCATCTGGGACGAATGCACAATGGCGCATAAACGTGCATTAGAAGCACTTAACCGAACATTAAAAGATTTACGCAATGACTCGAGATGTTTTGGAGGAGCAATGATTTTACTTTCTGGCGATTTCCGCCAAATACTGCCAGTAATTCCAAGATCTACGGCTGCCGACGAAATAAACGCTTGCCTCAAATCGTCAAATCTATGGCGCTATGTGAAGAAACTGCAACTGACAACAAACATGAGAGTTACATTGCTTAATGATACATCTGCTGAAGATTTCTCGGAGCAATTGCTGACTATCGGTAATGGTCAAGTACCTGTCGATGAATCGAGTGGATTAATATCATTTCCAAATAATTTCTGTAATTTTGTCTCATCAAAAGACGAACTTATCAACAATGTATTTCCAGAAATTATTTCTAACTACAAAAATTATGAATGGATGAGTGAGCGAGCAATTTTAGCGGCTAAGAATAAAGATGTAGATGACCTAAACTACATAATTCAAAATAAGATCATTGGAACAATGCATTCATTCAAATCTATTGACTGCGTCACAAATGAAGATGAAGCCACCAACTATCCAATTGAATTTTTAAACTCTTTGGACGTGCCTGGCTGTATGATAGATGTATCATTTTAATTATTTATTTAATAGAAATAGTTTTATTATTGATTTCTTACAAATATCAAATTGTCATCCACACGTCATTACATAGCTGTCATTATACGTCAATTTTGTTATTCCGTACTAAAATAAAGAAATAATTATGAATGATTGATGTAGAAATTTATTTTTTTTTGTATTTTTTCCAATTAAAAAAAATATGATTATTTATTGACATTAAGGCGGAACAAAGTTCGCCGGGTCAGCTAGTTTGTAATAAAACTTACTAGTAAAAGTTTAAATCAGTTCGTTTATTTTGTTGCACCAAATGCATTAAGTAGTAAAGGAACATGCATGTCGTAACTAGTTGGAATTGCTTTTGTGTCTGTACCTAATCAGTTAGAGAAATTAATTTATTTAAAGTCATTAATATATTTGTGTTTCTTACTGCCAAAGCCACAGAACTAAGTTTACTGCAAGTAGTATGCATGTTACTGTTATACAAATCTTATTAAAAATCGAGCATCAAATCATTTTTCAGCCAATTAACTTACAGCCAATTCACAGACCAAAAAGAGCCAAGAAAAATTAGCAAGAAACTTAGGGCATTATTAAAATTTAAACTATTATCATCAATGATCAGGTCTCTTCATTTTATTTTTAAACCACCCATCCACCCTACGTGATCCGCCCAAAAGCACATACCTCACTATATTAGCCTTACTAATATTATAAACTAGCTGACCCGGCGAACTTTGTTCCGCCTTAATGTCAATAAATAATCATATTTTTTTTAATTGGAAAAAATACAAAAAAAAATAAATTTCTACATCAATCATTCATAATTATTTCTTTATTTTAGTACGGAATAACAAAATTGACGTATAATGACAGCTATGTAATGACGTGTGGATGACAATTTGATATTTGTAAGAAATCAATAATAAAACTATTTCTATTAAATAAATAATTAAAATGATACATCTATCATACAGCCAGGCACGTCCAAAGAGTTTAAAAATTCAATTGGATAGTTGGTGGCTTCATCTTCATTTGTGACGCAGTCAATAGATTTGAATGAATGCATTGTTCCAATGATCTTATTTTGAATTATGTAGTTTAGGTCATCTACATCTTTATTCTTAGCCGCTAAAATTGCTCGCTCACTCATCCATTCATAATTTTTGTAGTTAGAAATAATTTCTGGAAATACATTGTTGATAAGTTCGTCTTTTGATGAGACAAAATTACAGAAATTATTTGGAAATGATATTAATCCACTCGATTCATCGACAGGTACTTGACCATTACCGATAGTCAGCAATTGCTCCGAGAAATCTTCAGCAGATGTATCATTAAGCAATGTAACTCTCATGTTTGTTGTCAGTTGCAGTTTCTTCACATAGCGCCATAGATTTGACGATTTGAGGCAAGCGTTTATTTCGTCGGCAGCCGTAGATCTTGGAATTACTGGCAGTATTTGGCGGAAATCGCCAGAAAGTAAAATCATTGCTCCTCCAAAACATCTCGAGTCATTGCGTAAATCTTTTAATGTTCGGTTAAGTGCTTCTAATGCACGTTTATGCGCCATTGTGCATTCGTCCCAGATGATGATTTTCGATACCGCTAAAACTTTGGCCATTGCTGAGTGTTTTGCAATATTACACGTTGGTTCTTCAATAGTTTGAAGATTTAACGGTAATTTGAATGCTGAATGAGCCGTACGGCATCCTTCTAACAATGTGGCTGCTATTCCAGAAGAAGCAACTGCAACCGCTATGTTAGATCTCGCCCGAACAGTTGCTAAAACTAATGACATGAGGAATGTCTTGCCAGTTCCACCAGGGGCATCTAGGAAATATAAACCACCATTTTCATCATCTATTGCCTTCATTAAAGTATCATAAACTTCCTTTTGTTGGTAATTCAACAGGGGTACATTCGTTTGAACTACTAAATCTAATTCCTGGTGATCATATTCACGTTCCCGTTCCAATTCTCGATTAAATGCGTCATTCATTTCACGATATGGTGCTGGCATTCCTAACCTGATTAATAAATTACCGCACATGAGGTAACACATATCTTCGATCAAGAGTAAAGCACGATTATGTATCTCCTCATTCATCTCAATATCGTGATTTCTGGAACTGACACGAATTTGATGTAAAATATCTTCTGACATATTATCCTTGTATTTGTGCCACAGGTTACATGGGTTTGATGGAAAACATGTCGAAATTATGATAGCGAATAATGTGCGTATCTGACTTGGAGATGCAGAGATAATGGCTTCAGCGATTGTCGTATCCCAATGACTATCGTTTTCTAATAACTTCAATTCTTAACATGCAGCACGATATGTTGGGAATATTACACCATTAACAGTTCGTAGTGACTCAAACAATGTATGTCGCCGGCAGAATAGTTAATCGACCAATATTAGCTGCATTTCCTTCAGTACTAACTGCATCACGTAAATGGATGTACTCCTCAGAACGCAGTTTGGCTTGGTTCAACCTAATGAATGTTAAACGTTCCGTTTCTATTTTTACATACATGTCAACGCAATACTGCTGAAACAATCGACGAAACCGCAGCAAATAGTTGTCAGCATTTTTACGAATCATCAAACGATATGCGTAATAATTCATTGAGCTAACTTTCTTTCTAGTTTCTTCACCTGAAATTAAAAATTTGATAATTAACCATTTCAAAGGCAAATTTTAAAGGCAAACAATACAGACATTAACCATTTTTTTAATGAGCATTATTTTAAATCAGTGTCTTTCACAAATAAATGAAATAAATTATGATATTGATACTCACCATTCAATGGATTTTTCATTTTAATATTAAAATAATATCCATCTTCTCCTTGCCAAAACATCAGCGGGTATTGCAATGTGTCATATGATCATAGCCATACTATCGCGGCGCTGTTCACGTGCAATTTCTTGTTCTTCTTCAGTCCTTTCATTTGCAGTATTTCGTATTCTTCTTGCATCACGGCTTTGTCGGGAAAGATTCGATCGTCTTGGTCGCGGCATTATTAATTAAACTTCACTTCACCTAAAAACTTAAATTTTCAACCATACCGAGTTTTATAGTTCACTTCACTGTTTATACGAATGGGCAATTGGGCAATAATGTTAATTATTTATTTAATAGAAATAGTTTTATTATTGATTTCTTACAAATATCAAATTGTCATCCACACGTCATTACATAGCTGTCATTATACGTAAAAAAAAAAAAAAAAAAAAGTAAAGATAAAAAGTATCCTATGTCCTTCTCCTGGCTCTAAACTACCTCCCTGCCAATTTTCAGCTAAATCGGTTCAGCCGTTCTTGAGTTATAAGTTAAGTAACTAACACGACTTTCTTTTATATATATAGATGCGAAAGTAACTATGACCACCATACATATAAACCACTTAACTGATTTTGATGAATTTTGGATAATGATATTCTAGACCTTGGGGACAACACAGCCTAACATTTATTGCAAAAAAAAATCTTGAATGGGGTGAAATAAAAGATGAAAGTTTGTATAAAAATTATCAATGTATAAACATGTTCATGCGCGTTAACCTACATTCACGCAGGCGAAGCTGCGGGCAAAAGCTGGTTCTAATATAAACGGATGGAGTCTGACTAAACTATGAAAACTCGAAGTGCATCAATGCATTAAAGTTAGACTGCGTAAACCGGTGTTATATTAACAGATGAGGAGTGACTTTTCAAAACGGCTTATTTCGGGTTCCCAATTTTACTTATTTTTTTAATGCCAATCGGGACTTTATGTACACTCACATTATATGACGTGAAGTGTCCGGTTCTAAAGTACTTTAATCTCGAAGAAAAATGGCCATAGAAAATGCTTTCCGCAACAAAATAGCTTAATTCACGTTAATTCTCGTATTTTTCTTGGTCCTGAAAAAAATGACTATACAGAAATAAGCCATTTTGAAAAGTCACTCCTCAGATGAGCTGTGGAAGCTGTGTACTATTACTACATACTTAAGGTACTGTTCGCAGAAGAACATTCAATAAATTTGTATAGTTTAACTTTTGTGTGACCAAGTAACAAAATTTAAGTTAAATTTTAGTTATAAACGTCTAGAGTTTTTAAGGTCTCAAACAAGTATATGAAGTTTATTAAGTAGTTATCATCTTTAGACATTTAATTTTATTAAATAAAGCGGCAGTTTGTTTATTTGCTTGTTTGAACGCACTAATCTCTGGAACTACCAGTAGAATTAAAAAACTTTTTTTTGCGTATAATAAGCCCAGTTCTCGAGGAAGATTATAGGCTATGTAACATCGCACTACTGGCGACGGGAGTAGAGCAATAAAGCCGCGGAAAGATAGGTCAATTATAAATTAAAACGTCTTTTGCGTATTTAAGCTCAAAAAGTAAACTAAACATTGTTCTTATGCTTCATATTTAAAAAGACAATTCCCATTCAAACAAGCTCTGTATGTTGTTGTTTTTACAAGCATACAAATAAAAGAAACAAATATTAATAAATTTAATCATGAAAAGTTTTGTGAATCAAATTAAGCTACTTACGCCTCCACGACAGAGAATAAATTAACAGATTTCAATTGTAATAAGTAATGTGTGATAAGTAAAGTAGTAGTGGTACAAACTTCACAATGTTCTCTCCAAGACCTTCCCTGATGATAAACGATGATCATCAATCAAGGAAATCAATAGTTTTACCAACTTTTTGCAAGTTTTAAAAACGTCAGTAACATTTGTTATTTATTGTTTAACTTTTATCGTAATTCATTGACCCTTTTACCCAACATATTGAGATGACTACCAACTTGAGTAGTAATATGTTACCGTAAATTACTACTGTCTAACCCGTAATACCACAATGTTACTTAATTGTAAGTACTCTAATACTGTTTGTGTTACTTCAGTTAAAATTTAATACTATCTTATTTAACTTAATCGGCATTTAAGTACATTTTGTTTTTATTTTTAAATAAACTGTGTAAAATAAATATATAACTGATTTTATTAAATAAATATTTTTGACCTCTTAAGTTTAATTCTAATGAATTTTAATGACTGTTTCCACAGTAGTTGGAGCCGTGAATGACTACGTTTTAAGATTCATAACATTTAAAAATTAAATGGTTCGACCATCGACCTATATTGTCGTTCAGTATTTTCCATTATTCTCTATCATTTGCTAATTGTTAAAATAGTATAAAATCGCTGTTTTTTGGTGTCTGTTCGTCCGCTACCTTCCTCTAAACCTCGCAAAGAACTTTGGTACGATTTTCACTATTGTTTCTTTCGGAAAGTTAATCTATCTAGACATATAATAAAATTGGAGTGTCTGTTTGTAATATTGAAATAACCGTTTTTTACCATAAACCATACACCAAAATATTTTTTTTTACAATTATTGTCTGTCTGTCTTTCTGTTTGTACCGGCTAATCTCTGAATGGCTGTCCCAATTTTGACGGGACTTGTATTGGCAGGTAGCTGATGTAATAAGGAGTAACTTAGGCTAGGTATCATAATAAAAAAAAACTGAAAAATTAAAGAATCGACTGTTAGGCGGAACGAAGTTCGCTGGGTCAGCTAGTAATTAATATGATACATGCTTAATATATACATAGTATAGAAAACGAAACGAAAATTTTAACAATTTGTAATTATGTCTTCAAGGGGGCGAGTCACTGTTCTTTATAAATGTTTGTGACATAAAAAACAAAACAAGTAAAAATATGTTGTATGTTTGTGACATAAAAAACAAAATAAGTAAAATATGTTGTATGTTTGTGACATAAAAAACAAAACAAGTAAAAATATGTTGTATGTTTGTGATATAAAAAACAAAACAAGTAAAAATATGTTGTTGCTGACGGTACAATATTAACGTCCCGCGTCCTTAACTTAGTTATAAAGTGGATCGAAGCTACATTGACGTACTTACCTGAACTTCAGCTTAAATAATAACGTAACATAATTTTAGCTCGGCTTCGACATTATGATGGCGTACAATATATTATGCTTTTGTGTTGAAGAGTGTTTAAATAAGTTCTATATTTTATAACTTAGGTGCCAAAGAAGCCTTTCCTTTCTGTTCTGCGGTATTAAATACTAAACGTACTTTTTTTTAGAACTGCTTGAAGACCAATTAGTTTTAGAATACCATAAAAATATAACTGAAATAGCTGCGCCCCACTGCTTCGACCGTACGATAAATATGTTTTGTGGTATCCCTCGGGAACCATACCAATTTTCTATAATAATTTACGAATAAAAAGTAGCCCATGGCCGGCTCCGGCACCGATTCTATCTACATACCAATTTTCATCGAATTCGGTTTAGCCGTTAAGGCGCAGAGTGGTAACAAACACACACACACACACACAGACACATTTTAGTAGGATTGCTTGACAAACCTTCACAAACGCCAAGATTTTCGTTAGATTATTGTGTTAATCCCATATATTTTTTAATCTGTTCTATTTTATTAGCTTTTACGCCACTTGTCTAGATAAAATTGCAACATAATATTTAATATGTCCATGTTTTTATTAGTTCAGTTTTTCACTGGTTGCAAAGTTACTAAGCATCATTTAAGCCGATGGTTACATTGAACGTAGGCCGCGTATTGGAAGAATTTTGCCAGCGCCACGTTAGACGGGTGGATTGGCTATCGTGGTGATCTGTGTAGAACGATGCCTCCTTCTCATAACGTGTTGGTTTGACTATCAATATTTTTGTTAATATCAAGACTTTGTAATCTCTACACCATTTCAAATCTTAAATCCCAGTATTATTCCACTGAAGGTAAAGGCCTCTTTTCATACAGAGAAGGCATGAGCATTGATCCCCACGTGCGCTCAAGGTGGATTGGCGAAGTTACGATGTTTTCTTTTACCGTCAGTTAGTAATGCCCAATATAAACATAGAGGGTAGGTACTTAAGATTTGAAAAATAACATTGATACTTGACCGGATTAAAACCCCCGACCTCATGTTTACGAAGCGGGTGCCTTCACCACTGAGTCAATACACCATTTATTAATTCATTAATATTGACTTAGAATTATTTATCACAATTTCATCTAAAAGACGTCCTGTTAAACACAGACTCACCCTTTTGCAAGAATCAATCCTGACCCTCTCTTAACTATCGATTACCAATTTTAACAGATCACAGGCTTTAAATTCATTTTTTATCACAAAGATCTTATAAAGCTATCTGTCTTACCCATTGCCGCTTCAACGATAAAATAATGATCAAAAGTACCAATTATTTAAAATAATTAACCCCAATCGAAAGCGGGCAGCAATAAAATGGACTCTGTTGTATATTATTGCAATATATACATTTTAAAGGGTCTACAATATAAAGCACAGGTGGAGGGTATAAAAATCCTTAGAATGTAGGGTGACCATGATTACGGTAATATTACTTATGTTTTTATTTAAAACACACGGATATTAATTGTTAGGAACTTAGACTTGCAATATTCTCCAGTTAAAAACCAGCGCCAAGTTCATGTGACCTGGCACGTGCTGAACTGGAGACCACGTTGCTGCAAATATAAAAATAATACGTTATAAGAAAAAAATCGGTAGGCAACATTTAAAAAGTTACATGAATGTATTATAGTATTAAATTTTTATTATTTTTATTTATGCCTTGTATTTGTGTTTTAGTAATATGATTTGTTTCTTATTGTAACTATATTTGTAGCAATAAATGTTTCTTTCTTACTTTCTTACAAGACAAAGTCTGAAATTGTCGCCTTGAACAATCGCGGCGATCAATGCTCATGCCTTCTGTGTATTCATATATAACTACTCTACCCTTAGCTATAAAAGGCGACTTAGGGTATACCATGTAGTGCGGGTATTGGTCAATACCGCCTACTACGCGTGGGGTCTATGCCAAATCTCCTCCTCCCTCCTTTGTTAAAATTAATTACCAATTGCAATTGATTTTGCACTATATCAGTTACTCACATAAACTTCAAAAAATGATCTGAAGACATCTAACAGTAATATGAAGTCCTGAACCTTCTATCTGCCTCTGTGGTTCGGTGGTACTGTGTACGGACTGCCACGAAGAGGTCGCGTGTTTGATTTTTCAAATCCAACAGGAAGTTCCAGAGATTAGCGCGTTTAAACAAACAAAAAAACAAACTCTTTTGCTTCATATAATATTATAGATATATTTTTACAAAAAATAGTAAGTATTTAGATATGTATATCTGCATTCTAGAACCGATAACACCCTTACTTTGGGCATAGATGGCGTTGTATGTAGTTGTTGTGATATTATTTATATTACCTATCAGGTAACAGAAATGAAACATTATGATCATATCAACCATTGAACATGTGCTGTTGGACATAGGCCTCCCCGATTTCCGCCACCTTCCTCATAAGCTTTCTTAATCCATCGGTTGCCCGTCAACCTACATGAAAAATATCCCAATATTTCCCAAATTGAAGATCCTATCACCTGACGGTACCATTTCTTGGGTTACAGTAATGGTTTATTTTATGGACACGCAGCTTTATGTTAGAATTGGGTAGATTTATGGCAGGTATACCCATTGCACACCGCTGGTCAAGACGTGTATTAAATATTTGTTTTAAATTCTTATTGATTTGGTGTGTTATACCTATATTTTCGTCATATATGCGCAGTAATACACTGATATGCTGTAATCTAGGGTCAATTGCAGATAAAAAAATACATAGAAATTATTAGTTTTTTTTATGAATTTAGTCTTTGAATTGTAGCATCTGTGGGTTGCAATTCAAATTTGTTCAGGGGTCTTGAAGGCCAAATGCACATTCCTGAAAATAATCCTGACTGCGCTTATGACTACAACATTTGAAAGTCAAAGGGAAAACTAAAGTAAAACTAATTAATAGTAAGAGTATGTATATTTTCTGGTATTTTGCCTAAATGCCACAGTCAAGGAGGGTACTGTTTTTCGTGCGTATGCATGTTTAAATATATGTATGTATAGCTGTTGCCCGCGACTTCGTTCGCGTGAAAATTCAGATGGGTGCCTCTATGAGAATATTGCGTGCCTGATTTTATGGCAATCGTACATTGTATCAGTAATAAATATCAGTATTATCCGTCTCTATGGCGAATCCAGTTTAAACCCGCTACCGCTAAAACTGACAAACCACTTTCACACAAACTTGCGACTCTTATTTGCCCATTTAATAAGGGTGGTTTCTGAATATAAAAAAAGAGTATTTTCTAGTAATTTGGTAATCCTACTATAAAAACTATAGAAGTTTCATACAAACTTTGCCACCCCTTTATACTCCCTTAGGGGATGGATTTCGCAAAATTCCGTTTAAGTGAGCACCTATATCCTAACAGGAACGACCATGCAAAGTTTGAGATTCCTAGCACTTGTTGTTTTTGAGATTTCGTGATGAGTGAGTGAGTGACCTTTTGCTTTTATGTATATAGATAGCTTTTGCCCGCGGCTTCGCTCGCGTGAATATCGTTTTTTCCAATAGACATTTTTATATTGTTTAAATAATGTTTTTCATACTATTTTCAATCTCCCATTCATACAAATCCTCTTTCACCTACCTAAAGATATCCCTCGTAAAAACAATATACAATACACAATTAAAGGCACATTTTCACTACAATAACTTTCCCCTTCCCCTTCTTTCCTATCGCCCTTTTTCTTCACTCTTCACAGTTTCCTCCTTCCTCTCCTCCCCTCTCCCTTCTCCTCTTCACCTCCTTCAGCATCCCTTGCCTCTCCTCCAGCATCTCTTGCCCTTTCCTCCACTTCCCTCTACCAAGGAAGGGGGAAGAGAGGGAAAAGCGAGGGCTGTCCCCTCCCTCCCCCTTTTTTCTCCTTCCTCTTCCTCCTTTCCTCTACCTTCTTATCGCTTCCTATCCCTCCTCCCCCCTTTTTCACCATTCGAGAACTCCTTTCTTTCCTTGTCCCTTTCCCCTCCCTTCCTCTCCCGTCTCCTTCACTTTCCTCTCACTTTCCCCTCAAACACCCCTCACTTCTCCCTCACTCTCCCCTCACTCCCTCCTCACCTTCCCCTCATTCCCCCTCACTTCTCTCTCACTTCCCCCTCACTACCCCCTCACTTTCCCTTCACTTCCCTCTCACTTCCCTCTCACTACCCTCTCACTCTCCTCTCACTTCTCCCTCATTTTCCCTTCACTTCTCCCTCACTTCCCCGTCACTTCTCCATCACTTTCCCCTCACTTCCCCTCACTTTCCCCTCACTTTCCCCTCACTACTCCCTGGCTTGCCCCTGACTTCCCCCTGACTTCTCCCTGACTTTCTCTTCACTTCTCCCGCATTTCCCCCATACTTCCTCTTCACTTCCCTTTCACTTCCCAATCACTTTCCTCTTACTTCCCCATCCCTTCCCTCTCACTTTCCCCTCCCTTCCTCCTTTTCCTCCCTCCTTTCCCTCCCCCCCCTCCCTGCAAATTGCAAGTCGCTGGCTTCAAAAGCTAAAGATCTTTAATTTCACCCCTCTAAATCCACCCCTGTTAAAATAAAATTATAAGGATATTTTTTATTTAAATAGAAGTATTCCAAAACAAAATTTCAAAACTGTAAGTTAAAATATTAAGAAGATTCATACAATCGTTAATCCCTTTTCACACACTTAGGCATTAAATTTAAAAAAATCCTTTCTTAGTACAACCTCTAGACATTTAGACAAACACACCCTCCAAATTTCAAGTCACTACGACCAGCAGTTTAGGCTGTGCGTTGTCTGTTAGTCAGTCAGTTAGGACAAAGCCTTATATAATATGTATGGGTGTATGGATGTATGGATTAGACGTATAGGAATATATATAGGAATGCTAACACGTGATAGAGCCACATAAAGCTGACCGTGCGAAAAACAGCTAATCCACATAACCTGTTAAAGTCTCTGTTTCTATCAGGTTTCGTAGTAAATTAACAAATGTTCGACATGATTCTTTAAATTGGCATAACTTTTTTATTTATGAACCGATTGACATGAAACAAACACTAAATGTTAAGTGAAGCTTACCACAATGTATTAGTGAAAACCATATCTAAATCGGATAAGCCGTTTCTGAGATTAGCGTGAACAAACGCGCAAACGCACATACAAACAGACAAACAGACATACAAACAAACAGACAAAAATTGTAACAATCATTGTTTTGGGTTCTATTTGCGTTGATAAAGGTCCCAATATTTTTTTTTCTCATATATCTTCCATGTACAGACAGCGATCGGTTACATTTTTATTATATGTATAGATGTATGCATGTCTATTTCTTTGACACGCTCTACAGCCTAAATGTCCTAATGAATTTTAACATAATAAGAGGTGTCATTAGATTCGTATTAACTGTAAGAGTGACATAGGATACATAATTTTTCAATGTAGCGTCAGCATAAGAAAAAATCATTTTCTTTCTTTTTCTTTTGTTTTAGGCAGGCGGGGGCTTTTTGTTTTTAATAATATACAGAGTGTATACGACGGTATGACATTAAATGCAATTACGTAAAGTATGTGACATTATAAAGCGAGACAAAAAAAAATCTACTAAATATCTTCAATAGTTTAGACACAGGACAAATTTTTTAATTTCTTTAATTCTAAATTAACACTATGTAAGTACGTCAAACGGTCACTGACTTAAGTCATAGTCCACGTCGAAGGATAAACGTTGCCGTTCATTACAGTTCAGTGAACTTGTCATAATAAAATGGTGTATTACTTCGTTACTATTAAAATATTATTTATTTTGTTAGAAAATTTCAAATTTTTGTTTTTCGTCAAATTACTTTTGTGATTAATTAGAAATCATTATATGGGCTAGTAACACCTGCCTTTTCATTTAATGTCAAACCGTCGTATACACTCTGTATATTGCTTGTTAAATTATTTTTTGTTACCGAAATAGCTGGGCATTTAAAATATTCACTCAACACCTAGGTATTATAAAAGAACTCTAAAGTATAAAACAAATGTTGTTTTCTTCCGTTTGTTTATTCGTTTAGAATACACGCAACGGTTGATATGGTTTTCACTATGACTCCGAGAATTTATTCCAGATTTTTTTTATAAAATCTCGGTGTAAATTCAGACTCGGAACAAATATTTATGGATAATAATAATAATAATAATAATATTCTACCACATTCACACAGCGCCATTTAGCCCCAAATTAAGCAATTATATTTGCTTGTGTTATGGGTACTAAACAACTGATATACTACTTATATACTTTTTTTTTTTTGTAAATACATACATATTATAGATAAATTACACCCAGACACAGAACAAACAATCATGCTCATCACACAAAGGTTTGTCCTGGGTGGGAATCGAACCCACGACCTCCGGCTTAGCAGTCAGGGTCACTAACCACTAGACCAACAGGCCAGTCTCACAAATCACACAAAGTTTTGTCCCGTGTGGAGATCGAACCCACAACCTCGTGCACAGCAGTCGCTTGGACTCCCACTGCGCCACGGAAGCAGTCGATTGTAATTATGTCGTGAAAATGTATTACTATTATCATCGTAAAAAGCTGTGGTGCAGAAAAATCAAGGTAATAGTGTATTATTAGTATACCAAACACCTACAGAGCACCGAGAGTGGTCGATAAACACAGCAGATAAAATCCTACTGTCTTTACGGCGTGTTACAAGCTAGGTATTTAGGTAATTTGTTTTTTTTTTTTTTTTTTTTATGTTAGCCTACCAAAGTGACTCCACCCCGCCTGATGGTAAGCAGTCAGTGGAATCCAGAAGTGGTGGCCACCATACCAAAAGCTATCGTCTGAAACTGCTGGTATAGTGGCCTCCACTATGGCGGCTGGGAATGGGGTTAGAGGAAGGGAATGAGGGAGGTGAGGAAAGAGGATAGGGGGGAAATTGGGCCTCCGGCACTCTCACTCACCGAACGAAACGCAGTAGTACGGATACTACTACTCTTAAGTCGATCTTCTATGAGAGGGTAGTACTTCCCCGGACGATCCGGCCCATTCATGCTGAAACCAGCGTGGATCTACTACCGTCCGTTGTGCTTCTAAGTGAAGGCTTGTCTACTGTAGTTAGGGTGCTTGTCTTTTGTTTAACATGTTAATACACCAAAGACGTCTAGAAGGCTTAGACAAGTGGAATAAATCCATATAGAATAGAATAAATTAAATAATGTATGGGATTGACATAAGCTAACGACAATGTTTTTTTTTATTTATTTGCTAGCGGCACTCCTCGACTTCGCACGGATGGACATTTTTTAAACATTTTGGGATAAATAAAGATACTTTTGTATGGGTAATATAGAAAAGTGTTTTTCTTTAGGCAATTTTTAAATTTTTCGCTCCGTAAGAACCATCCTAGTACTTCAAGGAATATTATAAAAAATTATTAGTCGTAGTAGTTAGTAGAAATCGGTTCAGCTCCTCTCGAGATTTGCGTTTAGCAACACATTCAGCGATTCATTTTTATATATTTTAGATTTAATATATTCATCAACAGTTAATACAATAATACAAGCATAAAAACATGTTTACAGCTTAAATCTAATTGCTTAACTTATTACTGGTGAATACAATGTTGGCGTTAGCTTATATAAACCCCTTTTTTTAGTTATTAGCATTTATGCTATTTATCTAGGCCCTCTGATGACTTAATGGTACCTCGTATGGCTCCTATACCCGGCCGTAGATTTGAGATAGGGCAAACAAAAATGTGAATTTTTAACATGTTTCTAAGTTTACTGTGGACATTACTGACTGTAAAAAAACATCTTGGGTACTAATAAAAATATAAGTCGGACATCGCCCATCCATTTTGGGCAAGCGTGGTGATTAAGTCTCATGTCTACTCCTTATGAGAATTAGCTGAGCTGGTACGAACACCAAAGCTGTAACCATCAAACGTACACGGCCAGCTCTTCTTGTATCACAACTCTAAAAAAAAGTATAAATTAATACTCTTGAACTTTTCATCGATGACGTCATCTAGCTTATTCTATGAATTCCCGAAGCATTGAATGTAAGTTGACGAAACTTCTAATGTACACCTATTGTATTTTGCGACATTTTTTAAATTGTGTATGAATATTTTTCTTTGAAATTTTTGTAAAAAACTTGTGAAATTATGTAGCGGCTTGGCGACACGTTGTATTCTGTGTGGCAATGTTCTTACAACCGCAGGGCTCGCTAGTCGTCTTCCCACCACGATGTAGTTCAGTCGTATTAGAAAGTATTGTTAAATATTTGTATGTATTAAGCTACCAGTAAAGTTATAGTATATCATCATGAAATATCTAAACTTATTTATACCCACATCTTTTTCATTTAAACTTAAACAAGTACACTAGTTGTAAACTTAGCTATTACTTGCTAAGTTTAAGATGCATAAGTTGAACACTTAACCGTGCCGACACCTGTGTTGCTGTTTGCACAGATGAGCATTTACAGAGCGGAGTTTATTAGTCCTCAGGTGCACCGCACTTAGAACCTAATTACTTTAATAGAAACTGTGTAATTTTATATACACAAGCATCACGCCTTTAGGCTGATAGGGTAAGCAGAGGTGTTTAACATCGTTTCGCCAACTAATGGCTCCAATCCGGCACAATTTAAAGTTCGACAGTAAAACTCAGTATATTTAGTATTTTACTTTTTATAATTAATTAGTTACTAATTAGATCAAAGCTTTATGCTTGTAGATATATCACGTGAGATTTAATAGATCATTAGTTAATTTTTCGTGTGTTTCAGAAACTGAAAGGCTGGATGTACTTTATGTAAGTTACATTAATTAATTATTATTATTTTTTTAGTTTTGTGAAGTATGTTCGACCAATTAGGCTGTATTATACTTTGCAATTAAACGGCGGGCTCGTTACTAATACCATGTATTTGTTTTATAAATACATAAAACATTTGACTGATGAAAACTATATAAGTATATACTTAACCATATAAATAGTGAGTACATAAACAGAGCGACGAACTTAGCTCTCTCAAGTACTCAGCTTGCAGTGCCACCTGAGCACTTTATCAAATATTTTATCTTCATACTAAGGTACATGATACACTTGACTTTTACTTTTACACGATTTTTTTCATAAAATAGAATAACCTGAGTGTAGCCAAAATATTTTGCTGAAAAAGGGGACTATGTATATTTATTTGAGATATTCTAACTTTAAAACATTTACTTACCAATACGCATATTTGAACGCACTTTGAACGCTATGCAGCCAGACCCAATACAAAATGTATTACTTGCTGTCATCAGTGACCTTATGTGCTTAAAGACTTAATAATATTAACTTAATATAATTTCACGGTAGTAGATCCACGCTGCCTTCAGCATGAATGGGCCGGATCGACCAGGAAAGTACTACCCTCTCATAGAAGATCGACATAAGTAGTATCCGTACTACTTACTGCATTTCGTTCGGTGAGTGAGAGCGCCGGAGACCCAATTTTCCCCTTTCCTCCCCAATTTTCCCCTTTCCTCTTTCCTCACCTCCCTCATTCCCTTCCCCTACCCCAGTCATAGTGGAGGCCAGCATACCAGCAGCTTAAGACGATGACTTTTGGTATGGTGGCCACCACTTCTGGATTCCACTGACTGCTTACCATCAGGCGGGGTGGAGTCACTTTGGTAGACTAATATAAAAATAATAAGAATACCACAAACGACTACACAGCTACTATCTAAATCCAAAGTAAGCATATATTGTGTTACGGTTTGTAATATAGGTTCTAGAATGCGGTTAAACATACATAGATACTTTTTTTAATGAGTTAACGCTTTAAATTAATTTAGTACATAATATTTTTAAATAATTTTTGTTAACGGCAACTTAAATCATTCAAAAGTCCTCTTAAGTTTAAAAATATAACTCGAAATGCTAAAATTTGCACCCTATTCAATGAATTTCATTCTCAATTACACTCGATAATAATTGATTGAGTGATGTTGAAACTGTTCGTTTAATTGTTTTTGTTTTTAATTAAAGAGTTACGATTCCTGGGAAACGATTGTATTGAGTAAATGCACAAATATTTTGTAAATCTGGTAGCCAATAAATTCTATTTGATGAGATGATTATTTTATTGATTGTATCAATCGAAATCAATTAAAATTACTTAGTCATTGATTAAATAGTGTTCTAGTTTAATATAATAAGTTATTGAACGCAAATCCCATCTACCATCCCATGTTTTTTGGCCTTGCGATCGTTCGATCTGGAATATTATATAAACTATATGTCATGCCATGATAAATTATATTGCAACTTTTAAAGTCAGACTGTGTGGTCTATTACCGCACTAACAAGAAAATACCCAGGTATTTATAATAATAATAATAATAATAATAATAATAATTTCTTTATTTGCTCAAATATGGTGGTACATTGGTGTTACAGTATTATTGCGTTCATACATATTCTGCCATATTTTGGCGTGCAAATATAATGGTATTTATTTAATGTTGTCAATCTTAGTACATTCATTTATTTATTACTGGTCCATGCATATTGTATTATTTATTGTATTGTTGTTCATGTCAAATAATTTATAAATTTATCACTTAAATAATCATTTATATTGTAATAGTTTTTATTAATTAATAATTTTATTAAATTGTTCTTGAATAATAATATTGGTAATTTACGAATATTTTCAGGTAAACGGTTATATACTTGTATACACATGCAATACACATTTCTTTTAAATATTTCTAATTTTATTCTAGGTAGACATAGTTTTTCCTTATGCCGTGTTCGGCTATTTTCTTTGTCCTTAAATTTTTCAAATAAATGTGGATATTTTTTGACAAACATACATAATTCGAATACATACATGCTTGGTAATGTTAGAATATTTAATCTTATAAATAGTGGCTTACAGCTGTCAAGGAAATCCGCACCACACAATAATATCACAACAACTACACACAACCCCATCTAGATCCAAAGTAAGCATATTTATATAGCTTGTGTTATGGGTTCTAGAATGCGGATATACATACTTCAATACTTTTTTTTTGTAAATACATACATATTATACACTAGCTGTTGCCCGCGACTTCGTTCGCGTGAAAATTCAGATGGGTGCCTCTATGAGAATATTGCGTGCCTGATTTTATGGCAATCGTACATTGTATGAGTAATAATTATATCAGTATTATCCGTCTCTATGGCGAATCCAGTTTAAACCCGATACCGCTAAAACTGACAAACCACTTTCACACAAACTTGCGGCTTTTATTTGCCCACTTAATAAGGGCGGTTACTGAATATTAAAAAAAGAGTATTTGCTAGTAATTTGGTAAACCTACTATAAAAGCTATAGAAGTTTCATACAAACTTTGCCACCCCTTTATACCCCCTTAGGGGATGGATTTCGCTAAATTCCGTTTAAGTGAGCACCTATATCCTAATAGGAACGACCATGCAAAGTTTGAGATTCCTAGCACTTGTTGTTTCTGAGATTTCGTGTTATGTGAGTGAGTGACCTTTTGCTTTTATGTATATAGATAGCTTTTGCCCGCGACTTCGCTCGCGTGAATGTCGTTTTTTCCAATAGACATTTTTATATTGTTTAATTACTGTTTTTCATACTATTTTTAATCTCCCATTCATACATCCTCTTTCACCTACCTAAAGATATCCCCCGTAAAAACAATATACAATACACAAAGGCAAATTTTCACTACAATAACTTTCCCCTTCTTTCTTCCTTCTCCTCAATTCCTCCTTTCCTCCCTCCTTTCCCTCCCTCCCTCTCCCTGCAAATTTCAAGTCCCTAGCTTCAAAAGCTAAAGATCTTTGTATAGAATATTCCATCCCTAATTTCACCTCTCTAAATCCACCCCTGTTAAAATAAAATTATAAGGATATTTTTTATTTAAATAGAAGTATTCCAAAACAAAATTTCAAAACTTAAGTTAAAAAATGAAGAAGATTCATACAATCGTTTTCATCCCTTTTCACACACTTAGGAATTAAATTTTAAAAAACTCTTTCTTAGTACAACCTCTAGACATTTAGACAAACACACCCTCCAAATTTAAAGTCACTACGACAAGCTGTTTAGGCTGTGCGTTGTCTGTTAGTCAGTCAGTCAGTCAGGACAAAGCCTTATATAATATGTATGGTTGTATGGATGTATGGATTAGACGTATAGCCATCGGGGATCAAAGCATACAGGCTGCTAGGAATGCTAACACGTGATAGAGCCACATAAAGCTGACCGTGCGAAAAACAGCTAATACTTAGATCCACACCCAAAACTTTTAGCTGTCTCTGACCGTGGGCTTTATTAATTTCATCGCGAAACATAGGCTCACTGGAAACTGGACTCATTTAAAACTAAACGGAAGATTGTTTAGAATAAGAGAAATCCGAAAAATAAAAACGCTATCAGCTATTCCGTAACCTGTTTAGTTTAAGTCTCTGTTTCTATCAGATTTCGTAGTAAATTAACAAATGTTCGACGTGATTCTTTAAATTGGCATAACTTTTTTATTTATGAACCGATTGACATGAAACAAACACTAAATGTTAAGTGAAGCTTACCACAATGTATTAGTGAAAACCATATCCTAATCGGATAAGCCGTTTCT
This sequence comes from Parascotia fuliginaria, assembly GCA_963082885.1. Lineage (NCBI taxonomy): Eukaryota > Metazoa > Arthropoda > Insecta > Lepidoptera > Erebidae > Parascotia > Parascotia fuliginaria. Next base: position 10,739,489 of record OY720193.1, on the reverse strand, counting down.
GAGATTAGCGTGAACAAACGCACAGACAAAAAGACAAACAGACAAAAATTGTAACAATCATTGTTTTGGGTTCTATTTGCGTTGATATAGGTCCTAATAGTATTTTTTCTCATATATTATCTTCCATGTACAGACATCGATCGGTTACATTTTTATTATATGTATAGATATAGATAGATAGAAACACCCAGACCAATACAAATAGGAATGTTCATGCACACAAATATTTGCACTGAGCGGGAATCCAACCCGCGACCTCTGCGTGGCAGTCCATACACAGTACCAACGAACTACAGAGGTTGATATATTGTGACGCTAAACGACGCGAGGCAATTCAATAAATTATGAATTCGCCGAGTAAATGTCTCTCATTTGTTATAGAGAAAAACAAAGACATGGTGGCTTTACGATATATCCTGTTTGGTCTGATTGACCGGGTATGAACTGTAGGTAAATTGGCTGACATTTCGTAATGTTTAACGTTCATAAGTGTTTATTAATTAACCTAAATGAAATAAACATCTTTTAATTGATTGATATGTATGTATAAACTTCTCGTAGAAATCGATCTACTATAACGTTTTGTTCGGTGAGTGAGAGTTGCGTAGTAAACATACAAAAAATCAAATCTTTTCTCTTTATAATATTAGTTTAGATTCATAAAGTATTTCAAATAAGAGAGATTGGTAATCATTATATATTTGTACTTCGCTTTGAGTTGAAGAGTTGTTTTGAAAAACAGCCTCCAGTTGGTTAAAGGTTATATTATCTAGAATATTTACAAAGGTTATATTTTCTCAATAATGTGCCAATTATTTTTACATTAGCTTCTTTTGAGATGGCACAACGAAGTAATCTGAAGTCAAGAAGAAGAAGAAAATCAGTTTTTTTTGACTAATAACTCAAGGAGCTCAACGAAGATATTTTTTGAAACCCATGTAATCATAACATGGCATAACAATACGTCTTTTTTCCATTTCTTAGACATTTTATTTTATTTTATTAAATAGGTACAGTAACAGACAACAGATCAAAACATACACAATTATGTTGACAATATACAATACTTAAACCTGATGTCCAATTATAACTATAAACAACATTCTACTAAGTATAAAGCTAAAGCTTTTACGAGTATGTTAACAGACAAAATTATACACATTATTAACTTTAGTTAAATTATTTGTTATAAAATAATTGACTTAAGATTAAATATTATGATTATTATAATTCAGAAATAAAAAAAAAATAAAAACAGAAGAAATTATACAAAAATATTATTGTGGAATACATTCTTGTTGCAATAAACCCTTGAATGAATTATATTTGTTGTAAAAAATGTCAACCTTGGAACAAATTGCATTATATTGACTGCACATTCGAGAAATCGGATTGTTTTGTGATACATTATTGTTACTACTATGCACTGACAACAGCTGTGGAATACGTACAGATCGTGTTGGAATCAAACACAACAGTACTCTGTTATGTTCCTTACCAAACAGTAGTATAGAGTTATTAGGGAACTAGCTTGTTTAACGGCATGGCAGATTTTTTTAGCCAGAGGTGTAAATTAGCCGCGTTTTGACAGTTTTGTCAGGTCCTATAACATGTTACTAGCTTTCTAAACGCATCGGGCTAATAATATTGAGACTATAGAAATAGTAGTTGTCACCCGCAGCTTCGCTTGCGTGACTTAAAACTTACAAAACATCTATAGTAACCTATATCTTATTTTGATGTATGAGCTATATTATTGTAGTTTCATTACAATCCTTACAGTAGTTTTTGCGTGATACAAGATTTTGCGTTTTAATATCGTTAAGATTTGATATCGCTTTATTCGAACCGAAAATCTAACCAACCTCTTTGTAGCATTCCGTACACAATACAATTAAACCACGAGACAATCAACAAAATACTACAATCAATAAAACGAAGCCACAATAAAGAAAACCGCGACTGATGTCAAATGAATAAATAACAATGGTTCACTGAACGGTAAACGAACTAAATCGTTCAAAGAATGAACGATTGAGTGAGTGAATGGTAGCTTAAGTGAACTGAGGATAAAGATACCATAGATTTGTTTCTGAACGACACTTGGTTTACGAATGAGCGAACAACATTACTGTGATGGTCCTGTAAATGCGTTTAAAGATAGATTTTATGGTAGATAGACGCTGAAATATCTTTTTTTATTTTTAATTGAGTCTTTAGCTAAAGATGGATATTTATTAGAACGTACGTGCAGGCTCTACATGCCCATGAAAAACGCTATGATATGTCCTTTTTTGAACAAGGCTTAAAGAGAGCATTAATCTCACTGTAGCCAGCGGCTTCGTAGACTCCGTGGCATTGCAGAAATCCATGAGTAACAATTATCACTAACCATCAGGTGTAGGCACGTATCTCACTGTAAGGCAGTATAAAAAAATTTATGACTATAATCAAAGCCGTATTGCATAGGTAGTGCTGAGTTCCACCTTTATATCTGCCTTTAATTTTCATTATTCCTTGCATGTCAAAAAAGAAGATTATGAAAATACCAGGTATATTATTATATCTACGCCTGCTATGCAAGGTGACTGATAGAAACGCCACTCATGGACATGATTTGTGAAAAATATGAGTACGTAATATAAGTTGGCTATGACCGTAGCTCATCTGTCTCAGTTTATAGTGTATTATCTATGCTCATCTTTACGCCGCGACTACGTAAAATAATTTAAAAATGTCGTCAAGGCATAAACGAGTCGATGGAAAACTCATTACCAACAAGAACACAACAGAATACCATATAAATAACATTATTATGGAGGTATACTTTCTCAGCTCCATAAATTATATTTTATTTGTCATTTAAAGTCTTTGAAGTAAATAAATAGGCATATAATATAAATGAACGAACACAAAAGAATGAGTGGCGAAATAAACGAGTGAATGATTGATTGATTAATGAATCGCGGTGACAGATTGAGTGAATGGTAACAAAAGAACGAATGAACATTCAGTGAACACTCTAATAAGCACTCATTGAAGTGTAGGGCAAATAATGGGAAGACGAAAGATATTAATTTGCGTAAAGTATTTTTTGAAAGTATCTCTTGGATTTATAAGGGTAAGGTGTCTTGCTGAATGTACTGATAGGTGACTGAATTCAAAACTAGAACGTTAAGGTAACGGCTTTTAAACGAACAGTTATGACAATCTTGATTCTTGGTCTAACTGAAAGAGGTAATAGGAATAAGTCTTATGAGTGGATCTCTACACTTTTTTTTATTGCCGGCAGTGTGGACTAGCAAACAGCTTACGTGTTGGTAAGTGGTAACTGTCGCTTATTGACGATTCAGAGTCCCTAGCACTGCTCCTGCAATGCCAGTGTCTCTGCGAAGCCGCTGCTTACCGTGTAGGGAGTGGGATAGGTAAAAGGACCGAGGGAAGTGAGGAAAAAGAAAGGGGAGAAATTGGGTTGTGTTTTCCAAGCATTATTTTTGCATACATACATACATAACTTAACTCCTGTCCCCATTAATAGGGTAAGCAGAGACTATAGAACTCCATTAGTTTGTCCATAGGTTACGGTTACCATTTGCCGTCAGGTAGGCCATATGTATGATTGCAATCAAAGTTGTATAATACTACTAGCTTTCCGCGAAGCGGTTAAATCCGCGTCTTTAATTACTGCTCTACTCCCGTCGGTAGTAGCGTGATGTTACATACCCTATAATCTTCTTGAGAAACTGGGCTATCATACGCAGAAAGAATTATTTAAATACGACTGGTAGTTTCAAAGATTAGCGGGTTCAAACAAACTAACTCGTCCTTTATATATGATATAGATAGCTAGGTACTTACTAGTATCGTATGCTTGTATGTAACTGCTACATATATATTATTAAAAAACTAAAAGCCCACCTGTCTAAAAGAAAGTAAAACCATTTTTCTCGTGCTGCCACTACATTGAAATTTTATATACCTATGTCACTCCCACAATCAATACGAATCTAAGGACAACCCCTTATATTAAAATCTATCAAGCCTTTTACTTGCCAAAGAAATAGACATAGTTACATACTTACATACATACATACAAACATACGTTCGAAAAACATTACCCTGCTTGACTGCGTCAGTCAGGCAAAAACGTGCCATATTTTTTTGAACTGCGACACGGTAGCTGTATAACTGCATTCCCAGTTAATTGCTGTTAAGTGCAGTTATTAAGTCTTTAATTAACTCCACATAGAGTTGATTATGATCAAAGCGTTTGTTATCAAGTTCATGTAGTTCAGTTGATTGCTATGAGCTGTGAAAACTTTGCCTTTTGATTTAAGTTGAACAGAAATCGATAATGTACTATGCTATTTAAAAGCGCGTTCCGTAATCTCTGAAACAACCAGTCGGATTTGAAAAATTTTTTTGCGTAAGATTACCCAGTTCTCGAGGAAGGTGGTCCATTCTAGAACTCATAACACAAGCTATAATATGCTTATATATATTATTTTATTGTATTGTAACATTGTTATTATAATCTGAATGTAGCACACATATGAAATCGAAATATTATTATTTTCTTTGAAAGAGAAATGAGTTATCTAAAACATATTATTTATTTTTTATTTGCTACAAAGCTGTTTCTTCACACGCGTATTGTGACGTGTACTAATTTGACAGCTGTCATGTTGACATGTGTCATCATAAGTCGCGTTATTAATGGGATGAACGTAAATAAGTAAAAGTAGTATATGACGAATAATATTTAGATTTTATGTAATGGATAATAATAATAATAATAATAATAATAATAATAATAATATTCTACCACATTCACACAGCGCCATCTAGCCCCAAATTAAGCAATTATATTTGCTTGTGTTATGGGTACTAAACAACTGATATACTACTTATATACGGATACGTTTGGCATATGTGTGGTTTTTTATATTCGACTATAAATATGCCTCCACTCTGTTTGATAGTAAGCAGATATTGAGGAGTTGTAGATACCATTATAAAATTTACAATGTTAAACTGCTCACCACCATGATGGCTCAAAAGTAGTAGTAGTTTTATCGGTGGTAGATCTACGCTGGTTTCAGCATGAATAGGCCGGATCGACCGGGGAAGTACTAACCTCTCATAGAAGATCGACGTAAGAGTAGTAGTATACGTACTGCTGCGTTTCGTCCGGTGATTGAGAGCACCGGAGGCCCAATTTCCTCCTTTCCTCTATCCGCCTTTTTTTTACCTTTCATTCCCTTCCCCTACCCTATTCCCAGCCGCTTTAGTGTAGGCCACTATACCAGCAGTATAAGCAATGGCTTTTGGTATGGTGGCCACCACTTCTGGATTCCACTAAATGCTTACCATCAGGCGTAGTGAAGTCACTTTGGTAGGCTCATATAAAAAAAAATCCTTAACCTAACTTTCGGAACAAAATCTATGTTAATGTTAAATACAAAGACATACTTAGTATAGGCATCCTAACTAAGAATACCTTTATGACTCAATAAAGATTTTATTATTATAAAAAACTCTTAGTAATTAGAATTACTAGGAATTTTACGACAAAAATTGAACATCACTTTACCCTATCTAGAATCGAACTCGAGAAATGTAAATAGCAGTCAAACCACAGAAACAATCAAATATAATTCTTTTGTAAAACATAAATATTCACTTATTAAGTACACCATACAAGTTCACTTGATAAATAACATCATAAAGCCGCTCTACTGAAGTAAATGTAGACAATAAGTTACGTAGTGCTACGTCGTAGCTGATATGTTGCATGGTGCTACGTCGTAGCTGATTGGAGAGCTACGATGGATGAGGCATGCTACGGTGAGGTGTTTGTACTAATGTATTTGATTGCAATGTTTAATGTAGTCATTGATTTGAATTTGAATAGTACCATGATTGATACGGACAGTACCTATATTGTATGTAATTTATATTTATTAAAATTGTAATCCCGATGGTGCCCAAGATACAAGCACTAGCTTAGTTTGGGACCAAAGGGAAACTACCTATATTGTATATTGTATGTAATTTGTATTTATTAATAAATTGATTGATTTGTGTTGAGGTTTTGTGTTTCAATTTTTTTATTTTTTAGACTTTATTGCGTTACAGTGTAGCCTTTAAAAGTTTTCAAAGTTTCCGCGGCGCGATTTCATCCACGTCTTTGTTTACTGCTCTGCTCTCGTCGCCAGTAGCGTCATGTTATACAGCTTATAACCTTTCTCGAGAACTATACCTTACGCAAAAATATTTTTTTTATTCCGACTTGTAGTTTCAGAGATTACCTCGTTCAAACAAACAAACTGTTCCGCTTTATATAATAGTATGGATTTAATAAGAAAGCAAATAGAAATATAAAACATGAAAGTGTATTTAGGTATCATAGTTTTACAATATAAAATACTAGACATCTGCCCTCGCTTCGCTTCGGTTTCAAAAGTTTCATTCGGTCTTATAACAAACGCCTACGTATAATATCATAGCAATAGTGACGTATTTACAAAAGCGCTTAAATATATTTAGATTTAATAATGACTAAAAAATATGTTTAAAACAATAAAATATATATAGCCTACGTTACTCATCCTATTTGTAGCTTTAAAGGTTCTTTTTTGAATAGGTTACGTAGATTTTGAGTTAAGTCGGAACAAACAAACAGACAATTTTTTCTCTTTATAAAAAGTTTAGATTACGACCGGTGTAACCGATGATCCAAAGTAGTGATTGCTGGTGACCTATGTCCAGGGGGTCTACCATCTCATAAAGCAGTATTATTTAAATAATAATAATAATATCTCGACAACTACACACAACGCCCTCTAGAGCCAAAGTAAGCATATATTATAGCTTGTGTTATGAGTTCTAGAATACACACTTAAATACTTTTTTTTTGTAAATATATGCATATTGTACATAGAAACACCCAGACCAATTCAAATAGACATGTTCATGCACACAAATATTTGCACTGGGCGGATTTGAACCCGCGACCTCTTAATGTTACTTTGTGTTTTATCTTTTTCTTTTGTACCATTGAAAATAAGGACAGAGACAAAGTAAGGTATAATTAGATTGCTATAAGAAGTAATCAGTTGAATTTCAACTGTAATTTAATCACTAATACATTAATGGCAACGATAGTGCTTTATGTGTCGGTTTGTATGTGAATTCCACATATCAATCAGCTGATAGGTAGGAACACAAGCGCATACCTCTTTACATTGAACAGAGGAACATTGCTACTAGAATACATTGAATGTGCGTTCAACTAGTACTATATTGTGTTTACGGGTTGATGAGTTTTGCTACCAAATCACTACATACTTATATTTTACTCTTAAATATTACATATCAAAAGCATCGCTCATTCTTTCACATCGTCATCACTCTGCATGGAAAAGCCACTTCTCATACAAAGAAGGCTTGTTCATTGTACTCTTTTCAAATATTCCTGCTTAAGTTTAGGCGCTGAGTGGTAACAAACACACACACATACAAAATTTTGCATTTATAATACTTTTATCTGCAATTTAATCAAACATTCTCTAAAACAAAATAATATAATTTTATAAAGTTTTCGTTTCTACATTATTTAATTTCATTCACTGAATCGCAGATAGTGGTGGAAGCTCAATTACCTTCTCAGTCGTCTTCCTTGCCCTTTCCCTTTTCTTTTTCCTTTTCCGCAACGGTTCCCAACGACTTCGTTCTATTCTTTGCATGCTTATGCGATGCATAGAGCACAAAGACAACGATCTAAATCTAACCTAATAATATTATAAAAAGAAAAATATTTTTGTATGTTTGTTTGCAACGATTTAACTAAAAATCTACGTTACCGATTTGAGAAATTCTTTCACCTATACAAATAAATAAATGGAGCCGGTAACATAGGCTACATTTTATTATGTTTAACATATTTTTAGACATTTTTAGAATTCAAATATTTTAAGCGCCTTTGTAAGTCTGAATGATGCAATACGAGACTACTGCAATTATATTTTCCGTAGGCGTTGTTAGATCGAAAGAAACTTTTGATACCTAGTATCTATACATATAATAAAATTGAAATTTCTGTTTGTAATATTGAAATAACCGTTTTTTACTACATGTATATGAATATATATACGGTACCATACACGAAAATAACATTTTTTACAATTTTTGTCTGTCTGTCTGTCTGTTTGTTCCGGCTAATCTCTGAAATGGCTGGACTGATTTCGACGGGACTTTTATTGGCAGGTAGCTGATGTAATAAGGAGTAACTTAGGCTACGTTTATTTTAGAAAAATATTGTATTTTAGAAAAATAAAGTAAAGTTGATCGACTGTTAGGCGGAACGAAGTTCGCCGGGTCGGCTAGTATTATATATAGATTGTTGCTTGTTTGGCCCGAATTGGCTATTGAGGTTACTATAAAATGAAATATAATTTCTATATTCTATCTATCTCATAATTTTAATAAATCTCCCATCCCACATATTTCAATTTTTCAAAAGATCTTTTTAAAACACAGACAATATAATAAGAAAAACATTTCTTTTGTAGCGACAAGAAATTAAAATCATATTGTTGTAACCTTTTAGTAAATTGAAAGGGCTTTTAGCTGAGATACCTAACTACAATGCGTGCAAAAAATATATACAGCGCGATAAAAAACAAATAATAAAAAGTAAATTGGGTTTTTTTCCTTTCCTGGGCTTGCGTTTTTGTTATTGTATGTTTGTAATCTTGTTTTAGTTTTAAATTTGATATTGTTTGGATATATTGGAATTGGAAGTGCGAGGGAAGAATATGAGTTCCTTTTGGATCAATTGGTGAAGCTTGTCTTTAAGAGATCGATGATTTTTTATAGGTAACTAGATTTCTGCAGCGCGGTTTCACCCGCATAAAGTTATATCCTCGGTTACTGTTCTGCTCCCGTCGCTCGTAGCGTAATGTTACTCAATTTTTTTTCGAATTGTTCAATACCGACTGGTAATTCTGCTCGCGTTCAAACAAACAAACTCTTTCACTTTATATATTAGTATAGAAAGAAAGAAAGAAAGAAAAGAAAGAAAAATAATTTATTAGAGTACAATTTAACAATAATTATTACAGATTTAACAATAAATGTAATTAAAAGCCAGAAGTACTAATATTTTATCAAAGTTTACACATTACCTGTCTACATCATTATTATTATTATATTACGTATTGCATAAAAAAAAAACACTTATTTAAACAATTATACCTACATATTTTTTTTTTTACATAAAAACAAAATAATGACGCTGGCTACAACTCGGTTCACGACTATGCAGTGCCGGCCGCCGGCATATAGATTAGCACGTTTGTTTTGAAAGACCTTTTACCATCCAAAAAGTGTATGTACGTTGTATAATATACGGTCTTACAACAACCACGAAAAGAAATAGGTATATTTTAGGTCGATGTGCACATGACCCAATATAATGTAGTGTTAATTTCGTCAATCTGTTGAATTAAACACCTGTTAAAAACATACATACATTACTTTACGCCTGTCTACCATTACTGGCGTAAGCAGAGACTATAGAACGCCATATATCGCGATCCAAACATACCTCGTTAGTCGCTTCAACATTTTTTAATCTTTTCATACACACACGTCGGACAAAGGGCACAATTACAAGCACCCTGGAATTGTGCCCTTTGTCAACACATCACCCATTTGGTCCCTGTATGTTCGTCTAGGGTGATCTCTATCAACTTCCCAGTCATTTCCGCTCTACAAATCTCTTTCGTTATCCTACTTCCATCCATCCTTTCCAAATATCCAAACCACCTTAATATACTTCTTTCAATTTTAGTCACTTGTTCTAAAGATTTAGTTTATATATACTCGTAGAAAAGTCTGGAGGCTACCACTACCATAGCAGTATTATTTTAATCTTAATTTGTGTTTTGTCTTTTTATTTTGTACCCTTAAAAAGAAGGATAGAGACAAAGTAAGATTATAATAAGATTGTTTTACGAGATTGTGGTAGGGCAACTGATTCTATTTCATGAAAGCTTAGTTTACGGTTACATAACATTAACTTTCTTATTATTGTTTGTCACTTTACTAGTATAAGAAACTATATAATATTTATAAATGTTATATTATTATTTGAAGGTAAACATGACTTTCCACTTTCAAGTTCGTCAATATTTCTCTCTAGTTTTACTTTTATTTTATCTTTAACTATGATATTTACTTTTCTAAATATTGCTCATAAGTTTTACTTTCTACTAGTGGTAGTTTAGTGTTTAGTTGTAGTTTTTTTTAATGCACATAAACACGAATGATACAATGTAAAACACGAGGTAGGGTTTGAATCCGGGCAAGTACCGATGTGATTTTTCAAATAATATGTACTTTATATGTTTATCATTGACATTTTTGACTGACGGTGAAGGAAAAACATCGTGAGGAACCTTGGACTTGAAAGTCCGAAATCGCCAATCCGCCTTAAACAAGAGTGGTGATTAATGCTCATGCCTTCTTTACATGAGAAGAGGCCTTTGCCTTGCAGTGGGACAGTAAACAGGCTGGTATTAATATAAGAAGTATTTTTAATACCTACATAAAGTGCCCAAACTTCTACCTCTACATCAGTTTAGACTGGCCTGTTGGTCTAGTGGTTAGTGACCCTGACTGCTAAGCCGGAGGTCGTGGGTTCGATTCCCACCCAGGACAAACCTTTGTGTGATGAGCATGATTGTTTGTTCTGTGTCTGGGTGTAATTTATCTATAATATGTATGTATTTACAAAAAAAAAATGTATATAAGTAGTATATCAGTTGTTTAGTACCCATAACACAAGCAAATATAATTGCTTAATTTGGGGCTAGATGGCGCTGTGTGAATGTGGTAGAATATTATTATTATTATTATTATTATTATTATTATTATTATAGTATAGAACAAATAAAAGGTTGCACTTTTTACGTCTCGACAGTGTAATGCTGTGTCATTTTAATGAGTTGATTGTTGTGAAGTACACTGTGTTCTTTTGTGTACCTTTTGGGTATGCTTGGCGATTGATGACAAGGATTTTTCTTAGGCTGCGTTTGACTGTTGTGCTTCGCCCTGTAACATACGTTATTTGCATAGAAATTATGTGCTATATACATGACTAACTTTTCACTGCGCCGTTTTACCCACGTCTTTACTTACTGCTCTGTTCCCGTCACCAGTAGCGTAATGTTAGCTTATAACCTTCCTCAGGAACTGGGCTATCATACGCAAAAAGAATTATACAAATCCGACTGGTAGCTCCAGAGATTAGCGCGTCCAAACAAACAAACAAACTCTTTCATTTTATATAAAAGTATAGATGTGAAAAACACCGAATTTTCGTCAAGAAGAAGGGCCAGAAATGTTGTAAGCGCTGAAAAATCAATAGAGGACAAACTCTAATGATTAGTTTCTCAACAAATCTGTGTCTGGGAATAATGGTCTCTCTCTGGGGAAAGGCTGAAAGATCTCTTGAAATGCAGTTAATCAGCCATTTGAAGTGATTAAACTTTCAACATAAACTATTTTTAAACCTACAATCTGAAGTCTTTCGGAGACGGATGTCATAACTAGGTACTATTACTATATAAGGCTATTATATTATACGACCTTTATATGTACAAACGTTATAGAAATAAACAATTTTTCTTTACTAAAAATATTATTCCCTTCCTCTCTGCACATGCCCTTACACTCGTTAAGCAAACGTACACCAGAGAAGGGTATTACTTGAAAAATTACATGCCGTAGATGCGAAGGGATTGGCGAAATAAATGACTTGAATACAGAAAATAAGTGACTCTTGTGGTAAAAGAAATGTGAAAGATGTCTTGCTTACAAGTTGCATTTGATGTTTAAGTGATATGAAGAATTCATCTCAATGATTTTGCGGTATTTTTAGACGGGCCAACTGATAGTAAGTTTTTTTTATTGCCTACAGTGGCAGACGAGCCAACAGCCCACCTGATGGTGAGTGATAACTGTCGCTTATGAACTGTTATTTCAGGTATTCTGTAAAGCTACTGTCTATTAAGTTGTGAATACAACAATTAAAACATTCAATTTATTCAAAAGTCAATTGTTGTGATTGCAACAATGAAGAAATTCCAAGAAATCCTAGCGAAAGTTTGTGTTTGTGTGTGTATGTGAAAATTGGTATGTATATAGATTCTCGGGAACCAGACCGATTTTCAGGATAAAATGATAGCGCATAACCGTCTCTGGCACCGAATCTATCTACATACCAATTTCCATCTAAATCGGTCCAGCAGTTTAGGCGCTAAGTGGTAACAAACACACACACACACACACACACACAAACACACACACACACACACACACACACACATACAATCTTTCGCATTTATAATATTTATTATAGGATTATGTTAATTGGCCATCTTTTGCATCAATTACTAATTTAAGTCGAACAAATTGTGGCTATCAAATACAAAAAGAATTCGTGAAATCCTAGTTTTAGTTTCAGAGATTACAGAGTACTAAAATGTAACTAATAAAAACGTGTTCTAAAACCTCATTCCTAATATTTTCATAGAATAATTACCTTTCATAAAACTTTATCTTAGTGCAGGTTTCCCAGTAAATTTAAGAGTCATTAGAGGTCGTTTTTGCTGAGTAAACTAGCTCGTAGTTGGCACATTGTTATCTGATGTCGTTTGTCTCTCAGTTCCAAGTATTAAGAATTAATGACATTTAAAATTGAAATGTTTCATTGAATTTAAGAATATCTAATGCATAATCGAAGAAGTAGAAGAAGATGAGTCGAAATGGCCCTGTGGATAAGGCACCCGATTCGTAAACACGAGGTAGTGGGTTCGAATCCGGGCAAGTACTAGACTGACGGTGAAAGAAAACATTGTGAGGAAACCTGGACTTAAGTCTGAGATTGCCAATCCGCCTTGAGCAAGCGTGGTGATTAATGCTCATTCCTTCTCCTCTCTTCCTTATGTGAGAAGAGGCCTTTGCCCTGCAGTGGGACAGTAAACAGGCTGGTATTATAATGCATAATTCTATAGATATGATAAGAATTCTTTTGTGCTATTTGTTTTAGTTGTACTAAATAGTGCTAGACATTATCAAAGTCAGGAACTAGATTAGAAGTTTATTATTGACTAAATTTCTAAGAACTATATCTATACTATTATATAAAGAGAAAGAGTTTTTTGTTTTATACGGTAGTAGATCCACGCTGATTTCAGCATGAATGGGCCGGATCGACCGAAGCAGTACTACCCTCTCATAAAATATTGACGTAAGAGTAGTAGTATTCGTACTACTGCGTTTTGTTCGGTGAGTGAGAGGGCCGGAGACTCAATTTACCCTCTTACCTCTTTACTCACCTCCCTCATTCCCAGCCGCCATAATGGAGGCCACCATACCTGCAGTTTAAGCTTTTGGTATGGTGGCCACCTTTTCTGGATTACACTGACTGCTTACTATCAGGCAGGGTGGAGTCACTTTGATAGGCGACTATAAAAAGAAGAACGCGCTAATTTCTAGAACTACGAGTCAGATTTGAATAATTCTTTCTTTTTGCGTTTGATAGCCTAGTTCTTGAGGAAGGTTTATAGGCTATGTTAAGGGCAAGATTCACAGACCGCACTTTGACTTTACTTTGATGCAAAGATCTACTTTGTATCAAAAATATGTTTGAATATGAAGTTGAAAGTAATCTTCGGCAATACAAAGCTTACTTTGCGAAGGTGCCTTTGCTGTAAAGTAAAGTCACGATTGTGAATCTGGGCCTAAGAAACATAGTTTAATTATCGCACAAAATAGTTAAAATCTACTCCAAACTTTGAAATCGTCCCTATTCACCCCGTTTTACGGTACACTAGGCCAATTTCTTTTCTCTTACTTTTTTCTGAGAACATGTTCGAGGAGCTTTTTAGTTCACTCGGTAGTTGAAAGTTTAACAAATATATTCGAGAAATACCTACTGCTACCACTACGATCACTAAACTGAATGCCAACCGTAATTTGCAAACATAATACTTGGAAAAGATTGACGTCCTTATGGTATATCATACCTCATATAGCAGTATTATTTTAACCTTACTCAGTGTTATAGTTTGTATTAGATTTGATTGTTGCTAGTAATAAAAGAGTGGACTGTAATAAAATGTGTATAATATAAGTGTATAATTAGTACAAGATAAAATTTAAACTATTAAAAGGCGCGTGTCGCGGGTGGTGTATCTGTCGAAAGAGTGAGATATCAGCGACCCTTTCCATTGCCCCGCGCCCTCCTCCTCTCGTCCTCCCCCGATGACGATGCCGATGACGACGTTGCTCCGACACTTAGTGTTTGTCTTTTTCTTTTGTACCATTAAAAACAAGAATAGAGACAATGTAAGGTTAAAATAAGATTCCTAGAGGTTGTTATCCTAAAGATAAGTAAAAGCGCTTGTTGACAGATAATTCCCCCGCCTCTTTTCAAAAAATAAAACATTGTATATACGAAGGGCATGATAATCAAGGTGAAGCAGATATTTTCTTTTAAACATTCAATTACAGCCTCGGATAAAAGGTGGAAACATTTACATTCAACGGAAATCGAAATTTTAGGCCAATTTACTTGAACACGTTATTTGATTGGCATGTTATTCGACATAGCTACGTTTGTTTTAAATTATTTTTCAAAGGAAAAAAACCAAAGCATTATTTATTACGTTGTCTGTCTGTTCATCCTATTAATATTATAAATGCGAAAGTTTATGTGTGTGTGTGTGTGTGTGTTTTTTACCACTCAGCGCTTAAACAACTGAACCGATTTCGATAGAAATTAGTATTGGTTGGACATAGAATACTTTTTATCCCGAGAATCGGTCTGGTTCCCAAAGGATCCAACAAAACATATTTACGCGCGGGCGAAGCCGTAGGGCGCAGCTAGTGTTAAATAATGAAGCTGAGTATAAAGATAGATGATGTAACGTAATATTATGTACAAGTACACTCGTGATCCTTTATAAGGGAACAGATTTAATTACTACCTATACCCAGTTTGGTACCGGTAAGTGAAATATACATAACCCAGAAGTCGTATATCTTACTAGCTGCGCCCTGCGGCTTTGCCTGCGTAGAAAATGGTGTGTATTTAAAGAATGTAACTCGGGAACCAGACCCATTTTCGAGATGAAAATATCCGTCTCTGACACTAAATCTAGGTACATACCAATTTATCGAAATCGGTTCAGCTGTATAAGCGCTGAGTGGTAACAAACACACACACACATATACAAACTTTCACAATTAATACTAGCTGTTGCCCGCAGCTCTGCCCGCGTGAATGTTGGTTAAATCATTTTCCATACAAAATTTCATCCCCTATTTCAACCCTTTCAAGCCATTTTTTGAGATAAAAGTTATAATTTTGTTATGCCTACATAATTATGTTGTTTCCCAAGGTCTATTCTATCTCTATACCAAATTTAAATAAAATGGGTTCAGTGGTTTAGGCTTGATAGCGTAACAGACATACAGACAGAAACTGATACTTTCTCATTTATAATATTAGTATGGCGTATACCTTGCTTCTTCTACATTCATTAATGTTTAGATCGCAGCAGATCGCGTTATGTAACCTGTGCTCACCCAACTAATGGGAGACAAGCGTGAAGTTATGTATGCGTACTATGTATAAATATAGTAAAGACAATTAAATATTTCCAGCATAGTGTATTGTAAATTAGATGTTTTTTTGTTTCTTTCTGTAAAATCTTCATATTTTGGAAGTACACTATAGGTGTGAGCTGAAAATTAGCGTTGTCTGATGGTAATCAACTGACAACTTTACTGAGCTAACTTCTTTTTGCCAAACCATAGCCTAAATTAAACTAACTAAAATTTATCTGTCGATCTTTAAAGTTGTTAAGGTATTTTTTTATTGCCGACAGTGGCAGGTGAGCATACAGCTCACGTGATGGTAAGTGGTAACTGTCGCTCATGGACGACTCAGAGTCCCTAGCATTGTTCCTGCAATACCAGAGACTCTGCGAAGCCGCTGCTTACCGTGAAAGATAGGTGATAGGATTGAGGGAGGTGAGGACAAAGGAAAGGGGGGAACTTGGGGGAATGATAAGTATTTGTATTCTCGTTCTTTCTGTACTATTGGCAATTAAAAACTTTTTTTTCTTTCTTTAAGTACACTTGTATTCATATCACCCAGCTACTAGTCGTTTAATCCATTTTTAATTACAAGTACCAACATATACTTGTCCTACGAAAAAGATCGTATTCTCCAAATAGGCTACATAAAGATCTCGGAGTGAAAATCTATCTCTTACACTATAGAATCTGGTATTAATTCAAGTATTTAATTCGACTTTACTAATATGATTTTGCCGATAAATTGGAAGCGAGCACCAGAGCACCTGAGCGGTTATGTTGAGCCATGCTATGAAAACGATGTCTTAGTTTTTTATAGTAGATAGTAATCTACAGGTCGCAGCACTGATTTTAAATCTATATAAAAAGCGTTTACGCAACATGGGAACGTCGCAATTTAGTGTCATATTTCATCGTTTTCAATTTTTATCATTTAATCGGCGCTATATTTTAAAATATATTCTGCTGAAAAAAAATCTATATAAAAATTATTAATTAAGTAACAATAATGCTATGCTTACAGTTATTTTACTATGAAACTAACGCAACTCAAGTTTCCAATGTATTATTTGCATAGTTATAAATAGAGATATAAAGTAAATTAATAAGCTATGTGAAGTATGTATGTGTATTATAAATGCAAAAATGACCGAAGAGCAATTTTATTAATATTAAAGCTTTTTTTTCAAATATGAAAGTTGGTTTCATTTTAACCGACTTTTAAAAAGTAGGAGGTTCTTTAAACCATTGTATGTATCTTTTTAGGTATGTTCATCGATTTTTATATTTATGAAAATAAGAGAAATGAGACATGTAAACCTGACTTTCTTATTGAACATCTCATAATAATCTCGGGTTGTTCTCGATCGCCATAACAAGAACATTTTTAATTGAATCGAGGAGAGGTCGATGTTTGGGAAGGATGTCGAGTTACTTAGAAGTGGTGAACCCAAATTGACTTTTATACTTTCTATAATAAATAGGTAGTTTAAATACTAATAATAATAACATAACAAAGCTATGTAGACATAAAGTAAGCATATATTATAGTTTATGATAATAGATTCTGGAATGCGCATAAACATACTTAAATACTTTTTTGAAAATAATAATAATATCACAACAACTATATACAACGCCATCTAGACTCAAAGTAAGCATGTTATAGCTTGTTAAATACATACATATTATACATAGAAACACCCAGACCAATGCAAATAGTCATGTTCATGCACGAAAATATTTGCACTAAGCGGGAATCGACGACCTCTGCGTAGCAGTCCGTACATAGTACCACCGAACCACAGAGGTAGTAATTTTAATATAAATGTTCAAATTGTTTGGCACGTCGCAGCTTAAGCGGATGGTTAATTTTAATTAATGTGGTGTAATTATGGTCACAAGCGACTGTTTGTGAAACAACACAGTGCGGTATTGTGAGGGTTATACGCATGTGGTATTTTAATCACGAGTTTTTGATTTAGTTATATTTTTTATATATTAGCGTACTAAGTGACGCCCACTCTGCCTGATGGTAAGAAGTAAGTAGAATCCAAAAGCGGTGAACACCATGCCAAAAGCCAAATTACTGGTATGGTGGTCTCCACTATGGCGCACCGTTTAAAAGACCCAGGCTCATATTTAAATGGGAACACATGTAAGGAGTTCCAGGCTTTAATTGAACGACTAAAGTGCTTATTAGTGATTAAGTTTTTAAATTTATCTAAATCTGTATTCTTGAGAGCCTTCGCAAAGCCGGAGAAGCTCCTCTATGTTTTATTGTTAGTACCAGCTCGATTTATTAAACTTATTCTGAACAAGAATCTATAATGTCGGTGATCCCATTTTACAAATAGACTAGGTCCTTTAACTTTGGCTCTTTAGATCTTTTGTATATTTTCATGAGATTACTTTTAAGAATACTGACGTTTCTACTATTTTATCACTTTTTAACTGTGTAAGCTTTGAATTAACTAATAGCTGTCGTGTTTGCCAAGCGTTGCATTGTGTCATGCCCTTCAAGCAAAATTTAGGTAACAGTTTTGCAGAGCAGCTGGTATTGTACATGTCTATGTTACTAATGTTACTACTTAATGCCATTATTGCAGCGGTTACCACTTTTCTTTAGTTAGGTAAACGGTTTTCTTGTCTGTCATTATAAACCAATTATGAGATACTAAAATAAACATCAGTGATAAATATTTGATCTAGCATTTGGTCTAATTGACAAAAATTTACATTTGTGATTATGCATCACAAATGTAAATTTATACGACCTAAAATTAGATGGAAAATATAGGCCAAATTATATTTATAATTATCTAACCAAAGAAGATACTTCAATACGTTATGCCTTCTATGTAATTCTACAGTGAATAAGAAATTTAAATAATAAAATCAAAGAGATTTCTAATTCTATTCATTTCATCCAATTTCGGCTTTATAAAACATAAAGCGATTATCTCGGCAGTAAAACAAAAAATTCTTTCATTATCCTTACAATGGATAAACAAGGGATTACAATAAAAACAAAACAATATTAGCCAGATAATGATGCGCTTTACATAACCAACAAAGAACAAAAGCGGGCCAAGAACAAAGAACAAATTAATTCTCGTCGTTTACGTTCGATCCTATGAGGTATTTTATCGATAACGACTGAAGAATATAATTAAGGTTAAATGTTGTAGTTAACACGATCTGATTTAAGATATATGGGCGTTTTTTCAAGATCAGTGAAAGGGCTAAGAAGCAAGGTAATTAAGCAAATTAACTTTAACTTTTGACTGCCTTTGTGGTTTGGTGGTTTGTGTACGGACTGTCACGCAGACTGGCACTCTTGTAGCCAGTAGCGTGATGTTTTAAAGCCTTTTATCAATAACTGAACACTGACAAAAATAATTGTACAATTCCGACTGGTAGTGCCAGAGATTAGTGCATTCAAGCAAACGAAAAATCTCTTCCCCTTTATTAAAGATTTGTAATGTGCCTCGCGACACAAAAATAGTAGGCCAGTAGTCTTTAAAAATAATTAAAAATAGTGAAGCGACAATAATTGGCAAGATAGGGAGTATTTAAGTAGTTTTAAATTATATAAAACATGTATTAGTTTTGATATTTATATGTTGAAATGTTATGGGTCCTAGATGCCTGAAATAAATGATTATTATTATTATTTCAAATTTGAGTATTGTCTAGTATCCTTCACTAGTTACACTCTTTCTATACTATTATTATATAAAGCGTAGGAATTTGTTTGTTTGACCGCGCTAATCTTTGAAACTACCAGTCGAATTTGAAAAATTCTTTGCTAGTAATTAAATAAAAGTAAAATTTAATTTAAACGCTAATCACAGTTTAATGCTAAACAATAATATAAGCAAACCGCTTAGTGTTATAAACTGCAACCAACCCGCTTCCTCCGCAAAGACGTATGTAAATAATAATAATAATAATAATAATAATAATAATAATTGTCGATCTGGCAACACAAGTGTAAGCACGAGCATTTTTTTATCTCTTTAAATTTAATAAATTTTTCTAATATTTTTTGATATACAGTGCACATAATTGAATACAAAAACAATATAAAAGTAAAATATCGTCCTTTTTGAAGAAATCCTTTTTAAAATGATCAAAAAACGTAAAGAAATTATAAAATTAAGTGAAATAGCTCCTGACAGCTGTCAGATACAAATAGAATAATGCTAAGCTGCTAATACCTATGATAACAAGATCGAAACGAGCAAAATTAGCACAAATACCACCTTCGGACTCGTCGCTCAGCTCCGCCTCGCAGCAGCCAAACCCTGCGGCAGCAATACCGGCTCCTGCTGAGGCGTCGAGCTCCACATCGAATGATGAGTTTTTCTCCCCTCCGACGTCGCCAACACCTGTGCGTCGGCGGGGGAGAGGCCGACCACCAGCGTGCCTGGGATCCCGCGGCCCACCGGCTGCGAATAGGGTCCCCGCTGCTGGCGGTAATGTGCAGCGCATGCGATGGTCCTCGACAACAAATGAGAACGTCATGCGCGCATATTTTGCGGCAACAGAGGGAGGAACCAACCTCACTGCGTATCGCTATAGAATGCTTGCTCTGTTTCAGGATCTTGAACCATCTACCAATGTTACAGCTCAACGGTTGTCGGATCAGGTACGAGCCATCCAACGCTGTCGGATGTTGGATAATGCTGTACTTGATAGGCTGCGCTCAGAGTGTGTACAATCTATCGCTGCCATCTCCATCCAAGAATGTCAGATTGAGACTAATACTTCACGGACTACGCCACAAATGCAGAGTTTTGTTAGCCTGGATGGAGATGACAGAACGCCTATTGTAGACACTCAATGCAATGAGGAGGTTTGGGACGCTTTTAAATGTGCGATTGATGAATATCGATACACACCTCTAGAATTTAGACCTCGTCTGCCTCGGTTACCGATGCATAGAAGAAACCTAGCGCTAGTAAGTACCCTTGACTCACTTCTACCGGACTACTTTTATCATAGTCAAAATCTAAGTGATACGCATTCAATTCTGTATTGTGCGGCTGTCGCGGTGTGTCGATTGGCGGGTGTCAACTTTCCAACTTCTGACACCCCTATGCCACGCAGGACTGCTGCGCCAGTCTGGCAGTGCAGGATTGAACAGCGTATTGCTAGAGCAAGGGTGCTTATTGGCAAGCTAATCTGCTTTAGGAATGGAAATATACGTCCGAGAGTGATGCGCTTTGTGAACCAAGCATTCTCGGGGACGGGAGTTAGTCCCCACGACTACTTATCTCGGGTCACAGAGCGCATCGACTTCCTAAAGCAGAAGGTATATGCATGGGCTAACCGAATTGGCAGATACAGAAAACGAGTGGATCGATATATGATCAACCGCATATTTCAAAGGGACCAAAGGTGGGTATATAGGAGCTGGGAGCAATCAAATTCTGAGACCCATGATGGTAAGTTGCCAGATGCTACTGCCACAAGAGAGTTTTGGAGTAGCATCTGGTCGGTACCAGTTAATCACTCTGAAGGTGACTGCATGCGAGATGTCAAGCGAACATGTGAGCAAGTTACAGAAATGGATAGCGTAGTCATCACAGCTGAAGACGTAACTAATGCAGTCCGTCCTATGGCTAACTGGAAGTCACCGGGACTGGACGGACTGCACAACTTCTGGCTGAGATGGCTACGCAGCTCGCATGTTCGATTGGCATCTCAATTTCAATCTACACTGGGGAGTGGATTGCCAGACTTTCTAACGACAGGTTATACTCACCTGCTCTATAAGACAGGTTGTACTACGGAACCCGGTAATTATAGACCGATTACGTGTTTACCATCGGTCTATAAACTTCTTACGTCCATTCTGCGAACCAAAATTACTAAGCATTTAGAATTTAATTCAGCTATGTCTATCTCTCAGAATGGATGTAGGAAAGGGGCCCGTGGTACTAAGGAGCTCCTCCTTATCGATGCGACCATTAGCCAGCAGGTTCGCCGCAACCGAAAGGATTTGGCGACATGCTGGATAGATTATAAGAAGGCATTTGATTCCGTGCCGCATTCATGGCTCCTGAGGGTGCTGGAGTTATATAAAGTAGACCCTACAATACGCACCTTCTTGGAGGCATGCATGCGGCAATGGAAAACAGTTCTTATCTATCCAGGATGTCGACAAACCCCGGGTATTAGCGAACCGTTATGGATTAGGCGGGGTATCTTCCAGGGTGACAGTCTGAGTCCCTTATGGTTTTGCCTGGCACTGAACCCTCTTAGCTCAATACTGGAGAGTTCAGGGTTAGGTTATAGGCTGCGTAGAGGTGGTCAGATAATATCCCACCTGCTATATATGGATGATCTTAAGTTATTTGCGCCAACTGAACCCCAGCTGAAAGAGTTACTGAGTTAACTGAAGACTTTAGTAAATCTATCAACATGGCTTTCGGAGTGGACAAGTGTGCAATCATGCATGTAAAGCGAGGCAGGGTAGTAGAATCTGATGGAATTCAACTATCTGATTCTACTCATCTTAGGTCACTTCTAATCGCTGACGCCTATAAATACTTGGGTATGTCGCAGTCATTGGGCATTAAAGAGACAGATATGAAACAATCATTACAGGAGCGCTTTTTCAGCCGCCTTAAAAAAGTATTAAAAAGTCACTTGTCAGGCGGCAACAAGGTGCGCGCCTGTAATGGTTGGGTCATGCCTCTTCTTGTGTACTCCTTCGGCATACTCAAGTGGACACAGACCGAATTGGATGCCCTGAAAGGCGAGTCCGCACATTGTTAACCGTATTTCGTATGCACCATCCGCGTTCATCCGTCATGAGGTTGTATATCCCGCGAAAATGTGGAGGCCGTGGATTTCTAAACGCCAAAACCCTCCACAATCGTGAGATATGCAACCTTAGAGACTATTTTCTCAAGATGAGCGAGGGTGTGCATCGTGATATGGTTGCAGTGGATAGTGGACTTACTCCGCTAGCCCTGGCTAAGGAGAGCTGGCGTAGGCCTGTGGTACTCACTATAGACGACCGTAGAATGATATGGCAGAGCGAGGAGCTTCACGGACGGTTCTATCGGGCCTTACATGGGCCTGATATAGACCATGCTGCCTCCGTTGCCTGGCTACGCTTCGGCGATCTGTTTGGAGAAACCGAAGGGTTTGTTTGTGCAATTGCTGACGAAGTTATCATGACGAACAACTACCGGAAATATATCTTGAGGGATGGCACTACTGACATATGTCGGGCATGTCATCGCCCTGGTGAATCCCTCAGGCATATTGTTTCTGGCTGTTCGCGTCTTGCTAACGGAGAGTACTTGCACAGACATAACCAAGTAGCCAGGATCATCCACCAGCAAATTGCTCTGCGATACAATCTTTTGGATGTCGAGGTGCCGTACTACAGGTACGACCCAGAGCCAGTTCTCGAGAATGGTCGCACGACATTGTACTGGGATCGCTCCATCATCACAGACAGGACTATTATAGCTAACAAGCCTGACATTGTGGTGGTGGATCGATCTGAACGCCTTGCAATGATAGTTGATATTACCGTCCCTCATGACGAGAATCTCATGAAGGCTGAGAAAGACAAGCAAATAAAATATCTTGATTTAGCCCATGAGATTGTTGACATGTGGGATGTGGATTCTGCTGTCATTGTGCCGATAGTCATTACTGTAAATGGTTTAATAGCAAAGAGCCTCGACCAACACCTAAAGAGGCTCGCATTAGGTGGATGGGTCAAGGGCCAGATCCAGAAGGCAGTGCTTCTCGACACGGCACGTATTGTTAGGAGGTTCCTCTCTCTGGAACCCTAACCGCCGGTAGCTTGGACTCTAGTCTCGTTGCCGGTGGTAATCTATTTTTTATATTTTTAAATGTGTATTT
Source organism: Parascotia fuliginaria (assembly GCA_963082885.1). Lineage (NCBI taxonomy): Eukaryota > Metazoa > Arthropoda > Insecta > Lepidoptera > Erebidae > Parascotia > Parascotia fuliginaria. The sequence continues at coordinate 10,715,921 of OY720193.1, read as the reverse complement.
TTTGTTTTATATAAATATATACCTGTACATATTTTTAAATGAAAGAAAAAAATATAAATAAAGAGAATAATAATAATAATATTCTACCACATTCACACAGCGCCATCTAGCCCCAAATTAAGCAATTATATATTTGCTTGTGTTATGGGTACTAAATAACTGATAAACTACTTATATACATTTTTTTTTTTTTTTTGTAAATACATACATATTATAGATAAATTACACCCAGACACAGAACAAACAATCATGCTCATCACACAAAGGTTTGTCCTGGGTGGGAATCGAACCCACGACCTCCGGCTTAGCAGTCAGGGTCACTAACCACTAGACCAACAGGCCAGTCAAAATGCAACCTGATATAACTTGAGAACTAGAGTCTTATTGTTTCTGAACCTTACTATTCTCATATATCATATCTACCTAAGATACATTTTGGAAAATCATACTTAAAGATGTAAGTCATAATGATGTTATTTCCGTGACATATTTTTATGTCGTTGCGTTTTTAATAGGATCGGTTTCTGTATGTGTTTATTATCCAAATAATACATTAGTTTTAGTATTCTTAGTAGCGGTACTGTCCATAACCATTGCCAGTTCGTGTTAAGATGCTGATAGACTTAAGCATTTACTTGTAACAGAAAATCGAACATTCGCCGTTTTTAAATTGTTGAATATCGAAGCCATTCGCAAGAATGATCATGAACATTTCATGATCATTCTTGCGAATGATGTAGTAAATACTCGCGGCAGATGTACCTAAGCATAGAAGTACGGCGACAGAACAATTACAGAAACTCGCGCAAGAACCCTCGCGAAAACGTTCTGGTTAAATTTTTCTGAAATATTATTTTTCACTACCACCAAAGTGACTTCACTCTGGCTGATAAGTGGTTAGTGGGATCCAGAAGTGGTGGTCACCATTCCAAAAGACATCGTTCCGAACTATTGGCCTGGGGGCCTCAACTATGACGGCTTTATAAGAAGCTTTTTCACGCCCTCGCCTAAAAGACCCAGAATCAAAATTAGCTAAAGAACATTTGCTAAAATGTTCGTTTTAATCGGATTCTCAAGTCTATCAGCACCTTTAGTTTAAAACAGTTCAATTGTTGTAATAACCGTTGTGGCTCGCTGGCCGTCGCTCTGTCGAGTGCAGTTTGTTAGTTCTCACGTTTCAGCGCGAAATTATTGTTTGTTTTATTATATAGGTTTGGAGTTTAGTTAATACATTTTATAAAGTATCTAACATTATAGTTATGTTATATAAATCATCAATTTTTTAAGGGATAGGCAGAAGTAAGTAAGCTATATTATAAATATCATTCCGCCCGATGCTGAACATAGGCCGCTACTGGCAGCCTACAAAGAAAGTTGTGCATGAGAAAAATCGTAGTCAGCTACTGTCTGTCTATTACTATTTTATAACAAATTCAGAATAAGGATGTGGTCCCTTGCGGCTGAACACATGTAATATACGTAAAACGCAAAACTTGCATTCTGATGCTTTGATTGGCTATAACGTAGTATTTTTATATGTGTCTGTAATAATGTTCATCATATCAGCCAAAGACGTCCACTGCTGGACATAGCCCTGCCCCAATTTTCGTCACCGTGGTCGGTCGTAAGCCGCCCTCAACCATTAGTTGCCCGCCACCCTTATAAGGTCGTCAGTCCCTGTCCATCATCTTTTCTGCCCCAGCGGCAGTCAGTTCTGCGAGCTATGTGTCCTGCCCATTGCCACTGCAGAGAAGAAACTTTGCGAGTAAAGTCAGTTAGTAATAATGGTAACTGATTGGATATCAACTCGGTTGGGACTTTTAGAAGGATATAAAAATATAATTTACGTTGTTTTAAATTAATACTGTTGAGTACTAAAAATATCCTATTATATCTTCTCACTTAATCCGTTAAACAGAGGCAAATGAAGGAGTTAGTTATGCCTATTGACGAACTTAATAAACTCTTAGTGTAAATAACAACCAAGTTTAGTAAGACAAGTGTCTATTAATTATACAGAAGTTCTGAACAGACAATAGCAGATCTAGCTAGATAATTATCTAAGCTTAGAGTTTTAACCCTCATGTTGTCTTCAAAAGAGAGGTTTCTTTACGGTTGAACCACATCTGGCAGCACGGAATGAGGGTGTTTAGGAAAATTTTCACCACCAGTTGGCGCCACTTCAACTTTTACATTGGGCTAATCAGGGGTTAACTTTAAAAAAGCACTTGAGAGCTAGACCTGACGCATCGGTGCTGCCACCTCGTGGGCGCCATTTTAAAAAACCTTCTCAATAATTTTCTTCTGTCCATAAGCACGTGAATTATCCTTTGGTAAATTAAAAATTTAAATTTCTGAAATGAGCACTGTAAAATATTTTTTTGATAGAGCTGTCAAAATGGAAGATCTTTTACCAAAGTGGCGCCAACTGGTGGCGAAAATTTTCCTAAACACCCTCATTGCACTTTCCTATGATTCTATATAGCGAGAAAGAAAGAGACAGCGCGTTGTGTGCCAGAAAATAACAGAAACATAGGAAAGTGCGATTTTATGCTGCCAGATGAGGTTCAACCTTTATTCTTTAAGTTTATGCTGAAGGATTAACTCTTTTGTATTCATTATAATAAAGCTCTAATTGTATTGTTGAATTAACCTTGGATTTGTGGTCTTCAAATATATTGTGACAGATGATCTTACTGATTTTACGGGTCGGATTTAACGCCTAAGTACCTTCGGAATAGAGACTTAAAGTTAAAGTCTTCATAATTTTGCGTATTTCGGTGAGTAGAAGCTCCGGTGGCTTAATTAGTTTTGAATCTTCCTTATCCTTCACGGTTAGAAATACTTTGGTTGTTTCTTGCCCAATTGCCGAAATCGTACAGGGTACTTATTTTTGGAGCGTCTATTGGTATGTCTATTTCTTTGGCACGCTCTACAGCCTAAATGGTTTAATAAATTTTAACATATGAGGTGTCATTAGATTTGTATTGATTGTGGGAGTGACATAGGGTAGATGTATATATAATATTGCAATGTAGCGTCAGCACAAAAAAATGGGTTTCTTTCTGTTCAGTTTGTTTTAGACAGAATTTTTGTTTGAGGGTTGTCCATGTCAACTTTGCGAGCTATGTAAGTTGGTTTGATATTAGGTGATACGTAATATAATTCGCTGCATACACAGTGGCAACTTGACTTTAACAATAAGGGTTCCGTTATTACTTCTTGAGGTACAAAATCCTAAAAATAACTATATTTTTTACATGATGATATGTAGACAAAAACCTTATGTTTTAAGGAAACATCTTAACTCACTTGCATTTTGACTCCTGTAAGCCAGGATTAACAGTAAACCTTTACAAATAGTGAGCTATCACTTGGAGCTGATAAATTTACTGTCCTGGAATCCGCAACGAATTTATTCAGAAGTGAAATGAAGGAGTTGGAAATACAACGTATCGTCGAGAATCTTGATAGGTTAGCAAATATAATGTACCAACGAGATAAATAAATTATATTTTTTATTTATATATTTTTGTCACGTTTTTTATATTTATTACTAGGTGTCTGTAGAGCAGTTTTACCCGCGTTAAATATATCTGCGGCTCTGTAGTTATATAACCTTTATCTTAACAGTTTCTTACTCAGAAAACCCTATTCAATGAAATGAAATGAAATATGTTTATTCATATAGTTTAATTAAATTAACACTTATGAACGTCAAAGTTTACAAAATGTCAGCGAATTAACCTACAGCCAGTTCGCTGACGAAGTAGAGCCATGAGAAGAACGGACAAGAAACTCAGGCCACTCTTTTTAATCGCCAGGTTATTACAATTTTTGTAAGTTACAGTTTCAAGTAGCATGCAAAGTGACGCAGGCAATACACTTAACTCTATAGATACTTAATTACTTACAGCTTTCTATGATGTAAAGAAAAATTAAAAAGTAAAATGTGTGCTTTACAGGCTGCCTCAATTTGCATATTGCTACAAAAGGTAAAGGCAACATGTGAACTGTGATAAATGTTTCTATGTAGGTATTATATAAACTGTTAATTTTTGGTATAAGTATAAAGACTAAGTAAGATGAACTTAATTTACCACAGGAGTTCACAATGTACCTCTAATTCACAAATCACAATGTATAATTTTAACAATACTGTATACAATTTTAACAAAACAATACAAAATGTGTACTTAACTGTTCAAATATGGCTCGGGCATCATGTCATTTAAAATTAATACAAAAAAAAAACATTTTATATATTATGTCAAAATGTATCAATAAATTAATGTCAAAAAATTATTTGATATAGCATGTCATTCTTATTAATCATAAAAAATGTAATTCAGGAATAATTAACAATTTTATTGTATCCAAACCCTCATAAACCGTAATCTAACAATGTATAAAACAATTTAAAACTATTGTCCTAATTCCTCCATTAAAACTAATATTAAAATATACCACATTAATGACAAATGACATCATCTATGATAGCCATATGACTAGACCCGAAACTTGACAACTTTGAACAGTTCACAAATAAACTTGTTATTCCCTAAAGTTATAAAAAGTTGTTTGTCAAAATAAGAAGATGCGATTTTGAACCTTATTGCTATGCTGTTAGAAATCTAAATAGATCTGATAAGAAATAAATATAAATATTATTCTTATAATAGTATAGATATAAAAGAGATACCTACTAAGCGATAAGATAATACCGACTTTATTTTATCTTTATTTTACTTATCAGGGGTATATTTAAATATGGTAGTGGTTAATGTTCTTAACGACACCTTAGGGACCAATTAATATCGAACTTTCACAATATAGGAGGCTTAAGACGACGGATGTTCTCACATTCGAATATCTACCATGTACTATTTGCTATAAGATTCAAAATTGTTTTGTTGTAATATGTATTTATATTGTTTTAACATTGGTGATATTTATTTAGAAATGTTCGGAGTTTATCAATATGATATAGATTCGCAATGTGAATAAAATAACTGCTGTTATGAAGCAAATATTATAGTAAAAGCCGCGTGTTCAGAGTTTCAATATTACTTTTTGTTGATGTTGATGTCATAAGACGACTAACAGTGCTTTCTATATAAGTATACGATCTTTTTTTGAATATCTGGTTTTATGCAATGAATCGTTCAGCGCTAAATCGCTTATACAATATGTGTATTATTGGGTTTTTGAAGAATCTTTTAATGAAATTTGTATTTGGCAGCATAAGGGAACTCTAAGTAATGGACAGCAGAGTTACTTGCCTACTAATATGACCTCATTACTATCAATCTGCTTAATAAGAGTGTTGGTACGGCTTACTTCTTTTTTATATAGTAGCACACGAGCAATTAGCTCACCTGAGGCTCTAGACAATTGTCAAAGATTTCTATTCTATTCATAGAATAGATAAAAAAATGAATGAGATTTTTTTTTTTTTTTTTACGTGGGAAATGCATTACGCATACACACCTGCCCGGGCAAAGCGGGGGTTATGTCGGACTCTCCGACCGCACTCAAAGCGCGGCCGGCATACCGACTAAAACCCACGGTGTTCCTCCAGACGGCCAGAGTGTCGGGGTCACGGGAGACGCTTGCGCATTCATCCGTGACCCCGATGGGCCACGGCCCGCTCACCACACCGGAGCGGGCCCCGTCCGATTTGGGGGACCTAGCCCCCCCTCCCTCGAGAGGCTTGTGCGGAACACTCGCACTGCCGTCTCGGGCCCGTGCTGTTCGGGCGGCGACTGCCCGATCGCCGCCCGCAGGCCAACTCGGCCGCAGAGGATAGGGAGAACGGCGCATCGCAATACCAACACTCCTCTTCCCCTGCGGCCCCACCGCGTCCGCAATCTGGCGGTTGCGGCCCCACCGAGGCCGCGGAAGGTAGGGAGAGCGGCGCACCGTTATACCGGCACTCCTCTCCCGCCGCGGCCCCGCCACTCCTCAGCCGCAGTGTCGCCGAAGCAACACTGCAGCCCACCAGAGCCGCTCCATCGTGGGCTTAACGGCAAAGCCCAGAGGAGCGGCGCCTCCTTGGGGTTCCTCTTGGTTCACCGTGGTCCTGGTAACCACGGCTACTAAGCCCCCCCGCCGCGACAAGGCGAGAACCCCGTTGGGGGGGAGCGTTAGCGTTAGCATAAGTCAATCCAACACCTTTTTTAACCTATTCTATGAATAGAATAGAAATTATTGACACATGTTTTTTTTTTTTTTATATATCATAGCCATCCAAAGTGACTCCATCCCGCCTGATGGTAAGCAGTCAGTGGAATCCAGATGTGGCGGCCACTATACCATACCAAAAGCCATCGTCTTAAACTGCTGGTATGGTGGCCTCCACTATGGCGGCTGCGAATGAGGAAAGTAGGGAAATTGGGCATCCGGCGCTCTCACTCACCGAACGAAACGCAATAGTACGGATACTACTACCCTAACGTCGATCTTCTATGAGAGGGTAGTACTTTCCCGGTCGATCTAGCCTATTCATGCTGAAATCAGCGTGGATCTATTACCGTAAGAAACTTCTTTGGTAAAAGTTTTGATAGTCGGTCAGGTAAACGAAGATCGTGACATTTTCTTATTGAGTGGTAAAACTAGTGTCAGGATTTATTAAAGAAGCATTCGACTTGACCTAACTGCTGTTATCAATATGGTTATAGCTAAAACAGACTTTTGATGTACCCTCCGAAGCAAGAGGACGCTCAGATGATTTTCTAAAAAGTGTAGCCTGCGCTACGTCTTTTTGTGAGTATAATTTATACACATATGGGAATTTACGCGATCATGCATCACGTATTTACATACCTTATTTTGCTTGAAGTTTCGACCAGGTTATGCCGGCCGTGGTCACAAGCAGACTGGTGAGGTGATGTCACAGCTCCTTGTGCGAAGCAGATTCTAGATCTACCCTCACATTTTCTTTTTCCACGTACCATCACAAAACATACTGACAGTGTCCTTAGTTTGTATGCCGTCCGTCCGACAAACGAGGTTGCGTAATTTTTTTTTTTATTCAAAAAAATCTTAATCTAATTTACATTTTTTGATAATTGCCAAACCGCTCAGCAGTTAGTCGGCAGGCTCAGCAGTTTGTTGGCAGATGAGATTTGATATGATTTATACACATACTGGTGTAAAAAATATAACATACAACGTGAAAGTTCAAAAGTAAATATTTTTGTTAATTTTCTGTTTAATTTCTTTGAGGTCTATGAGCTAAAATCCTGCCTATTGCAATAAAGCAACTTTGCAAGCTAAATTAGCCACTATATATATATATATATATATACATATATATCAATATACCTACATATGAACTCATAACATTATCTATTATTCTTGAGACTTAAAAGAATATCAAATAAAGAAATAAACCTATTATTTTACAATCCCTAGCGACAACCCTGTATAAACCTATTACTGCAACAATGTAAGGACGTCCCAAAGGATAATTATTACTTATAAAGGTAGCTTGATATCAGATCAATGAGAATAGTATGTTACAAAGGATGTAAAAGTAATCAAATTGATAAGGTAGAAATCTCATTTTGGCCGCGTACGAACTTATGGATTTTTATATTTATATATATAGTGAGTCACCATCGAAACAAAGGCTGGCTTTTCACCAGACATAATAACTGAAATATATCACAACAACTACACACAGCGCCATCTAGACCCAAAGTAAGCATAATTATATTAATAGCTTGGGTTATGGATTTTAGAATGCAGATATACATACTTATTTCTTTTTGTAAATATATAGGTACATAGAAACATTTAGATCAATGCAAATAGACGTGTTCATACACACAAATATTTACTCTGAGCGGGAATCGAACCCGCGACCTCTGTGTGGCAGTCGGTACCAACACATGCACCACCGAACCACAGAGGCAGTCAAAACATCAACACACCTATCGCACTCTCATTAAAAAACAGCTATATGGTGACAAATTTTACTATAAATTAATTACTGACGTATCTGGTTATACGACCTTTTTATACTAAGGCTGCGATATGCATAGGTACTGAACTGGACTCCTGGTAGCTAATTTGAGGCACTTATAAAGGTTTTCATAAATATTTGTTCCGATTCTGAGTGTTATTTGTGTTTCATAAAGTCACAACTGTTTTGTATTTTGTTATGCCTGCCCCGACACAACTCGTTTGCGACTTTTTTATAATAACAATAAAGAAACATTTGCAATAGGTAAACGCCGGGCGTGGTAGGCGTATTAGCAATCACACTGGCTAGTGCCATCACAGGAAGCTGTTGCAGAAAAAAAACTACAGCAATACCAATTAATCACAAAAATAACAGCGAAAAGGGTGAAATTCAGCGCGAATTTTACTCTTTTGAATTAATAAAACGCACGCCGAAACAGCATAATCAAAACTTGCGAACTGAAACTTGTTATTTACGGATGTTATTCGGCATAAGTTTAGTTATTCATAACTTGTATAAAAGCCGCTCAAAACCAACTTAAAATATGACCAAAGTATTTTCGCTCAAAGTTTTCATTCAAAGATTTCGATACAAAATATTTAAACTTTCTTATCCCAAAGTTCAGAAACTGTGATTTTCAAGAGATTAATTTCATTATTTTTGTTTGCGTCAAATTGTGTAGAAACATACCATAAACAATACACCAATAATTGTTCTATCAAAATACACGTTTGTCGCGAAAAAAAATCATAAAACCGTATCGATGCCACATCAATCACAGAGCATACGTGTTTATTTTTTTTATTTAGCCACTGGCCGGAAAAATCTGGTGCGAAAAAATTTGCGTGAGCTGTCAGCATTGAAAATGTATTTCGATTTTTTTTTCAAATGTTGTTTTTAGTCTATGATATTTTGACAACTGTTGATTTTTAGCGGGAAACTATGTGATAGTTTTAGTAGGTTTGTTTTATTGTTATTTAAACGTAATATAGTTTTTACACTAAATGTAAAAACTATAATATTTACTCCTTTGTCTAAATAAATACGGTTGTATTACTTGTATTTTATAACATGTAATTCAAACGTATGTACAATTCAATTCTTTATCTTATTCTGCATACAGTTAAATACCTACCACGACATTCCTGCATCACTATACATAGACACATTTCGTTTCACTAAAAAATATAAAAAGAAAAAGATATTACCTAATATTGAAACAGTGTTCATATTTTGAAAGGTATTTATTGGTAGCTTCATTCCATCTTGGATACTGGCTAAAAGAAAAATGAACGCTGTGAACTGTTTAAGATTGTAAGGTATATAATTTCTTAGAACTTGTGTAGTTGTGTAAGTATTAAACCGTCCAGTAACATATTCACAAAAAAAGTATTTAAGTATGTATATCCGCATTCTAGAATTCATAACACAAGCTATAATATATGCTTACTTTGGGTCTAGATGGCTTTGTGTGTAGTTGTTGGGATATTATTATTATTTATTTTCATCCCACCCAGTGTATTACGCTCAGCTGTCAAAATTATGTCATTTGCCGCTACCCAGTAACAATTGTTCATAACTCGTAAACATAAAAGGCATCAGTATTTGAACAGCCTATTAAGGGCAACTCACACCCATTAAGGACATTAGACACTTGGTAATAATAATACAACACGCAATTCTGTCTGTTATACACTCTAAATAAAATTAATGTTGTGTGAAATAAAATTGTTTGGGTAAGTTACGAGGCCATTTGAAATTTAATTTTGAAGATGATAGCCATTTTATAGTAGATATTTTTTTTATTAAGATACTAAATTGGACACCATTTGGACTTATGAATTTAGTGCGGTCTGGAGGTTGATCATTTAAGGATGTTTAATTCGTATCATCAAGCTACGACCAATAGGAGCGAAGCAGTAACCAACGTCTTTACATGGCTGAAACTGCACTGCAAATTGTATATGTAATATTGTTTATATACCTGTAAAAGTTTAATATTCGTACATACAAAAATAATGGCATGTTTGTAAAGCTTTTAAAATTCAACCATCACGCTTTGGACGGTTTGGAGTTGACTGGCCGAGTGCCAATCTGCACTTGTGTAGTAAGGTTTAAACCTGCTGTGTTGTAGCTAGATTGAATATTATAGCCGTTTTGGTAAATGTCGTTTTTTTTTTTGTGAAATCATAGTTTTCAATTACTAATTTTAATTAACTTTGTAATGCGATATATCACAAATGATTTGAATGGGTTGGTACTAAATTTTTTATAATCAAATTTCTGCTCTTTAATCTACAATTTTTTTAACAAAACGTTAAACTGTATTTTGACAATCCATTAGGGCTAATACAAAAATAACACTGTTTGTAGACTATATTGCTTTCGTGAAGGTAGTTTTAATACCAGTTTGCAAATCGTGCAACACCTTATTTTTCTGTAATACCATAGAATGTAAAATGAGAATATTTGCAATAAAACCCTTTTCCACACATATACAAATAAATTAAGGGGAAAGATGATAATACAAACTCTACGAGAAATTTAATTAAATCGGTAATATTAATTTGCCATAACGTAGGAAATGTGGTTAAAATTATATAGCAATAATAAATGGTAATGAATATAGCTTGCTATGTATTGTATGTTATAATTACTGTTGATGATTTAATAATATTCGCACAGCTTTGTAACGAAGTAATATTAAATAGTTTAAGGTTCTATTTACAATGTAAGTCCATATTGCTATTGTTACACAAAACTACATGAATTATTATTTATTTTCATCCCAAAAATGAATATTTCATGGAATATTGATGTAAAACGTTACTATGCTTATTAATGCATTTTTCTCGGTGATTGAAAGTACTGAGCACCTAATTAACCCTCACTCTCCTCCCTCTTTCTTCATATTCCTTAATTTGTTTTTTTTGTTTTTAGTTTTTTAAACAGTTTCTGCAATTCTTAGAAATTATAGTCATGCAACTGTAAGTACTTACGACTCTATGCTTGTTTTTGCTAAAATTGTAAAAATTAATCATATCCAAAAATGTCTACATTTCAACTTAACCTATAACATGACACATTATATTTAACTTTTTGTTTGAGGCACTGATATTGCCTTGATCTCTTGTATAAGTATATTTCAACATTTCATATCCGTATTTACTTTTTTCAAGCAATTTCATGCTGTTCATTTTTCCTGAAGAGTAAGAATGTTTTAAAGTTTCGATTAGTGGCTGGTAGCTACGTAATGATTGTTAATTGGTCGAAAAGTCAGTGGATTGGTCGAAACTTTGGTAGACTTTTAATGACGTCCTACCTTACATCGTGCCCTGTGTGTGTACCGCAGGAGGACTTGTTGTCTGCTTCTGACAATGCAGTTCTGCCGTGTTCTGGGCTAGCACAATGTAAATTTGGTCATAAGTTTTGTTTGTTCTCGAAACGCTAACAAGAAGACACGTGATAATTTTCGTAAATATAACTGAGTAGCTTGAAGACCAGGTTAAGACGTTGAGTCTGTTCCGTTCTAATTTAAAGTCAAATTTACTTATTCATTAAGCTTGCCTTCACTGTAAAGCAGCGATGTTAAAAGTGAACTTAGTAACTACATAGTATGAATTTAAAAAGGCAAACTTGATTTGTAATTTTAAACGTGTTTTAAATGTCATAAGATACAGGTTTTAATATTTATTATGTGGTTGGGATAGTTTATGTTGTTTTAGTAGCCTTCTTATAAAATAATTAGTTGGGCCCGGGCTTTGCCTGGAAAATTAAATTAAATTAATGTTACTCCGGAACCAAATCGATTTTTCGGATAAAAAGTATTCTTTGTCCGTCATCATCAAAATTGGTTCAGCAGTTTAGGCACTGAGTGGCAACAAAATTCTACACACACACACACACCCAGTCACACACGCAGAGAGAGCGACTTTTGCATTTATAATAAATTAAACCAATTGTATAAAATATTAAATATATTTATAATAATAAAAATTAAATTAAAGCATTAAACCAAAACTTGGAATGCATAAAAAATTGGTCGAGCAGGTTTGGTTTGCATGTGAACCCTTCCAAGTGCCAAGCGATCGTTATTGGCAGCCCTCGCATAATTAGCAGGCTTGATGTTTCGACTCTACCATCAGTCATGTTCAATGGCACTGTAATTCCTATTAGCTGCGATATCAGACCCCTTGGGTTACAAATTGACACCACACTGAATTGGCGAGCGCAAGTCCACCAATGTTAGCCGTAAGGTTATGGGCACTCTGCGATCTCTTTATCGTCTGAAGACGACCTACCTGGGATGACTGGTCAATCTTGGCATGGCATACATTTAATACTTAATTCAGTATTACCTTGTAGTTCAATATGACTGCGAAATGTATTTACTTTCTTTTTAATTTTAATTAAAATACGTAGTCAAATTACTATACTAGATGAAACTAAATAACTGAAATACTCTATTTTCGTTTTTTTCTTTTTTTAAAAATGTTATTAAATAATTAGTCGTTTTGTAATAATTACTTTGTATGGTTCTTTGGTTGCGTTGATGTGTTAAAATTGTTAACTCATACAAAAAAATTGTAATTATCTGGCGATTGAAAAGAGTGGCGTGAGTTTCTTGCCAGTTCTTCTCACAGCTCTACCTCGTCAGCGAACTGGCTGTAGGTTAATTAGCTGATTTCATGTAATTTGACTTTTCATAAGTATCATTCGTTATGATCAAATGAAATAAATACTTTGACTTTGACTTTGAAGAATTTCTTACCGTCATCTACTAAAACAATGCTCGTGCAAACCTTAATTTTTCCTTGACGATGGTGATGTACCTATGCTATCTAGACCTGAATGCAGATCTACTCAATAAACTTGACACTTCTCAATAATTGCATTCGATTCGTTTTCAACCTTCGTAAGTAGGATCATGTATCTACTTATCGATCCCAACTGGGTTACCTATACGTCAACGTTGTAGCCTACGTACGTTGACCACTCTTTACTCCATTCTTAATTCTCCTAATTCACCCTCTTACTTAACCTCTCACTTTCAATATCTATGTTCAAGTCATGATAGAACGCTTCGCTCATCTAACAATCTACTACTTCTTTGTCCTCCACATCTAGACTGTCTCAAAGTAAGCAGGTGTTATAGCTTTTGATTTTATTATTGGTTCTAAAATGAGGATAAACATACTTAAATAGTTACCTTTTTTATAACCTCATATTATACATAGAAACACCCATATCAATGCAAATAGTCATGATCATGCACACAGATATTTGCACTGAGCGGGAATCGAACCCGCGACGCTTGACTTAGAAGTAGATCGCTTCTACTACTAAGCCTCTACGCCAGAGATCGTCATGATTCATATTATTATTAGTATGTAACTTCATTAGACTATAAGAATACTAGCTTTCCACAGCGTGTTTTCAACCGCATTCATTTACATTTATAGTAGCTGTTCTGCTCCTGTCACCAGTAGCGTGATGTTACATAGCCTATAACCTTTCTGAAGAACTGGGCTATCAAACGCAAAAAGAATTATTCAAAACCGACTAATAGTTATAGAGATTAGCGCGTTTAGACAAACAAATTAAATTTTTAAACAAGCATTATATGTTAAACATTTTCTGTTTTAGTGACACATATTAGGTACACGACCACTAAACTTATTCCATGGAGATTGCATAGGTGCTGACATAGCAACCTCTGCTATTTGTTATACAGGACCCTTGGGGTCAATTAAGGAACCAGATTAGGGTAGTTTTTACAGGAAACCATTGAGGTATTTAATTAGCACATACAATGCTGATTCTACCAAATTATGACAAGTCAGTGTTACAAAGCAAAAGCGTGAAATAATTATGGCTTTTGTATGTCCTTTTAGTATTAAATTATTATAATTAGCTAGCAGCTAAATACGTTTTGTTTTATCCCTCGGGAACCAGACCGATTTTTGGGATAAATATTACCTAAAACCTATGTCCATCTCCAGCACCGAATCTATGTACATACCAATTTTTATCAAAATTGGTTCAGCCATTTAGGCTCTAAGTGGTAACAAATACACACACACACACACACATAAACTTTTGCATATATAGTATTAATAGGATTATCAAGGTATACGCCAACGACTACCTATAGAATATTAAAATAAATGCTTTTCTTTCTTTTCTTTCATATTTCCATCCAAAGGAAGAAATCGCTCTTAGCGATAAGGCCGCCTATTGTACTATACGTATATTAGTATTAAATTTTCTTACTAGTAAATATATATCTTGTAAATATGGTGTACAATCTATAATATAAAAATGAATCATTGAATGTGTTGCTAAGCGCAAATCTCGAGAGCCGCTGAACTGATTTCGCAATTTTTTTTTTATAATATTCCTTAAAGTACGAGAATGGTTCTTACAGAGTGAAAAATTTCAAAAACTGCCTCAAACAATTAAGGAATCGTTTGTGCGGTACGAAATTCGGCGGGTCAGCTAGTAAATAAATATAAATAAATAAATAAACTGGATAATGGGAGTGGTATTTGATTTGAGCGTCTCCATGCCTCGAAGGCCATGTTAAAAGTTGGTCCCGGCTGTTACCATGGCAATAACAGTCCTTAGGTCAAGACGGATGCCTCTATAATAAAATATGGGAGACCTGAACTAATTTTGACACTAGCTTGACCACTAATCACTTGATAAGATAAAGATGAACTTTTGAACCACAGCAATCATAACCTTGTCTATACTTTTTCATCAGCCAATCCATCTAAAATCTGTACTATTATATAAAGTGGAACAGTTTGTTTGTTTGTTTAAACGCGTTTAAATCTCTGAAACTACCACTTGGATTCGAATAATTCTTTTTGCGTTTGATAGCCCAGTTCTCGAGGAAGGGTGGCTATGTAACACCACGCTACTCACGCTATATTTTATTATGTTTAACATATTTTTATCAATTTTCAGAATTTCAATATTGGTAAATTTATAATACAGGAGACAGCAACGGTTAGTTTGCAGTATAGCAATAAAATTTTGCAGACGTAGGTAACATGGCAATTGTATTTTATGTAGACGTTTGTTGCGAGACCGAATGAAACTTTTGATACCGAAGCGGAGCGAGGGCGGATGTCTAGTCTATAAATGCGAAAGGTTGTGTGTATGTAGGTATGTATATGTGTGAGTGTGTGTGTTTGTTTCCACTCAGAGTCTAAACGGCTGAACCCATTACACTGCAAATTGGAGGACACCGATATAGGCTATTTTTGTCTCGAAAATCGCAGGACGCAGCTAGTATGAGTATGAGTATGAGGAGGTATGTTTGGATCGCCGATCATTCTATAGTCTCTGCTTACTCCATTATTAGGAGACAGGCGTGAGTTTATGTATATATGTAATATTGTACCTAACCTATCAATATAACGACTGTCCTCTAGTGTAGTACAGAACAGTAAGCTCATAGCTTTACAACTCCCAATTGTACTTGTCCGCAATAGTGTCTTACCTAAAACCTTCTACATAAAGTACAATCACAGGTTACCTCGAAGCAGGGACGGATTTACGTTTAAATCAAGTGAATATCAAAGGCCTTACATTTTTATAGAAGGAAGCGTAAACACATTTTACTTTTTATTTTTCTTTACAACATAGTCAGCTATAATTACTTTTGCCTGAGTCACTTTGCATGCTTATTGTACTTGTAACTTACAAAAATTATAATAACCTGGCGACTAAAAAGAGTGGCCTGAGTTTCTTGCCAGTTGTTCTCACGCCCTACACTATGTCAGCAAACTGGCTGTAGGTTAATTCGCTGACATATTGTAATTTTCAATTTTAATTTTTTATTATATTTTCATTTTATTTCGTTTCATTTCATGGTACCCATCTATTACGAGAATATTTTATACAACTAATAGTTCATCACTTCATACTTTTGTCGCTCAATTAAAGCCTGGAACTCTTACCAGCGCATGTGTTCCCATCTAACTTTGATCCTGGGTCTTTTAAGCGGGGCGTGAAAAAGCTTCTCACTAAGCCGCTATACTGGGGGCCACTATACCAGTAATTTGGCTTTTGGAATGGTGTCCACCACTTCTGGATTTCACTGACTGCTTACCATCAGGCAGAGTGGAGTCACTTTGGTAGCTAATATAAAAAAAAACTATGGTGGTAAATAAGCATATCGTATCTTATAGACGCTTACAATGCCAGTAGCATTATGCGTATTGCAAACTTTTTAAAAACATTATTATTTTTTTATAGAAAATGTGACATTTTCAAAAAATTAAAAATTGCTAACTTAATAGAAGACAAGATACAAGACAAGACAAGACAAGACAACCCTTCTTACCTAAGTCCATCCCTGTTTCACATATGCAAACCACGTCTTACTCGATACTCATTCAGTAGTACCTTCGGGAAATACCCCACACAACTGCCTACTACATAAGTCACAGTAACATATACTTGAGGCTATCAAGATTTATGGAACTCGTAGCTTTGTCGTACGCTTGCTACGGCGTAGACCTCTACGGGTTACAGATGTAGCGCGAATGACTTAATTTGTAGGAGATCAGAACGACATCCATACTAATATTATAAATGCGAAAGTAACTGTCTGAGTGTCTGTTACGCTGTTACGCCTAAACTACTGAATTTTGTTGAAATTTGGTATTGAGATAGATTAGACCTTGGGGAACAACATAGGTTATTTTTATCGCGTAAAATAGCTTAAAGGGTTTAAAATAAGAGATGAAACTTTGTATGAAAAATCGTCAATGTAAACAGCGATATAACCACATTCACGCTGGTGGAGCTGCGGGCAACAGCTACTTATAGAATAATAACCAGAGGGGATCAGATCTGGGGGATCCGATCGCAATAACTCGTGTTTTGTTGTGTTTGGTTTGAAATGTGTTTCATTTTTGGTATTAAATAAATTGTAGTATTTCTTTTTTGTAAGATAAGTTATAGTCAGTAAAAATATCGTTTAAATTAAAAGTAATAGTCGTTTAATTTAGACGTTATTTTATAAAAAGAAATCGTATTCCCCAGTCGATACCGTTTATTCGAGCTGAAATGCTTCTTAGAACTGTATTGAACCATTCTGTTGAAACCATTCTCTGCAATATTGTACTTATTAATTGAATGTCTCTGTGGCTTGGTACTGTGTATGGCATGCGTGCAGAGGTCGCGGGTTCGATTCCCGCTCAGTGCAAATATTTTTGTGCATGAACATGTCTTTTTGCATTAGTCTGGGTGATTTAAACATAATATGTATGTATTTACTTAAAAATGTATCTAGAACTCATAAAACAAGCTATACATAATGCTTACCCCATATTGGACTTGCCTAGCAAATTACATCATATCATTTTACGTTGTTTTTCTCTGTAATTATAATATCGTCACACTTTTATGTAAGACTCATATTTCTGCTGACGTCTGCGACAGACTTTAGCGTGTAGATTGACATCCGACAGATGAGCTGTGGGGTGATGGGAGACGGTACAAAGATTTATCGTATCTAGATGAGATTGTGATTGACAGGATAACTAAATAAGTTATATTTAATAATAATAATAATATCACAACAACTACACACAACGCCATCTACACCCAAAGTAAGCATATTTATATAGCTTTATATTTTTATTTAGATTATTAATCTACATACGTATTGTATTTGTATATTTATATATACATTTTATCATTTTCTTTAACAGGCTGTAGGTAAATTAGATGACTTCATGTAATTTTGACTTTTCCTAATCATCATACTATAAGATCAAAATGAAATTAATACTTTGACTTTGAGTTTGAGTTTGACAGTTGTCACTGTCATAATGAGTCTTATTGAATTTTAATTTTGATGGATTTTTTTCTAAAAGTGTGAAAAATGTGGTCGACTATAAAAAAGGCGAGCTTAACTCAGAGCTGAGTTCTCTAACAGCAAACCAATGGTAGAGGAAGTAATATCTCAAGTTCTTAATTAGTGTTTATCTGTGAATGAGCGTAACAAACTTACGTAAACATCACAGGTTTATTATTACCAGTGACATTCTTGATAGCTGTTAACACCAAGCTATACTTGTTTGCAGAGTTTGTGAATTCATAATAAAACTGAAATTAGATTCTCAGTTACACAAGGAGCCAAATTTGCACACCACTGACGTCGGCGCACGTTTTACGAATACATATTTTGCTTATTTATACTTAATTTTGTTGAGTAAAGTAAGGTAAGATTCAAATTGAGCCTTTGAAGGAAATTACAGTTTTTGTTAGACCTTCATCTATACTTATTATATAAAGAAGAAGAGTTTGTTTGTTTGTTTGAAAGCTCTAATCTCTGAAAGTAGCAGTCAGATTTGAAAAATTGTTTTGCGTATGATAGCCCAGTTCTCAAGGAAGGTTATAGGCTATATAACATCACGCTACTGGCTACGGGAGCAGAGCAGTAAGCTAAAACGCGGGTTAAATCACGCTGCGGAAAGTTAGTAGTATAATATAATTATATTCGTATCATCTTCATCACGCCAGTTCTAAGAAACAACGGCATATAAGGTTTCCCAATATTAAACAACTAGTTGTTGCCCGCAGTGAATGTCGGTTATTAGTTCTCATACAAACTTTTATCCTCTGTTTTAATCTTTCAAGCCATTTTCTTGCGATTAAAGAGCCTATGTTGTTCTCCAAGGTCTATTCTATCACTATACTAAATTTCATTAAAATCGGTTAAGTGGTTTAGCCGTGAAAGCGTAACAGACAGACAGACAGTGTTACTTTCGCATTTATAATATATGGATTTTCAATATTTTTACGCTTGACAGGCGATTTGGCGATCGTCTATATAAAGGTTTAAACATTTATTAGTTTTCATATTAAACAATATAATAATAACCAATATTTTTCTTTCTGTAAAATAACTCTATTTAAATATATTAATTTCACAAAAAAATCTGTGATTCATATTCTGCGTGGTAATATTTATATTTTGTACTACTTAGTGCCCTAACATATTATTTGTGGTTTGAACAATACTCAATTTAATCAATTCTAATGTGATGATTCGCTTGTTATCGGTTCATTGAATGCGCTATGCGAGTATTCCCGCCGTTTTATGCTCTACTTGCTGTAAGCAGCGCTGTTTCACTCGCTTTAAGTTAGATCTTTGCTTACTGCTTCGCTCCCGTGGCTCGTAGCGTGATATTACATACCTTCCTCAAGAATTAGGCTATTAAATACAAAAAGAGTTATTCAAGAACTCTGTCGCTTTATATATTAGTACTAGCTTTTCAGCACAGTTTCAGCCACGTCTTTGCTCACTGCTCTGTTCCTGTCGCTAGTAGCGTGATGTTACATAGCCTATAACTTTCCTCGAGAACTGGGCTATAAAACGCAAAAAGAATTTTCAAATCCTACGGGTAGTTCTAGAGGTAAGCTCGTTCAAATAAACAAACTTTTCCGCTTTATTAGTATAGATGTTATACTCTTTGCCGGGTATGCAGTTACTTTCCAACGCCACTGTCCATATGGCGTCAGAATACGAAATCCAAGTTATAAAACAAATTTACGGAGCATTTTTGCAGCGGGTGCGGATGGAAATCACGGATACGTGGAATCTGCATTTACGAATGTGAAGCAAATTGGTTTCGTGAGCTAAATCAAAAGAGTAAAGGAAAGAAAATACTACTTTTATTTATAATATGTTAATTTTCTAAATTTTTCTGAATGGTTGTCGTACGATCAGAAAGAAAGAGAAGGAAAAAGATTAGTTGATTTTCCTACTAAAGGGTTTACGCGTCATAAGCGGCAATGTCGCAATTTAGTGGCATATTTCTTGGTTTAAAATTTTTATCATTTTAAAAATATGTATGTACCTTACTCAAAAATAATCATACGCAAAAATAATTATCCGAATCCGAGAGTTTCAGAGATTCGCTACTCGACGCATATAAATAATGAGATAGTAAAAATAATAAAATAAAGTTTTTTTTTTTTACAACTTACGAGATCAATGGCTAAAACAAGTAATCAATAAAATCTGACGAAATTTATTTATGTTTTTTGGCTCTCAGAACAGACGAATAAACAATGTAAATCTAAACTAATATTATACAGAGAAAAGATTAGATTTTTTGTATGTTTGTTTGTTCACAACGATTTTGAAAAAAAAATCAATAAAGCGGGTAACATAGGCTACGTTTTATTATGTTTAACATATTTGGCGCAATTTTCAGAAGTTCAATATTTGTTATTTTCAATACAGTAATCATCTAAAGTAAATTTGCAGTAGAGCAATAATATTTTGCAAACAGTATGGCTATCGTATTTTATGTAGGCGTTTTTTGTTATAGATATTTTTGATACCCAAGCGAAGCGGAACGGACGTCTAGTCTAGTATAAAGTGGAAAGCAAGGTTGTAGCTCATAGTATATGTAACATCCTACTAATATTATAAATGTGAAAATTTGTATGTGTGTAAGTGTTTGTTACCATTTAGCGCGTAAAAGGCTCAACCGATTTCGATGAAAATTTGCAGATAGATTCGGTGCCGGAGGCGGAAATAGGTTACTTTTTATTTTGAAAATTGGTCTGTTTCCCGAGGGAGATAAAACACATACAGCTATAATAATAATAATACCAGCCTATTTACTGTCCCACTGCAGGGCAAAGGCCTCTTCTCATATAGAAGGTATGAGCATTAATCACCACGCTTGCTCGATGCGGATTGGCAATTTCAGACATTTAAGTCCAGGTTTCCTCACGATGTTTTCCTTCACTGTTAGTCAGAAATGTCCAAGATAAACTTAGAAAGTACATATGATTTGAAAAATCACATTGGTACTTGCCCGGATTTGCACACACAGCTAGTAAGATATAATTTTGGCCGACTCCATGCTTTTTGTTCACAGTTTGTCGAAGAATAAATTACCTTATGAGCAAGCATGTAATGAGTATGTAAGCATGTGCACATTGAGCTGGCGTGTAATTGGAAGAACATGTGTATGGCTTATATGGGTGAACAAATTTAATTAGGTTGGTTGCGTTAGATTTTAAACTGTTTGCAATAACTGAGGGCCTCCATCTTATAGCAGTATTATTTTAATATCTTTTTGTGTTTTGTCTTTTTCTTTTGTACCATTAAAAACAAGGATAGAGACAAAGTAGAATATGTTTGTAGAATGTCCGTTTCCGACACCGAATCTATTTACATACTCATTTTCATCCAAATCAGTTTGGCTGTTTAGGCGCTGAGTGTTAACAAACATTCACACACACATACACAAAAACTTCGCATAAGACTGCATGTTAATTGTGATAAAATCTTGTGCGTTACATCTAGCATACTACATCTTTGACCCGTCTCTGTTTACAGAGAGGAAACGTGTGGTGTATTCAAATCCTATTGTTTCCAACTAGGCGAAGGCTTTGCGATGCGGGTCTACCTTACTCAGTACTCACCATATCCTAGCGCCTACCTTTGAATTGTAACGTTCATTGTAATTTACACTAATATTATAAAGAAAGATTTGATTTTTTATATGTTTGATTGTCTATTTGCAAGAGTTTAACTAAAAATCTACATTACCAATTAAAAAAATCTTTTACCTTTAGAAATGAATAAATTCAGCAGTAACATAGGCTATGATTTATTATGTTTAACATATTATTTTCAGTTATTTTCAGAATTTCAATATTTTAAGCGCATTCGTAAATCTAAATGATGCAATACGACACTTGCTATGATATTTTCTATAGGAGTTTGTTGTGGGATCGAAAGAAAGATTTGATACCAAAGCAAAGCAAGGACGGAACTCTAGTATACAAAAAAATATATTGTTAAATAGTATTACGTACAAAAGCGAGCGTAGCTAACTAATCTACAAATGTAGAGAACCTTTTTTTAAAATACGTTAGTAGTATTACTATGCCATACAAAACATGTTACCACAATAACGCGCTCAATTGGCATATCCATACTCAATACTAATATTGTAAATGCGAAAGTAACTCTGTCTGTCTGTCTGTCTGTTAAGCCTAAACTAGTAAACCGATTTTGATGAAATTTGGTATAAAGATAGATTAGACCTCTATCTTTATCTTTATCGCTAGCTATCTTTTATTGCGAAAAAATGCTTCAAAAATATATATATAAAAATAAGGGATGAAAGTTTGCATGAAAAATCGTCAATATAAACTGACAACAACAACAACAGCTATTTTCTTAATAAATCACAACACCACAAGTCAAGAGCGTCTGTAAAATAAATAGCATTCCAATATTTTACCTATCCGATACAGTTTTCCTTTGCAATGAACACCTATTTTCTCTGCAATCCCGTTTGAATCGAGTGCTACACCGTACCAAGAGTCCCCATACGAAATAAAATCAGACGCTGTCTGTATGTTGCTGGTAAATAATGAAATTCGTAATTTATAAATTTGACTAGAAGTCAGTACGTCACAATAGAAGACAATAAGATACATACGTCACAATAGAAGACAATAAGAAAGTTAGTGAAGAGTAAGTCAAAGACAAACTCATTTTTCTTTAAATTACCTTGAGACTTGTCATCGAAATGAAATGAAATGAAATGAAATGAAATGAAATGAAATATGAAATGAAATGAAATATATGTTGAAATGAAATGAAATATATATTTATTCATATAGGTTAATTAAATTAACACTTATGAACGTCAAAGTTTACAAAATGTCAGCAAATTAACCTATCAAAAAGATATCATCAATTTGACTACGTCCAATACGTTGTTATGCGAGTTGTGAGAAGAACTGAAGAGTGTTCTGAAGAGCTTTTTGAATTTATCCCACCCTCTCCCTTTTTATCCAGAACGGCACGTGCGGGACAAAAGTGCCACCCTTTTACAGTGGAATCGTAAGGGTCTCGAACTAAACGGTTTAGCACTTTATACTTTTGTCGCACAATTAAGACCTAGACCTTTTTACCAGTGCATGTGTTCACTGACTGCTTACCATCAGGCAGAGTGGAGTCACTTTGGTAGGTCATTATGAAAAATAAAACTTTTTGAGAAAATAAATGGGAAACAAGTACTCATGATAAGTAGGTACTTACGTATCTTAAAGACAGGTGTGGAATTTTTACACAATGCTAAAAACACACCTGATTTGCTTTAGCACCTAAGCTAGAAAGGAAATAGAGGTCAAGGTAGTATTAGTAACTCATAGAAGACTCTTCAAGCCTCAACACCTAATGGCCTAAGCAGAACACCTCAAGCATTGAACCAAGACCGTTTGTTTTACTTCAGTATGCACCTATAGTGAAGCCCTGCACGACGTCTTCGAAGATCAGCGCTGTATCCGGAACCTATAGGTGTAGGACGTCAGCGGGTCGTTCACAGATATACTCAACAAGGAGAACCCCCAAGGAGAACGGTGCTAGGCATCAATTCACCATATGCCAGGTTATGCAAAGTAATAAACAGCTGCAGTGATTGTATTGACGTGCATGTCGATCCTATGCTAAAGCAGAAGACTGTTCTTATTAATAACTTACCAGATTAAAACATTTAATACATTTTTAAACTCGATCATCTTCTATCTGTTCTCATTATTACACATGCAAACATACACACACACACACACGCACGCACGCACGCACGCATGCATGCACGCACGCACACGTACACACGTACACACAAACACACAAACACACACCACATAAACACACAAACACACACACACACACACACACACACACACACACACACACACACACACACAAACACAAACACACACACACACAGAGAGAGAACTTATAGATATAGATCACACTATCATTAATAGTATTAATAAATTATTACCAATGTATCTGCTGTCAAATACATTTAAGTACTGCGTATTTTCCAATTGTAAGTGTATATATCTACATGGCAAAAAATGTTAATTGTTTTGTATTATATAACTTTCTCATAGATTATAAATATTAGATTGTTACATGTATGATTTTAGCATGTGGTGATTACCTCTAAGTATTTGTTACACTTTTGTTATTAGATAAATAGATGTATCACTATGGTAATGTTCAGTGTAAACAAATGTTGGTGATCCATAATAAACAAAATAAAATAAAATAAAACATATTAGTGTTGGGTTCGATTGCCGCCCGTCCGACACATTTGCTGGTGATTTTAGGTGCACTCACTCATATACAAAACGCAAACGTATGTAGATGTTGAATGATGTGGACGGACTTAAAAAGTTGATAAATAAGTAATGCCTATTTATGAATGTCTTTTTAAATTTATAAACAAAGCCAGTTAACTACATAGTTACTTCTAAAAATACCGAAATTCGTAACATCACAACAACAGTGTATCATATAACAGAGTTTCAATCCCAGCCCGACTTTGTCTACAAGTGTCATGGCACATGTCTAGTTTGTTCTACTTCGCAATGCACGCTATAGTGTGAAGCGTGACACGTATCCTACTTCCTACTAATATTATAAATGCGAAAGTTTGTGTGTGAGCATGTGTGTGTTTGTTACCATTTAGCGCCTAAACGGCTGAACCGATTTCGCTGAAAATTTATATGACATAGATTTGGTGCCGAAGACGGACATAGGTTACTTTTTATCCCGAAATCGGTCTGGTTAACGAGAGACAAACACATTTTAGGCACGGCGAAGCCGTGGGGCGCAGCTAGTTTTAATGTAAACATACACATTGGCACTAGGTAAGTTTTTGCAGTTGGATTCTTCGGCTGAGTTTCCAAAGTCGCATGTGACGGTTGGAAGTGACTTGTATGCAGCGTTTACCAGTTTTCTGTTTTGCGTTTTCTGTCTTTAAAATGTCTGTCTATATTGATATGGTTAATATGCAATGAAGATCATGTCTAAACGTAATACAGCATTCTTCTTTCTCCTCACAGTGATAGGTAGTGGCAGACACACTTTTCGTCAACTACGAGTATGATAACACATGTAACTGGAAGCGAGCGCGTTGCGGACGAACACAATGTTAAACTTAGGGTTAAGAGCGTTCACACATAAGAGTGGTAACGTCGCAAGTTACTGTTACCTATATTTTCGTGCTTTTCAACTATTATTTAAAAAAAGAACACTTTAGAATTACGTGTAAGCTGTGTAAAAAGTAAGTGACCATAATGCTTACAGTTCTATTTATATGCAAATACTACATAGAAAACTTCCATGGCGTTGATTTCATAGTAAAATAACTGTAGGCATAATGGTTACTTACATTTTTTACAACTTACACGAAAAAAAGTGTTTTAAAACATTTTTAAAATATAGCTTCAATTATATGATAAAAATTGAAAAGCACGAAAATTTGACACTAAATTGCGACGTTGTCACTATGTGTGAACGCTCTTATTATTGAAAATCTTCCGACGAAGAAAAATGTCTACATACCCTTTCTCTGAAAAGGTGTGATCCAAATTATGTTTTAAACTACAGTATACACCATTAGATTTAATATATATTTCAATAATGAGACCTTTAAATATGTTTCAAGCATAACCTTTTACCATTTTGACGTTATATATCTTATTTAAACGAAAAAGGGTAAGTATTGTGAGAAAATATAATATTCTCTTCATAATAAATACGATAAAAATATAGATCAAAGTAATAATATTCATTTGAAACGTCTTTGTATTCAATATTTGACTTGGAGAATTTACGCTTGACCTATTTGATCAATGGTGAACGATTTGTTCGTTTGAATATAATCAATCATATTGTTAATTTACAATCAACTTGTTGGAGTATGTTTCAAATCTTTCTGTCCGATATTTATATAAATACTAGCTTGCCACAGCACGGTTTCACCCACGTCTTTGCTTATTGCTCTGTTCCCGTCACCAGTAGCGTGATGTTACATAGTCTATAACCTTCCTTGAGAACTGGGCTATCATACGCAAAAATGATTTTTGAAATCCGACTGGTAGTTCCAGAGATTAGCGCGTTTAAACAAACAAACAAACAAACTCTTCCACTTTATTTAATAGTTTAGATTTATAGAAACCCGCATACATTTGCAAATAGCTAACCAAATACCATTTTGTTCACTAGACCAGTAACAACATTCAGCAGTAAATCGTTCCATTCTAAACTGTTTTGAGGACAAGCAGTATTTCTGCCAGTTAGTTTCTACCTGCCAACGAAAGCTAGGTTTAGTTGTTGCAAACTTGAATATTGTTGCCAAGATAATAAGGTGTGTTATACCATGTACAAATTTAAGCTGTTGATCGCTCCACAGTAGTGCGGCCTTGGTTTTGTGTTAACTAGGATATTTCTTGTAATTGTTATGTAACTGTTTGCTGTTAACATTCTCACATCGTTGTTCGTACGGTAGTAGATCCACGCTGGTTTCTGCATGAATGGGCCAGATTAACCGGGGAAGTACTACCCTCTCATAGAAGATCGACGTAAGAGTAGTAGTATCCGTACTTCTGCGTTTCGTTCAGTGAGTGAGAGCGCCGGAGACCCAATTTCCCCCTTTCCTCTTTCCTAACTTCCCTCATTCTCTTCTCCTACCCCATTCGCAGCCGCCATTATGAAGGCCACCATACCAGCAGTTTAAAACGATGGCTTATGGTATGGAGGCCACCACTTCTGAATTCGATTGACTGCTTAGCATCGGGCGGGGTGGAGTCACTTTGGTAGGCTAATATAAAAAAATAAAATCGTTAGTGATTTCGAAAACTAGCGGATTCTAGTATTCGTTTCATGAAAATAAGTCATCTCTGAAAAGTATACAGTTATTGTTTTGTCCTAATTGTTTCTCCAAAAATAGAAGCAACCTTTTAAGCCTCTTGTCATTGTCATTGATATTCTAATGGTTGGAATAAACAGTAGGCGGGGCGTGGGATCAGTGCCGAAACTATTGTAAATGTTCTGTTGTTTTCCGTTTTTCATTTACTTCTTTTAAGACGTAATGGCAAATACTACGGCGCTGTGTAATATTTTATATATTTGCTAGTACATTACAGCGACTTCACGTCGCATCACCTAATGCTACATCTTTCAATCTTTAAGCTACATAAACTACAAGAATTTGCCAAACTAGACTGTAATTATACGAACACGAATAACATTCAGATTCAGCAAAGTAACCTATCTATTCAAATGCAATCAAAGTATTTTTTTTTATTATTTTAATGGACGGTATTAAATAGAACTTTGAAATTACACATGTACTGTCTAAAGTTCCTAGAAGAAGTCTCACATGTTTCTAGAAAATGCGGTAACAATTTCATGTCAAGTATAGGAATGTTCCACAAAACTTATGGCCATAGTCACCCGCTCCTGCAGTGGTCCCCGCTGTTTAGACAAGTGTCAACTCCTCAACAAGGATAGTTGAAATCTAGCCGATGAGTCAGTTACAACTTAGTAGAATGCTTGCTTGTTTGTGATAAGGTGTCTGGACTAGGTGTTTAACTATTCAGTTATTGAATTAAATTTGAATGAGATTACGATTCTCTTTTATTAGTTTGTATGTTTGTTTACTAAAATAATTCTTTTTTTTTGTATATCAGCCTACCAAAGTGAACCTACCCCGCCTGTGGTAAACAGTCAATGGAATCCAGAAGCGATGGCCACTATACCAAAAGCCATCGTCTTAGACTGCTGGTATGGTGGTCTCCACTATGGCGGCTGGGAATGGGGGAGGTGAGGAAAGAGGGGAAATTAGGTCTTCGGTGCTCTCATTCACCGATCGAAACGCAATAGTACGGATACTACTACTCTTACGTCGATATTATATGAGAGGGTAGTACTTCCCCGGATTATCCGGCCCATTCATGCTGAAGCCAGCGTGGATCTACTACCGTAGTAGTATTCTGTATGTAAGTAATCATTAGAGTGCAGAAATTATAAACTCGGTCCCCTTTCTCTTCCCTTCCTCAATTAGTTCTGTCTCACGGTCGATAATCGCTTTGTTGGTGGTCTCTTAACACTTTCCGGGACAAAAAACGTATATGACCGTGATGACAAAAAAACATCTATTGTGTCTACAGTAGTGTTGACACGATTTAGATATACACAGCAACATTTGAATTATCAATATAGCATTTTTTTTAAATTTGGTAGTATGTTGCAATCGTAAAAACAGTAATATATAATTAAGACCCGGAAACACATGCACTTATAGGGAGATCTAGGTTCAGTTGAACGACAATTGCAATATAAGCTTGCATAATATATGTATTTCCTCGTGTGGAAAGAACTTAAGAAACAAAAAGACCACTACATTTTTCCGAAGTAAGAAACCAGTTGAACTTTATGAAATGCAACGGTGTGCATCAAGACGGCTTTCCACGAAAACTTCTGTTTTAGACATCGAAGCTTTGTTTCATACTTAATATTTGACAACGAAATTCCTACTAATATTATAAATGCGAAGGTCTGTATGTAAGTGTGTGTGTGTGTTTGTTACCACTCAGCACCTAAACGGCTGAAACGATTTCGATGAAAATTGGTACGTACATAGATACAGTGCCGGAGACGGACATAGGATACTTTTCGAAAATTGGTTTGGTTTCCGAGTTAAACACATACTATTTACTTGTCGGGCGAAACCGCAGGGCGCAGCTAGTAAATAAGTAAATGATAAGTGAATGTTAGGATATCTAAATTATGTATTTGATTTGTGTAAGATAGTAGTGCAAATTTCATTTAGTTTCAAATACTGTAAAGATTGTCTTTTATTAGTCGATAATATTGTTCTGTTTCTTTTCCTACTGCTCTTTTAATTCCCTACAGCTACACAATTTAATTTTATTTGACTACTCAATAATACACAATGATAACACACAACAGCTACACAACGCCCTCTAGACATAAAGTAAGCATATAATATAGCTTGTGTTATGGGTTCCAGAACGCAGATATACATACTTAAATACTTTTTTTTGTAAATACATACATATTATACATAGAAACACCCAGACCAATGCAAATAGTCATGTACATGCACACAAATATTTGCACTGAGCAGGAATCGAACCCGCGACCTCGTCGTAGCAGTCCGTACACAGTACCACCGAACCACAACGGTTGTCAATGGCTTAGTTGACTCGTTGTGTTACTGCAATGCTTAGAGCATCTAGCCATGTCACCACGAACCATCACTTAATGTATGTTTGTTATAGCCTCCAGTGACAGATGAACCAACAGCCCACCTTATGGTAAGTGGAAACTGTCGCTCATGGGTTTCTGCAATGCCGGAGACTCTGTAAAGCCGCTGCTGTGAAGATAGTGGGATAGGTGAAGAGGACGGAGGAGGGAATCGGAAATATCGCTATGATGGCAAAAAAAAAATATTATTATTTATTTTCTACTTATATTTCCGTTTGTTTAGAGTGTCAACATTATGTATTTAACAAAATAAAACTCGCTACAAAGTGATGATTCATGCGGTCTACAGCAATTAGTGTCGCGGGGCCGACACTCGAGTCGAGAGCGACACTCGTCTAATTAAAGCGGTGAGATTGTTGAGGTGGAACACGTTTGGTACGTCTTATTTTCTGGCAAACGTGCTTCAAAGGGTTATGTAGAACTCTGTATATGAAAAAAATATAAATTAAGAAACATGTTTTTAAAACTTTTGTTACTAAAATTATATCACAATCATTTTTGCCCTATTCTTATTTGTATTAATGTCATCGCAGTCAAAAATGCATACCTAAATTTATTTGATTGGTGTCTCACGGGAACCAAACCTTTTACTGCAAAACCTCTCTCACATTTTAAGGAACATTAATAGCACTTACTACGCCCCCTAGCGTGCATAATAATAAATTTGAAATCCGAAGAGAAATTATGAAAACGTTACCGTTCCCTTGAGCACGATATTTTTTATAAATTCGTTTAAAGCACAATCTTCTTAGTAGATAGTTTATAAATTGGAAAATTTAAATAGCATACACATCTTCACGTCTTTTCCCCCTAAAGGGTAGGCAGTGTGTTTAAATGTTTCGCCAGTTCTTGCAGTTATGTACCTGGCATAATTTCCTGAAAATGTCTCGCCAGATATCCGACCCGGAAATCGAACCTATGACCTCTTCGTGATAATTCGTGCGCAATACTACTAAACTTTCGAGGCAGTAGTTTATTATTTGTGTATTACTGTCTGGCTGTCAAATTCTTTCTTGCAGCTATAGCATGATAATACCATATGAAAATAGAAGTGTATATCTTAAATTAATATTAATTCTTTTATTGTAATTTATTAATATAATAATAATAATATTAATAATAATATTCTACCACATTCACACAGCGCCATCTAGCCCCAAATTAAGCAATTATATTTGCTTGTGTTATGGGTACTAAACAACTGATATACTACTTATATACATTTTTTTTTTTTGTAAATACATACATATTATAGATAAATTACACCCAGACACAGAACAAACAATCATGCTCATCACACAAAGGTTTGTCCTGGGTGGGAATCGAACCCACGACCTCCGGCTTAGCGGTCAGGGTCACTAACCACTAAACCAACAGGCCAGTCAAACATTAAAGTCATTAAAACACACTTTGCTTACAGCTCTGATCCCGTCGCCAGTACCGTGATGTTACATAGCCTATAACCTTCATCGAGAACTGGGCTATCATACGCAAAAGGAATTTTCAAATCCGACTGGTAGTTCGAAAGATTAGCGCGTTAAAACAAACAAACAAACAAACAAACTCTTCCACTTTATATAATAGTATAGATAACTCACAATTTAAACCGCACCACATACGTACATACAAATGATAGTTGCACGAGCTTGCTTGTAATAACAACAACAAAGTAACATGGCGACATTGGAGATTACCAGATGCACATTCTGAACACATAGCAGATATTTTCCAGACATTTCATGTTTGGTTCACGTACACTTGTACCGTTTTTAAATTGGATAGATTAAATATTATGAAATCTTGAAGCTGAAGAATAAACATCATTGCACAAATAAAATGACATAGCGATGTCATCACTAATAGTAAAAAAAATATTATCATTTATCAATGTGTGTGTTATAAATAATAAACGTTTTCCACTACACACACTTCTTAAATATATACTTATTTTAGATTTATAATCTTGTTCATTTAAATCATTTTCTATCTACACACAACCGGGCCGTGTCTGGAACGTGCCTGCGACATGTCCCGTCCGTGCTCCGTCAGGAGAGAAAAGAAAATATCTTTGCATACATTGTCAATGGAACCGATCACACATGGGCCGTGCCTGTAACGGAGCTTTTAACTTTGTAGCACAGCCACGTCACGTCCCGGTCACGGCCCGGATGTATGTAGATAGACCTTAAGGCCCTGTTTCACTTGCTAATAAAGTATTTGATAACCTATTCGAAACTTAACTGACAGATAGTACTCAAAAATCAGTTACACAAGTGCCTGATAACCTTAACTGACAAACTCTTTAAAATTCTATGACAGATTTAAATAGAAGATGTTTTATCTGTTAGATATTTATCAGACATTTTAGCAGCTAGTGGTGAAAAGGCAATTCAGCATGAATGGGCCGGATCGTCCGGGGAAGTACTACCCTCTCATAGAAGATCGACTTAAGAGTAGTAGTATCCTTACTACTGCGTTTCGTTCGGTGAGTGAGAGTGCCGGAGGCCCAATTTCCCCCTTTCCTCTTTCCTCACCTCCCTCATTCCCTTCCTCTAACCCCATTCCCAGCCGCCATAGTGGAGGCCACCATACCAGCAGTTTAAGACGATAGCTTTTGGTACCCACCACTTCTGGATTCCACTTACTGCTTAGCATTAGGCGGGGTGGAGTCACTTTGGTAGGCAAATAAATAAAAAAAAAAATACCGTCATTAGTAATTGTTAAAGATAGTATGATAAATGATCTGTAAGCCCGGTACTTTGTTATCGACTATTGACTGTAATATGTCGTTACGCTGACAGGTACATTTAATACAACTAACCGCCGGCTCGCTGGCCAATCATCGTCTCATCTGAGCACCACTGAAGTACCGCCGATACATATTGCGTGATAAAGTTATCAGGCAAGCAGTGAATGTAAGTTGCGTAGGACCGATCAGAGTGGTAATACTTAAAATAGAGGCTATTTTTTGGCTAAAATGATGATATTGATAGTATTAGACGAGCAGAAACCCGACATAAAGGTAATAATTAACTTTACCTTTGATAATACACCCTATTTCTGCTGCAAAGTAAACAAAAAAAAATGTACTTGCGGCCGATGGCACAATCATTTGCAATGTTAATACGCTGCTAACTTTAGTTAATTATTTTCAATTATTATAATTACTAGCATTCCGTGGCGCGGTTTCACCCGCACGTAAAATATGGTTTCTGGTATCCCTCGGGAACCAGAATGACTTTCAGGATAAAAAGTTGCCTATGTCCGTCTCCAGCACCAAATCTATCTACATACCAATTTTCATCGAAATTGGTTCAGCCGTTTCAAGCGCTGAGTGGTAAAACACACACACACATACACACACACACACACACACACACACACAAACGCACACGCACACGCACACGCACAAACTTTCGCATTTATAATATTAATAGGATAATTAGTAGAAAGCTAGTATTATTATAATGTGTATTTCTGTGGTTTATCGAAAGAATAAGTGTACGTATACAATAACAAACGATTTATTACTTTGACTGCAACGTACACAATGAAAATAAAGAGCCACATATTTTAATATACTGCCAGCTTTCGTGTATATTGTTTTAATATAACTGGTTGCGGTTTAAAACTTAATAACTTATATCATTAAATTGAAGACAGGGAAGGTCGGGACCTACTACCTCATAAAGCAGTATTATTTTATTGTTACTTTGTGGTTTTGTCTTTTTCTTTTACACCATTAATAACAGGTAAGGAGACAAAGTAAGGTTATAATACTGTGGAAATATGGGGTCACCATCACGTCGGGGTCACCAATGTGGAAATAAAATTACTATTATACATGTAATATCGTATATTGTGATTTACAAAATCTTCACAATGCTAAACGAAAAAATAGAAGGAGTAAGTCAGAGTGACAGTTTTACTTTTTAATATCCCTATCCTCTATACTTTATATTTCTTCATGTAGGTACGCGCACGTAGGTAAAAGTTTGTGGTACGGCCTCTGTTCTTGTGGATAAGTTAGTTGCTTTGGTAGTCGCGTTCCAATAACTGTGTAGTGTTCGATTTCTACGCATATTACTAAATATTTTATATTTTATAGCTTCCGCGATAAAAAGCATCCTATGTCCGTCCGGCACAGAATCTATCGACATACGAATTTTCATCGAAACTGGTTCCGTGGTTTAGGCACTGAGTGATAACAGACACACACACAAACTTTCGTATTTGTAGTAGGATTTTAATTATAATATTTTACCGAAAACTAAATATATATTATCACCATAAACAAATTTTCATCATTGAACGCTAATTGAAATAAGAAGATCTATTCCTTCTAATAGTACAGTAACTATAGGACTCGCCTAAAAAGAACAAAAGTAAAGTAAAGATAAAGATCAATGATAATGAACCTTATCTAAGTAAACCGAAGGATCTAGTTAAATCTTAATAACCCTTAAAGTTGTTGTCCGTGAACAATTGTTTGTAGTAATTGGGCATAAAAGTGAGTGTTAAAGTTAGACACAGAGTTCTAACGGCCTTCTGAGATTTGTTCGGCGATTCTAGTTTTGCGACCTTATTTACTCCAATTATAGTATATCCTTTTAACTTAATTAATGGCGTAAGTACTCCTTCGAGTGTATTAAGAAGTATTACTGATTTTGAACTCTACGTCAATAGTGTTAAAGTTCAAAATAAAAAGACTTTAATTATGTATTTGTCACTTCAAGTTGTAGGTATGTATTTATTACTCTAATTAGAAAAAGCTAACCTTTCTCTTGGGGTCAATAATGCGGACTAAAGTAAATGTTGTGTGTAAATTTTAGACCGTTAAGATTTTTGGATGCTTTTTCTTTTATACTAAACTTCAAATTGTGGTATTTTCTTTTAATTTTGATTTTGGGTATTTAAGTTTGACTTGCGGGTTTGAGTTTTGATTTGCGGATTTGACTGACTATTGTGTATAATTATATAATGTATGCGTTTTGTCAGTGTTAAAACAGAACACATTAAAATGCGAAGAACATCGAACTATAAGTTTGGTTTCTCAAGCCTCCAAAATTATACTGAAAATCATCCAACACAGAATAAGAGATAAAATAGAATATAACTTAGGCAACGACCAATACGGTTTTAGAAAGGACAGAGGAACCAGAGAAGCAATTTTGGCCCTGCGACTA
Source organism: Parascotia fuliginaria (assembly GCA_963082885.1). Lineage (NCBI taxonomy): Eukaryota > Metazoa > Arthropoda > Insecta > Lepidoptera > Erebidae > Parascotia > Parascotia fuliginaria. The sequence goes on along the minus strand of OY720193.1, from coordinate 10,681,615 downwards.
ATCATAGAAAGAAGAATGGACATAGGACTAAACACCCATATAGCATTTATAGATTTAGAAAAGGCGTTCGACAATGTTAACTGGAAGAGGATGATGAGAATATTGAAGGAAATTGGATTGGATTTTAGAGATAGAAGAACTATATTTGAATTATATAAGAACCAAGAAACTATTATAGAAATCGGAAACGAGAGAGGAAGAGCAGGAATAAGGAAAGGAGTAAGACAAGGTTGTTCACTTTCACCACTCATTTTTAATGTTTTTATAGAATCAGCCATAAAGAAAATCTCAGAAACATCAGATAAGGGTGTTAAGTTTAATGGAGAAACAATACAATTCATACGATTTGCTGATGATATTGCGGCATTAGCAGAGTCACAGAATGACCTACAGGAACTTTTAAACACCATGAACAACATATTTAAAGAATTTTCTCCTAAAATTAACATTAAAAAGACTAAAATACTAAACATATCCAAAGCTAGTTTGAACTCACACAGAACAATAAAAATAGAAAATAACCCATTAGAAAATGTAATCCAATTCAAATATCTCGGAAGCCTTATTGTACAAGATGCTTGATGATGATGTATACAAGAAATAAAAACCAGAATAGCAATAGCAAAACAAACATTTCATAAAAACAGAAATATATTTACATCTAAAATATCAAAACAAGTGAAAAAGAAATTTATAAAAACTTATGTTTGGAGCATAGCACTGTATGGGTGTGAAACGTGGACAATGACACAAAGAGAAAGGGATATGTTGGAGGCATTTGAGATGTGGTGCTGGAGGAGGATGGAGAAAATAAGTTGGACAGAGAGGATCACAAACGAAGATGTGTTGAGAAGAGTGAAAGAAAAGCGGACCTTGCTCAGGACAATAGAAAGTAGAAGAGGAAAGATGATTGGCCACATTATACGACATGACAGCTTTATAAGAAACATCATAGAAGGGAAAATAGAAGGAAAGCGAGGTAAGGGAAGACCACGGATAAACTATATGAGTCAAATAAAGAAAAGTGCTGGTGCCATGTCGTATAAGGAGGTTAAAGAGATGGCTCTGGACAGGGAGAAGTGGCAGGAATTGCATCAGTTCCACCGACAAGAGTCTAACTCTTAAATTATGGATGGATGCGTTTAATAAAAATATAACTATTTTTAATGTTTATTCGCATTCTAGAACCCATATCACAAGGTTCAACGTACGTAGTGTAAGTTTTTTTAATTATATGTATTTAAAAAATTATACAGTACTTGTCTGATTGAAACAATTATGTATACGAACCTATATATTGTATAATACGGTTATATTAAACCAATAATACCGATTGATATTGATTCTAAAACCGAACAAACATCATCAATCAAAGTGAAAGACAGAGTGAAACAATGGCACAAATACAATTTCTTTGTTTAAATTTGCTTCGAGCAAATTTCGTACGTTCATGTTCACACTTCGCGAATCAAGGTACCTAGTTTAAAATTAGTACTAAATGTATCCGTAACTATAATGTAAAAGATATTTTGTTTTTGTTTTTATATTAGCCTACCAAAGTGACTTCACTCTGCCTGATGGTAAGCAGTAAATGGAATCCAGAAGTGGCGGACACCATTCCAAAAGCCAAACTACTGGTATGGTGGCCTCCACTATGGCGGCTTAGTGAAATGTTTTTTCACGCCCCGTTTAAAAGAACCAGAATCAAAATTAGATGGGAACACATGCGCTGGCAAAGAGTTCCAGGCTTTAATTGAGCGGACAAAAGTATGAAGTGCTGAACCGTTTGGTTCGAGACCCTTTAGATTCCACTGTGAAAGGGTGGCACTTTAGTCCCGCACGTGTCGTTCTGGATAAAAAGGGAGAGGGTGGGATTAATTCAAAGAGCTCGTCAGAATACTCTCCATGATAAAGGCGATAGAAGACGGCCATTGAGACGATGTCTGTCGCAGCTGTAAAGGCTCAAGGGTGTTAGTAGCCTCCGGGCTTCTCGAGTGCATCCAGTAAGTACTGTGCTGTGTATCTAATATTCGCATCTACGTCGTCACCAATGCGCAATACCAGAAAAAATATTTGTATGAAAAACTAACAGCGCCCCTAGTATTTAGTCTGAGAACTAAATATTTATCTGTCAATTTGAATGATAAAATATTGAATCCAAGGCTTATTATCTATTCAGAATTGCAAAGAACATTGTTCATCTGCATTGGGAAACACTGACAAACTTATAAAAAATGCCTCTTCTACCTATATATTTTGTCCTCGAGAGGCGAATATACTTCTTTGCACTCCGCTGCCTGCGTATAAGAAAATTGTGATTTCCAAAGAAAATACCTTTCAACATCTGTAAAACAACTTTATCGCTTTTAATAAGTCTTAAGAAAAATAATATTTTCTAACTATAACTAAAATACATTCGATATTTTCTTCACTAGCGTCATGTCCGATCCATTGACCTCGTCTAACAATCTCTCATGTGAAGACACGACTGTGTTATCATTTCTTATAGATCACGTACACATACCTACCGATTTCGAGGAAACTTTTAATAGTAGTATTTTTAGTTTGGGTGTTTTTAAGAGAGTAAAATAAAGAAAAAAGGTTTGAAACTCCTCCGCACGTGAGTACTTTTTTGTTTTTTACGATGTGATAATTATGAATCGTTGAAATTCTTGGTTTTCTCTACTATAATGTGCATACTTAAATTACCTTTTCCCCAATTTATCCCCTTTTTTTTCCTTACCTCCTTCAATCCTTTCATCTACACCATCACTCCCTTAAGGTAGATACACCATCACTCTCTCCATGGTAGGTAGCGGCTTCGCTGAGTCCCTGGCATTGCAGTAGCAATACTAGTGACTCTGAGTCGTCCATGAGCGACAGTTACCACTTACCATTACGTGAGCGTTTTGCTCATCTGCCACTGTCGGCAATAAAAAAAGGAATACTTATAAAAGTGTCAGAAGAAATGCTTTAACGATAGTGAAAACCATATCAAAATATGGTTAGTATATTTGCTGCAGCATTTGTTATTTTATTACTTAGAAAAAGGAAAATCAGACGGATATAAGGAATTTTTAACCTGCGGTGGCAGGTTCCGTTATTTAAAATAAGGCAGAATATAGTCTCATATGGAGAGTGCACCGCGTAGGAAACACTGCTGCGCATGAACATGAAATGCACGAGCGCAGGTTGCAGACGGCTCGCGAGCGGCGCATTCGCCAGATCTGGACACACCTTAATGTATGAAAATAAATGGGTTTCTTTCTTTTCAGTTTGGTTTAGGCGAGATTTTTATTAAGCTATTGCATAGCTTTTATCGCGGGCTTTGAGCGAGGGGCTGAATCAAGAAATTCCGTAACGAAAATAAAACCTAGCCCCACTCCGCCTACCATAAAATTTATTTCTCAGGATAAACACTAGTGGCGCTAATTTTTACCACACATAAACCAAATATTTTGTCACATTTGCGATAAATTTTATCTAGTAGAACTATAGAAATGAAACTAAGATTTTAATAACGTGTAATAATGCATCAATGTATGTGTAATGTAATGTCCCAGTTTTATTCTTTTTCGGAGTAAAAATACTTAGTAGGATGATAAAAATTCCTGAATAACCTACATGTATAATTGTAAGATAATAAAAATATTTTACACGATATTAACTTCTCATTTATTCAATAAAAGAAAAAAAAATGTTTTCTTATTGGTCACCACGCTCAAAAATTGTAACTTGAATATATTATCACAGAATTTGTATAGAATAGTTTTTTTATTATTTAGAGATTAACGAAGAAAACTGTAAGAAGGCAAAATATTTTAAAAATTAAACAGTTCCTGTTATTTAATTTTATTCTAACATGTAAATATTTCTATGTAAATATTATATCTTAGCTAATAATTATATTAATTATAATTAATTAATTAAAATTAAATAATTATAATTAATTAATTATAATTAATTAATTAATTAATTAATTAATTAATTATAATTAATTAATTAATTAATTAATTATAATTAATTAATTAATTAATTATAATTATAGCTTCCCGGGGCGCAGTTTTACCTTCGTCTTTGCTTACTACTCTGCTCCTATCGCCAGTAGCGTGATGTTACATAGCCTGTAACCTTCCTCAAGATCTGGGCTATCGTAGGCAAAATTATGTAAATCTGACTGGTAGAACAAACAAATTCTTCCGCTTTATATAATAGTATAGATAAGTCATGTTAACTCATGATAAAATATAATGGAAATTTGGAAAAAGAATTTGGAAGAACGTCGCAAATGAATAAAGTAAGCTCCACAAAAATCATTACTAAATTGTCTAGTTTTAGGTCCATTTTTCCAAAACGTGTGTTCAGTTACTGTGTGTGTAGGGTTGGACAGTATATATACGAACACCAACATTTCATTCGTTCAGCGTGTTGTTAATAATTTTGAAAATAACACTCCGCACGTTCTCTCCTATACGCAAATTTTATTATTATACCTACTGACAGTTATACAGGGCGAGGAAGGAAAAGTAGATTAAATATTAAAGATAGGATATTTTAGTGAAAGAAATCATCATTTTATTTTGAACTAGCTGTTGCCCGCAGCTCCGTCCGCGTAAATATCGGTTGTATCTCTGTTTATATTGACAATTTTTCATACAAACTTTCATTTACTATTTCAACTCCTTTATGCCATTTTTTCACAATAAAAGATAGCCTATGTTGTTCCCCGAGGTCCAATCTATCGCTATACCAAATTTCATAAAAATCAGTTTAGTGGTTTAGGTGTGAAAGCGTAACAGACAGACTGACAGACAGACAGAGTTTCTTTCGCGTTTATAATATTAATATGGATAATAAGTAAAACTGCATAAGTTCCCTTTGTGCGGCAATGTAAATACATGTTTTATAGCTAAGTACCAATTTTTTTCCATTGTTATGTTTTGTAGTTTTTTAAATTTAATTATAGAACCTGACTACTGTGGTTTGGTGGTCTGAATGGAATGCCACGCAGAAAGGTCTCGGGTTTGATTCTCCGGGTCGGTTAAAATGATAATGTAAGTGATATTTTTTGTAAAGAAATTCTCATTATTAGGCCGTAGTCTGAAATTGTGTTCCGTAAATGGCACCAGGCTGCGGCATATGTATGTATTATAGAATATTTTCCACCATTCATGAAGTATTACTTACATGGTCGATTGTCCATAGATTGTCCAAGAATATAATTATTAAGTAATAAATTGGCGAGGCAATAAAACAAACATATAAGAAAAACGCTTAAAATTTATTTACTTACAAATTTAACAATATATAAATCAGTAATTTATGTACAATGTACATACTATTTACACTATTTACTACTGAAATATCCTATATTATTAACACTAAAAATTATATTTTATAATAAAAACACACACAGAAATTGTCAATCAATCAATTAAAATATATTTCTAATAAAAAATAAATATAAAAAATATGTGTGTTTAAAATATTGAATGTACATATAAATTGTTTCGTAGTTTAGTCACAACGCTATTTTTATATTGTTCTATACTGTTTTATGTCTCTTTTGTTTTCATTTCTTTAATTGCTACACTGTAAATAACATAACATCAACGAGAAGATTAACACAATTGATATAATAAAAGGAAATAAGAATAAAATTATACTTATTGCATTTTTAGTGAAAAATATTCACAAGACGAAATACACTTTATTCTGGAATATTACCACAAAGTTAGAATCAAATTTTTAAATTCTACTTTTCTTGACTTTATCAGTTAAAACCAAATTAAACGTGGCCAGATACAGATACAGATATTATAAAATAAAATACAGTTTTAAATTAGCAAAAAATTATACAATTTAATTTAGAAAAATCTGCAACATACATTTTTTAAACGAAAAGTCTAAAATAGTTACTTATTTTTTAAACAAATAGTGAAATATAATTTCATTTCAGTATTATTTTTGAATTATTTATGTTTTTATTTTTTATATGTGTATTATTTTGTTGTTATTTTTGTTATTGCGAACATCTTGTTTATTTAGAATTATTCGTTCTTTAAAGAATAATTTAAAATTTGAAATTATGTTTCACTTCTCTCGAAATGAATGTTATCAATTCGTTGTATTTCAACGAATAAACACTGGTATATTTGTGTTTAACTTTATAACGTTCGATACATTTTCAGGAGAACATTAAAGGTTTATATTTCTTAATAAATTACTTTTAATAATAGTCTTCGTATGTAAATATTAAAATAAATGTTTATTAACAAGTAATATGTTAAAATTGTACTATAAATATAATGAAAAGATCAATAGCGGTAACGACCAGCAACATAACTTTATATATTCCTAACTTTATAGATAGACCACAACAAATGAGAATGTCTAACTTTAGTGTTTATAACGAGCGAATGTGTAAAGTTTAGCCACACGTCAAGTAACATGCAAGATAATAAAACATCATGGATCTATTCTGTTAGTATTTGATGTTTTATAAACAAAGTTGTAATAAATGACAGCCATAAATGGCGTAATTGTTTTTAAATACATCGTCTGTAGGTACTATCGAATATGTGCGACGGACACATTGAATGTACACACAGACTACTAACAAAATTAAATATAAATGAACGAAAAAGTTTTTATTTCTGGAGAGTGGTTTTAGATAACTGTTATTTTATACTTACTTATAAACTCATCTAACCCTCATAGAACACAAGGATGGTTAGATTTTTGCCCATTATTCAAGCACGCAAGGAGCATGTATCACGATTCGCATTGACAACTTTGCTAGATAGATTAACAGCATCACACTGACGATGATTCAAATTTATCACTTTATGTTCATACCATTCATACATGATATAATTGTGTGAAAATGTAAAGATAACACACGATCTCAAATAATTATCGCAGTTAAAATTTATTCTTCGACATCGACAATCTTACAATTAATTTATACAAAAGTATTTTCGGAATTCAACGAAGCCTTTGGCGGGTAAAATTTGCAAGATTTTCTCGACAAAACATAGCTGTAGTAACAAAAAGTTTTTATTTCACTTGTAAACTCAAAAGGACCGGGGTACGGACATAAATCTCGTTTGAACTTGGTCGAGTGGAAGGAGTCGGTATTTTAGCCAAATTAGACGTAAATTATTTTATTTTTTGGGTAATTTTCTTTTTTATTATAGGGTCTTGTTTACTAAGTGGTCTATCAACACTTTTAGCTGTCACCGTAAATTCTCTTTTTTATAATTTAACGCTCACATATTTTATTTTGCTTTGCAGGTACAGAAAACTGGAAAACTTAAGGAAGTGTTACCAAACTTAGCGGTGTGTAACGTGAATTCTAATCAGGTTTTAATAGTTTGATACTACTAAGAATATTAAAACTTTATACTAGAGGTGCAACCGAGAGATGTTACCGTTAGTTAAAAGGCATCCAACTTTCTTATAAATATGATTTACTAGCCGTGCCTTTTGATATTTTGCGTTAAATGATTTCTACATAATGAATTTGGAATTACATCTGCACAAATTCACACATCACAACTTTATTTAATAAACGTTTTGTATCGCTGAATCCAAAAGTAATTAAGAGGAAGTACTCAAAAGCAGGGCAAAGACGAACCTTTGAACAAATTAGCCTTGATTAAAACGCATTCGCGAACCCAGAATTAAATTTAAAACTTAGAGAGCTCTGATTGGCTCATAATAAATTTGCTGCTCCGTCTATACCTCTAAGACTAGGTGCCCTTTTGAAGCTGTGTTATTCAATTAATTTAAATTTTAAACTTACAAATCGAATTGTGAAGATATTTAACATTCCTTTTGCTTGATGGGCTGTTAAATAATTTTCTGTGTCAGTTAATTTCACGAGTATAAAGTTTTAGTTTGTTTGGACGAGTGATAAGTTTATTTATATGATTGGATAAAGTTTGGTTCGTTAGGGCTGTTTTAAAATAATTATTACTTGGTTTGAAAATATCATAAAATAATACGATTTCACGGATGAATGAATTATCCTTAATTACTTTAAATGAAAATCGGTGTTTTTATAAGTAAAAGCTTTTTTGATATTTTTGATTAGAAGAAAAATTTTCTCTAAGGATGTTTTGATTGTTAGTGGGAAATATTTTGTTGTAATTTATTTTAACTTCTGTGTTTTTCAATGTTTCAAATAAATATTAAGTATGTAGGTTAAAGCTGCTATGGAAATTAATTACGTATTTTACAAATTTCTCTACAACATAATATTGTCACATAATTACAAAATAATTAAAATAACTGATTTAACATCATTCGAACGTTCTAAGAAATTATCTAAATTTTTATTACATTTAAATTTATTTCACTTTTATTTTTATTGATTCTTACAAATAGATTTTAGTCGAATTGGTCTATTTATTTTTCTCTAACACCTATGTATGAATTACATTTAAATGTTTTCAATAGAGTGTATCTATATATTTATAAAATGTATTTTAACTTAAATTAGGATACACTCTAAAATAAATAGTTTTTAATTTGTGATAATAGTGTTAGTTATAAAAAAATTGCCACATTTTGGAAGACTTGTATTTAAACATTGTATAAACTTAATAAAGTCCGAATTAGGATTTAATAAAATGATGATCTCATTTATTTTATTTTATAGAAAACATTTAATAATAAATATTATTCGATCCAAAAAGTAAAAAAAAGTCTAAAATACTCCATCAAATTACTAGAATATTTCAAATATTATTTTGTAATTAAAATATATAATTAAAAAATAGTATTTAACCAAGTAAATAATAAAATTTATTTTGTATTATTTGATCAAATAAAAACTAATAATAGTAAAGTGCTATTTGCAGTAAAAATGTCAATCAAATATTATATTGATTGTAATAAAATTAAGTTATTCTATTTTATATATATTCATTTACAATTGAAAATTCTCAAAAATGTAGACAAGGTAACGTATAACAAATATCTTTTTTAACATTTTTAACATACTTAATTATCGTTTTCATAATTTTTATAAAGTGAAATATTAAATAAATTTAAACATTACGTTTAAACATTCAAATAAATGGATTTACATTTAATATCAAAGTTTTATTGCTAATAATACATTATTATTTACTAAAGAAATACAATTAAAGCAGAGTATTCTTCTATTAGCACGAATCGTAAAATAGGACGCCTAGCCGCGACGCGGCGATATACAACCGGCTTGTAAAAACTTACTGGAAAAAGCTGTCAATCGGAAAAGATGGTTTGCCTATGTCCAGCAGTGACCATCTTTAAGTTGATATTGTTAATGAGACAAACTTTATTTTCTGATTTCTTCATTTCTTAATAATTTTCATGCTTTAGTATTTATACAATACCTAAATTATTATAACAAACAAATATCTTCAAAACAATGGCAGTATTTATTTATTAATTAATTATGTACACAGCTTAGTTTCTTCAGGACAATCTGGGTATTGCAATAAACTATGTGCGTTTCAGTAATATAGGTAACAATCATCATAGTCTTTAAAATATAATTCAGATTTAACATATTTTACATTTTCGTTCATTGGGACACATACGCACTAAACTATATGCAAATTCTTATTGCACTAGTATTCTAAATTATATTATTTATCTTTACCAAGCCACGAGCAAAATATATTGTCCGTGAAACTATCGTAGTTCGCAAAAGAATGAAGAGTGTTAAGATCTCTTAGGTGGACAGACGATCTAAATATGGTGATATGCAATCTACGAATAGTCATGATCGGTCGCAGTGGCGGTTTTTAGAGGGAAATCTTTCGACTGAAATAATTAAACCAACAAGAAGTTTTTTTGTGCGAACTTATGATGGTATATACCGAGTATTGCTACTCGTGGTGATTCAAGTCGTCAAGTGCATATATGTCTCAAAATTAGTTACAACATAACTTCAAATAATTTACATAAGTATATTATTTTATAAACAATTACTCAATAAAACAGATAATAATCAAAATTGATAATTAATTTTATTTATTCGTTTTCTGGTAATGGATTTTTCGTCCAGCTGAGTAGCGAATTTTAGTTTCCATACTTATTTCACTGCGTTTTTTGCTCACGCATGTTTCTATGGATTTTAGCCGATAGTTAAAATTCAACACAAGCTTGGTATGCCAACATTTTATAGAAACAAAAACACATCCATAATTATTAAAAAATGCTATACAAGTCCTCACAGTCGTTATCTATGGGGCTCCACGTCTGCAGTTACAACAAAAGTTTTCCTCGGTCTCGGATACTCAAGATCCTCATCGTCTATTCCGTGGAAACACACACTTCTTTGGGGGTAAACCTTAGGTTTGTAGTCCACTGAAGACCCTAAATTCCTTGGCAAAGTTTGCGACTTTTTAAAATCACTTTTTAAACAATAATCGTATATAAGTTTTGGTCTCTCGTCAAAATATTTACTGTAGTAACCCTCACAGTTGTCAAAAGACATGCTTTTTGAAAAGGCGTCCAAATGACAGACGTGCGGTTGGTACGATCCCTCAGGCCTCATGCGAGGTTCGAGGGGGTACCAGGAGTTCGGGGGTGTTGGGGCCCACGGTGGGGGCCCCAAAGGTCAACCTCAGCGAATCGGCTTGGAGACTATGATGACATCAGGGGCTGACCGCGTTGTTTCCGTGCTTATTGGACGACGATCCAGTTTCTTTTCTGTGAAAATAAGTGTAATTTAATTATAAATATTTTAAACACTATTTAAAAGTTTTTTTTCTTCAACCTGATAAGAGTGGCGGGCAACCGATAGATGAGAGGGCTCACTCTCATCTATCGGTTGTCCGGTTGGCCGCTGCCAAGATGGTATAATTAGGGGAGACCTACGTCCAGCAGAAGCTTCTAGCAACCTCCAAGAATACCGAGTGTACCTTGATGTTTTCTAATTGTTAATCCTGGCTGACAGAGTTACACTAATGGTGATAATTACTATTATGAGAAATTGTTTATTGTTATTTCACCTAAACCAAAATTGTGGTTAAAACACTGAAGTGTGGACATTTTATTAAAAAAAAAGAAAAAATAAAAAATATCTATTAAATGTGTAATGAAAGTCGTATTCTGAATAAAGGTATTAAGATTTAAAATTGCGAATCGTGTTTTTACATAAAAGATTAGAATTTAATTCTGTCTTAAATAAACAAGATGAACTGTAATAAATTTATATTTGAATAATTTTTGAATATAATTTATAAGCCCTTTGATGCGATATTATATTCTAAAATTATTCAAATATAAATTTTGCCAGATTATTATAACTTTATATAAATACTATCGGATTTCATTTTATAGATTCTTCTTCTATTCATTTTGATTTGGTTTACGTAAATAAACAGGTATTATGGAAATTTAATATAACGCTTTGTAGGTATATAATATTTATTTTATTCTGTAAGCAAAAAATATTGAAGAACATAATTACATTTAGAGTTTATACGCATAAACAGTGTGAGTAAATAAAGTGTACAAATCTTAATAGAAAAAAAAAATTATGCTTAATATGTCTTGTCATCTTGTGACTTCTTTGTGTACCTTTATGTGTTATTATTGTCAATTCAGTTGTGAGGGTCCAGCTGTGAAATCAAATCAAAAGATGTTTATTTCATTTAGGTTAATTATATTAACACGTATGAACGTTAAAAATTACAAAATGTCAGTCAATTAACCTACAGCCAGTTCGCTAACGTGAGGATGGGTCCATGAGAATACTGAGCTGGAGCCCTTTGTTACCTATATAGTACATGTGTGCCAGTTTAAATATTGTGTGTAATTTTATTATCTATGTAAATGTTGTATGTGTAAAGTCTATTAATGTGGAACTTGTGTATGCACTATAACGAAAATTAATGGTTTAAATGGTTTATTTAAAAAAACTGGTATTTTTTTAATAGTTTATTTATTTAAATTTATAATCATACGGGAATTAACGCGATCATGCATTAGGTATTTACATACCTTATTTTGCTTGACGTTTCGACCAGGTTACACCGGCCGTGGTCACAAGCTAATTCCCGTATGATTATAAATTTATATCATGCAACGCGAAAGTTTAAAAGTTTATTTATTATAATAACCTCATATAGATAAATGGATATAATTTATGAACTAAGCAGTCTATAATGTTAAAACAAAAACAATAATGTATGCAAAAAATAGACAGTAATCACAAAATTAAACTAAACACAAAACAAATTATTTTAGTTTAATTTAATATGTATTTTAGGAAAACTAATTGATTTCGGCCTTATTTTTTAATAATTCTCGAAATTCCCAGAATAATGTCCCCGTTGTCAAACTATTATTTAATACTCCAAAAGTGCTTTAATTTAAAAATAAATACCGCGTTTCTAACTTTGTCAGAACGTCAGTTGTAAGCTGTTGAATAAAGGCACTCTGGGCGGGTCATTTATTAACTTAAAACTCACTTTTCGTGGACTTTATTTTTTATGGTAATATTTAATAAAAATACCTAACTTATTAATAAAAATAATTTATATTTTCATTAATGTAAATAAAATAATATAAACATTTTTTTAAATATTTTATTAATAATTTTTTTATTTGTCGATAAACTGTGTCTAGTGTCACCCAGATTCATAATGTACACTTTATGGAGACTCACACTGTTTATGTATATATTATAATGAATTTGTGACATGTAGTGTTATATATGAGATATCTTCATCTTTCATTGGGATAGATCAGAACATGTCAATACTTGTCATATTATTATCATCATTAGCGTGCCGCAGCGCGGTTCCACCTGCGTTAATTACATCTTTGGCTACTACTCTGTACTACAGCCTATAACCTTCAAACAAAACAAACAGACAAACTCTTCAACTTTATATAAGATATGAATCGGAAGAGTTTGTTTGTTTGAACACGCTATAATCTCAGGAAATACCAGTCGAATTTGAATAATTATTTTGCGTTTGATAGCTTATTTCTTGAGAAAGATTATAGGCTGTATAACATCACGCTACTGGCAACGAGAGCAGAGCAGTAACCAAAGATGTAAAACCGCGCCGCGGCAAACTAGTATTAGTATATAATTTAGCTGAAAGATATACTTAATTGGATTTTGTTATAATATTGGTGATTGTGGATGGTATTTATGTCCGTTCTGTGTTAATTATCCTGTCGCTTTCTCATGTGACGATTTGACTGCAAGTTTGAGTCAGTTGACTGACTGTAGGTACTACCAGTATATACTCGTATGCCATCGCTAGGTTGCATTTTTTATATTTATTTAACTAAAAGTATTCTCTACCAGTCAACTTTAGGTGATGCAGAAAAAGCTAAGATAGCGATTTAAATTAAGAATATATAAAAGTTTAAACATAATTTAGGAAATAAACGGCAAATACTTTAATTTTATAATACAAATTATAAAGATAATTTATAAAGACAACTCACGCATTAGAGAACAAGCTCTGTATCGCGGAGGACTTTATAAACTTACATTTTAAAGTACACCCAAATTCGAGACAAACATTTAAGAATCGCACAAAGTTAAGCTTTCCCATTTTTTTTTCTTTTTTTTTTATAAAAAAAAATCGCGGGAGACTTAACGGACAAACATTGAATTAACGGACACTTTTTCTTAATTTAAAATATACTTATTTTATTTAAATGATTTCTATACTTTGTTAATGGGTATTGAGTCGTCATACTTGGTGCCATTATTTCTACATTATCAACAAACATTACTGTGGTACTCACGTACGCGGGCATCGCTATATCTTACAACTAGTGTAATTACGGAATTTAAAGTATTGAACGGTTTTTGGAATGTGTTTTTTTTAAATAAAGTCCCTTTAAAAAGACTACGTGAGAAATGTGCCAGTTCTGTCAGCCTGTGTGTCAGGGTGACTAATATTGGTTTACTCTATTTTATAAGAATAGAATCTTACAAAAATGGCCAAAAGATAAATTTCTTTGTTCAATTTATGGATGAAACAAAAACTTCCTTACTTTTGCATTTATAAATAGGCATAACATTAAATAACAACCATTAGCTGACTTGTAAAAAAAGCTTGTTATGTAAAAATAGCAACAAATTGTTTTCTTTAGCAAATTTTATATTATTTGCGGGCTAGTTGATTTGACTTATTATACTAAAACCAGGCAGGATTTATTATTACGTCAGATGTGTATATTACCTTTGAAAGATGGCATATTTGGTAATAAACATCTATAATAGTTTTTAATTATCTTATATTCAAAAATTCAAAACTTTTATATCGGATTAATTTTTTTTACAATCCATATAAGTTCATACCTTATAAACTAAAATACATACATAAAATAATATAAACCTGAAACTAATACCTATATAATATTTAATACTGCACTAGCACACACAGTCAACCGAATATTGGTAGTAAAATATCACATACGAGTACGAAAACAGCAGGTCATATACAAGACATACTCGTCTTGTTATAGGATCTACGTCCAGTAATAAGACCTCCGGTACTGCAAACGTCACTTCGCCTAACAAGGTGTGGCAATTATAGCACGTATATAAATGAGCTTTTTGCATGTCATTCAACTGTAAACTACATTATATTTTCGGCCTAAAAAAAAAAAAAAGTCAAATTATTTTTCTGCTCCATGTTGTGTACATGGAGCAGAAAAATAATTTTAACAAAAAGAAACAGACTGCAAACAGAAAACTAAGAAGTATAAATACGATTTCTCTGAGATGCCATCGTCTAATGCTGGTTTCCTTATCATGGTACCATTTTTGGGATATCTCCTTTCCAATAAAAAAAGAATCATCAAAATCGATTCATAAACAAAATATATACGGTCAAATTGAGGAACCTCTTCCTTCTTTAAAGTCGATTAAAAATTACTTTCAGATGTTTTAGAATATGATATGAACCAGTCCCAAAAAATATAATCTTATAGTCTTCTACTCACGTGACTTGGTCTCTTGAGAAGGTACCTGCTTCAGCAGCTCAATAGTAATCTCGGAAGTTTTTGTAGTAGCTGGTGGGGAAGGTCTAGCTATCGTCGCTCCTGAGTATCCGAAGGTCGAGAAACCTCTGCTGTTAGTCCCAGATCCTGAGAATGAAATCAAGCTAAAGAATGGTTCCTTACTTGAATTGAGTCGCATTGGAGTGGGCCGCACTTGAGCCGGGTAGAAGCCAGGAGCCATGGAATAAATGTCTGTTAGAGAAAAAACTGTTAGATGTGGATTGGATTGTGGTAGGCTTTAAGGATTTTAGCAGGTACTATTAACTAGTATTTTTTGGTTAAATTAGGGATATTATTTAAATTAGTTTACAACACCAAAATACACATAGTATATGTGATGAATGTATTCCACAAAATGGGAAACATTCATCATAGTAGACACCTTTAAATAGTTGTACCGTTCCCTAAATAACAACACCCAAATAAAAATATTCTATTTCAAAGAAAACAATTGGAAGAAATCGAAAATGGATACTAATACCCGTTATTTCTTTTCGTCGCGTCACTTTGATATATAGGGGTTATATTAAAGTAATATGTATGTGAGTGACTCTTTCACAAGACTACTGGGGTGCGAACTTCCGGATCCGATTTATTTTCGGTGTAATGGCAGCAAGTGTGTAATAAAATTTTATAAGATCTTTTTGACTGGCAAAATGAGAGATCAAATGTTTAAGGATTTTTATGTGAATTTTGCTGATTGAAGTTGACTTATAATTTTAGAAATGTGGCTGAAGTGAATCGTGTGTGTAAAAGGTCTCCATCTACCCCTTCCGGAATAACGTCATATAGCTCAGTATGCAAAACATTTACTTAAGAAATAAGTAAAATATGGGCTTCCTACTCTATGTTTTTGCGTTTCACTCTCTAGGTTCATCTCTTAATAATAATAATAATAATAATAAAAATCTTTATTGCCACAACTACATATTCGTTTTTCTACAGTAGTAGTATCAATAAATAAATTCACAATATAGTAGGTCAACTAGGTACAGTTTAGTAAAAACTCTGTCTTTTAAACTAGGGAAAGCCTGTGACTCAGAGGCAACGTTCGGCCTTAAAGTATTTTATCTTTACGTAATAAGAATATAATTTAATGAAGAGGGTGTCGAAGGTATGGTAGTTAAGTTGGTTTTTCTTTGTTTCATAGTATCCACATCTGTAATTCTTTGGCATTATGTCTGAAATTTTCTGACTCAATCTACTTTATATTTATACTAGCTTGCCGGGGCGCGGTTTCACCCGCCTCTTTGATTATTGCTCCGCTCTCGTCGCTAGTAGCGTGATGTTACATAGTCTATAACCTTTCTCGAAAACTGGGGCTATCATACGCAAAAAGAATTTTCAAATCCGACTGTAGTTCCATAGATTAGCGCGTTCAAACAAACAAACTCTTCCGCTTTATATATTAGGATGGATTTACACTAGTTACAGCTGACATACGTCAACTAAGACCGGATTTTGCAACAAGGGCAAATTAAAAAAGCTTGCCCAAACGAAGAAGGTTACTACGCAATTTATATAATAATGGATAATGAACTTTATACGGTTTAACATACAGCTCAAACTGCTTCTTGCACATGGTCTCAAACAACAAAACTATGTTAGGAAATTACTTACAAAACTCACTGAAGATTTCGATCAAATACTTGTTTCTTGGACATTGTAAACAAATATCGTAACTTTAATATCAGTCCTTAAGTAGTTATTTGCATAGGATCTCATGTTTGTCAAGTTCTGCTTAAATTGAAAGATTCTTGGGATATAATACAGAAATTTCAAACCAATAGTAAAGTTTTATAGTGTTTTGGGTATGGAAAGTTTGAAGTAGCAATTTTATTTCTGGTTACTATGATAATTGTTTCTTTTGCTTTCAATTATAAGTGACTAGCAGACGTCACGCCGTTTTACCCGCGTGGTTCACGTTCCCGTGGGAGTACGTGGATAAAATATAGCCTATGTTAGTCAGTGATAATGTAATTTTGTAATGGTAAAATAATTTTTTAAATCAGTCTAGTAGGTTTTGAGTTTATTCGTTGCATACAAAAATACGAATCTTTCCTGTTTATAATGTTAGTGTAGATTACCACTATTTGTAAGTTCTGCTTTATTAGATCTTAGACAGTCTGCTTTATTAGACAGGCAGAGATGGCTGTGTTTGCCAAGCACTGCCGACCACGGAGAACGCGATGAGGATGGAAAAGGAAAAATTAAGAGGACCGAGGTGGTTTCAAATATTTGATGTGATAATGCCATGTGTGTGGTATATTTTTCTTCTTTTTAATATATATTGTCTGGTTAGTTTAAGTGTTGAATTAATTGTGCTATATTTCAGTTTTACTTCTAATATAGACTCTTTATATCACGTCTGTATATACTTCTACTATCTATTACCAAATAGAGTTGCTGCAAGTGCAAATTCGGGGGAGGACTGACTTACCTTTCTCTGTAAGGGTGCCGTATGTTGGGATATCTGACAGGCTAGGTAGGTATTCGCTACAGTGGATGTTCTATGTTCTACCGAGTGGCCCTAATTTGAGCGAGCGTACTCGAAGTACTTATGCTTATTTGATTGAAGCATATGAATTACGAACCACGACATACGCATCCTCAGGACAAAAACGTCGTATAACGATGAGTTACTTTGATATATTTTTTGTTATTTCTGATTTTACGACTGTATTCCTGATGACATTCTATCAGAGTTTGGCCTGGTGCGTAGTAATCAAAATGAAAGGACATAGATAAA
Source organism: Parascotia fuliginaria (assembly GCA_963082885.1). NCBI lineage: Eukaryota > Metazoa > Arthropoda > Insecta > Lepidoptera > Erebidae > Parascotia > Parascotia fuliginaria. The sequence goes on along the minus strand of OY720193.1, from coordinate 10,663,827 downwards.
GAATTTTAAATTAAACGTAAAATTCTGTCAAAGATCTTAAGGTGATATTAAGGGAAACTTTTTAGTTAGAAAAGTTATTACAGCGCTTCGTAGGTGAGACAAAGTTTTTCATGGACTTACATGTTACTTATTACATTATGGACAAAACTTTTCTGTTAGGTACTTTACCTACTTTTAATGTTACTGTACCTCGAAAAATATAAAAGTATAATTTGGAAATCGGAAAAAGTTTTGTTTGCTTAAAAGACTGCCTCCGTGGTTTAGTGGTACTGTGTACGAATTAACATGCAGTTTCGGGTTCTATCAGATAAAGTTATAATAGAAATGTTTGACACTTGTCTAGGGCTTCAGCAAAGACGAAAGAAGTCAACTATAGACGGCCGAAGCGAAATGGGTCATGATTCAGTTGGTTTGATTATACTTTTGCATTTAGTTCTTCGGTAAGAACACGAATTGCTTTATTACCATTTAGATCGACCTCTTTCTCTTAAATGCCCTTTTCACGTGTGGCAATGGCTAGGTTTTTATTTCTATGTATTGGTTTTATTTAAATGCTTAGAGAACGCATTTATGCTCATAAAGATAAGGTTAATAATCTTTCTGACTTTTTTTGATATTGCGTTTTTAGCACAGTTTTTATTAAAATAAATATTAAGTAATAAAAATATTAATTAATGTTAAAGAGGTAGGAGATATGTTTCAATCGCAGAAAATGGCGTGCTATAGTGTCTGTTTACCCCATTAATTGAAGGCGTAAAGTTATGTATTTATGTATGTTTTCTAATGTTTATGGACCACTTAATCTTAGTGTTCTATTTGGTGTACAAAAATAAATCTTTTTCCCTCTTTCTTCTTTCTTTCACTTTTAAATTCAAATACAGAATTCACTAAATACTGAAAATTTGCATTCTAATTGTAAGTTTGTCACCTAAGTACATAACATACATACATAGCTACACGCCTTTTATCTCCGAAGCGGCAGACAGAGGTGTTTTACCACCCACTCTTTTTTATTTTTTTTGGTACCATGTAACAGGGAGTGACCCTATTGCCATATATCGGTCACAATTCCAGACTACTCCTTCTCCCAAATAATGCAAAAACCACTACACGTGATTTGATATAGTTTCCGCCATTCTCTTTATTAAGGGCTCTTAATATGTTCTAATTACTGAAACTATAACTTGCTTAGAAACTTTAAGGTTAATTATCGTGTTTTCAATTACTAATTTAACTAATGGCTTTCCAAGTAATACGTCTTCCTCTTAACAAGACATTACGAGTATATTAAGAGGTAGATGAATTACTTAGGAAGCTATTAGTTAAATTTGTGGCATGTCAAGTAAAACTCTTCGCATTTTGTCAGTATTTTTAAACTTACATTAAAAATTTGGGATACTAAGATAGTAGCATAAAAGAAAGTCGCTAAGTCTGTCTGTCTATATGAAATCGTTAATCACAAGAAATTCTCTACGAATTTGAATACAGAATACATAATTTTCATTGTTAGAAAGTGTGTTTTAGGGGAAGGTTTTAGTATACAATACATTAACCTATCACCTTTAGGAGCAGCGATATAAGTTAACCAAGCTGGGAAATCACAATAATTGTGGGTTGCTACAAGTAGTATTATTAATGCGAAAAGAACTCTGTCTGTCTGTCTGTTACGCTTTCACACCTGAACCACTGAACTGATTTTAATGAAATTTGGTATAGAGATAGAATAGACAAATAACATAGACTATCTTTTATTCCGAAAAATGGCTGGAAGGGGTTGAAATCGGGGATGAAAGTTTGTATAAAAAATACGATATAACCGACATTACATAATAGTATACTATAAATCATTACTAGGTGGCTCTCTCCATACTTTACCAGTATAGACTTTATTCGGCCTTGCAAAATCCATTCTTAGTTATCGTTTCTACCTATAAATCTAATTTCAACTTCACAGATCAAATAGCTTTCAAGATTTGGTGTTTAATCAGTGACCTTTTACGAGTCAATCGAGGGATCTAGCCTTTATACAAATAAATGGATTTAAAAGCAATTGAAATTATTGAAAGTATTAAATTTAAAAACTGAATGTTAAGAATCACTAGTATTAAATAATTAAATAAGTCGCTTTTTGAATGAACTATTATCATCCCTATTATATAATAGGGATGATAATAGTTTTATACTACAACAGATTGATGTCGACAGGATTCATCTAGTAAATGATTTACTAACAACAAACAATGTTACCTATATAACTTGAAATTAAACGAATTTACTCGTAGTGTTAGTTTGTTAAATGGATATTTTTGAGTAGCTATTCATAGGTTAAGTAACTCATATTGACTACTGAACAAGCAAAATATTTTGTTCAAAAACAAAAAGTCCGTACGGTAAAAAAGTTTGTACGGTAGTAGATGCACGCTGATTTCAGCATGAATGGGCCGGATCGTCCGGGGAAGTACTACCCTCTCATAGAAAATCGACTTAAGAGTAGTAGTATCTGTACTACTGCGTTTCTTTCGGTGAGTGAGAGCGCCGGAAGCCCGATTTACCCCTTTCCTCTTTCCTCACCTCTCTCATTCCCTTCCCCTAACCCCATTCCCAGCCGCCATAGTGGCGGCCACCATACCAGCAGTTTAAGTCGATGGCTTTTGGTATGGTGGCCTCCACTTCTGGATTTCACTGACTGCTTACCATCAGGCGGGGTGGAGTCACTTTGGTAGGCTATAATATAAAAAAAAAAACGTCCGCCTTCCTATAAGAAACTGAAAAGAAAGAATCCGTTTCTTGTCGTGCTGACGCCACATTGTAATATTCTTACTCTATGTCAATGACACCTCATATGTTAAAAACCAATAAGCCACTTATGTTGTAGAGCGTGCCGAAGAAATAGACATACATACTCACATACATGTATACATACATACATACATACGCTTGCAAACATTACCTTCCTTGACTTCGGCAGTCAGGCAAAAACTAAAGCTTATACGAGTACATTTCAAAATGTAGCTTACCATCAGAACTTGGAGGTGGATCTGTTTGAAACAAACTTTCTCTAGTTTGACACCCGGACTCTTTCGTATCGGGAGCTCCAACAGACACATCTCTTATCTCCTTCTTTTCTCTACTCTCATCTCTTTCAGTTTCTTTAGTTCTGCTTCTCATGGACTCTTCTTTTCTACTCAAGTCACTTCGTCTCGTTCTGCCGTTTCGTTCTATTCTTATGTCTTCTGTTTCTACTGGTATGTTGTCTACTTCTCTTCTCCATGGTTCTACATCAAGGTCTAGGTGAGTTTCTTGGATGAAGTCTGAGTCTATACTTGATTGCTGCAAAAAATATATATTTTTTTAATTTTTGTGAATAAATTTCCGAGCGCTATGACATGTCCTTTTTCAAACGAGGTTTAAAGAGAGAATTAATATCACGGTAGGCAGCGGCTTCGCGGAGCCTCTGGCATTGCAGAAGTCCATGAGCGACACTTACCATCAGGTGGGCTGTTGGCTCGTCATCGTTACTCGTATCTTTGGCAATCCGTACTTAACAGACAGCAGCGTTTAGTAAAAAGACTACTCTCGATTTAAAGCTACGTTAACTTCTTACCTTGCGTTTAGAAAAATTCCTTTGCTCTTTGAACATTTCGTTGGTGTGATTTTCTCTCTCTAAGCTTGCTCGTGGTTCGCTATCCATTTGCAGCTTCTTCGGGTCCAGGGTGAGGCGGCTGCTATGTATGTGGTCCAGTCGGTCTTCGCAAGACTGTCTTAGATGTTCCTGAGAGTTACAATTTATTAAAAAATATTTTTTAACGAAACTTTTCTAAGCTAGTATTATAAAGAAAAAGTCTTTTTTATAACAATTTTGTTTGTAGTGGATATCCTAAAAAACTACTTGACTCATAAATTCTTTCAGCTATATGAAGCTACATTATCAGTGAATAAAATAGGATCTTTTTTATTGGTAGCTAAAAAAATACGTATCATAACTCTTTTTAAGCAGCAATTTTAATGTTTAATTTACAAAATGGATAATTCTAGTGCATATGGACAAAAGGAAAAGGATTTTCCAAAATGGCGCCCACGAGGTGGCAGCACCGACGCGTCAGGTCTAGCTGTCAAGCGCTTTTTGAAAGTTACCCCTGATTGGCTCAATGTGAAAGTAAAAGTGGCGCAAACTGGTGGGAAAAATTTTCCTAAACACCCTTATTACCTCTATTTATTTATTTATTTACCAACTTACACTGACAGTATAAACCACACGTACAAGTTATTGGTAAGAAGCGAAGCCAGAGTAGGTCTTTATATATGAAAATAAAAACTTGTATAAAGTTTGTTAATAAAATGTCCTCAAATCCAACTTTACTTTTTGTGGATGGAAATTGTGTTTCACTTATTGTTGTTTATGCTGCCTAGGTCGCAAGAAAGGCAAAATTATTTATCGATAGGTACTGTATTTGTGCTCATTATTAGTTTCCTTAGCTTTATGAAGACGTATTATTATAGTTAGTTGTGTATTCGAAACCAGGTCAATGTGACTACTCAAAGTCACATTATTATGTACTTTCTAAGTGTACTTTGACACTATTTGCAATAAAGGAAAACATTCTGGGATTTGCAATTCCAAAATATATTGTATCTGTATGTACTTTTACTACTATATGTTCTTTTAACTCTTATGTGTGTGCACAACTGCATAAACTAATAAATAAATAAAATAAAATGAAGTCAGAAAATTGACATTCACATTGCACAAGCTAGTGGATAGATTTCTCAGTATGAAAAGTCACCATTTCGCTGCAGTTTTTTCTTACACTACAAGAACAGCTTTATTTTCAGAAAATTCCTGTGTAATGATTCAAGTTTAAATATTAAAAGTTTTAGTTTAAGCTTACTATCATTCTAGCAGTACCTATACTTTTCACCTTCTATAAATCCAAATATATATTATTCCTATATAATTCCTGTATCCCAATTACTGCTTATTTGGGTAGACAGATCACTAGATCATTAGAATCTCTATGGTAGGCTAAAATATTAAAAAAAAACATTATTTACCTTAATAATTTTGTGATCCTGATATAATTTTCTTATGCATTTGAAGATAAACACGAAGCTCATCCCGGAGAGGATTAGAGAGAAGATGATGAGGATCACCAGAATATGGAGCTGGTCGAAGATACCTTCAGTTTTTTTCTGAAACAAAAGAAAACGTGTACAACTGCCAATCCGTCAAAAGCAAGTGTGGTCAATGGAGTAAATGAAGGTCTCAAGGAAAAAAAACGTTCGAAAAGAACATTGATGTCCAGGAAAAGCATTGCTGTGATTGGTTTAAAACGCGAAATATTTGACACTATAGAATAGAGTGCCAGCGTTTGAAATCGACCAATCACAGCCTCTCTTTTGCTGCGTTTATAGTGCTAACGTTTAAGGAGTTGAAACTAGCCTCATGCTCAGACAAGGTCTATTCGTCTCATGGTTTATTCGTCTGTGCGCGATGATCGATGCTTCCTTGTATAAGATCAAACCTTCTTTGTGTAAGAAAAGGCATTTACCCCGTAGAGGAACAGTATCAGGCTAGTATTATTATTAAAATATATATAAAAATGAATCCCTATTTCCCTTGGTCATGGCATCACGCGGAACGGCTAGATCAATTTCGTTAATTCTTTTTTTGTTGTGTTTGTTATTGTCAGGAGAAGGTTCTTATGAAAGAATAATTAAGAAAATTGCGCGCTGATTTAGAAAGTTTAAGAATACTTAACCACCATATTAAATTTAAACCGATTTCGATGAAAATTGGTATGTAGATAGATTTGGTTTCGAGACATAGGCTACTTTTATCCCGAAAATCGCTCTGATTCCCGAGTTACATTAATTAAACACATAGCAATTTTCGCGCGGGCGAAGCCGCAGGGCGCAGCTAGTTATTAAAATAAAACAATATAACTTACATCACACGTAACTGGGTCTTCATCAGCTTTTAGTCTACAGTGAGCGTCTCTGTCACATACCAACTCTTTATCAATACACGTGTTGTCTTCACAGTCAAACTCTTCAGGACCGCATTCAGCACCTAAATTAAAATTTTTGTAAAATTTTTGTTTTCAAATATAGGGTTATAATATATCTTAAATAATTTTTATTGAAGATAATTGTTCTTTTTAACAAAGTCAAAGTCAAAGTCAAAGTCAAAGCATTTATTTCATTTAGATCATAAAGTATGATGCTTATGAAAAGTCAACATTACATTTTGTCAGCCAATTGACCTACAGTACTACACTACACAACTTAAGTATGGGTAGCAATAAGCTCAAGTGTTTGGTCTAAATAAAAAAACCATAATATTCACCATCTTTGCTAGTATCCAGCATTCTAAAAGCATTGTATGTAGCTCTGAATCTTGACTTCTCTTTCGCTGTTTTGGAAACAAAGTATCTTACATGCATAATATTACTTGCATCGTCTACAGTAGTGACTGAGTTCGCTACCGATCCACAGTATTGTGTTAATCTGAAAGAAGGCTTTAATTTGAGAACTATCTCAAGAAAATACGTGTAGTCTAAGGGCGGTTACAAACTAACATTTAACGTTTTTTTTTGGCGAAAGTTGCAGACGAACCAACAGCCCACCTGATGGTAAGCGGTAACTGTTGCTCACAAGCTTTTACAATTGTAAGGACTCTGCAAAGCGGCTGCCTACCGTGAAGGGAGTGTGGTCGATGAGGGGAATGAGAGAGGTGGGAAAAAGGATAAGTTGGAAATCGTGTCTCTGGCCCTCTCACTCACCGAACGAATAGTATGGATACTACTACTCATAAGTCGATCTTCTATTAGAAGGTAATACTTTCCGGGTCGATCCGGCTCATTCAAGCTAAAAGCAGGAAGGATCTATACTATCGGAAGAGCTTATTCTGGCGTTTTCACTCGAACCCGCAATGTCAGTGTCAGTGCGTCTCTTGCAACTCGGCTTTTACGATTTTAATTTTCTATTTTATCATTGTAATATACCATTAATATCATCAACAAGAATATTTTTCTATACTTGACGCTGGCAGAAATAGCTGACACAATCGTCGGCTCTGTTGCCAAAAAAAAGGAGAAGAAGAAGAGCATATAGACCATGGATGCCGGCAACATGGTGCAAGGGAGTGCGCTTGTACCCCCCTGTCGAAAAAAAATAGATAGGAATAATAAAGATTTTTTTATTCAATTTGTATTTGAATTGATGCACCTCCCTGAAAGTCAGAAGCACCTCCTGAAAATAATCCTGGTGGCGTCCTTGATATAAACGCCTTAACGCTCGTATGAGATATGCGAAAATAGGCGGGCCTATACGCGCTTCGGAAAAGGAGCTTATAACGTATAAAACGCTAGTTTGAAACCGCTCTAGTAGATGTATTGTTCACATTGTGTCAAAACTTTTTGTTTGTCTCTAGTAATTTATTACTTACTTTGAGTCTAGCTCCACAACTGAGCCAAACACTTGGATAACATTCTCCTCACATTCATTTGGTTTTTCTAACACGTACTCTGTGAAATTTAGATATATCTGAAAAATACAAAAACAAATTTGGCAGAAAATGTTTTATTATGGTACAATACAGTTTTCAAGAGAACCGTTATCACTAAAAAAGTAAAGGAAAATCATCTAAAAGTTGCTACTGTGACAGTAATAGTTATAACAGTGGGACCGATGATCTGTTAAGGGTGGCGAGCAATCAATGAAAAAACAAAGTGAAGAGGTTTGGAAGAATAAAACTGAGAGCGCCCACGACCCAATTTTTCCCTTTCCTTTTTCTGCCTCCCTCATTCCCATCACTAACCCCACTCTCTTCACGGTAGGCAGTAGCTTCGTAGAGTTCTTGGCATTACAGAAGTCCATGAGCGACAGTTACCACTTACCATCAGATGGGCTGTTGGCTCGACTACCACTGTCAATTTAAACAAACATATCAAACAGTGATTAACTTTTTAAACCAAATATATGTTTATTTCTTTCTTATTTTCTTTCAAACCGATTTTAATACAATTCAGTAGACCTTACGTGATGATAATCTATTAAGATTCTTACCTTAGTATTCTCAGATGTTTTAATAGTCCACAATACATCTAAAGCTTGGTTTGCACTGCCCTCTTTGCAAGCCGGATCTATTGACGACATATTGATAACACCAAAGTCTCTGCCCTCAAGGATCATGTAGCAAGCCTCCGGTATTTTACCTGTTAATGTAAATCAAAATGTTGTTAGTTTCACTATAAATTTAAGTATTTAATGTTTTATTTTACATAGGCTTTAGCACAGTGACGAAAATTAGAAGAGGCCTATACTTAGCAGTAAGATCGTGTCACATTTTGAGATACCAATCAAACAAACTGATTGAAAATTATGAAATAAAGCTTGTATAGCAGAAAATTTCACTTCAACACTGACTAAAACTTCAAGTTTGTAAGTAAATCTAGTGCATAATTATCTTTGAACACTGGTGGCTGCTCCGACTTTACATTTTTTTATATTTTCGCCGCCCATTATACGACCAGATGGTTTCTAGGAGTTTAGAACTTTTAGTTTTTTAAACCTTTAATCCAACATACTCTAGAAGCGACATAGAAGACGTTAAGTAACATTTTCTACACCCATAAGCACCAAAAACCTTAAAACTAAAAATATTGTTGCTAATCTATGCAATTATATAGAGCGGAAGAGTTTGTTAGTTTGTTTGAACGCATTAATCTCTGGAATTACCAGTCGGATTTGAATAATTCTTTTTGCGTATGATAGCCCAGTTTTTGAGGAAGGTTATAAGTTTTGTAACATCATGCTATGGGAGCAGAGCAGTAACCAAAGACGCGAATGAAACCGCGCTGTGGAAAGCTAGTGTTTATAATAAAACGCATGATTTAATTCGTACTCACGGCTAGGAGCGGCCTTAAACTCCACATTTATTTTGAACCCCTCGTATTCTATAGTGTCGTCGGAGCGGAATTTCATCCAAACGTTAGGTCCAGTTGTGGTTATCTGTCGAGGAAAGGCTTGACCGCAGACTTTGGCGAGTAAATCCGCGTACCCGTGGAGACCATCTCGAATCTGGTAGAAGAAATAGTTGTGGATTTGTATATATTGATAAATTTAGTATATCTATTTTATTAAAAAGGAAGGTAGGTAGAGATGTGATACATCGAGGGCGGGATACTGGTTACCAAACTTGAATTACATAGGTACGCGACCGAAGAGCGCGTATCGTATGTTATGTTAAGTGCCGGTACATATAAATCAGGGACTTCTTTTTATGGCATGACATGACATGAGTTTCTTCAAGATAGCAGTTGAAAGAATTTTACAGGGTTAGCAAATTGTGAGACTTTTGGTTTTACAAGCAACCATTGGACATGGTAATTTTTTAAATTTAAATTTCGAAAGAGAGAAAATGTCAGCGTCATTGAGATATGTGTTATACGCTTCGACAAGACAACGAAGGGGAGCCCGCACCCCGGTGTTAGTTTTGCACAGGCCAGTATGAAACAGCCGAGTGTCACGGACTACCCTTGGCCGGACAGTTCTTGGTACTATATAACATAACTTATTAAGATCTATACAATCGAATGCATTATTGCACAGGCCATGTAGCATCATGCCACCGAGGAAAATACGTCTATGTTCTAGACTGACAAGATTGATTTTTTCAGCAAATCAGCATAGAGCATTTTCGAATGAGAGCATTTATAATTAACAGAACGTAAAAATTTCTTTTGCACCATTTCTAGTCTGGAAACATATTTCATATATATGGCATTTCAGATCGGTGTTGCGTATTCTAATTGTGAAGGAACCAGAGTTTTATATAATAAGAGATATGTACAGGAACGCACAAAGTCACCTGAGGATCTCATGACGAGACCTTTTTCATTTTCAATTTAAAACTTGTTTATTCATAACTAGTAAAAAAAAAACAAATATCGAGTGGTTAGTGTCAAGATTTGTTCAGGTCGTCCATAGAGGCATTCGATTTGATCTAACAACTGTTATCAATTTGGTAACAACCGGGACCTACTTATAACGTACCCTTCCTTCGAAGCATGGAGACGCTCAGATCAAATACCACTATACGGTCAGCCATCTATGGACCAGCCACACTCTATGTTGCTTAACCCGCTAATCGTTTACCGCTCAATGAGCTAAACAAGCTATAAGCGCTTCTACTAATAGATATAATACTTACTTCTAAGTAGTCATAAGTACACTGCGGATGATATTCTATGTGAAACATATCAACGAACGTTAATGTGATCACCATGTTATCTTGAGTGGCTGAAACAGAAAGGTTATATAAGACTTTTAAATAATAACAAAACATGACGTAGTCTTTTATATCAACATTATAAGTATCATTATCAACAGCCATCGACATTCAACTGCTGGTAATAGGTCTCTTCCAAAGCGCAACATCTTTCTCGATTTTCTGTTTCTGCCAGCCGCCTGTTGAAAATCTTGCCTTATCTATTGGTGAGGTATGTTTTAATGTTAATAATACATGGCAATTGTACAGTATAGCATATTTTATTTCTAAAATGGTAAACAGGTACGGAAGTAACACTATAATTATTGATGAGCGTAATCAGCAAGTTTTATCTAAGTGTTATACCCCAGGGTTGTCTAGAATTGCTCCACTTTAATTTACTATCAGTAGTAATTTTTTATTGTACGGTGTGTATGGTTATAGCAGGAATTGACCCTTGGGATTGTATTTATGACATTGGAATGCTTTAACTTTTTTGAAATTAATTTATTTACCTATATTCAAGATTTTTTTCGTTTGTGTCTAAATTGGAGACCTCATCGTTAGCTTAGTGTTTACCTAAAAATTTTGGATCCAGGATTTATACTAATTTGTGATTGAATTAGTATTTTATATAGAACGGCAATTTAAATTTCACATTTAATTAGGATTAGAGCGCTATTTGATAGGGTACGTAGTTTTGAATCTTTGATAATAATAATTCAATGACCCATAACAAATCTGATGGTATTCATAGAGGGTTTAATGTACTTTCTGAGGTACGGACCCATATTATCCCAGGTCTATTGATTTGTAATACTATGAATACAAATGAAATTCTGAATTATTTATAAGAAGAAAAATCTGCACTAATTTATCTGTATCAGTGGCATGTACTATCATCAAAGGTTGTTCTTCACTACCTTCAAACAAAATCTTTCAAACAGTTTGAAGCAAACAGGAAGCCACGTAAAACCACAATACCGTCTTCTATCTTAATCAGGTCTTTCGTTACAATTTTGTCAATTTTGTCAAATGTACATTCTTAATCAAGTATTACTTACCATTTATAACAGTAACACAAGTAGTATTATTATAATAATATTTATTTAAACTATTCTTATTATGTGGATGCATAATCTCTGAAGATTCAAGTTTAAATGTCTCACATCTATCATCATCATAATCTCTTTTAGTTCTTCTTTTTACTCCTAGATATTTCTTATCGTAATGCCTTAATTCTCCATTGAACTTTCTCATATTAACTTTATGCATATTAAAATTTTCTACTTGAATATCATTATCTTTATAAAGTTCATCTTTAGTTTTAGTTTTAGGTGTAACTTCTAAATTATCAATATGGTTGATATATTTTCTACTAAGTTGTTTGGTCCAATGGCTGTCCATTACGTCAAATTTGGAAAGCCTCATTGTCTTCGTGTCATGATCAGCTTCTTGTTCCGAAGCGATGCCGCAAATGGAACAAACTGGAACAAAAAAAATTTGTGTTATTATTTGTTGAAGTCGTGATGGTCCAGTGGATAAGGCACCCCGTTTCTTGAACAGGCGGTCATGGGTTCGTATCCGGGCAAGTACCATTGTAACTTTTAAAATCATATGTACTTTCTAAGTTTATCTTCTATATTACTGACTAACGGTGAAGGAAAACATCGTGAGGAAACCTGGACTTAAAGTCTGAAATTGCCAATCCGCCTTAGGAAAGCGTCGTGATTAATGCTCATGCCTGCTCTATAATAGAAGTCGTCTTTGTCCAGCAGTAGGAAAAAATAGGCTGGTATTACATTATTTGTTATTGATAAATAATCTTATTAATATTTATTACTTAGAAGTTTTTCAGTGTTATAATAAGTCCTTGTAATATAAATTGTTATGGTATAAGTGCCGTCTCCGCGATAAATCACTATTAACGAGCAAAATCCCAGATTTATTGCAAGTTTGTGAAGATGTTTGAATGTCTGGTTGTTTGTTACTCAATCATGCGTGAATTGTATTTCTCGGGCATACGCTTTCTTGAGTAAACAATTTAACATTTATGTTCTAACAAAATATCTTTACATTAACAATATCGGTGTTCACGAAGGCGAAGTCGTTGTCAAAACGCTATTATCATTAGAGACGTTAAATATGTTTCTAGCAAAGTAGTTTCTTTTGATATATTTTTCTGACAATACTTATGTAGATTTGGATGGTCTGATCTGATGAAAACCTGGATGCTCGATGCTAAAGTTATTATTACTGTGTTTTTTGATCTAATTACATAAAAGTTTTGCACTTAGGCCGAAAAACTTTAGTGCTATTTGTGTTCTTGGCAGTGGCTAGCTATCTATGTGCATGGACTCATCTATTTGCATCGGTCTAGGTATTTACATAAATAATTATGAATTGATTAAGTAAGCAGAGACAATAGAACGCCATTTGCTGCGATCCAACATTGTATGTATTTGAAAAAAAGTATTTTGAAATAAAAGTATGTTTATTTGCTTTTAAATTACTTTGAATCTATGTAGATAGCGACTCGTAAGTAATTTTTGAACACGCTCACTTTTTTATACATGGATATTAAAACTATACTACACTACCTCTTTGAGGAAAAAGCATGATGTTTCTTCCAAATAAGTAACGAGTACATAAGTCAGTATCAAATAAATAATTAATCTTATTCATAACAGCAGTAGGTATATAATCCTATGCATGAAAATATAATGAGGCATTAGTATAACAATACCCGAGGGCTCAAACCTCGTTCCACAAAAATCTAATGTCACCATAAGATCATAAGCCTACCGAGCGCGACGGATGACAGTTTTGAGTAGGGATGTTGAAATTGCCATGGATACCGTTTTGTTTATGAAGCTCTATGAATCCTACGAGATGGGTTTATATATAGGAAGGTTTTATTTGAAAACAATACATTGGAATTTATTAATCATACTAAAATGCCATATTTATTCAGATCCTTTGGAGATATCTATTAGGGACGGTTTTAGAATTACTGGTTTTAATATTTACTATAATAAATTACAGATTTCTTTTTATTTTTCTTTTTCAACGGTTTACTAAATGACAAATAGTAATCATAGGCTTTAGCAATACTGGAGTCAGAAATCAGTAAACGTTACTACCTTATCTCTTTTTTTTTGAACCTCACCTCGTTTGAAAACACCTGAGGGCCTAGACAAGTGGCATAAACGCTAATAGAATACAATAGATTAATAAATGTACGGGATTGACATAAGCTAACGCCAACATTGTCATTAGCTATTCTCTAGCGCTTACGTCACATGTCTAGGCCCTCAGGAATGGTTTTAAACTTATAATAAATTAGCTTCCCGCAACGCTGCTTCAGTCGCGTCTTTGGTTACTGCTACGCTCCCATCGCCAGTAGCGTGATACATAGGCTCAAGAACAAACGCCAGACTGGTAGTTTTATTTTTAAAATGACTGCACTTTGCTTCATGGTAAGCAGACAGAGGAATCAAGTTTGCCTATAATGGTAGACCGTTCAGCGGTTCACTGGATGGTAGGTAAGTAGTACCCACAATTCATAGACGTATAGCAATGGCAGAGATACAACTATCCGCAGTTAAGTTGGACTTTGAACCTAGTTTGAAAACGCCTGATTGTCATATGAAAATATTTAGTTCTTAAAATAAACACTAAAAATATTTTGCAAATTTGTGACAAAAACGTTATTCCGGCTATCACCGGGTGGGTAAATATTTCACTTTCATTTCACAGCTTTGTTTAGCTGAATAATTTAGATGCCAATTTGCGGCATCATTAATTTATCATAATATTACGTTCACTCGTCAGTGAAATCTGAAATTAAGGCAGGACTAAGATTTATTATTAAGGCAGCTATTTTTATATTAAGTAGAAAATTGAATTTTTTATACAAATTAGGTAGCAAACAAGCCTAACCTAATAATATGTGCTAGCAATGATCTATAAATATGACTGTATTCTTAAACTTTGATCGAAACTGATTTAATAGGAAAATGAACATAAACGCACCAAAATAATAATATAATATAATAATATTTCAACAACTACACACAACGCCATCTAGACCCAAAGTTAGCATTATTATATGCTTGTGTTATGGGTTCTGGAATGCGGATATACATACTTATATACTTTTTTTTTTGTAAATACATACATATTATACATAGAAACACCCAGACCAATGCAAATAGACATGTTCATGCACACAAATATTTGCACTGAGCGGGAATCGAACCCGTGACCTCTGCGTGGCAGTCCATACACAGTACCACCGAACCACAGAAGCAGTCACAGAATCATCTTGATCATCTATACTAATATATAAAGCGCAAGAGTTTGTTTGTTTGTTTGTTTGTACGCGCTAACCTCTGCAACTACCAGTCGGATTTGAAAAAATATTTTTGCGTATGATAGCCCATATTTGAGGAAGGTGTGTATGTAACATCAGGCTACTAGCGACGGGAGCAGAGCAGTAAGGAAAGACGCGGGTGAAACCGCGCCGCGAAAAGCTAGTTTCACGAACGGGTTATTATGATTCAACAAAGCACAAAATGTTGATTATTTATAGCATTGCTGCTGTCCCTTTGACTGGAGCCCTATAGCAATTAGAATCACAACAAAACGTAGCAGAGCTGTCATGTATAGTCGGATATTAAATCTCTTTGGTTATTCGAAGTGTCACGTGTGCATTAGTGTGCAAATTGGTTTCACTGAAACTAAATTTATCAGGAAAGACGGAACAAGAGTTGTATGGAAAAAATGGAAAAGGGATAGGTGCTTGGATATTTATGTCGAGCAGAGAATCTCTTTTAGTAAATGTTAATGAAATATTGGAGTACTTCATTTGATTGTTTTTCTTTTGAGATACGGTATCCTAAAAATTACATTGAGCTTTGTTTTCATATGAAACAGGTACAATAACTACTTCTTATCGAGTGGTTAGTGATCAACCTGCTGTCAGAATTTGATGAAGTCGCCCATCTATATACTATTAAAGCGGAA
The DNA here is from genome assembly GCA_963082885.1 of Parascotia fuliginaria. Taxonomy (NCBI): domain Eukaryota; kingdom Metazoa; phylum Arthropoda; class Insecta; order Lepidoptera; family Erebidae; genus Parascotia; species Parascotia fuliginaria. The sequence continues at coordinate 10,648,529 of OY720193.1, read as the reverse complement.
GAGTTTGGTTGTTTGTTTGTTTGAGCACGCTAATCTCTGGAACTACCAGTCGCTTTTTAGAGAAAGGTTATAGGCTATGTAGCATCACGCTACTGGCGACGGTAGCAGAGCAGTAAGCAAAGACGCGGGTGAAACCGCGCTGTGGATAGTATATATTATAATGGATATTTTATAATGTACCAACTGTTTTATACCACAGTTAAACAATTAAATATTTATTGATTAAATTCAGTTGCGATCTTCTTCTTAGCGTGTCGATGGCAATTAAATTTTATCAGACCAGAACTCAGCTACAGATATTGCGTTATCTGTAGCGTCGAACAATTCCTGCAGAGTGCAGGTGTTTGGACACGCAGGACATGACATAAGGTGTTCCATCGTTTGTGGAACGACACCGCAAACACAACTTAGGTTCATATCATCGACGAATCCCCATCTGGCAAGATTATCTTTGCTCCGTCCAACCGTTGCGATGAAACTTGCCGAAAAGCCCTTAGGTTACATTAATCCCCTAAACGATTTCCTATAATATCTAGGCAGCTTAAAAGAATTTATTCTCGCAAATAAACGAAATGATTTACCCATTCGCTATAAGCTCTTAATCACTTCGTTGAAAGTAACTGGCACGACGATTTAAATTTCGTTAAATACTATAAAAATAAAATAGGTAAAATAATGTTTAAAGTTACACTTAAATGGAGACAACCAAAGAAGTAGCATGTTTATTTATTCAATAGAATACTCTTTTTAGCGTTCCCTATCCAAAGGGTAAAACGGGACCCTATTACGAAGACTCCGCTGTCCGTCTGTCACCACGCTGTATCTCATAAATCGCGATCGTTAGACAATTGAAATTTTCACAGATGATGTATTTCTGTAGCCGCTATAAAAACACTACTAAATAACAGAATAAAATAAATATTTAATGGGGCTCCCATACAACAAACTACGAAACCCTTAGTCCGCAAGTACGACTCGCATTTGGCCGGCTTTTAGACAACTTCGGTAAACAAGAAGACCCACCTCTTGGTAAGTAGTAACCGTAACCTATAGAGATGGTTGTGTTTTCTAAGAAATGCTGAATCTAATTTATTTATTTTAGCTTAAAGTGATTCCACGCTGCTTGATGATAAGTCAGTGGTATCCAGAAGTGGTGGCCATCATTCCAAAAACCATCGTCTTAAACTGCTGGTATGGTAGTCTCCACTATGGCGACTTTATAGAATACACAATTATACCGTTGACAATGATGAAGGTAGAGGGAATGAGGGAGGAACAGTAAGAGGAACAAAGGAGTTTAGCCTCCAGAATTCTCACTCACTGAATTACACGTGTTAGCATGACCATTGTGTGGTCAACTGAGCCCACAGCCAGTTTAGCCCGCGGACTCAGTTGACCACTTTCGGTGTTTTATGGGTGTCTTAGCCCTCTAGCCGGTTAACTTATGTATCAATTCGCTATCAATGAAATTGTATGTATCTATTGCATGTATAATTCCTCTTAGTGGCACTATTTGTCTAAATTTTAATTTGTAATCTGTGGATAACGTAGTCGGCTATATTGTAGTGAGCTATAATATTGTCAACTAATTATATTTATACCTACTGTCTTTGTAAGCATTTTATATTGTAGCTATTTGTTGTTCCTTAGTAAATATAATAATACCAGCCTGTTTACTGTCCCATTGCAGGGCAAAGGTCTCTTCTCATATAGAGAAGGCATGAGCATTAATCACCACGCTTGCTCAAGGCGGATTGACAATTTCAGACTTTTAAAGTCCAGGTTTTCTCACGATGTTTTCCTTCACCGTCGTTAATAAATAAAATAAAATAAAATAAACCTTAGCCCGCGGGCTCAGTCGACTACTTTCTCGTGGTCCACCCAGTCCACAATATTTATGAAAATTATTATCTATCTATCATTGAATGTTTACCCAGTTTTTCTTATGGAAAACTAATACTTACTCCGATATTCTTTAAGTGAGTAATGGAATCTTTATTATTTGTTGAGGAAAAATATTTAAGGATCACGTAAAGGTTTGTTCGCGTGAGAATCGAACCCACTTGACCCTCTTGAACTTTCGTATACACTTCAACAGCTCACCAAGGCTGTCAATGATATATAAATAGGATCAATTTTTTATTATTGTACGAATATTAGGGATCATGCATAGTTTTGTTACGAAACAATGAATATGGAGTATATAATAAAAAGTTTTTATTCTATTCTATATACATGATAATAATTGAGTTATCCAAGTAAAAAACTTTTTATGCAAAATTTTATATCAATTTTAATTCTTACTTTTAGGTTTAGATGTAGGTATAAGATAGTGTTAAATGATACTTCGAATTTTGAACCTTAACCTAATAAACTTACGATTTAATTAGTAAGCTTATTTCCGTACTTCATAAAAATATTTTGGAGCGAGTGTAATTAGTCGAGTCAACTAAAAACTTCTATAAGTACGGAGGTAAATTATGTTGGTCCAAGCACATTTTGGACGCTACCCAAAATGTACGGACTAAAGTCGACAAAGTTATGACGTACTTTTGCATTGGTTTGCAGATTTTGCATGTGTGTTTGTGCATTTCATATTAGAAAAATAACTGAATATCTTGGAAAAATTAAATAACAACTTAAGTTTCAAATGTACTATTTGCTTAAAAATAGAACTGTAAACGCAATGATTTATTACTTTTTATAAAGCTTTCACCTAATTCTAGCATGATAGCAGCACATATTTAATTTAATAAAACACGATTATAAAAGTAATAAAAATTGAAAACCACGAAAATAAAGACACTAAATTGCGACGTTACCACTCATGAGGCAAAAAGGCTCTTAAATCAAGATTGTGGTAGTTAGAGAAGACACGTTTCATAAAATCCTGATATTCATTCGAGATTAGAGTCTGTCCGCACAGTGGTATTTAACCCCGCGGTTTTTTTAACACATTGAATCTTTATGGAAATAGCCGCATAGGCTATAAAAATTCGCTAAAAAATTCAATAACGATCGCAAATGGAAACGTGCGAATAAAAACCTTGCAGTGAAATACCGCTGTGAGGACAGACTTTTAGTAAAAGAGAAGTCGACTACAGTAGCCCTAAATAATCAAATCAAATCAAAAGATGAATTGAATTTACACTTATGAACGTTAAATATTACAAAATGTCAGCCAATTAACCTACAGCCAGTTTGCTGATGTGTGGGCCGGGCCATATATAATATAATTAAAGTCGATGTTTATTCCTGTCTGTTTCTTCACTAAGTTCTTCTAAACCTTAAGCCATGTCTATAGCTATGTTAATTATTTAACAACTAGCGGCCTACCAGCTTGTTTAACTCCATGCTACAAAAAAGTACAAGACCTTTTCAGAGCCAACGTAATTTGATTTACTTTTGTTTCTAAATTTAGGCAGTTAGCTTCCATAATATAGTAAGTGAAATTGCTTTTAGGCCCTAATCTCACATGTAATTTATGTTTACTTTGTGTTTCTGCGAACTAAGCTTATTCGTGTGTAGCAAAATGAGTATCTATTAAATGTAACAGCTAAGATACACACATATTAAGTAGATCTAGTAATAGTTATAGTTTGTTGTGTAAAAATAGATAGAGAAAAATTAATAAAAATCAGCTAAATTTTTAAATTTAAAGATACTGTATAAATGCCGCTTAGTTTATAACGCCCGACGCAAAAATAGTTTATAACGCCCGACGCAAAAACGACGGTTTTATAAGTTTGATGTGTTTCTCTCTCTGTGTGTTTTATTTCTTTATTGTTTGAAAGGTGAAGTCGGGAGTGTTCTTAGCTCTGTTTAATGAAAATCGGTCCAAGATGGGCGCCACCACAAAATGGCGAATTACTTTATTTAGTTATTTCGTATAAGTATTGTAAATCGGTTTTTTTTTTAATTTTAATACAAGTTTTATTTAATAAATAACTCAGATAATACTGAGAATTCATTTATTTGATAATATGTACAAGTTTGTGGTTCGGTGGTACTATGTACTAATTACGACGCAGAGGTCTCGTGTTCGATCCCCGGGTCAGATAAAGTGATATTGGGTGAGTCTGGAATTGTGCTTGATATATGGCAACAGGCTTGCCTCCTGTTACATGGGATTCAAAATTAAATGGCATAACGATCTGGGTAAACACCTCTGCCTACCCCTTGTGGGATAAAAGGCGTGAAGCTATGTATGTACAAGGTTAATAACTCCTTTTTAATACAAGGAGTATGGAATCGTACCTAATTAATGGAAACAGGCTAGATTACTTTTTCAAGCGAATGAACATAGCTGTTTATAACGAGATGGTTACACACCAGTTACTCCTTCGAATAACAAAGACATGATGTTATGTTATATAGGTACTATTGTTATGTAATAAAATCAACTTATCCTTCTAATATTATAAATGCGAATGTTTGTGTGTATGTGTGTAAGTTTGTTACCACTCAACGCCTAAACCAATTTCCACCAATTTCCATAAAAATTGGTATGTAGATATAATCGGTGCCGGAGACGGACATAGACTACTTTTTTTAATCAGTCTGGTGCCTGAAGGAGACAAAATATATTTTAGGCGAGAGCGAAGCCAGATAATAGCTAATATTAGATAAAACAATTGCTAAGTCTCGGATACAGTCATATCCATCCAAACTCAAAGTACCTCAAAAGTCACAAGCTTATTATTAAGCCAGCTTTAGTCACACGTTCATAGTAACACAGCAAGAAATAAGTAACAAAATTTTTGTAGCATCGCAGCGACAGTTAGCGCAAAATGAGCAATGAATAAATTAGCACTGACCTCGGGCGCTTCCCGTGGGATATGTTTTACAAGAGGATAGGGGTGGGACGTGTCGGTTAAATATTGTTTTAATATTAAATTATTTTTAATTATATACATAGTTTTGACGCTTTGATAGCCTAGCGGAAGGCACCCGCTTCGTAAACACGAGATCCTAGGTTCGTAACCGGCAAATACCAATATGGCTTTTTTACAATCTTATTTACTTTTTAAGTTTATCTTGGGCATTACTGTCACGTCTAAAGATGTAAAAAAAAATAATTACAAAAAAAAAATATTGTATCGAAAAATAATTCTTCGTTACATCACTAGCGCACATCAAACGTCTAGCTGCCACATCACTACGAGCTCCCTGCTTACATCATTATCTACGTGGTCTGTATGAGTACAGTCGCGTACATATTCATACGTATAGTTGGTACCAGGTACACTAGGTACTATAATTTGAAAGAAGTAAAGATGAAAAATGCGTAAATGGCGATAACAACTATTTAATTTAGTTGAGATTATTAGAATTATGATTATATTTACTAAGATTAAAAATAAATCGAATGCAGTTATTGAAATGGATATCGGGTAACCGATGGATTGTTCTTAGTGATCTAAATACTCGGTATGTAATTTTATAAATGGCCATCTATCCACAAAGTAACGCATCTATCAAACCAGATGACTGTTAAACATCAGAATTTTTCTTTTTATTTTAATCCTAAGGCCACTAAAAATCTTGAGGCTTTACAGCTGCGTAGAGACCTCGCTTCAATGGCCGTCTTCTATCGCTTTTACCATGGAGAGTGTTCTGAAGAGCTCTTTGAATTAATCCCACCCTCTGCCTTTTTATCCAAGACAACACGTGTGTGACTAAAATGCCACGCTTTCACAGTGGAATCTAAAGGGTCTCGAACCAAACGGTTCAGCACTTCATACTTTTGTCACTCAATTAAATCCTGGAACTCTTTATCAGCGCATGTGTTCCCATCTAACTTTGATCCTGGGTCTTTTAAGCAGGGCATGAAAAAGCATCTCACTAAGCCGCAATAGTGGCGGCCACAATACTAGAAGTTTGGCTTTAGGAATGGTGTCCACCACCTCTAGATGCCACGGACTGTTTACCATCAGGCAGAGTGAAGTCACTTCGGTAGGCTTATATAAAAAAAAACACTTTTTTTGTTGGTTTGGAATCCTTAATCATATTTTAATGAATGCGATCTTTGAATCGTTTAATATTTCATTCGAAATATAGGTGATAATATGTATTTTGACAAAGGACACAAATTACAAGCACCCGTAACCGACGTGCTTGTATGAAAAGATTAATGAATATTGGAGAGGCAAAGGTATGTATGGATTGCAGCAAATGGCGTTCTATAGTCTCTGCTTACCCCATTAATGGGAGACAGGCGTGAAGTCATGTATGTATGTACTCGTAAACCTCTCCTAAAAAGTTTGCTTTAATTTGACGCTTGGCAGCCAGTACATTGCATTGGTGATATTTATAACATATTATATGGCGTTGCTGTCACTTACCTTTTATTATAACTTCACAGCTTCGCTGAGATCCTGACACTTACCTATTCTCACACCCATCAGACACCCAAAACAAAATGTTACATTTCTATAATCCATCCCAATATTATAAATCCGAAAATAATTTTGTGTGTCTATTACTCTTTCACGCCTAAACCACTGACCCGATTTTGATAAAATTTGGTATAAATACAGATTAGACTTTGGGAAACAAATAGGCTATCTTTTATCGCGAAAAATTGCTTAAATAGGTTGAAATAAAGGATGAAAGTTTGTATAAAGAATCGGTAATGTATAAACAGAGATATAAGCGACAATCCCGCGGGCGGAGCTGTGGGCAACAGCTTGTATACTATTCTAGAAATATGAAGTAATTTGTCATATATCATTATGACAAACGAGCAATTTAAAAAAAACATATTAATTTTGTTCTGTTTTAATACGTCATTATCTATTTCTTGGTGATAATTTTTCATATTCAGAAGTAACTAGAGTGGAGTAATGTTTTCTCGTAATAATTTTACTAAACATCGCTAGTGAAGGAATTTAGAATTATAACCAAGTAAGCATTATGTTATAACTTTTATGGGTTATAGAAAAAACATATTGAAATACTTAGTAAATACATATTATACCAAACTTTGTTGCCGACTGTATAAGGTACAGTCACGTAACGTTTACTACCCTTACGGGTGATTTCGACCTGAACTAACCGTAAACTAAGATAACATAATGTATGTTCGTTCATTGCCACGTTTCTACTAAATTGCTAAAGCGTTCGGTTATCAATAGGATTTTCATTAACTATAGAGAGTTACAGTGTGGTCTTAGATATATTCTGGATTTATGTTTAGGAGAAAAATGTTACAACACGTGACGAAAATAATAATTGTAATAAATACCAGCCTATTTTTCTGTTCCACTGCAAGGCAAAAACTTCATCTCATATAGAGAAGTCATGAGCATTGGCAATTTTAAGACTTTAACTCCAGGTTTCCTTACATTGTTTTCCTTCACCGTTACTCAGAAACGTCCAAGGTAAGCTTTTGAAAGTACACATGAATTTGAAAAAGTCACATTTGTACTTGCCCGGATTCGAACACACGACCTCGTGTTTACAAAGCGGGTGCCTTATTCACTGGGCTATCACGACTATCACATGAGGATATTATATATCAAATACAAAGAGTAAAAATGGCCGTATATAAGATACCACATATAAAACCCAAGGTAAAATTACAACTGTTCAAACGGTTCGGTATTACTAAAATGATCTTGCATTTATATGGCGGTCCCTTGAACTTCAAATACGTCCCTATAATTCTTCTAAAGCCCTCTTAAGTGATGCGGCGGTTTTCAACCTCTTTAGGCACTTCCAAAATTATGTAAAATACTTGTTTGCATAGGCTTAGCTACACCTTGTTTCTGAGAATACAACATGTGCGAGTTTGCATTGTATAAAATTAACGCTGAAGTTGTACTGCTTTCATAGTGCTCAAGTTTAGCTCCAAATGGTAGTAGATCCAAACAATATCCAATCGCCGAATGGCGTCCAAGAAATGGAAGAAGAAGTGTCGGCCATTCAATAGCGAGATGGGTGGATGATATCGCAGCCGTCGCAGGCCAAACATGGATGAAACAGGCACAAGAGCGTAAAGTTTTGCACAAACAGAGAAAGGCCTATACTATAGTGGGAGATCGTGCTGTGGATGATGATGAGGATGATGATGATTGTAGTAGATCCTTGCTGGTTTTGTGAAGAATGAGCGTAATTGATTGTGAAAATATCTTCTCTCTTTTTACGGTTTGAACGTACGCGCTACGTTCGAGTTCCATTTGCCTCTGGTGGAGGTATCAAGCTGAAACTTATGTAAACATATAATACGGTAGTAGATCTACGCTGATTTCAGCATGAATGGGCCAGATTGTCCGGGGAAGTACTACCCTCTCATAGAAGATCGACTTAAGAGTAGTAGTATCTGTACTACTGCGTTTCGTTCGGTGAGTGAGAGCGCCGGAGGCCCGATTTCCCCCCTTTCCTCTTTCCTCACCTCCCTCATTCCCTTCTCCTAACCCCATTCCTAGCCGCCATTGTGGAGGCCGCCATACCAGCAGTTTAAGACAATGGCTTTTGGTATAGTGGCCGCCACTTCTGGATTCCACTGACTGCTTACTATCAGGCAGGGTGGAGTCACTTTGGTAGGCTATAATATAAAAAAAAAAAAAAAAACACTTATAACTGCAACCCCTTGAAGATTTGAAAAATGATAGTTATTAGACAACGCGATTATTTCATATTTTATTGTTCTTTGTAATTACCTACTTCTTTTTTATCGAATACCTATCGAATCCGACTTGCACTTGACCGTTTTTAAAAATGATATTAACCTACTAAAACGATTCCATTCTATCGTTGGGAAGCAATCAGTGGGGTCCAATAGGCACCATTTCAAAAGTCATCATGTGATACTCATTCAGTATAGCGCTTTTAGAGTGCTTTTTCACGCCCTGTTTAAATATAATGTCGCCATAAAGTAATAGCGGTATTCAACTATTGCGTTTTTGTCTTTTCTTTATACAGCGTTTGTGGGAAACAAGGCTATGGTCCACCTGATGGTAATTGGTAACCGTAACCTATACAGATGGCTGTGTTTTCCAAGCATCGCAGAATTAATAATGCTTTTACAACACAACCAAACCGTTGCTGACCATGTATTTTGTTTTATTTAAGAAACATACAATCATTACATTAAACTTACCACAGATACAATAATCTACACTATTATATAAAGTGGAAGAGTTTGTTTGTGCTATGTTCTAAGAATTGCAAAAATAATGATATCACAACAACTAACACAACGCCATCTAGACACAAAGTAAGCATTATTATAGCTTGTGTTCTGGGTTCCAAAATGCGGATATACATACATAGATACATTTTTTTGTAAATACATACAAATTATACATAGAAACACACAAACCAATGCAAATATTCATGTTCTTGCACACAAATATTTGCAACCCCGCGAACTCTGCATGGCAATCCGTACACAGTACCACCGATCCACAGAGGCAGTCGAAAGGCAGAATACTTAGAAAACTCAACCAAGCCGTTGCCGACCATTTAGGGAGAAAGGTATGAGGAAGGAAAAGGGAAAAGGCAGGCTAATTAGGCTGCCGGTTGCCTACAAAATATACAGTGGTTAACCTGTCTGCTATATTTCTTTGGGAATGGTTTAGATATCTTCCGTAGTGATGATGATTATGAGGTAATAATAATAATAATAATATGTCGACAGTACACACACACACAAGTCGAAATGGTCCAGTGGATAAGGCACCCACTTCGTAAATACGAGATAGTGGGTTCGAATCCGGGCAAGTACCAATGTGATTTTACAAATCATATGTACTTTCTAAGTTTATCTTGGACATTTCTGACTAACGGTGAAGGAAAACATCGTGAGGAAACCTGGACTTAAATGTCTGAAATTGCCAATCCGCCTTGAGCAAGCGTGGTGATTAATGCTCATACCTTCTCTATATAAGAAGAGGCCTTTGCCCTGCAGTGGGACAGTAAATAGGCTGGTATTATTATTATTATTAGTACACACACCGTCATCTAGTCCCAAGCTAAGCAGACCTTGTGTAATGGGTACTAGATAACTGAAATATAATACATATACTTATTTTTTTTATGTAAATACATACTATAATGAGTATTATGAAAGACTTGCTCGGAAAGTTCTTAATAATATCACAACACAACAACTACACAACGTATCTAGTACTCAAAGTAAGCATTATTATAGCTTGTGTTATGGGTTCTATTTAGAATGCGGCATTACATACAAAATTATAAATAGAAACACACAAACCAATGCAAATAGACATGTTCATGTACACAAATATTTGCACTAGCGACCTCTGTACACAGTACCAACGAACCACAGAGGTGGTCTTAATAATAATCGCAGGACTTCAAGTTCAAAGGATTGGTCTTCACGAAGCCTTTACTCATAAAACGAAGAATGCGTCTCGATGCCAGCTTTTGATTTTTGTATCCTCAAAAACGCTATCCAAGTTTGTATAGAGCTATTAAACAGACCCTTACGCTGACACTTCATCTTTTTGACCCCTACCCCATAAAACCTTCACCAAACTCTTAACGGTTGTAATATCAACTCGCCGTACATATAAGTTCCGGAATTCCTTCTTTTACTATAAATAATAGCCAGTTACAGCTTAAATGCCGCAAAATATATAGAAAGCGAACATTATCATTTATGGTACGACCGATTAAAATAAAGGTTATATCCTGAAACATTGTTATGGTTGGCGGAAGTGACGATGTAAGTAAAAATAATCCATTTCCTGGATATTTTCGCAACATTTTCAGAGGTTGATGAGTCGAGGTAATGGGATGGCAGTTCGTTTTGTCTCCAATTATTTTTATGAGTTGATTATTTTGAATAAAGTGTTACGTAGTTTTACGCGTTTTTCCCGAAAGGATAGGTAGATGTGAATGTCATGTGCTACGGAGTAGTGGCAGGGGCTCTCTCCGTAAAAAATATTGATAGGTGCTCAAAATGGATTAGGCTAGGTGCTATTCACGCAGGTGCTCTTCGGACGGGTGTTCTGGGTGAACTACGTCCCGTATCCCTATCTCATGTAGGTAATAGGACACTTCTTATTTAATTTCTGGTCTATTATTTGTTAAAATTGTTCAATCCCTAAAATGAGAAAAGGGACACATAAAAAGCAGACAGTTAAAAGAATTTGTAAAAAACATCCAAGTTTGATATATAAAGAAATGCTTTGAAAGACCTATGTTCAGCAAATATGCGTGGGAAGTATTTTAAAGGTCGTCTTTGTAAGGAATGCTCACGATTTAAGAACGCCCGACCTATTACACAACTCAATGTGCCTTTTAAGCAGTTGCTTGTTAACTGTAATGCGAAAAGAGAAGAATTACGTGTATATTTACATATATGGGCTCTTGCCATTTGCCCAGAAAGGACAGACAGAGAGGTATCATTAAGTTTATGTAATAGGGGACGGGGTTATTGTCATAGAATAGATAAACTGCAAGAGATTTGAAATAAGGATTTGCCTTATCGTTAGTCGCATTGAACATACCCAAAGAAAGTATAGGCATAACTTTCTTCAGTCTTCTTTGCTGTTATTTTAAGTGTGAGAAATTGACCAAAAAGATATAAACTCCAATAAAATAAAATAATAAAAAGGTATGAAACTGTGACGTCATCTATCTGGCCAATGGTGATGCACAGAGAAAATTAAAGTGAAGATGACGACTACGAGTTTACAGCATAGAAAACAAACATGGCGCTGACTAACACATTCAATCAACTTCTATACAAAATCACCACAAATGTATGGAAGCCTAACTCGCGATACCAACATATTCTCACACCGACTACCAACTGTCGGGCAGTAGCCCGCCAGGCACGATCACCTAGCCTGGTCGGAGAATTCTCTCTTTTCGATGGAGTATATGGTGTTATATCTCTATAATACCTATGGGTGATTACGGGAAGGATAAAATAAAAGTGCGTATTCTGATGAAATTTGGGAGAAAATTGAAGAGCAAAACAAGTACCAACGTCCGGAGCGTTACACAACATCTACACCACAAATATTTTAATTCGTTCGTGATTCGTGTGCCGACTCAATACATTGACAAATATCTGAGTCCAGAGTTTTGACCGAAAGGTGTAGTGTTCCGACTCTTTCGTGGAAGGTTTACCAACACACCGAACTGAGAAACACGACGCCGAAAAAGTGATTGTTTCTAGATATTAGTTTTTTCTTAATAAGTATTTTTGCCCGACTGCCGCAGTCAAGAAGGGTAATGCTTTTCGAGCGTATGTATGTATGTATATATGTATGTATATGAGTATGTATGTCTATTTCTTTGGCACGCCCTACAACCTAAATGTCTTAATAGATTTTAAAATATATGAGGTGTCATTAGATACGTATTAATTGTCCTACAATAAATAACATACACAACAGATACATAATATTTCAATGTAGCGTAACGCGTCAGCACAAGAAAAAAATGGGTTTCTTCTTTTCACTTTCTTTTAGGAAGGCATTTTAAGGTTAAGGTTTACTGTATGGGTCATGGTGCCTGTAATGATTGATTTATTTATATTATTATTGTAATTATTAGATATCCAAAACCAGAAACTTCAGCCAAAACAGTCGACTTTTTCGATTTAAATTAAACCCAAAATGTTTTCAGCAGTTGCGCGCATTTCCCATTATTGCATCTGTTTAGGGTGACTCCTGTTTAATACATTTTAAATCCAATTTCGAATAAACCCAATACCTCACTTCATTGCTACAATATTTTAACTAAATAGCTTAATTTGTACATATCACCAACATTTAAGAGTGATTGATTCACTAGTGACTCCGATATATTGACTGTACGGACCGAGCGGAATGAACTGAACAAATGGAATGAATGGAATGCGGACATGTGTACTATTAACTATTTTAGAATGCGGTTTAATTTATCAACGAAAGCGGAGAAACAGAAAGCCATTTACGGTAGTAGACCTTTACTGGTTTGAGCATGAATGAGCCAGATCGATCGTTTAAGGAAGTTCTACCCTCTCATGGAATATCAACGTAATTGTTAATTTCCTTACTGTGTTTCGCTCGGCGAGTGAAAGAGCCGGCGGCCCAAAACTCTCAGTCCTCTTCCTTTTCCTTCCTTCCTCATTCCTTTCTTCCTACATTGTACATACGCATATATATTTATTAATTTGTAAAATATGTTTATTATATCAAATTGTTATTTGTTTACCATATTTACATTATTTAAAATTTATGGAACTCTTCGATTTCACTTGCGTCTTTGCTTACTGCTTTACTCCCGTCGCTAGTAGTGTAATGTTACATAACCTTTGGCCTTCCTCCTTCCTTAGAACTTGACTATTATACGCAAAAAGAATTTTCAAATCTGATTAGTAGATTCAGAGATTAGCGCGTTTAAACAAACAAACTAACTCTTCCACTTTATATAATAGTGTAGATTATTGTATCTGTGGTAAGTTTAATGTAATGATTGCATGTTTCTTAAATAAAACAAAATACATGGTCAGCAAAGGTTTGGTTTTGTTATAAAAGCATTATTAATTGGAAAACACAGCCATCTGTATAGGTTACGGTTACCACATACCATCAGGTGGCCCGTATGCTTGTTTACCATCAAAGTTGCAAAAAAAAACTTTCACGTCTGCCAAGCGTGATGGTTCTGATGACTATAGTCATTCCATTCATAAGTAAAGTCATTCAAGCCGTCGCCTATTTATTCATTCGCCTTGACCAGACGAACCATTCACAATCTAGACTAGCTCGCGTATACTAGGTTATTTTAGTTCGTGGAATACACTTAGGTAATGTGGATCGATGGCTTTGCAAGGTTGTGGGCACAATTACAAGCACCCGTAATCGACGTGTGTGTATGAAAAGATTCATAAATGTTGAAAAGGCAAAAAAGGTTTTAATACGGTAGTAGATCCACGCTGATTTCAGCACGAATGGGCCGGATCGACCGGAGAAGTACTACTCTCTCATAGAAGACGACGTAAGAGTAGTAGTATCCGTACTACTGCGTTTCGTTCGGTGAGTGAGAGCGCCGGAGACCCAATTTCTACTCTTTCTTCACTTCCCTCATTCTCTTAACCCTCACCCCATTTGATTTGATTGTAATTAAAACAAATTACAATCTAATCCCATAATTCCGTCGTACCACTGTTGGCCTCAACTTATTGCTTAACTATACTAAAAGATAAAGCGCAAGAATTTGTTTGTCTGTTTATTTGAACGTGCTGAAACTACTAGTCGAATTTAAAATTCTTTTTTGATAACTCAGTTCTCGAGAAAGGTTATAGGCTATGTAATATCACACTACTAGCGACAGGAGCAGAGCAGTAAGCAGGAAGCGTATAAAGTCGTGATAGTAAATGGTTAAAGCTACCAGGTTGTCGGTTCAAATCGAGCACCTTATACATTTAACTTGGATATTACTGTACTGAGTTACGGTGAAAAGAAACTTGCTAGCAATATAAAGTGAGTATAATATAATATAATTGTAATGCCGCTTTAAACCTATTCAGCTTATAACGTACTTTGTAAAAATAAGACCTTTGTTTTACAGTTAGACAAGAAAATTCAATTTTTTATATTCTTATTCTATTTTAAAGCTCGCAGAACTGATGATCGTTAGGACAGAAAGATCCTAGAGTGGCAACCACAGATCGGAACACGCAGCATAGGCAGAACTTTACAAGATAGACCAACGACTATATAAGGGTGGCGGGCAACCGATGGATGAGGGTGGCGAACGACCGGCCACTGTAGCGAAAATTAGGGGAGGCTTATATCCAGCAGTTGACATCTTTTAGCTGTTATCATAATGATGATTTTAAAAGACACTATTTATTTTATTTTAATGCACCACGGCACTATGCCTATATCGTGGAGAGCAAAGTACACCGAAACACGAGACAATTTTTTATCATTGCACAAAATGTTGTCCCGTGTAAAACAAAAGCCACAACTTCTTGTACAGTAGTCGCAATTACTCTCATTGCGCTCCTAGTCTGTTTATTATTAAGTTATTACAATAACAGTCCAAGGTTAGAGAAGTTATAGTTCATTCAACTTGCTCAGGCAGCTGTTGCTTTTAAATTATAGTTCAGTCAGTGGGCATTTATAAACATAGGAATTTCAACACTGCAGGGAAACGTACGAAACTTTTCATAAAGCTATAAACACTTTTGATATGAAATATTGAGGCGCTCATAGCTCGTTGCGCTCACTGATCGGTAGACGATTTGCGGGTTAAGCAACGTAGAGTGCGCCCGAGCCATGGATGGGGTGACCACATAGTGGTATTTGATCTGAGCGTCTCCGTGCTTCAAAAGGCACGTTAAGAGTTGGTCCTGGTTGTTACCAAGTAGATAACAACCGTTAGGTCAAGTCGGGATGCCTCTATAATAAATTATAAGATTCTGAAACTTACTTTCGACTAAATTTTCTCTGCCGAATGAGCCGCCGACAGAATATTTCGTTTATGAGTTGTTCAACGACATAACCTGCCAACTACGAACGATTCGCTGAAAAAACGATTTAGTCATGAGCAAATCGACGACGGAATCTTTTACCAAATGAGGTTTCATCAACAGAGCTTATTTAGGCATTGTTTGACACTACTAGTGACTAAATCTAAAGATGACATTTTGAAAAGTTAAAAATAAATTTGCAATGAAATTCACTTTTAATGATTAATAATTACTTGCACAACATTATTATTCCACAACAAACACGGAACAAATCAATTACTATGATTATCAAAAATAATTCATACATTACCCTTCATGACTTCGATAGTCGGGCAAAAATTAACAAAGAAAACTAGTATTTTAACTATCTTATTTTACAAAATAATCAAAAGAAAAGCTCTGTGTCCCATAGCGAAATCTCAAGAAAACATTATATTACGGTATTAAATATTTGATACGAAATATTATGCAAAACGGATTTTATGTAAAGGTCCTTTTATATGCTGGCTAAGGGATGATCGATGGTCAAAGCCATTTACGGACCCATGCTATCATTTTGTTGCAAAAGGCGAGAGTCAGAATCTTTGAGACTTATCTGCAAAGTACAGTTGTAAGAAAACGCTTTTGAAGCTATGGTAGTAAGATGCATTCTTGCCTAGTTTTTGTTTTGATGTTTTGGCGTTATAAATAGATAACAGCTATTATTTTAATTCTTAGTAGAGATTTAAGAATGTTCGCCATTTTATATCTTGAGCCTATTTCAATAAAGATAATTATTGCGTAACGTTATTTCTCATCTTGTGCCCTTTTTTTGCTGCGTTTATATACTATTCAAGAAGCAAACTAGGTTATATCTGCAGTCTTTTTATAGTAAAAAACCAGCCTGTTCTTATCCGACAGAGGTCTAAGAAATATACAATTATTTTTCTAACAAAATTGTACTCAGATAACACTACCGAGTTCAACAAATGATTAGGAAAGTGTAGATTGTTGGTTTTTAAAAGTGTTTGCAAAGATAATTTAAATATATTTTTAAAAGTCTTTACAAAAAATATTCCGCATATAATAAGACTGTAGGTTCTAATCCAGGCGAGTACCAATGCAAATGTTTCAAATTTATAGTTACTCTTAATTTACGTTGGGCATTACTGACGTGAAGTAGAACATTGTGAGAAAACCTGGTTTGATGTTGGTACATAAAAATTAAATATTTACAACAAAAGCTGGAGCATACTAACAAGCAAACAATATACCTCTAGAACTCTAAACAAAATTATAATTGAGGCAACAAAATGAACTAAGTTTACTCATTTAATGTCGAGTAAAAGCTTCATTAAATTATCTTATTGCACAACAGTTTGTCTACCGCTTAGTTTACTTTGTTATTCGTTATTTAAAACATGTTGTTTTATCCCATGGATAAGCAGAAGTCACACGCTTTTTTCTATTATTTGCCCCAAAAGTGATTCCACTCTGCCTGATGATAAACAGTCAGTGGAATCTAGAAGTGGTAACCACCATTCCAAAAACTAAAGTCTGAAGACGTTTCCATGGTGGCCTCTACCATGGAGGTTTTATGAATGTTTTTTTCCCACACCGCTTAAAGACTTAGGACCAAAATTAGATAGACAGGCGCTGGTGAAAAATTCTAGGCTTTAATTGAGTGACAAAAGTAGTAGTAGTAATAGAAGTAGTAAAGTAGTAGTAGTAAGTAGTGAAGAAGGTACCTACTGAGTCTGAAAAAAGTTGGGAGTAATGTTTCGTTAATGCAATTAAGTGCAATATCTATTTACAAATACCGTGTATAATTTTGCACCTTTTCTCATACAGAGAAGGTATGTATCGGTTTAGCAAAATTAATCACTTTGAGCCATGTGACAAGATAACTTAAAAGTATATATAAGTAAATACTAGACATCCGCCCTCGCTTTGCTTCGGTATCAAAAATTTTAGCCAGTCTCACAACAAATGCCAACAGACAATATAATTGCAATAGTATCGTATTACATCATTCAGATTTTCAAAAGCGCTTAATATGTTGAAATTCTGAAAATGACTGCAAAAATTTGGTAAACATAATAAAATATTGCCTATGTTATCCGTTTTATTTATTAATTTCTAATTGTGAACTTTTTTCAAATCGGTAACGTAGATTTTTAGTTAAATTCATACAAACTAACAAACAAATAAAAATACATAAAATCAAAATTTTTCTTTATAATATTAGTTTAAATAGAATGCCTTTAAAAATGTCACAAGGATGTTCGATTTCGAACCCTCAACCTCGTCCCGGAACCCATAATTACTAGACCATCATGACAATACAATAAACCTATTTCAACATTTTCTATATGTAACTAAAATATAGATTTAAGCTTACACAAGATACCTAAGATCTCTTTAACCACATATGGTAAACGAGGTTTAATAAAAGCAAGACGTGTCCCTTGGACGGGTGCCAGGACACAGCTGGGAACTAATGTATTAGAAAAAACATGATACCGGTGCGCCTTAGGCAAACAATGTATGCTGACTAGGAAACACTGGGTTCGAGTAAATATCTTTTCTATTGGAGGGATACTAATGGATAAATGAATATTGATATATTGTTATTTTTACCGATCTGTTTGCTTGATGTAAGATTGGTTATAAATACTTTTTTACTAAACGCCTGCTACTTTATAAGTCCAGTGTATTCTCGGCTACCGTGCAAAAGATTGAGTAAATGTGCATTCTTTTCACACATGATAATATTTTGTGACGTCACAGAATCTCCTAAAGACAGCATTGCACCAATTAGTAAATACTTGGACAAAAGCTTTTGTCAAAAGGGCATTTTGGTATAGTCACCACACGCATAGGCGCATTGTTGAACGCAAAAGACCAAGGTGGCCCGATGGCTGTATAAGAGTGGCGGGCAACAGATGGATGAGGGCGGCTAAGGTGGCGAAAATTGAGGAAGGTCTAGCAGTGGAAGTGTTTCGGCTGATATTATGGAAAGAAATAGGGTGGTGACGTATTTGAAACTGGAGAATAAACAGTGTATTTTGTAACCCACAAAAATTGTTCCAACTATTTATTTATTGAATTAGTTTGTGCTGGTGCGAGAGTGAAAAAAAGGAAATGGAGAAAATTGCCGACAATTTTGATATTTTTCTTGAACATCTCTTACTCTTCGATAACTATACAATACAAAAATCCCCCGCTTATATTAATTGAGGCACTATTCAAGTTGTTTTCGTCAAGAAATTAGGCAGCATAGAACTTTTTCAAATTTGATAGATAAATAGTGTACCTTAAGGTCGATTTTTCCTTGTAACATTAACCTTGTATACACAGCTATTGTACCAAAACTTTGTCGAATCTTAAGTTATTGCAGATTAAAGCAATAAAAAGTGTTGTGCAAGCATAGTTGGGGGTTAAAAGTTATACTGAAAATACAAAAATTATTAGACTGGTGGTAAAGGACAATCTCGTATTTTAGCATGTTTCAATAAATGTAGAAAATTTTGTGAAAATTATTTTCATGTTTTTAACCACAAACCTTGAATAAGTTGCTAAAAATAAAAATATATCGTTCGTCTGAAGCTAAAAGTAATAAGGTGAATAAATATCCTACTTACATGAAAATCCTTTTTATTTTTCTAGCTAATTCTATGGTTCTTTGATTGCGTTGAGTGTTAACATTGTAACTCATACAAAAAACTAATTATCTGGCGATTGAAAAGAGTGGCGTAAGTTTCTTGCCAGTTCTTTAACGGCTTTACCTCGTCAGCGAACTGGCTGTAAGTTAATTGGCTGACTTTATGTAATTTTGACGTTCTTATACATCATACTTTATGATCAAAATGAAATAAACACTTTAAGTTTGAGTATTGTCTCACTGAGATAAAAATACGTAACTAAAAGTTATCAGACTGAGGAATATTGCCTCTATAATATTACCCTTTAGGCTCATTTTTCTACAAGTTCTATTATGATATAGTGTGTTATTTATCCAAACAGAACTTGTGTCCTTATACACTCACGAGTAATACTCCTGTTAAGGGTTTATTATTATAGCAAACCAGCGTTTATAAAATGAGACGTACATACGATTTTTTTAAATGTACAAAACATTAGCATTGCTACTTATGCCTTCCTCGTGATGCTGCGTAAGTGCGACTACTGTATAAGACTGCCTGATTCCCACACGAAACAAAACTTTATGTGAATGCTTGTAAGTGCATTTTGTGTTTGATTATTGTATGTAAAGTCCTTCGCAACATATGAGTATCTATTGCAGGCGTTTTTAAAAATAGTTTATATATAAATCATAGTTATATCAGCTGAAAGATATTCACTGTTGGACATACATCTTAAATTTTGCCAACTTGACGCGAGCTGCCCTCATACATAGTTGCCACTCTTATCAAGGCGTTAGTCCATGTGAGAATACTGCCCACGCTGTTTCATAACATACATATATAGCTTCACGTATTTTTATCCTCGAAGGGGTAGGCAGGGGTAATTAACCAGCTACTTTTCGCCATTTTTTATTTTAGGTCCCATGTAACAGAGGGCGAGCCTGTTGTTATATATGTGGCACAGACTCCCAGACTCCGGGCTAATACTGATAATATTTCGACAGAAAACTCAATACTTGTTTATCCGATCCGGGGATCGAACCCGAAACCTCTGCGTGGTAATACGTACGAAACTCTGCTGCTTCATATTCGTTTAATTTCAAACTAATTTCAAAATAAGTTTACCCTAAAGTATCAAATATTGCTTTTAAGTACATATAGATTATCTTTACAATACAAACACAAATATAACTTGCTTCTAAGAGGGGACAGTAAGAAAGGAATATCAGGAAATAATAAGTAGTTGGAAGTAACTTTATTATTGTGTATGATAAGTGGACACATAAATAATCCGGGCTTGAGTAATCTGTATGGGTCTTCTAAATATATTATGCCCGGGAAGATCAGAATTTTGTCTTTGAAAAATAGTGTGTGCACTCAGAGATTAGTTATGCGATGGTAAATTTTGAGTGGTTTTAAAATGTCAAAAGCTAGCATAGCATACATTTTTGTTTAAAGAATATCAAGAAAAACTGATAAAATCCGTAATTCTGTGAGTTCTTTTTCTTTCCTCGGTTGCTACTTTCTATAAAAAAACGGTTTTATTTATGAAAATATTTTTTGGTTTAGAATTTTCTCCTACGTCTAGACATACAGGCAAACTTTTATATTAGTGTTCCTTAGTGTGGGAGTATACACAAATATTATTTATACATAATATTGCTTAGGTTTTGGGTAATTGGCTGGAACCCTCAGCCCTTGGGAACTTTTGTTTAGTATTTTTGTTATAGCTCGGGTTTTTGAATATATTACAATATTCTCATTATCTTTTATATAGAATGGAAAAGTGATGATAACTATTTAAGTATTGTATTGTTTGAAAATGTGCTAAACCCAAGTCTATTCGTTACCTTCTATATATATCGCAGGCAAATTGTGTAAATTTGTCGTTTACATACTGCCTCAGCATATTGTAATCGCTCGTCGTCAACGGTGTTATGTAATATGCAGAATGCAGATTGGGTTATGTTAGGTTAGAACTGTGACCCCCTGCGCATGAGCCGAGCGAGCGAAGACAGCCACGGCAGCGGCCGGCGAGTGCTAAAAACGAATTTATTTTAATTATATTTATTTTATTTTATTTTTATTTTATTTTATTAAATAGGTACAGTTACAGACAACAGATCAAAACATACACAATTATGTTGACAATATACAATACTTAAACCTGAAGTCCAATTATAACTATACACAACATTCTACTAAGTATAAAGCTAAAGCTTTTACGAGTATGTTAGCAGACAAAATTATACACATTATTAACTTTAGTTATATTATTTGTTATAAAATAATTAACTTAAGATTAAATATTATGATTATTATAATTCAGAAATAAAAAAATAAAAACAGAAGAAATTATACAAAAATATTATTGTGGAACACATTCTTGTTGCAATAAACCCTTGAATGAATTATATTTGTTGTAAAAAATGTCAACCTTGGAACAAATTGCATTATATTGACTGCACATTCGAGAAATCGGATTGTTTTGTGATACATTATTGTTACTACTATGCACTGAGAACAGCTGTGGAATACGTACAGATCGTGTTGGAATCCTAAGGTATAGCAAGCCAGCAAGCTCACTACCAATTGAGCCATTTACTATTTTGTGTAGGGTGCACATGTCGGTTAGCCACCTTCAATTTTCAAGACTCTTATTTGTTATCAAACTAGTTCAAACACCCTCAAATAGCCGGCACATTGCTGGTAGTATAGTAATATGCCAAGGCAGTATGTAAACGGCGCCTTCATACAATTTGCCTGCGACCCTTTGTCGTATCTTTCTACACATATAGGCAAAAATGGTTTACTATTTTCTAGATCACTACCGCATCAAAAAGCGTCAATCTACCTATAGGAAGATAAAAACGTAGCCGTAACTGTAAACAATAGATAGAATTATGTAATGTGTTCCGCTTGAAATACAAACGAGCGTTGTCCCCGTTTTCCTTGTATGTTACTTCATACGTGGCTTATTATAATATATTTTGCTCTGTCTCTAGTGACTATAACCGTTTTGTTGTTTAACATTTTGAGGAAAATTTATGAGAAATATACGTAATTTTGCTGTCGAAGTAAAACCGACAAGTAATAATTTGACTATAAGTTGTGTGTAGTTTAAGATATTTCACTAGCTACCACCGTATTATAATTGGGGTTCATTTTAATGATAGCATTTCATTTCTAAGGGTTACTAGGAAAATATGACCAAAATTAAATTTATTAATTTAAGTTATAAAACTGGAATTCACGCGCTCATTAGGTAGATATTTTCGGTTATTATACCTTATTTTGCTTGACGTGAAAATAAGGTTTAATGGAAATGCCTATATTAATGCATGATCGCGTGAATTGCCGTTTTATACCATGCATCGCGAAAGCTTAAAAATAAATAATGCAATTTAATGATAGTAGTGAAATTTGGGAAGAAAACACGTCAATGTCAATTGTGCTTTATTAAAATTTGTTATAGTCCGAGTTTTCATGAGGTTTCCTTTAACAAGTGTCAGTAAAGTTATAAATAAATTTGGAAGTTTGTCTCCATTATGGCGAGAGTCATGGGTATAATATTAATCAAACATGCAAAAATATTATGATACAAATGTGAGTAACATTAGTACGCGCTAGTTTTGTGCTCTTAAAATATTACTATTACTGTTGCGTTTCAAAGAATACTTACGGTGCGCTTTATTTGGTGCATTTCATTAATTAGTACGCTTCGAGGAGCACCTCAATTAGTAGCTAGTAAGTTATATAGAATTTTAAACGTACGGAAATTTCCCATAGTTGTCACAAGATCTACATAATATTGTCTTCATGTTACTTGCAAATTATTTAATAAGATGTTATGTACATTTGTATACAACATTAAAGTACGTAAAGAAACTAAAACTTGTGTAGTTCATTGTCACGAGAAACTTAAGAAGATATATTTGAAAGGAGTACAAGAAATAGGCCTTCTTTGTATGAGAAGCGGGCTTTTCTTGCAGTGTGATGACGGTGACAAAGAATGAGCGATGCTTTTGATATGGCAAGTGGTTTTATGTTACGCGAATTATCCTAATTTGTTGTTTAAATAAGAAAGTAAACTATATGTCCCAAATAGTTCAATGTCCTAAGTCCATTTTATTTTATAACTCCTGCACTATGAAATAAGCCAAAATAAACACTGAAAAATTGTAGTTTTAAAAGCGCTGTCTAAATTGTAGACCTTGTACCAAAGTGGCGCCAACTGGTGGCGAAAATTTTTCTAAATACCCTCATTACACTATACCTAAATCATGGGTTGTTCAGTATTCTCTTCATATATCAATTATTATTATATAATTATATTATTTACTGTACCTAACTAATTATTGTATGTCCAATGGGCGGGACACTGAACTAAATAATTTTAACCTTAACATCTGTATTATGTACCTACCTATGATTGACTATAAAAAATACACCTCTAAAGTAGAAGCTACTTAAGTTACATTAAAAGGGATTTCTGACCAATCAGCAGTTCACCACAAAGATAGCTCAGCTCTTTATTGCCATTATCGGTCAGTATCACTAGAGGGCGTGGCGTTTACCCATCTATTCCCACAAAGGGCGATAACAAGATCTTGTAAAACAAATGATACTTCAATTGGTACTTAATGTATTTGAACGAAGGCTAAATGTTCCAGTGATTTCTGTGTATATTATAAAGTAATAAGAAGTTATTAAATTTATTTATTATAAGTATTTTATTAATTAATTAAGAGCAGCGCACTGCGGCTTGAAAATGGTATGTGTTTAATTAATGTAACTCAAGAACCAGACTGATTTTTCGGATAAAAAGTATCCTATGTCCGTCTCTGGAACCGAATCTATGTAAGTACATACTAGTTTTTATCGAAATCATGCTTATTTACAACAAATTACGATAATACGCGTAATATAAAACCACTTGCCATATCAAAAGCATCGCTCATTCTTTGTAATCATCGAACTCAAGGAAAGGCTGCTTCTCATGCAGAGAAGGCTTATTTCGCGTACTCTTTTTAAATATGCCTTCGTTTAGGCGCTGAATGGCAATAAACATAAACACACACACACACAAACTTTCGCATTTATAATATTAGTAGGGCTAGGGTGTAGATGTTAGATGAAAGCAGCCTCCAATTATCTCATTTTTAAAATGATAGTTAAGGATTTAATTAGCAGTAGGCATGTTATGGCTAAGATACTAAGTTTTTGTGTCGAAAAATGCTTGGTATTAATATAGAGTCAGAAATTATGCCCAACAAATTGACAAATTGCAATGCATGGTTCATATACATCTGCCGAACCCCTCGGAGAAACGACGTAATGCTTGTAATGTATACAAATGACAAATAAGCCACAAAAAGGAGCATATATTAATAAAAATCTCAACACAAGCGTTAGCTTATTCAAAATAAGGATGGCAAAAAAATAACAGTGAAAAATAACAGTTACAAAGAACATTATTATAGTAATAAAATCCGTGTCGTTCCCCGATGTGTTACAAGTACCCTATATTTAATCGTTAGTCACGCAACAGTGCGTAACCTCCAAGAAAGCTATTCTGACAGAGATTTTATTGTGTTCTTACGAAAACGTTTATATTTGTATTATTTATTTTGCACGGTTTTCTTTGTGAGTAAATAAATCATTGATTAGTAAAATTATGTGAAATAAGTGTGTACAAAAGATCTTATATGCAAATGTCCATTTATTTTAAAATCAGCTCTAAGCTGTAACATTTCGTTGGTTGTGCAAATCAAATATTGACTATTAAGAAGTATTATGAAGTAATTTTGCTTTTAAAGGAGCGTTGATGTAGTATATTTCCAATGGAATAAGTAATTTTTTAAGATAGATTAGGAAGAATATCAGGCAAATCAACCTACCCCACTCCCTTCACGGTAGGCAGCGGCGTCGCAGAGTTTGCAGGCGCAATGCTAGGGACTCTAAGTCGTCCATGAGCGACAGTTACCACTTACCATCAGGTGGGCTGTTTGCTAGACTACCAGTGTCGGCAATAAAAAAAAATTGAAGTGGGTTCACTTAAGAAAAGTTCATCTCATAATCTCAAATGTTTCTCGTATAAAGGTACTCCACATAAGACCTTTCATAACTAACAACACTAATAAATCCACTCCTCTCACAGAAAAAAGGCATGATGTTTTATGTTAAGACCGAAAACTTGAACAACAAAAGTAGACAGTAAGAAAATGATATTAGATACTTTATTATGGATGAACCTACACAAGCCACTTACTCTCATCTAAAAATAGACCCTCCGTAATAGTATGTCTTATAGGGTGTGTTATAAACAGTGCATATTGGCATACCTTGCCTTAAGGGGTATTAATGTAAGTACTCGTAAGATCAGGTGGTATAGCGCATTTAAGTTTTGTACAAAATTGTTAAGTTAAGGCGCCAGATTCCTGCTTAGTTTTTGGACTTTTGGATGCTTATGTAAAAGAGCTTACGGAAAAGTTAATCTAGAGACGTAATAATATATAAAACTTATGAAAAACTTTATGTAATAAATCAGGTTTTAAATGAAACTGCAAGTGCAAGTGTTATTTCATTTTTATAGGGTGGTAGGCGCAAAAGGCACAGCCAACTAAGCTTCTGAGGTCTATATAAACTGTAAAAATAAATAAAATGTAAACCGTTGGGTCGACTACTAAGTGTCTAAGAAACTTCTTGCAATTGACAATATAAAAATAACTTTGATATCTATTTCTTTTTAATTATTTATTTATTAACAGTCCAACATTGATTTATTTAATTCTTTAAGCATAAATTACATACAAATTTTTCAAATATCTTAGTCTATACCTAAATTTAAAAATAATAATTCTATAATTTTAATCAAATAACCCGCCCCTGGTTGCTCCCGGTGCAAAGGTGCCCATAACACTTGCCGCGTTCCCGCGCTGAATGGCAATGGCCAACCTTTGCACCAGGAACGACCCAGAGCGACACATTTTTGAGTCTGCGCCATAATTCTATTCTATTTCTTTTAGGAAAATAAATAAATATATAAGTATGATAAATTATATAAAGCGGAATAGTTTGTTTGTTTGATCGCGCTAATCTCCGGCACTACCAATCAATTTGAATATTTTTGAAATTTTGTGTATGATAGTCCAGTTCTTGAGAAACGTTAAAAACTATGTAACATCACGCTACTGGCGACGGGAGCGGAGTAGTGACTAAAGACGCGAGTAAAACCACGACGTGGGAAGCTAGTGTAAAATAATGCTTAAACACCTATTTAATAAACATTTTTATAGTAGGCTATCAAATTGACTCCACTCTGCCTGATGGTAAGCAGCAAGAATGGAGGAATCTATTTCGTTTATTGCATTTGTAAAACTCTCTCTTTAATTCAGTTTTTATTTAGTTCTCGAAAACCCATTTTAAAAAAAAGATATAACAGTTTCAACCTTTTTAGTTACCTATACGATTACTCAGAAACAAGTACTTTGCCAGTTTAATCAACGTTGATTATTCAAATAGCAAATGGTTTACAATCAAAACGGCACACGCTGTCAACAGCAGTTTTATAGCCAAGATTATTTAAGTTTATATAATAATATAAGAAGTAGTATGAATAAATAAAATGGTAACCCTTGACTATGCTGTAATCTTGTAAAGTAGTAATCTTTTAGGTAAGGTTCAGACTTATTATTCGTGCTCGTGAACTCAGAACTTACTTATCACAACTTGCTGTCATCATACCGGCCCATTATTTTCCCACTGCAGGGAAAGGCCGCTTCTCATACAAAGAAGGTATAAGTATTGATCGCCACGCTTGCTCAAGGCAGATTGGCGATATTAGACTTCCCAGAAGTCCCGGTTTCCTCACGATGTTTTTCTTCACCGTTAGTCAGAAATGTCTAAGATAAACTTAGAAAGTACATATGATTTGAAAAGTCATATTGGTACTTGCCCGGATACGAACCAGCGACCTCGTGTTTACGAAGCAGGTGCCTGATACACTGGGTCATTTCGACTTTGTTATTTTGTTTTTTTTTATGTGATATGTTATTGTATATTTTATTAAGTGATAATAATAACGAAATATCTTCACAGCGCTATCTAGACCCAAAGTAAGCATAACGTTTGCTTGTAATATAGTTTCTAGAATGCGGATAAACATACTTAGATACTTTTTTGTACATACATACTTAATATACATAGAATTGCCGAGACCATTGCATGTAGTCATATTTATGCACACAGATATTTGAAGTTCGTAGCTATAGCGGGTACAATGCCCGCTATAGCTATGAACTTGATCTGGAGCCCTATCACAACCTCTTAAAGCAATCTTATTATAGCCTTAGGTACTTTGTCTCTATTCTTGTTTTTTATGGTACAAAAGAAAAAGACAAAACACAAAGTAACATTAAAATAATACTGCTCTAAGAGGTAATGGTAGGCCTCCTGAAATTTCTTATCTTAGTAGTACTTGAACTAGTATGTTTTTTTTACTTACCAAGGGCCAAGGAAAGCATGAAAAGTGCCGGCGATGTCATTGACCTGCCGGCCTAAGGGGCCGTCCGCCCGCATTCGTGATGACGCTGACAAAATCATCAATATCACCACACTACTAAAACATTGCTATTTTATCACTGATATTTATCACTAAATCACTGTTATTCAATTTCACTGTTATTAGTAACTAAGATTTGTCACAGGTATTTCCACTAATATTTTTGCGTATTTATCACTGTTACTTGATGTCACTTAATTTGTGTTATTAAATTTTGTGATATGTTTTTTTCGCTTCAATCAGTACCTGTGAACAAAATAAAAAAAAATTATAGCGTGTGGCACATATTAACATTAAGATTGGCAACACTAGGGTTACCCATAACTCCCGCCCGCACGCGGTAACACCGGGCGGAAGTTCGCAGGGATTACCTTTTTCAGGTTATGTGTTCGCTAGTCGAACGGAGAACGCTCAAGGGCGCGTAGCCATTTTTGTAAAAGCCGCGAAATATATAGTTTTGTGTTCAAGTCAGAAGTATTTCGTTTTATTCAGCACCCCACGAACGCTATAAGTGGCTGCCCAACGTGTGTTAGTGTGTTTTACTATATACTTATAAAGTAGTGTAGTTTCGAACAATAACTGACAACGATCGCGAAAGTGACCGTAGGGGAGTGTTTTTACAACCCAGAAGTGTTCAACTTGGTATACAAGATGCCGAGGACACGTTCAGCTGATGACTCTGATTCCGAGAACATAACTATGTCGCAAGAAACCCTCGCTAGTTTCGTCGCAAAAATACAGCAAACTCAGAGCGAGTTCTGCCAGCAGCTACTCAGTCAAGTGCGATCTTCAACTCCAATGCCGCAACCTGGCCACTCCGAGACTCACCAAACATCGACAAGTACCTGTAGCGCGAACGGAAATTTTGCAAAATGTACGACGCGTTATGGCGGACGCGAGCACGAGTCGTTGGAAAATTTTATAGACGCGATCGTTACGTACAAAGATTGTGTAAATATTACCGACGAGAATGCTCTACGTGGTTTTTCAATGTTGTTGGAGGGGTCTGCTGCAGTTTGGTGGCAAGGTGTAAAGAGGTCCACTAGCTCGTGGTCAGAAGCTCTTACGCGAATAGAAGGTGCATTCGGGGAGCGTGACCCGCCACATCGACTCTACCAGAAACTTTTCAGTTTATGTCAGGAAGAGCAGCACACCGATTTGTTTATAGCAAAGGTACGTGCACTTTTGTCAAAACTTCCTAAGGACGATCTATCTGAAAAAGTGCAATTGGACATGGCGTTCGGTCTCCTTAGTCCGCGTATTAGAAAACGCGTGACCCGAGAAAGCGTCAATACTTTCGACGAGCTACTTCTTACGTGTCGCGTTATAGAAGATTCCATCTTAGAAACTCGAAAAGGATCATCTACTACCGTTCAAACGAAATCACAAGCTCTTGACATCAAGCGCGCAACGCTGTCGTCGTCATCGCGGGATGTACCTACTGTGGTACCTACTACGGTCGCCGATGCGTCGTCGAGTGCCGGTGCGGCACACGCCGAGGTTACCGTCAAAGGGAAGAAACCCTTCTGTTCGTATTGCAAACGAGTAGGTCATCGCAAAGAGTTGTGTGAGAAATTGAAGCGTAATAGTGATAAATATGATAACAGTGATAGTAGTAAGTTAAAGTCGCAAAGTGAAATAAAGTGTTACGGCTGTGGTGCCGCGAACGTTATTAAATCGAAGTGTAAAAACTGTTCTCCGAGTAGTCAGCAGTCGTTTTATTCTGTAAACAACACGTTACAACACGACAGTACATCCTTTAGCAGTATTAATGAGCGTGACAGCGCAGTCGCAACGCAAAGCGATGTACGCGCACGGTCCGTGCGATCGCGCAGGCGCGGTAGACGCCAGCGCAGCCCGACTTTGAGCGCCGCGGCAGGCCCGGCCTCCGGTGCCGCCGCGCAGCCGCTAGTTAACCCCAAACCGCCTGCGGGTACGCAAGGTAACCCTACACGTGCCGTGGGTGAGTGTTTTGACTGTCCTGTTGGTAACAATAATGTTCGTAACACTAATGTTTATACTAATGTATTAAGTTCTAATGTTAGTATGAGTTATCTTTATGATAGTAATGTTGGTAACATAAACACAGGTGTGTCTAGTTCTTACGATTGTAAATTTAATTACAATAGTTGTGAGTATGTTGATAAAATAAACAATAATGCACCTTTTTGTCGTCCTGTATTAAATATAAGCATTCTAGGGAATTGTGGGACTGCCTTAGTGGATTCAGCTGCTAAAAGCTGCATTGCCGGTCACACGCTCTACGCTCTCCTACTTAAGATAGGACACCCGTTATTTCCGTCAACGCAAATTGTTAGGTTAGCGGATGGTGTAAGTAGGGAGATGAATGTATTAACCACAGAGGTGAAGGTGACACTCCAACATAAAACTAGAGTCATAAAATTTTTAATTTTTCCCGAAGCGGATAGTAACGAAAGCTTGTTAGGTATAGATTTTCTTACTATATTCAATCTTGTATTTAACTTTGGTGATAGTCGCTGGCACTTTGCTGATAATAGCGATCAAAAGTTTGAGATGCAATTTGAAAAGGTGTCACCTGCGTCTTTGTGTTCCGCAGTTCAGGTGCTGCGCGATGATGAGGCGACATCAATTAATAATAATCAGCGTGAGGTTCTTGCACGCCTTCTTGTAGAACATAAGGACATCTTCGAGCCAGGGGGAGACGCGACTCCTTTTGCTGAGCATATTATCGATACCGGGGATCACCCTCCCGTTGCCGTGCCTCCATATAGGTTGACACCAGCCAAGAAAGAGGTCATGAAGGTAGAGTTAGATAAGATGTTGGCAAACGATATTGTTGAAGAGTGTGAGTCCGCATGGGGCTCTCCGGCGCTCCTCATCCCTAAGAAAAATGGTTCAGTAAGATTTTGTGTAGACTACAGAAAGCTCAATTCGGTAACAAAAACCGACGTCTATCCAATGCCGTTGATAGATGAGCTCGTTCAGTCAACTAAAAAGCACTCTTTCATGAGTTCAATCGATATGCGAAGTGGGTTTTGGCAAGTTAGTGTACGGGAACAAGACAGAGACAAAACTGCGTTTCTGACGCCATTTGGGTCGTATCGCTTCAAGCGAATGCCGTTCGGATTGAAAAACGCGCCTTCAACCTTTCAACGTCTAATAGATAGGCTTCGTACTGGTGCCTCACTCAAGGACGTAACCCTCCTCGCTTATCAAGACGATTTATTAGTTATAACGGAAGGAAGCTTCGAGAAGCATATATCAGATTTACGTACTGTTTTCGAAAGGTTACGTTTGTTTAAATTACGTGCGAATAGAGAAAAATGTGTCTTTGCACGAGACAAGGTAAAGTACCTCGGTCATGTCATCACCCAAGAAGGTGTGTCGCCGGACGATGACAAGGTTCGTGCAGTTTTAGATATGAAGGCTCCATCGTCGTTGCGTCATTTAAGAACCTTCCTACAGACGTGTTCTTGGTTTAGGAAATTCATACCAAGCTTTTCAGCTGTTGCTGAGCCTTTAACACGACTGCTTAAGAAGAATCAGCCTTGGTCATGGGACACAGTCCAAGATAATGCGTTTCAGGAACTTAAAAAGCGCCTGTCTATGTCACCGATTCTTATTCAAGCAGATTATAAGAAGCCGTTCGTGTTAAGGACTGATGCTAGCAACTATGTCGTTGGAGCTGTGCTGTTACAAGGCGATGGTAAGGATGAACGACCTATAGAGTACGCTAGCCGTTTGCTTACTCCTGCCGAGAAAAACTACAGTACCATAGAACGTGAGGCTCTCGCTGTCGTTTGGGCGGTGGAACGCTTTAGGGGCTACATCGAAGGACACGAAGTTATAATAGGTAGCGATCATCAGCCGTTAAAGTGGCTTCTTACTCTAAAATCACCGTCTGGTAGACTCGTCCGATGGGCATTAAAGCTGCAATGCTTTAACATTAAATTTCAGTATACTCCTGGAAAGGCGAATGTCATTGCCGATACCCTAAGTCGTCCAACTTGTAGAGACGAAACTAAAGATCAGTGCGGAGTTTGCTCTGTTGTTGTAGACTTACCTGCTAGAAGTGCTACAGATCTTCGTCACGCGCAGCTCGATGACCCGGAGTTGAAGAAAATCATTAGTGACCTGGAGGATACAGCTGATACTGAGTCTATAGGTATTAAGCGTTGGTCTGAAAGAGGGTACTTTATACAACAAGGTGTTTTGTACAGGTATAATCCGGATGAAGATAATGAAGAGCCACAGCTTGTAGTTCCTAGTTCTCTGCGCCTTGACATCTTGAAAGAATGTCATGACTCAAATATAGCCGGTCATCACGGAGTAGACAGAACTTACAACCGAGTCGCTCAAAGTTTCTATTTTCCAGGTATGCGTAGAGCTATTACAGAATATATTAAAACCTGCGCTACTTGTCAGAGGTATAAGTCTTCTAACAAAAAGCCATCAGGTTTGTTACAGACTCCGGTTCTGCATCAAAGAGGAGAAGTGTTGGCCATAGACTTGTTCGGTCCGCTTCCTGCAGGAAATAATGGAGAACGATGGATATTGTTAGTAGAAGACACCGCAACACGCTGGATTGAGTTGTACGCTTTGAAGGAGGCAACCTCAGAAGCGTGCGCTCGGATTCTGATTGAAGAATTTTTTCTGCGTTACGGACTTCCTCGACGCATTGTGTCTGACAATGGCGTCCAATTCGTGTCCGCTGTCATGCAGCAATGTATGTTTGTTTTAGGTATTAGCCAAGAGTTGTTACCTTTCTATCATCCGTCAGCTAATCCAGCTGAACGTAAGAATAGGGATTTAAAGTTTCAGTTGTCTCGTCTGGTCGATACAGATCACTCTTCTTGGCCACAGCATTTGCCTGCTGTAAGGTTCGCTATGAATTCCGCGGTTTGTCAAACCACTGGTGTATCTCCAGCATACTTAACGTTTGCCAGGGAACTTCGATCACCAATCGACGTACAACACGATATTCGGTCCATTCTAAATAAAGATAATTTTGTTCCGCAAATCACACCCTATTTAAAGGATTTTGTTAGTTCTTTCATTACTGTAAGAGAAAGAGTCGAAGCACAGCAGGATCGACGTAAGGAATGTGCTGATAAGTCAAAAACGCCTGCCGAGGTATTTGAGGCCGGAGACCAGGTACTGCTTAAGTCGCATGTTCTAAGCAATGCAAAGTTTGTGCCAAAGAAGGACGGTCCATATGCGATAGTAAAAAGAATCAGTCCTACAGCTTATCTCATCGCGAATCTGGACAACCCTGAGAATGTTTTAGGTAAATATCACGTATCAGATCTTACCAGGTTTCATAATCGCGATAGTTCGCCTCCTCATCCCGTAGTACCTAAATGTCAGAGAGGACGTCCTCGAAAACATGTTTGTCCTGTGTGTACGGTTGCATGTGTGCGAGTTCATGAGCGGGGACGTTCTCTAGAACTCGAGGGGGAGTGTATAGCGTGTGGCACATATTAACATTAAGATTGGCAACACTAGGGTTACCCATAACTCCCGCCCGCACGCGGTAACACCGGGCGGAAGTTCGCAGGGATTACCTTTTTCAGGTTATGTGTTCGCTAGTCGAACGGAGAACGCTCAAGGGCGCGTAGCCATTTTTGTAAAAGCCGCGAAATATATAGTTTTGTGTTCAAGTCAGAAGTATTTCGTTTTATTCAGCACCCCACGAACGCTATAAATTTATAAGTGATGTTATTGTGTAATTTACCAAAGATCTATATTAGGTATACATTTCATAACTATGTCAGTATATCTTGAGGGCATAGTGTAATAACATTAGTACTAGTATTCAAAATTAATATTATACTGATTTCTGTTTATTTGACAATACTCTTGTCAAGAATACAAGTAGTACCTACACATAAGTAGGTTATGATATTATATCGTACAAGTATAGTAAGTACATTACTATATCACGTCAAGCTAGTAACAAAGCCTTTAAGAACATTAGTATTGGCAAAGGACAGTGGCAGTGCTCGTCTGCCAGTGACGACAATAAAAACAAAATTACGCTCACACTTTAACAGCCCACGTGATAGTAAGAGGCAACTGTCGCCCATAAACTATTCAGAGTCTCTGGCATTAGTAATAGATACAGGGCTAATACTTTCGTCCCATTTCCTAATAATAGTGGTTCTGGAAATTACTCCTAACGTACTCGTACATACAAATTCGCCAAATTCAAATTAACACTGTCGTAAATTATATTAGTACAGATTTTATCTTGGATGGGATTTTTTCGTAGGCTATATAGTATACTTAGTTCCTTAAAAAATATAGGACACAATCATCATACTGTGGTGACTTTAGATGGAAAATCAACGTCTTTACATATGTTCCCATCTAACTTTGATCCAGGGTCTTTTAAGCAGGGTTCGAATAAGCATCTCACTAAACCGCCATGGTGGAGGCCACCATACCAGTAGTTTGACTTTTGGAATGGTGTCCACTACTTTTGGATTCCACCGACTGCTTACCATCAGGCAGAGTGGAGTAACTTTGGTATGCTAATAAAAAAAAATCTAAGAAAAAGACGTCGGGATGGACAAAACAAATGAAAAAATTTGGCTGTAGAACAAAGAGTATGGAGACCATGATAACCATGGTGCTGGACCATGGTTATCATAATCTCTATACTTTTTGTTCTTGTTCTCTTTGACTAGCAGTATCAGTAATAGTAAAATTACCATAATAGTTAATACTAATTGTTTAGTACAAATAAAATCGAAGTAAAATCTTATATCGTTCCAAATAATAGTAGATACTATTACCGCTATTTATGTTCAAGTTATTATCCATGACTTCGCCGATCAGGTGTTGCTAACTTTTTCATTGAGCAGCACTTTTTATATAAATTACCTAAGAACTTTGCAAATGTTAAGACTGTTGCGTTTGCGGTGAAAAAGTTGTGTATGTATTATTGTTTCTTGGCAAGGATTTTTTCGACTTTATCTTTTATCTAGCGATTTTAACTTTTGCCACACTACAGCGTAAATAAATCTGCAAGAAATTTCATTTTTTATAAATTAAAGAAAAGTCAACTATTATTAAAATTACAAACAAAATTAAATACAATGTATCAATCTACATATTTTCTAATAATATTCTACTGTAAATATACTAAACAATTATATCATTAAATAACACAAACAAATAACAGTATCACTCAGGGTATCATATACAGGGGATCAGACCTGAATAACTGGTATTAAAATATCTCTAGAAAATAAAAGTAGCGTTCCCTTCTCTAAAACAAAGGAACGATATGTCATAGTGGCGAACGTAATGGCCACTTCACACAGTCGCAAGTGCTGAAGCACTACAAAGTACCACGGAAGTCACGGAAGTACCGTGAAAGTACCACACGAGAGCGACGGTGACGGTTGGAAGAGAGAAAAGATTTGTATCTGTGTTACATCTATGTGTATCTAGTTTTATTGTGTGAGTGAGAAAACTGTCTAGTGTATGTAGGACTTAGGTATTAGGTACGAATATTAGCCAAGATTAAAGATTGTGTTATTTTATACTTTTTTCTTTTTTTTTACACAGCGCCAGCTCGTCCCAAAAGCAATTATATTTGCTTGTGTGTGTGTTGTTGATGATGAGTTCTAAACAGCTGATATACTACTTATATTTTTTTTACATACATATTATAGATAAATTACACCCAGACACAGAACAAACAATCATGCACATCACACAAAGGTTTGTCCTGGGTGGGAATCGAACCCACGACCTCTAGCTTAGCAGTCAGAGTCACTAATCACTAGGCGTACAGACCAGTTACTAACGACTCGATACTAACTTCATTGTAACAGTATTTATTATTTATTTATTTACTTTACGTAAAAAATGTACCATATATAAAACTCACTTCAAAAATCATTCAGATATTTTTCCGACCCAAAGAAGCTCAATTCTCGGTTTCAAAAGGTGCCAATTATTTTTCTTTCAATAAATTCTTTTTTGAATTGGTAAATATCGACAATTTTCATTTCCACAATATAATAATTGTGCAAGAATTTCCATAGTAAGATTAAAGTATTGAATCTTTTATGAGGGAATTACGGAGGACAGATCTCAAAGGGTTCTAATTATGAAATAAATTTAATATGATCCTGAACTCTTTTGAAATTGTGATGTTATTCGTTAGAATTCAACCTAAAGAACGTTAAGTCCCTTTTACTTTATTGAAAGGGTATTTTTGAACTGCTTGCCACAAGAGGGTTATGTTATTAACGTTGTTAATTTTGTACGGTTTTACGCAGTGTTATTGGTTTAACTTGTTTAGAGACTAATATAAGAAATCATAAATATTGAATTTGTTTGTAAAGTCTACAGTGATATGTGTTTTAGGATTGTTAAGTTTTTTACAATCTATTAATCTATTATTTTTATGTGTAAATTTTCACAACGAAAATTCTCTATTTTAAAGGACAGTTTATTTTCCACCTTTGTAGCACAGTGGAAGTGTAAATGTTGTGCATGACGTTGAAGGTTCAATTTATACGAAAAAAAAGTTTTTGTGAACCAATATTTATTCCAAGCTTCAATTTACCTACTTTACGTGCGTCAATTGTATGTTCATAAAGTCCCGTTGTCACAGGGTAAGTTAGTCAAAGTCCAGACTTGCATCCCAGTCATGCAGTAACTAACTACTAGAAAACTAGTTTTAAAAATTGACATTAAATTAAACTGCATTTAAAACTCTACAGATCAAACGTGCCGCAGTTTTTAATTAATGACAAAATTACGTCAGTTCAAAACGAAAATATACTTATAATTACATATTTCTCTAGAGATATTTCGTTTGAAAGACAGGGACCAAAATATTCAGAAGACTATGGAGGAAAGGAGATGGTGATATGAACAGAAAGCCTATAAAGATTTAATGGGACCCAGTTGGGTGTTGGGATTGAACGCAGTTATTGTCGACTTGGGAGTCGAAGCTTGGACTTTTGTTATAAGTAGGTCAACGAGTTGTGAGTAAATTTGATCTTATAAAAGTCTGAGGCTATTCAAGATTAGTATTTCTATATATATGTAGGTACCATGTCTTGGCGGCATAGCTCCTTGATTCATTCAAATCAAAAATCTTTACCCACCTAGGGTAATTGAATTAACACTTATGAACGTTAAAAATTACAAAATGTGTGCCAATTAACCTACAGCCAGTTCGCTGACGTTAGGGTAGGGTCATGAGAAGAACTTGCAAGAAACTCAGACCATTCTTTTTAATCGCCAGGTTATTACAATTTTTGCAAGATACATTGCGTGCAAAGTGACGCAGTCAATACTTTGACAAGTTGGCTGGATCCTCTGTATCTGATACCCTGTATCTGATCCCCCGGGGATCGGTTTATTTTTATTATATTTTCTATTCCTTTCTTGACCTAGCAGTGGACATCTATCAGCTAAAATGATGCACTTCTGTTTTTAATAAGCATAAAATATTAATTAAGAATTCGCTATCATCTTTCACTAATAGCGGGCACAAAACTTTGATTTGTATTTTTAACAATAACTCTCTCCTTCACAAATAATTTTAAAGAATAATAATAATTTTAAAGTTTGAGATATTTCTAGATTCCAAATCGGTTGGAGTGATTTTAGACAGACATACACGGACCAAATAGGTGACTTTTGGCAAAGAGCAAAATTAAAAGCACCCGTAACTGTCATGTGTATAGAAAAAGATTAATGAATTTTGAAGAAGCAAAAGAGGTACGTTAAAGTAGTAGCAAATAGCGGTCTATAATCTCTGCTTACCCCATTAATGGGACACAAGCGTTTAGTCATGTACCTAATTACGAGTATGTCTATTCTAATTATTAACAGGAAATTTTAAAAACTAAGCGTATGGTGATGATTGAGCCGATTCATTTTTGTCAAATGTATCCTTAAATTGACGCATCCAACCGTTTGTTATAAAAAACAAAAGACAGTCGCTCCATATATTATGACTCAAGAATAAAAATGTCCGCACATGGCTTGTAAACGCTCATTCATTCTTAACATTGAAACAATAAATATTTTATTATAACTTGTCTAGACATTACGGAATGCCGTCTTGGCTCAATGCCCGCAGAACTACTTTTAAACTTTTCACTAGTTAACACTTTGGTTCGTCATGTATTTTAGAAAAGAAAATGTTGAGTTCATAGCAATCAGGCGTTCAATATATAAGAGAATATGGGAGAGGCACAGGAATCTCAGCAACAAAATACATTATAAATTAAGAGCGTTCACACATATGAGTGGCGACGGCGCAAATTAGTGTCATAATTACGATTTTTTATTAGTTAATCTGAGGTATATTTAAAAAAATTTGTAGAACACTTTTAGAATTATCTACGTGAAAGCTGTATAAAAAGTAAGTAACCATGTTCCTTACAGTTATTTGTTATTTTACTATGAAAATAACGTCATGCAAGTTTCGAATGTATTAGGAGTATTTGGATATACATAGAACAGTTACGTCATGTTCTGATCATCTTACTGATGTAGTATTTTCCCTCTAAGTATACTCCGTCTTGTAAAACACCTAAAAGTTTGATAGGTAATAGGTAGTCAAATTTGCCGCAATCCGCTAACACTGGATAAAATTAATCGTTATTATGAATACAAATATTCCCATAATGAGCAGCTATGAAATATATTTGGGCATTTAATCCTACGTATTTTAATATCCCCCATTAGAATACAAAACCGCTGGCAGCTGTGGTACTTATGTAAATCGCTTGCCCTAATCGTTAATATCTGAGTACTATTAGAGGTAGATTGTGGTAGACAATTAAATAATTATGCTAAAGGAGGAATGACGTAAGTGCATAAACATTTGATGGAAAACATATCTTAACTATGTGAAGTTACGCATCAATTTTCAATATTTGTATTAGTTTTATTGCGGTGTTTTTGGTAGGTCGGTTGTGGTTGAATTGCTATTAGAAATATTGAATATCAAGTTCAGATTGAAGCCAGTGTCATGTTTTAGACATACAGATCGATGAATCGGCGAGAACAAATTGTAATCAATTAAGCATAGCTCTCTGTTTATGTCTGATGATAAGTGTTCAGTGAGACAGACTGCTAATCATCAGACAAAGGGGTCAACGCCATCTAGACCCAAAGTAAACATATATTACAGGTCCTGTTATCTGCTGTCCTGTTATGTGTTCTAGAATGCGGATATACACACTTAAATAATTTTTTTGTAAACACATCCATAATATACATGAAATCACCCAAACCAATGCAAATAGACATGTTCATGCACACAAATATTATCAAAGCGGCAATCGAACCCGCGACCTCTGCGTGGCAGTCCACAGTACCACCGAACCACAGAAGTTGTCAAAAAAAAATGCAAGGTGAACGATAGCAGTAGCTAGAGTAAATATTGCCGCTTGTTATACGTTACTTATCGTATTATATAAAGTTACATAAAAAACTGTAGTTTTTTATGTAACTTTATTTAGCTCATTATACTTACGCTCCAGCCAGTGATCAAGATAAGTGTCTGCCTATTTGTTCCTGGCCAGACACCTAAGAAATCTCCCACGTTACACCCACGCCCTATATATATTCTTTTGCTCTGTATAAAGCCGCGGCAAACTCTTTTCATGTTAACACTACGATTTGAATTCTGCTAAGTATTACATTCATGTAAATTCTGATAGACTTGTATTTTATTCCTCTCTGAACTAAATTCCCTACCGGCCGCCGCGTTCTACAAACGAGGTGGCCCTTCACCGTTACATCTGGCGGCGCGCGGCGATGGTAGGCCTTTAGATTATCGTAAGAAACGACGGCAATGTGATTATCTAC
This sequence comes from Parascotia fuliginaria, assembly GCA_963082885.1. Classification (NCBI taxonomy): domain Eukaryota; kingdom Metazoa; phylum Arthropoda; class Insecta; order Lepidoptera; family Erebidae; genus Parascotia; species Parascotia fuliginaria. Next base: position 10,609,060 of record OY720193.1, on the reverse strand, counting down.
GTCCGGCTGTAGATCATCGTCCGAGTGTGAGTCAGATTTGTTTAATAAAATGGCTGGTTGAAACAATAGTAATTAGTACACCATCCGGAAAGACTTTAGAGAAGAGATATGCCCTTGGGGAAGAAAACAAAGATAGACGAGAAATCGAACCTTGTGTACATGGTTTGGTAGTGACCTTTTAACCACTGGACCATTTAGTGAAAAAAACGATTATTTTAGAGTATGGTTAAAAATTCATAAAGCAATATTTCTTATAGCAATTGGTAAGACAGGAACGCTGAAATTTAGAATTTAAGTTTAGGTACTTAGATTATTATTCTTTATAATTAATTAGTTTTAAATCTTTTATGAATAAGAATGAATTAAAAAACTGTAGTTTTTTATGTACCTAAGGTTCGACCACCATCTTTTAATTGACTGAATGTGTTACTAAAGTTTTCAAACTGTATAGGTTATATACGTACAATTTTCTAGTTATAGGTTGGAGTATTGGATCACTATATATTATACAGTGTCACTACTTCTTCTTCTTTTGAGTCGATGGTACTATATACGTTCAGCCCAGTAAGCAGCTACGGCACGGGCAACACTAGGTCATCCTCATTGCTATTGCATCGACAGCTTGGACACTGAATGTGTCATAGTCTAGACAGGCATGAAGTTAAAGTGCAAGTCCTGTCGTGCAGACAACATCAGTTGCTGCTCCCGAATGCGTAGAGGTTAAACGTCGCAGTAAATTATTCCGCGAACTTACCTATTACCTTGTTGATGATGACCTCACAATGTTTCCGAAAAGTTAGTCTTCTGTCCAAAGTTACACCAAAATACTTGGGGTTTAGCGAGTGTTCAATATTTATGCCTTCCCAAGCTATTTTATGTTTTTTTTATTTGTTACTCAAATAGAAAGCACATGTCACTTAAATACTGCTGTTATAATCGGATCTGTCTACATGGATGAGTTAATTTAACTGGCAGTGGATACTGGAGTACGTGAAATGTTTCACTCGTATCAAAGCAGAGCCGATTATTTTGATAGTTGAACGATTTTTATTAAATGGTTACTGATTTTATCACAGTTGAAACATTTGATAAGTTTTGAAACAGTTTAACTGCATAAATAAATATATATTATTTAACTGCTTGTAATCAGGCGGATCGTATGATTGTTTGTCACATAAGTCGTATAAAATTATGGTGTATTACTCTTTATATTAGTACTAGATCTGCCTCGCGATTTTCGGGATGCTAAGTGATAACAAACAAACACACACACATACACACACAAACTATCGAATTTATAATATTATAATTTAAGCCCGTATTTTCTCAAACTATTTTAAGGAATCTAATAAAATCAGGAGAAACTTGAGCCCTATCACATTGACACCCAGTTTTTGAAAGGCTGATTTTTAGTTAACTTTTCGTTTATAAGCCTTTTCAGAATTTGGGTGTCTGTCTGCCTTTTTTAGGATATAACAGCTGATCGGTTTGTATGTATTATGTATTAATTTGATTTTTAAAGTAAACTGACATGGTTTTTACTGTGTTTGAAACATAAATAATAATATAATAATAATAATAATCATTTATTTCTCCTTACATACATTTTGAGTTCGTTACAATGAGTACACATACTTATTACTAACAGTCATAAACTTGTAGTATGCCAGGAGCTGGTGTCTATGATAGGTTTTGCACCTGTATTACAGATCACCAGGTCCACGCCCCTGAGAGCCAGAGAATACATTTCTGATTAGCATAGTGGTTACATTTGTAGGGAAATAGATGAACATAACAATAATTATAAAGAAAAAAAAAACGTGCGTGCATATGTTTATGTAGAAGTGCGAATGATGGTGTTGGTATACGTGTAAGTGCGTGCGTGTGTATGTGTTGTGTGTGTATGTGTGTGTGTATGTACGCGCGTGTGTGTGTGCGTGTGTATGCATGTGAGTGCGTGCGTGTTGGAAATTAATATATATGAGATATGTAAAGATATTTAGTGCAGAATATTTTATTTAAATGAAACTACATTACAACTTTTTCGTTGATCGTATGAATGGTGACTAATATTATAGTAATAACATAATTTCCTACTTATTATAATGCAATAGGAAATAAAAATATTTCCAGTTCATATTATATGATTAAACAGACCACCCAGCTACCGGATAATAGCTTTTAAAAAATAAATAAATTAGGCGATATTTAACTGAAGGACTTTAAAAAACAGGAGACAGGACCCTTTTGATCGAAAGAATATTCATTTATTAAGAAAACTTGCAAAAAAAAAAGAAAGAAGTCATGATATCGTCTAGCACGGTTCATTTCCAGCGTTCATTTCTCTCACCAGCTGCGGTGTTTCCCGTATGACATGTCCTTCTTCAAACGAGGTTTAAAGAGAACATTAATACAACGGTAGGCAGCGGCTTCGCAGAGCCTCTGGCATTACATAAGTCCATGTGCGACAGTTACCACTTACTATCAGGTGGGCTGTTGGCTCGTCTGCCACTAGGTGACTACGGAGGCAAAAAAAAAGAAAAAAGAAGGGGAAGACCCAGGCAAAGTCTTATATAATAAGTGGAAAAGAGCTATGAAGCTGGACTTTTGTTCATAGCTTTAGATGCACAATATAATATCAAATTTACTTTCTTAGACAGTTCAGTAAAAGTAAAGCAAAGTTAGATTATACATACATACATAACTTCACATCTGTCTCCCATTAATGGGGTAAGCATGAGACTATAGAACGCCACTTGCTACGATCCAAACACACCTCTTTTGCCTCTTCGATATTCATTAATCTTTTCATACACACATGTCGGTTACGGGTGCTTGTAATTGTGCCCTTTGTCAACACATCTCCTATTTGGTCTGTGCATGTCCATCTAGAGCGACCCCTATCAACTTTCCTCGGCATTTTTTAGATCATACAAATTAAAAAAAGCCCATGTTTAAATATGACTTTTTAAATAAAACCAATGAAGTTATTTCCACAAAGTAACTGCCTGAAGCATGAAGGCTTTCCTTTTTTGTCATCATTAATAGAACTTTATAAAAGTCTAGCACACGTTCGCAAAATAAAAATACAAAATATCACAGGTAAAAAATTAATTCAGCGCGCCGAAAATAATTAGACTGGATAAAATGCTTGGTTCTTTTTTGTAAAAGTTATTGCAACATATGCGGGCTTTGTACAAAGCTGTGTGAAGTATTATTTCTGAAACTGGTTTATTTTTATTTTTAGTTGTTATTATGTTGTCGGAAATGTTTTGAATAGTTTTATGAGGTTCATGAGGACTTGAGAATAAGTTATTTTTAAACTATTGTTCATGAAGTATTAAGATTTGATATTTTAAACCAGATTTGTGGAAAACAAGCAAATTTCAGGCAAAAACCAAAGTATTAGACGTTGTTTATCTGTATATATAAAAATGAATCTCTATTTCCCTTGGTCACGACATCACGCGTGAACGGCTGGACCGATTTCGTTAATAATTTTTTTGTTGCGTTTGTTATAGTCAGGAGAAGGTTCTTTCGAAAGAAAAATTTGAAGAAATTGCCACTTAACCACGATATTAAATTATTTCTTTACTTTGTTTCTAAAATATTTTTTTCTTATTAATTCCAAATCAATGTCCATAATAGTTATGACTAGACAACGTCTGGTTGGGTCCGCTAGTAATATTATAAAGATAAAAGATTTAATTATGCATGTTTGTTTGTTTGTTGGTTCATAATTTTAATTTTTGTATATTTGCGATATAAAAGACAGCGATAGTAAATTTGCAGTATAGCAATAATATTTATCAGACGTAGGTCATATTGCAGTCATAAAAACCCATTTAGGCTGCACCAGTTCGCTGAAGAGAACAAAGCTATGAGAAAAACTAGCAAACAAGCAAAATATATTATTAAAAAGAAAAAGCCCGCCTGCTTAAATCAAAGCGAAAAGAAATACATTTTTTTATTCGTGCAGGCTCTATATTGAAATTTTTATACCCATATTTGTCTCTCCCACATTTAATACGAATCTAATGACACTTCATATGTTAAAATCCATTAAGCCATTTAGGCTGTAGAGCGTGCTAAAGAAATAGACATACATACATACAAATATACGCTCGAAAAACATTACCCTCCTTGACTTCGGCAGTTGGGCAAAAACAGCAATACAAATTTGTCAATAAATTTATTACTAAACTAGCTTTCCGCGGCGCGGTTTCACCTATGTTTTTGTCTACTGCTCTGCTCCCATCGCCAATAGCGTGATGTTACATTTTTTTTTATAGTAGCCTACCAAAGTGACTCCACCCTGCCTGATGGTAAGCAGTCAGTGGAATCCAGAAAAGGTGGCCACCATACCAAAAGCTTAAACTGCAGGTATGGTGGCCTCCACTATGGCGGCTGGGAATGGGGTAGGGGAAGGGAATGAGGGAGGTGAGGAAAGAGGAAAGGGGAGAAATTGGGCCTCCGGCGCTCCCACTCACCAAACGAAACGCGTAGTATGGATACTACTACCACTTACGTCGATCTTCTATGAGAGGGTAGTACTGCCCCGGTCGATCCAACCCATTCATGCTGAAACCAGCGTGGATCTACTACCGTATAAACATAGCCTATAATCTTCCTCGAGAACTTGAAAAATAATTTTTCAAATCCGACTGTTGTTCTAGAGATTAGCGCGTTAAAACAAACAAACAAACTCTTCCGCTATAATAGTATAGATAGATTCTCATTTAAAAAGCTCGCAATAAAAATGTCGTTGGTGTAAACTCGTAAACTTGAATAAGGATGTCGTGTTAGGTTGCTACTCACGTCTATTCTTTATCTCCGAGAGGCAAGATTTACTGCTCACAATCGCGACCTACCATCATGTGCAGACAGCCTAATGTCACAGTTAAAGTAGAATCAGGGACCCACCTCTTACAGCAGTATTATTTTATATTACTTTGTGTTTTGTCTTTTTCTTTTGTACCATTAAAAACAAGGATAGAGACAAAATAAGATTGTAAAAAGATTGCAAAACGAGGTTGTTGTAGGGCTCTTGTGTTAATGTAATTTAAAGTCGTCATATTGGAAGGAACAATGAAAATACATTCTTTGACACATAAAAAAACACAAATTTGCATAAGGTGAATAACAACACAAGCACAAATAGAAAATGTTAAACATACACAATACCTACGTAATACTTATCATGTGTTTCGCGGCTGCATTAAAATAGGCCAATTTCAGCAATATGCTAGACCGCTAGTGTTTAATGCTGGTTTTTAACTGGAGCTGAAAGGCCATCACTCCACGACTGACTGTTAATCACCAAATGTACGTATGTAAAAATAGCTATTTGACTAATTTTAGAAAACAGTTTATATTATCGTTTATGTCATAATAATTACACTACGTTAAAATTTATAAAATATTTACTAAATAGCTTCAAAAACACGTTTCTGTAATGGCGCAGATCATACGTCACGCGTGACGTCACACGCAAGTAAACAATGTACATAAACATTGGGTTTATCGGTACAGTTAAAGTGTATGTTACTTGCGTGTGACGTCATTGGAGTTGCAACCAACAACAGACTGTTCCCGTACCAAATAAAATTTCAAAAATTACACATAACTTAATTAGTTTATTTATTTGAAAATACACTTTTTTTACATCACAACACATTAGTAGTATATTTTGAATGTTATCAAATAGCCTATTATTATTGCTTGACTTTTTGAACAGGACACTGGTTACAAAATTTTAAGACCACTACGCAACCTTGTTCATATTCGTCTATGTTAAGGAAAATCTGTACTACGAGTATATAGAAATATCTTTGAGGCAACAATGTCGTCTAAATTAAATTATTCCCTCCTTAAATATTGAGGCATAAGACGTAACATGGTTTTACATAAATATACATCTTACGCTTAAAGCAATAGGATATCAAATTGCAAGGACGTGTATTTTGAAGTAATGTCTTTTTCGTTTAAGATGTTGTGATATATCAAAGCAATTCCTAATTGGATGAGGGCCTCACTTTGGGGCTGTTACACTAAAATGTCATGTAAGTTATGATTGATTGAAGGTCACAATACAAATGGGTCAAATCTTATTATGTGTATATTGTGTGTGTGTTTGTTACTCTGTATTGTGTACTCAGCGCCTAAACGGCAGAACGGATTTCGAAAAAAATTGGTATGTAGATAGATTCGGTGCTGGAGACGGCAAAGGTTACTTTTTATGGGAGGGACAAAACACATTTTAGGTGCTGGCGAAGTCGTGGGGCGCAGCTAGTAATTTCAATTAATTTAATAACCATGACTGTGTTCTCTGATTTGAAATAGAAAAAACAATAGATTTAGTTATAACAATACAGTTGCGCAGTAGAATGAAAATAACAGTTCTGTTCTTATGTATACCTATACTTATTTATTTAGTACATGGACACGGTAATACTGGTTATTACCGTGACATGAATGACTTACAGCTAAATAGTTTTATTAATAACAATAGGTTATAAAACAAGAAGCTAATTACAAGTCATCACAATAGTCAACAACAAATGTTATCGAAAAAAAAATGAAACTATTATTATTATTTAAATTATTACTACTAAAAACACAAAAATTTTACTTTAATACATAATAAAACTATATAAATCTATCTATACATATAATAAAAATGTAACCGATCGCTGTCTGTACATGGAAGATATATGAGAAAAAATACTATTGGGGCCTATATCAACGCAAATAGTTTGTCTGTTTGTCTGTTTGTCTGTTTGTCTGTGCGTTTGTGCACGCTAATCTTAGAAACGGCTTATCCGATTTAAATATGGTTTTCACTAATATATTGCGGTAAACAAACACTAAATTTTAAGCTTCACTTAAAATTTAGTGTTTGTTTCATGTCAATCGGTTCATTAATAAAAAAGTTATGCCAATTTAAAGAATCACATCGAACATTCGTTAATTTACTACGAAATCTTATAGAAGCAGATATTTTAACAGGTTGCGGAATAGCTGATAGTGTTTTTATTCCTCGGATTCCTGTCATTCTAAACAGTCTTTCATTTAGTTTTAACGAGTCCAGTTTCCAGTGAGCCTATGTTTTGCGATGACTAATTAAAGTAATTAATTAATTAAGTAATTAAAGTAAAGGTAAGACACTAAAAGTTGTGGGTGTGGATCTAAGTATTAGCTGTTTTTCGGTCAGCTTTATGTGGCTCTATCACGTGTTAGCATTACTAGCAGCCTGTATGCTTTGATCCCTGATGGCTATACGTCTAATCCATACATCCATACATATTATAAAAGGCTTTGTCCTGACTGACTGATTGACTGACAGACAACGTAAAGCCTAAACCGCTGGTCGTAGCGACTTGAAATTTGAAGGGTGTGTTTGTCTTAATGTCTAGAAGTGTACAAAGAAACGGTTATTAAAAAATTAACCCTTAAGTGTATGAAAAGGGATGAAATCGATTGTATGAAACGTCTTCATTTTTTAAGTTACAGCTTTGAAATTTTGTTTTGGAATACTATTATTTAAATAAAAAATACGCTCATATTTTATACTTATATACGCTTATATTTATTTTACTCATTTATATGGGGAGGAAGAGGAAAGGAAGGGAGAAGTGAGGGGAAAGTGCGGGGGTAGTTAGGGAGAAGTCAGGGGAAAGGGAGGGGAAAGTCAGGGGGAAATCGACTGCCTCTGTATTTCGGTGGTACTGTGTATGGACTGTGAGGTCGCGGGTTCGATTTCCGCTCAGTGCAAATATTTGTAGCATGAACATGTCTATTTGCATTGGTCTGGGTGTTTATATGTATAATATGTATCTATTTACAAAAATAAAAGTATTTAAGTATGTTTATCCGTATTCTAGAACCCACAATACAAGCATATAACATGCTTACTTTGGGTCTAGATGGCGTTGTGTAAAAATAAAAAAAGAAGAGCGAACTTAGGGGGTGTGAGGAGGCAGTGAAGGGCAAGTGAGGGGCAAGTGAAGGGCAAGTGAAGGGGACGTAAGGGAAAGTGAGGGAAGTGAGGGAAAGTGAGGAGTCAGAAGTGGTGGTGAGTGAGTGGGAAGTGAGGGAAAGTGAGGGAGATGGGAGGGAGACGGGAGGAGAAGGAAGGGGAGGGGAGGGGAAGGGGAAAGTTATTGTAGTGAAAATTTGCCTTTGTGTATTGTATGTTGTTTTACGGGGGATATCTTTAGGTAGGTGAAAGAGACTTTGTACGAATGGTGATGATGATGAGATTAGAAATAGTATACAAAACAGTATTTAAACAATATAAAAATGTCTATTGAAAAACGATATTCATGCGAGCGAAGCCGCGGGCAAAAGCTATACATATACAGAGTGTATACGACGGTTTGACATTAAATGAAAAGGCAGGTGTTACTAGCCCATATAATGATTTCTAATTAATCACAAAAGTAATTTGACGAAAAACAAAAATTTGAAATTTTCTAACAAAATAAATAATATTTTAATAGTAACGAAGTAATACACCATTATATTATGACAAGTTCACTGAACTGTAATGAACGGCAACGTTTATCCTTCGACGTGGACTATGACTTAAGTCAGTGACCGTTTGACGTACTTACATAGTGTTAATTTAGAATTAAAGAAATTAAAAAATTTGTCCTGTGTCTAAACTATTGAAGATATTTAGTAGATTTTTTTTTGTCTCGCTTTATAATGTCACATACTATACATAATTGCATTTAATGTCATACCGTCGTATACACTCTGTATAAAAACGAAAGGTCACTCACTCACTCACTCATCACGAAATCTCAAAAACTACAAGTGCTAGGAGTTTCAAATTTTGGAAATAGGTGCTCTCTAAGACGGGATTTATTTCCCTGGAGTATAAAGGGGAACAAAATTTGTATGGAGCGTCTATAGTTTTTGAAAATAGGAGTGGTTTCGTTAAATATCGCAAAATTTCGTCTGTTTTAGGGGTAGCGGGTGAATAGATTTAAATCGGATTCGCCTTAGAGACGGATTATACTGATATTTATCTATACATATAATATAATAAAAATGTAACCGGTCGCTGTCTGTACATTGAAGATATTTTAGAAAAAATGTTATTGGGATCTTTATAAACGCAAATAGAACCCAAAACAATGATTGTTACAATTTTTGTCTGTTTGTCTGTTTGTCTGTGCGTTTGTTCACGCTAATCTCAAAAACGGCTTATCCGATTTAAATGTGGTTTTCACTGATACATTGTGGTAAGCTTCACTTAACATTTAGTGTTTGTTTCATGTCAATCGGTTCATAAATAAAAGAGTTATGCCAATTTAAATAATCACGTCATACATGTGGTATGTATTTAGCTTAGGTTAGTGTGTTTTTAAGTTAGGTTAACACGTCTTATTTCTTTATTAAAATGTAAATTCTATATCAGTTAAAATGTAAATAAAAGTTAGATTTATATTTTTCTAGACTTATTTATTTTTATTTTTTGTGATAAAAACATGTTTGTTAACACCTCTCATTACGAAATAGGTGGAATTAAAGTGAATTACGAAATAGTAGTAGTCGATTTACGCTGGTTTCAGCATGAATGGGTCGGATCGACCAGGGAAGTACTACCCTCTCATAGAAGATCGACGTAAGAGTAGTAGTATTCGTACTACTGCGTTTCGTTCGGTGAGTGAGAGTGCCGGGGGCCCAATTTCCCCCTTTCCTCTTTCCTCACTTCCCTCACTCCCCTAACCCCATTCCCAGCCGCTATAGTGGAGGCCACCATACCAGCAGTTTAAAACGATAGCTTTTGGTATGGTGGCCACCACCTTTGGATTCCACTGACTGCTTACCATCAGGCGGGGTGGAGTCAAATAAGTAGTAAAAAAAAAAAAAAATTACCACCCTTAGTGGGACCCGGCGACCATTTTCGACAGAGTACCTTTGGCCTTTGGGGGCCCTTTGCGAGCAGTCCGTATCATCGGAAGCCCGAAGGCCACTTGAGCATTTACAGCTGCGAAGAGACATCGCCTCCTCAATGGCCGCCTTCTATCGCCTTTACCACGGAGAGTCTTCTCAAGAGCTCTTTAAATTACTCCTACCCCCCTCCCTTTTTATCCAGAACGACACGTGCAGGACTGAAGTGCTACTCTTTCACAGCGCAATCTAAAGGGTCTAGAAACAAACGGTTGAGCACTTCATACCTTTGTCGCTCAATAAAGCCTATAACTCTTTGCCAGCGCATGAGTTTCCATCTAACTTTAATCCTGGGTCTTTAAAGCGGGACGTGAAAAAGCATCTCACTAAGCCGCCATAGTGGAGGCCACCATACCAGTAGTTTTTCTTTTGGAATGGTGTCCACCACTTCTGGATTCCACTGACTGCTTACCATCAGGCAGAGTAGTGTCACTTTGTCAAGCTAATATATAAAAAAAAACCTTATAGCGTTTTTATTCCTCGGATTCCTCTCATTCCAAACAATTTCCCGTTTAGTTTTAAACGAGGTCAGTTTCCAGTGAGCCTATGTTTCGCGATGACAATTAATAAAGCCTAAGGTCAGACACTAAATGTTGTGAGTGTGGATCTAAATATTAGCTGTTTTTCGCATGGTCAGCTTTATGTGGATTTGTCACGTGTAAGTAATCCTAGCAGCCTGTATGGCTTTGATCCCCGATGGCTGTATAGCCATCGTCTAATATCGTATCGTATCGATAGTCTAATATCGTATATAGAGAAGCATTTACTGTAAAGATTTTTCTTATTCACCTAAACGAAGATGTTTATAATTCAAAACAAACCAAAAGATATATCCACAAAATGCTGCCCAAAATCACTATTCCACGCGGACGAAGTCGCGGGCACAGCTAGTAATAACTATAATACATGTTTATACTTTTATATAAAATGGAAGAGTTTGTTTGTTTGTTTGAGCGCGCTAATCTCTGGAACTATCAGTCGGATTTGAAAAATTCTTTTTGCGTATGGATAGCCCAGTTCTCGAGGAAGGCTATGTAACATCACGCTACTGGCGACGGGAGCAGAGCAGTAAGCAACGACAAGCGGAAAGCTAGTAATACATATAACACATATACTGCGCGCCCGCTTGCGACAATGAGGTCAGCACTCAGCTTTGTGCTGGTCGTGAAACTAGCCATTACACAGCACTGATCTTCCGTGCTGACCTTAGGTGACTCAAATACGGACGTGCCGTATTTTTTTAAGAAATACGGCGCGTCATTGGTGATTAAGGTAATACCAACGGGCAGTAGCGTCGTCTGCTTTAAATAAACTTTACTACGAAATTCAATTCGCCTGGTTTACTATGGCAAATACTTTTACAAATACTTTGGGATAGACATGCCTGAAGATATAACGCAATAATACAACCTTACACATTTTTTGTGGATCTATTATCGTAAAATACTTAGTATACCTACTAATAAAAAAAAAAAATATAATCAGCTTCATATAACATTGCTTCAATTATAATATATGTGTTACTTGATGGAGACCTTTACTCAAAAGTGGACATACTAACCCCCAGTTTCTGAAAGGCTGATCAACGAAAAATTAACTAATCAGCTGTTAAATCTCATGTAAAGTACCTGAAAGCATGCAAAAAGCATGGATAATTAGTTTTATTTGATCTAATTAGTTACTAACTAGATCAAATTAAACTAATTATTCATGCTTTTAGCAACCCAACTGGCACTTCACACGAGATTTAACAGGTGATTAGTAAATTTTTCGTTGATCAGCCTTTCAGAAACCGGGGGTTAATCTATTAAAAAAATGATTTATGATCAAATACAAAATATTATTTTACTAAAAGTAACTACGTACTAAATATTATATAACCCAAACTTATTAAAAGAAAATTTTTATTCCAAAAGTATAACTCCAAGCCGATTCGACATAACAAATGATGTAACCGAAACGGAGCCATATTCCAAAGTTCAAATAGAAAACACAAAATCGCATTCGAAGTTCAAAACCAATCCGCCATTTTATCAGATGAACATAAAAACATAAAAACTCCCTTTCATTTAATTTGACACCGAAAATAACTGTTTATGAGAGGCTTGTGAAAATTTTAAAAATAACTTTCCGTCGCAATTTAGTGATGCTGGTACTGTAAGAGGCAATTTGTGACATACGGTCCTTGAGATCTGTCAGCTTAATATTAAATCTCTCTAAATGGATGTCTCGAACAAACCTCTGTGAGCTCCCGAGAGACGTTTCGAAGATTATTTCATTTAGTCATAGTAAGTGCTTGAGAGGTAGTATTCAAAAAGCAAATTGAATCAAGTTGACACGTATTCTAGACTTAGGAATGAGTAATATTCTGAATACATTTCGAATGCACCTGTAACTCACAGGAATACATTAGGGATTTACTGCATCTTTAGACAAGGGTCGGTAATGTAGGACGATTTCTACAAAGGTGCTCCTAGACTGTAACGTTACAGATCTGGGTATTACATTGGTGAGGGAGGCGTCCCGAGAATAACAGTGCGCAACTTGTAATCTACAATAGTATTATAAATAGGAAAGATTTGTATTTTTGTATGCAACGAATAAACTCAAAAACTACTAAACCGATTTCAAAAAATATTTTACCATTAGAAAGCTGCATTATCGCTAAGTAACATGTTATCCTCGTACTCCCACGGGAACGTGACCCACGCGGATGAAACCGCGTGACGTCCGCCACTTATACATATATTTCGAACATTAGGTACATTGGTGACGGAGGTGAACCGAGCACTACAGTGAACGAATTGATGATATTATTATTATAATGTGTAATATTTTGAATCTGGAATGTTACATTAAGGTTACATTGGAAGCATATGCTCGGCAGTCAAGGAGGCAGAGGCACGCGCGTCGTTGCTTACTGCTCCGTTCCCGTCGCCAGTAGTGTGATGTTACATAGCCTATAACCTTCCTCAAGAACTGGGCTATCACATGCATAAAGAATTTTCAAATCAGACTGGTAGTTCCAGAATATAGTGCGTTCAAACAAACAAACTCTTCCGCTTCATATAATAGTAAAGATGCTCAAAATCGAATCTGTTAACATTAAATTACAGATGAATGTTTGCGGTGAGGGAGCATCTAACAAATTTGATCAGCTCGATTGTATAACTATATTCGATTGCAGATTGCAGTCAATTTACCACTATGTTGGTAGTATTGTCTTCTTACTTGAAAGTACGGTAGTGAATTCCGGTGCTTCTAAAAAAGGTGCTTCTATTCCCATCTAATTATGATCCTGGGTCCTTTAAGCGGGGCGTGAAAAAGTATCTCACTAAGCCGCCATAGTGTAGGCAACAAGCAGTAGTCTAACTTTTGGAATGGTGTCCACCACTTCTGGATTCCACTGACTGTTTATCATCAGGCATAGTGGAGTCACTTTGGTAGACTATTTAAAAAAAAGTAGGTATCTACTATATTGACACCAGAAAAAATTGTGCGTTGTCAAAGTTGTTGTTACTGAAATTTAATTTTTAATATTTCTCGCATGTTCAGACTAAAAAAACATCAAAATCTTTAAGAAATAATGATAGACGACTTATGTACGAAAGTTTCGGAACGCGTTAAAATAGTCTTTCCTGTTTCTTGCATCTGTGCTTTGATGTATCAAATACAATCGAAACTTTTGATGTGAAATATTTGACACACATGTTTTCTGAATAATAGTTTTGATGTTTGCACAATACTTGTTTAAGTAAAAGATAAAACACATATCAATCATTACAATGTGGAATAATCATTCAATCATTTTCAACAGTTTGTCTTTTTATTTTATGGTTGACTAGCTGTGCCCCACGGCTTCGTCCGCGCGTAAAATATGTTTTGTTGTATCCCACGGGAACCAGACCTGATTTCCGGGATAAAAATAGCCTATGTCTCCGGCGCCGAATTTATCTACAAACCAATTTTTATTGAAATCGATGCAGCCGTTTAGGCCCTGAGTGGCAATAAACACACACACATAAATAAACATACAGACACACAAAATTTTGCATTTATAATATAAATAGGATTTATGTTTATTTATTCATTTATTTTTATTCCTTAGAATCATGTAATCGAATTCATTGGAATTATATCTATTACTAGTGAATATAGTGTGTAATGTATGCAATCATTGTTGTATTAAATATATGAAAATAATTTGAATAGTTATTAAAATTGTAAAGTTAGTAGCGCGGTTTAAAAGAAGTTATCGGCAATACAGACAAAAAGAAATAGCGAACTAAGTTATACTTTATAATATTTTAAGTTTTAATGCGTATCTATTTATCTGTTTTGTTAAATTATTTGTTTTTTTTTTGTATTTACCTATAATCTTTTGAGTCAGAAAAATCTCAGACCTCATGAGGATTCTCTAACTTATAAACTTACTAGCTGGGCCTACGGCTACGGCCGCGTGTAAAACATGTGTTTTATCGCTCGGAAACCAGACCGATTTTCGCGTATGTCCGTCTCCGGCACCGAATGTATCTACAAACCAATTTTCATTGAAATCAGTGCAGCCGTTTAGGTGCTTTTGCATTTAATATTTTTTTTTTTTTTTAAATACATATATATTATAGATAAATTACACCCAGACACAGAACAAACAATCATGCTCATCTCACAAAGGTTTGTCCTGGGTGGGAATCGAACCCACGACCTCCGGCTTAGCAGTCAGGGTTACTAACCACTAGACCAACAGGCCAGTCGAGCATTTATAATACGTCTAACAGTTCCACAGAACTATTTTGTTGATCGCGGCCAATTGATATAACGACAGCAACATTGAAATTATGTATTTGAATATTTGAATCCCGGTTCGTTAGCTTTTGTATTTATTTATTTATTTAAACTTCGTATACAGAACATATGTATAAAGGCGGACTTAATGCCTGAGGCATTCTCTACCAGTCAACCTAATGGGTGATGCAGAGATGAAGCAAGGTAGATGTATAAATTAAGACTAGAACATTAAAAAATATGTAATAAATAACATTATATACAAATATGCAATACGTATATAGATTCCTATTATAAATATAATCTACAAATAATACATATAATTATATAGAAAGATAAATAAATATATACATAATATATAATTACCTTATTATTGTGATGATTCTGCTAATTTGCTTAGAAGTAATGACTTAACTTTTGCCTTGCACGATACGACTGGTACACATCCTGATTTCTGAAGGCAGAGCATTCCAAAGAAGGATGGACTGAATTGGAAAAGAGGAATTAATGAAATCGGAGGTGTGAAAAGGACACAGAAGAAGGAGATTGTTTGTAGAGCGAAGATTGCGGTCATGAGTAGAACATAGATACTGAAACTGAGGAGTTAAATAAGAGGGAGTATGGGGAGATAGAAGAATGGAATACAGGGTAGAGAGTGCGCGTAGACTACGTCGCTGACGAATTGGAAGCCATTTCAGTTGTGAACGATAAGTAGACACATGGTCATACTTGCGAAGATTAAATATGAATCGAATGCAGTTATTGAGAAGACGATCTAGTTTGTTGAGTAGATCTGCATTCAGGTCATAATAACACACATCACCATAATCGATTAACGGGAAAATTAAAGTCTGCACAAGCATTGTTTTAGTCTTAATCGGAAGAAAGTTTTTCAGTCGATACAGAGCACGTAGGATACCGGTGACTTTCTGACATACCTGTGTGACTTGAGCTGCCTAATTTAATGTTGTATCAATATATTTACGCACCCATTTGGGTACGTAAATATATCAATATTTACGTACCCAAATGGGTGCCGAAAGGTAATGAGACCCTATTAATGTTCCAATTGTCGGTACGTCTGCCCTACTTTTGAAGGGAAACCCTTAACAGAACTATTTTAGAGGTAAATAAAAGGTATTACGAAGATAGGGTTATCTTTACTGATACAGAATATAATAATAATTATAATATATGTTAATATAGAATGCTGTTGGAATGTGAATGTATTTTTTTTACATTCACATGATTTGATAGTTTTCCTTCGTATAACAAAAAAACTACTACAGCTCCATTTCAACACATTAAATTACTTCAGGCGCTAAATTGAAGTAATCTTACATAGCTGTCGCATTTATCTATACTATATAAAGCGGAAGAGTTCGTTTGTTTGAACGCGCTAAACTATGAAACTACCAGTCAGATTTGAAAAAATATTTTTGCCTATGATAGCCCAGTTCTCGAGGAAGGTTATAGGCTATTTAACATCACGCTGTGCTATTAAGCAAAGACGAGGGTGAAGTAGTGTAAACATATTCTATATATATCGACTCTGCGCTGAACTGGCAAGCTCAAGGAATTAAAGTTAGTCAAAAAGTCACAAGTACCCTTCGTGCTCTTTATTGCCTGAAGAGTTTGCTCCCATGTAAGACCAAGGTAACGTTTGTGCAAACTTTAGTTCTCCCAATAATCGACTACGGTGACGTGTGCTACTTTGACCTGAATGCAGATCTTCTCAAAAAATTCGATCATCTTCTCAATAACTGCATTTGATTCTTTTCAATCTTCGAAAGTATGATCATGTGTCTACTTACCGTTCCCAGTTGTCGTGGTTACCTATTCGTCAGCGCCGAAGTTTGCGCGCTCTTACTACCTTTTTTTCCTTTCTTACATCTCCCACTTGTCCTTTCTACCTGAAGCACTATTTTCAATTACTATCCAGCAACCATGACAGAAACCTCCGCTCTTCCAATAATCTACTACTACTATGTCCTTCCCATAGCTCTAACTTTGTTGACTTTTCCTTTCCTGTCCAATCTATTCTTCTTTGGAATGCACTCCCTCTCGAGATCAGGATGTCCACTAACCGTTTTGCGTTTAAGGTGAAAGTAAAAGAACTGTATTTAAAGAAATTGGCAGAATCATCTCGATAATCGAGTATATGTATGTATAAATATGTATTTATTTTATTATTTTATAAGTATGTTTATTTATGTGTATACAGACTATTACATGTATGTATGTTTAAGTATTAGATATAAATATATAATTAATATATTTTATTAGAATTTTTACTCTTATTTTTGATTAAAACTGTGTAACTTCTTGGGCACCTACTTGTTTCTCTGCACCACCTCAAAAGGTAGACTGGTAGAGAATGCCTTTGGCATTAAGTCCGCCTATATACTGTATGTATGTAATATTTTTTAAATAAAAAAAAATAAAAATATTCTTCCAATGTATCACCGAAACAGTTGCCTTATTTACTAATAGTTAAAAATAATTTTATTCTCGATTATTGTACAAAGCTGATATATTTATTTTACCTTCGATGCAAAGCGATATTTCTAGTTTTGTCAAGATTTTACTTAGAAGAATTTAAAAGGTTACAAATTGTTATAGTGTGTGTATATACTCAAATCAAACCAAAAGATGTTTATTTCATAATAGGTTAATTAAATTAACACTTATGAATGTTAAAAAATACAAAATATCAGCCAATTAACCTACAGCCAGTTCGCTGACATGAGGATAGGGTCATGAGAAGAACTAGCAAGAAACTCAGGCCACTCTTTTTAATCGCCATACAATTCTTGTAAGTTACATTTTCAATTAGCATGAAGTTTCAATACACTAAACTCTATAGGTAAGTAATTACAGCTTAATAAGTTGTAAAAAAAGTAAAATGTGTGTTTTACAGGCTGTCTCAATTTGCATATTGCTACACAAAGGTAAAGGCAATATGTGAACTGCGGTAAATGTTTCTATGTATTATATAAACTGTTAATATTTGATATAAGTATGAAGTAAGATTGAACTTATTTTACCACAGGAGTACTTTATTATGAGAAACTTTACATCATAACTTTTGTAATTACCTTTCACTATTATGTTGCTCACCTTATATAGCTGTATGTCACTAATGCGAGACAATTTCTGTTTCAAAGTTCACAGTCTCAACTGTTTCCAACTCTACTTCAGAGAATTTGCAACGATACTACCGATAAAATGCTATTTATTCACAGAACCGTTAATATTATAACAAAAGGCTAAGAGATATTTCTTTGAAAAGTCGTTTATTGAGAACATTTTGGTGTCACCTGATGTTAAGTGTTTATACTCTGATAGTGTTTTTAAATACCTAATGCAGAAACATTTTATACTAATACCAGCTCCCCGCAGCACGGTTTCACCCGCATTTTTGGTTGCTGCTCTACTCCTGTCGCCAGTAGCGTGATGTTACATAGCCTATAACTTTTCAGAACTGACGTAAAATGAATTATTCAAATCCTACTGGTAGTTCCAGAGATTAGCGCGTACAAACAAACAAACAAACTCTTTCGCTTTGTATAATAGTATAGATTAGTGGGATATTGTAGCTGGTTTACAGCATGCATAGTCTGGAGCGAGGAAGTGTAAGCTAACATTCGACCCGGGGACAATCCCATCCACATCCCCATCACTGTGTCTCCTGTAAGCCAGGATTAACAGTGATAACCAATACGAAACACCTAGCTTTGACACTCGGGCGTCCCGGGGACTGCTAAACCTAAGGGAAGTAAAAAGAAGGAGTTGGAAATAAAAATGTCCACCTCCTTCCATTGCAATGTGGGAGACAAATTTAATCTAAGGATTATGACCTATTAAAAGAGCACCACGGACAAGTAATTTAAAGGGACGTATGTGAGCTATATCTGATTTGAGTAATATGTATGGCAGAAACGCTTAATCGCAATTATAATCACCCTAGAAGACCCAAAGATCGTCATAATAAACTGGTCCTAATGTAACTTGTAAACTATTTAATTAATTATATCAAAAACCGAATTACTTTCTGCTAAGTAAACTTATTTTTACTTTTTAGTTTCCTGTCTGTTCGAAGTAGGTTTTCTTCGTAAGTACCTTTAATCATTATAATTTTAGATAACAGATGTTTACTGCTGTACTTAGGTTTCCTGAATGGTATAACATCAAAATAAATAAATAAAAAAATGATACATAAAAACCTTAAATACAAAGGTACTCTTAAACTAGTTATACAAGTGTGATTTGAAACTTATTAAGTAGGTCATACAAATAGGATGAACCCGCACTCCCCAAACTAGGTGAAACCTGTGACTCATGAGTCAGGGATTAGCTATTGTCTTATATGCTCAAGGTTGTTGACCTCTGCAAAGCAAATATCAATATAATAATAATAATAATATAATAATATAATGTGGACACTTATACACCGTCATCTAGTCCCAAGCTAAGCAGAGCTTGTGTTATGGGTACTAGATTACTGAAATATAATACATATACATTTTTTTTGTAAATACATACTTATAATACATAGAAAACACCCAAACTGAAGACAAATACAAATGTTCATCACACAAATATTTGCCTTCTGCGGGAATCGAACCCACAACACCCAGCGTCGCAGTCAGTTACACTAACCACTAGACCAACGGTGCAGTCAATATGCCAATACCAATTACTGTATATAAGGTAAGTACCTTCGATACTTTTTTAAAGTTCTTAATCTTTGTTTTACGATGGAAGCTATTTTTAAAAACCTACAAATATTTTGCATTTGTTTTGCAATTAAATAAGCTGTTTTACGTTCAAGGAAGCATAAAGAGGTTATTCACCTCCAGTCAGCCAAACTTAAACACACAGAATAAATTTAAGCTATTTACCTTTTCAAAGCATAATAATTTGATTAAATATTAGAAATTGCCGAACTGAGCTGTTAATACGTCTCATTGCTTCGTCAGCTAACGAGCCATGGTCAAATCAGCAACGATCGTTTTCCGAATTACCTATTACAACTTTCACACTTACGCTTCGTTCTATTAACTCTGGTAGTAAAACTGGGCACGATTCCAAAAACCAAGTATTTCTTGTGAGAAAAACTCAATAACATAGTATCTAATATTTATTAAGGCAATACTACTTTTTGTCCGAGAGAAATAAGCCTGAGTCAGTGAATATTGTAGTAGTAAGTATTACTGCCTCTGTGGTTCGATAGTACTGTAGATTTCGGAGATTCGGTGGCAGAGGTCGCGGGTTCGATTACCGGTCTGCAAAAATTTGTGCGCATGAATATGTCTATTTGCATTGAGCTGGGTGTTTCATGTATAATATGGATATGTATTTGAGTATGTGTCTTATCTGCATTCTAGAACCTTTACCATGCTATACTATGCTTACTTTGAATCTAGATGGCGTTGTGTGTAGTTGGTGTAATATTATTATTTTTTTATATTATTAGATACGATGGTATAAACATAAAATGAATGGATAAAGAACACACAATCACGCAAAAAGTCGAATATTAATCGAAGTTATAGGCATAAATCTAGGCATGTACTAATGTTACTTTTTAAGTTTAATTTATACTAATATATAAAGAGGAAGACTTTGTTTGTTTTTTTGCGCTAATCTCTAAAACTACAGTTTGATAGCTGGTTATCTATATACGCGCTAATCTCAGGATCTACCCGTGGGATTTGAATAATACTTGTTGCGATTGATAACCCAGTTCTCGAGAAAGGTTATAGGCTATGTAACATCACGCTACTGGCCACGAGAGCAAAACAGTAACCCAGGATGTAACTTATCGTGAGTGAAACTGCGCTGCGGGCAGCTATTTGAGATGCGCTTTCTAAGTCTATCTTGAATAATTATTACTATTTTATTATTCAATATTTGTCAAAACTTCCAAACACCGACAGTTACATTTTAAGTAAACTGGAAATAAAATTGTAGGATGATCTGAGAAATAGTAGGATGTTTATGAATTGGTATTTTGCTTCATCATATAAGGAACCAACACCGACCGACAGGCACAACGAGAAATGTCATCAGTCATCATAGATTTAAGTTATATTTAATACATATTTTAGTTTAACTTTTATTTAAATGGTGTGTAGTATACTTATATTATAAATATTATAATGTATGTATGATAGCCTGTAAGATATATATTGAAAATTGTAATCCTGATGGTACCCAAGGTACAAGCACTACCTTAGTTTGGGACCAAAGAGAAACTACTTATTTGTAATAAAATGAAATTTATATTTATGAAATAAATTGAATTGAATTAAATGAGCCAAAAAACGTCCACTGCTGGACATAGACCTCCCCAATTTTCGCCACCCTCATTCATCGGTTGCCCGCTACCCTTATAAGGTCGTCGCTCAAATTGTGAGGGGTCTGCCCACGCTGCGTCTTTCGGTTCGTGGTCAAAACTCTAGAACCTTTCTGCCCCAACGGTCATACTGTGAGATTTTTTGCTTATAAGCCGAATAAATCTACTACCCAATGTAATGACGAACATGCTGTTTAATAATTACTTCTTGACTGACTGCCGACCCGACTATGTATAGCGCCCTATAGTTGCATGTTTTTATAATAAAGTTTTTGTTTTTTAATTAGCTGCCTCGTAGCATAGAGGGGAGAGAAATTGTCACTGCTGTGCAAGAGGCTGTGGAATTCATTTTGACAGGAGGACTTTGTGTAATGCTAAAATGTTTTTACAAAACTTATTTATTTTGAGTCTACTAATTTTATATGTTTGTGAAGGTATACAGATCATATTTCTCAGTGTGAGACTTACTTGTCTTCAAAAATCGTGTTAATAATATAAATGCGAAAGTTTGTGTGTGTTTGTTACAACTCAGCGTCTAAACGGCTGAAACGATTTCAAAGAAAATTTGTATTTATATAGATTCGGTGCCGGACAGGCTACTTTTTATACCGATAATCGGTCTGATCCCGAGGGATACAAAACATAATTTACGCGCGGGCGAAACCTTGGGGCGCAGCTAGTACAATATAAAAACCTTCATACATATTTTATTCCATCTTTATTAGAAATTGTGGTTAATTTATTTAAGGTTCTCTGTATGCCTACTAGTAATTGAATATTCGTTAATTAATAAATAAAAACATTTTCTCATACAAAATTAAAAGGCGGTGTGCCACTGAATAAATGCGATTGTAATTAATTCATTAATAATCCTTGCTATGATGAAGGAATTAGCAGTGACCCAGAAAAGAGAGCCGATAATTACAAACTTAAATAGCATTATAATTGTAATGAGATCCTGTGGTAAATCCTATTAATATTATGAATTCCCCCGTTTCTTGGTGGTCATACTGGCATGTCACACTAATATGACCAGTGAGAATGACCGCTTGTATTGGTGGTCATATTATTTTTATAAAAATTTAATATGCATATTTTCTACATACGTATTAATACAGTACAATTCGCTCAAAGTTCAGAACAATGGCTTTACCTATTTTAAAGAACCTTTTTAAAAAAAAAACCGTCGCTAATGTCATGCAAAGACTGTAATTGTGCTTGTATAATAAAATCGTCATCATCAATAGACTCTTGTCGTCTTTCCATATCTTCTAAATCACCCTACAGTTCATATTCATGCTCTAACTTCACTAGTGTATTGAGCAATCTCAAGAAAGAAATTGCGCCTTTTTCTTAATTTTTTTGTGTATTTTTGAGTTCCTACTCTCTACCGTGTTATTAGTACGGTGTCTCTCAGAACTCACACACCATTGTGATCGAGAGGCACAACATTTGAGCCAGAAAGTTTCCATATATTTCATGAATTTGTAAATAAAAAAAAAATTGATCATTAAAACAGCAAGAAGCCTACCTTTTTATTATCTTATCATAAGACTAAAACTTATTCAAAATCACAAAACAAAAAAGTCAGTTCTGAAAACATTGGATATTCAGTTTACCCGACCCAAGAGGGTGATTGCGAGAGTGTCATAAAAGCCGGGCTATGATTTCATGTTCTGGTAAGTTTTCCCTCCCGTTTTTTTACGTCCCAAGGGTAGTTAGACATAAATAATGGGCAGGACGTTCTTCGGTAGCCGAAAATGGAAAACTCTCATAAGTCACCTATCTGTGCTTATATTTGTATCAGCTTGATGAAAACTTGATGATTTTGAGATTAAAGGTCATGTCAGTCGTTATTTATACGAATTGTGTGTGTTTGTGTGTTTGTTACCATTCAGCGCCTAAAAGGCTGAACCTATTTCGATGAAAATTGGTATGTAAATCGATGGTGCCGGAGACGGACTTAAGCTACTTTTTATGCCGAAAATCGGTCAGGTTCCCGAGAGATACAAAACATATTATAGACGTGGGAAAAGCCGTGAAACAGCTAGTGTTAAATAAATTTATACTCGTATTTTAAATACATAATTATAATAATTATTAATATAATACAATTTCAAGGAAGAAACTCAAAATACTTTGTAAATATTTCAGATTCCTTCCCTCCTCATGTTTTGATTCGTGTACATTCGCCTCTAATTTCGCCTGCATTTTGCATTAAAACACAAAAACAAACAAAAAGAAAATCAATCAAATAAAAACAGTGTAAACGTTGTTATTTCCTAAACTTGTTTTGTTTTTATTTTTGGTAGCATTTTGAATTAAGTTGCGTGACTGTTAATCAATAAATTACATTTTAAAAAGTATTGCGGCTCAGAAGAGCTCACAACAACTATGAAAACCAATCAGGGATTACAAGTTCTTACCTTCATCAGTTCGTAGATGGGCGTCATTTTTAACTGACTTCAAAAAGGAGAAGGTTCTCTATTCACTACTTCGGCAGTCGGGCAAAAATCAACAAAGAATTGATTTAAACCCGTCAATCTTGTGTCGGAATATATTAAACACATTGACACATTTTCCATTAAAAAGCCATCCAAAGCATTCTTGCTGTATGAGCGTTATTGCTAGTCCAAAAACGTATTTCACATCATCAAAATAAAGACTATTGTCCTTATACAAACATGAACTATTCCATTTTACATTTGTAGCTTAAGAAACTAAAACCATATAAAAATCACAATAGGGAAACTGGATAAGCTGCAATGTCCTCTTATCCGTATAATCTTGAAAAATGCGACTCTACTGTTACAGCAATACCTCTCATGGGTAACATCGATATCCATATTATGACGTATTTGCGGGTTCCATAATATTTATATCGGTATTCTGTCTTGCTAAAAAGGCGTAACTTGAAAACATGAGATACAGAAAAACGCCCCAATACTGTTATTCTTTAGGCTCATTATTCCGCAACTTGTATCAATAGTTGCTTTGTTCTTGTTTGGTATCGCTATTGTCGATGACAAATTCTTCAGAAAAAGGATGATTGATTTAACTTAGGGCTGAATTTTAGGGACGTTGTCATAGAAATTATCGTAGAATGTGGAATTGTTAGAAAATTTCGGATAATGAAATACAGTTTCTATGGTACTTATGTTTTAATGAAGTTTGATACTTCAGAAGTTATTGGATTGATGCTAGTTATTGATTAATAATGAAAAGGGTTGAATTAATTAAGAGGTCAAGTATTTTGACTTACTCTTACTCTATTAAGAAGTAAGTTTACAGTCCCTTTAAATTAATTTTAATACCTAAACTAGATTTTGAGTTTTAAAATCACTTACTGTTTTTTTTAAATAGCTTTTCGCGGCGCGGTTTCACTCGCGTCTTTGGCTACTACTAGGCTCTCTTCCGCAGAAGCGTGATATAACATAGCCTTCCTCAGGAACTGGGCTATCATACGCAAAAAGAATTATTTAAACCAGACTGGTAGTTCCAGAGATTAGCGCGTTCAAACAAACAAACAAACGAAAGAGTTCGTAATAGTATAGATTATTATGCAATAATAATAATAATAATAATATAATAATATGTGGACACTATCACACACTGTCGTCTAGTCCCAAGCTAAGCAGAGCTTGTGTTATGGGTACTAGATAACTGAAATATAATACATATACATACTTTTTTTTTTTTGTAAATACATACTTATAATACATAGGAAACACCCAGACTAAAGACAAATACAAATGTTCATCACACAAATATTTGCCTTCCGCGGGAATCGAACCCACGACACCCGGCGTCGCAGTCAGTTACACTAACCACTAGACCAACGGTGCAGTCGAATGATTGTTTATTGTCTGTAAAGTTTACTTTATGCAATAAATATTACTAAGTTAAGAATTTCCTATTAAATAATATGGAACCCACCCGGTGTCTAATATGTCGTAAGAGGCGTTAAAATAAATACCAGGTAATGTAACTATGGCAAAGAAAAGAGCCCTTGAGATAGACTTATGTTCAGCAATGCAAGTTTTTATACTCAAGTTATTTATTACTTTAGATAACAAAATTAATAAGTACAAAAACCAACACAATTTATCAATCTAAATCACTCGTTTTATACATTCATGTTACAATAACAATTAAACAATTTCACACCCCTAATTAAAATGTAAATAATAAATTAGCAGAACAGCAAACAAGCTTAACTGATGGCTACAATTTGTACCTGGCAACATTTCTTCTCAAATATATAAGCTTATAATTTTTATTATTGTTATATTTTACTTTGTATTTTTTATTATTAAAAGAATTCTCTGAGTAGATTTAAAAACCAGATTTTAGTGAATAACTTATATATCTATCTATAATTATATCTATCATCTATACTATTATATATAGCGGAAGAGTTTGTTTGTTTGTTTGAACGCGCTAATCTCTGTAACTACCAGTCGGATTTGTAAAATTATTTTTGCGTATGATAGCCCATTTCTCTAGGAAGGCTATAGACTATGTAACATTACACTACTGGCGACGGGAGCAGAGAAGTAAGCAACGACGCGGGTGAAACCGCGCCTCGGAAAGCTAATGTTAAATATATATGTAAATATATCCGTTGCCTTTACTTTTCTGTAGCAATATGCAAATTGAGGCAGCCTGTAAATCATATATTTTACTTTTTATGCTTCACAACATAGAAACTTGTAATTACTAGAGTTCAGTGTATTACCTGCATCACATTGCATGCTGCTTGAAATTTTAATAACCTAGCGATTATAAAGAGTGGCCTGAGTTTCTTGTCAGTTTTTTTTGGCCCTACCCTACGTTAGCAAACTGGCTGTAAGATAATTGGCTTACATTTTGTAATTTTAACGTTTATAAGTGTTAATTCTATTAACTGATGAATGTGGGCTGCTCACGTCTGGGCAAGATGGCGAAAATTGGAGTTGGCTTATGCCCAGCAGTGGACATCTTTCGGCTTTTATGATGATATTGAATTAAAAAGACTTCTTCGAGACGATCATTCCTTCGAAACAAACTTACATCGTAAGTGACACTTAACATTGCTATCGATTTTCGGTTGCGTAATTATTATTAATAAATAATGTTATTACAGACACAAATATCTCAGCAAATGTCGTAATCATAACAATAATATGGAATAATATATCACGTTAAGCTCAATTCATAATGGGACGAAAAACACTAGTCAAACATTTTGTTTTTTTGTTGATCTAAAATTTTATTAAGTTACACAAATAAGACAAGTAGCAATGTGACTTTTATATATTACTAGCTGTTGCTTGCAGCTTCGCCCGCGTGAATGTCGGTTATATCTCTGTTTATACATTGACGATTTTTCATACAAACTTTCATGCAATATTTCAACCCCTTTATATCATTTTTTAGCAATATAAGATAACCTATGTTGTTGTGTCTTTATAGTAAATTTCATCAAAACCGGTTTAGTGGTTTAGGTGTAAAAGCGTAACAGATAAACAGAGTTACTTTAGCATATTTATATAATATTAGAATGGATTAATGTTTATCTTGAACATTACTGATATACACCCTTAACCTTGTAAGAAAACTTGCGTTATATCATACGAAGTAACACTCTGTAAGTGATTAGCTGGATTTCTTTCACATTTCCATAATAATAATATTCTACCACATTCACACAGCGCCACCTAGCCCCAAATTAAGCAATTATATTTGCTGGTGTTATGGGTACTAAACAACTGATATACTACTTATATACATTAATTACACCCAGACACAGAACAAATAGTCATGTTTATCCCACAAAGATTTGTCCTGGGTGGAAATCGAACCCACGACCTCCGGCTTAGCAGCTGACTGCTCAGGGTCATTTACCACTAGGCCAACAGGCCAGTAGCCAAAATCTATCATGAACTAAAATGATTAACAGTTAGTTACATATAAATTTACACCCACGTTTACGACCTATAATAATGTCCAGAGGTCACGCTTATTATCAACATTAGGCGCAATACCAGACTTCAAAGCGGTGCTGAAGACATACATACATTTGAAGTCATTTAAATTAAACGTCAAATTGCTCAATAGCACAGCACTGCTACTGAATAGAGACAGATTTAATTTCAATGACACGTTCCAAAATTCAAAATAGTTATATCACCTCAAAATCCGATTCGCATTCAGACATACTGTCTGGACGCGCCTTAACCTATTTTTTAGCATAACACGACCATTTTTTCAAGAACTGTGTGGCCGAGACCAATTTAATATTGCCAGTACGATTTGTAGGGGACGAATAAAACATTAGGGCTCTGACACCATTGGTCGGTACTCGACAGAATATTATTTTGGTATTTTTATATTACGTTGACGTATCGCTGATATTTGTATTGGTCAGTTTCTGTATATTTTATTTTGTTATTACTTTTTTAATGTGTTCAATTTATTTTACATATTAATTAAAAAAAAAGAATTTAAACTCTATGAACACAAGAACAGTCTATCCCCCAGTTTCTGAAAGGCTGATCAACGAAAAATTAACTAATCATCTGTTAAATCGCACGTGAAGTACCAATTGGGTTGCTAAAAGCATGAATAATTAGTTTAATTTGATCTAGTTAGTAACTAATTAGACCAAATTAAACATGATTTTAACTACCTATTTCGAATGAGATTTAACAGGTGATTAGGGGAATAGTGTAGTGTAGTGTAGTAGTTATAATTTTTCGTTGATCAGCCTTTCAGAAACTGGGGGATAGTGAATGATTATAAAATTAAATATTCGCGTCACTCCTTCAGGAAGTAACAAGAAGTACTTGCACACTAGCTAAGTTTTACGTTGTGTAAGTATATTTTTTTATTTCATTTCTTTTATGATCTAACAGAATAATAGCGGCCAATCATCCTACGAGAATATGTCAGAAATATCATTCAATACAACGCAGAATAAGTAGTATCCTGTGATAAAACTATCGCGTGGTTATTATATTTAAACTTCCAAAAACCAGTAATAACTTCTCTCAATATCATAGCACTATTTATTTACACTACAGTTTAAAATATCACCAAATATTTGCACCTCAACTACGAGTGCCAAGCAATCAGGGAAGTCATATGTTACACACGGGTGTTACTGACAGCTCCGTTCGATTAATGGTAGGCCATCAAATTGATAGCACTTTTAACCACATTGCAAGTTTCTGCTGAAAACAACGATATAAAAAACGTGTGTTTTAGTATTTTCTAGTTTTTTTGTACACAGCGCCATCTAGACCTCTAGAAATTATATTATAGCTTGTGTTATGGGTTCTAGAATGCGAATATACTTAAATACATACATATTATACATAGAAACACCCCGACCCATGCAAATAGACATGTAAATGCACACAAATATTTGCACTGAGCGGGAATCGAAACCGCGATCTTTGTGTAGCAGTCCGTGCACTGTACTACCGAACCACAGAGGCAGCCGAAGATTAACTTGTTAAATTTTGTTTATAGTGATTAGTCTATTGTAAAACTTTGTATGCTACTATAAATTAACGCATTATATTAAAAATTTTAGAAGTTGACGAATAAAACTTGAGTGTTTTGCTATTTTCTGAAGGCTATACGGTCAGAGTCAACGTCAGCCAAATAGCTGGTTGCTGTAAGATAAGCGTCAGCCACAGTCAGTTTAATTGGCTGACAATTTAATCTTGTAATTTTTTTAACAGTTGTTTGTTTTTTTTTGTTATGATAAATAATTGGTACATTATAGTCCTCTATTGTATTCAATTTATAAGTGTAACCAATAGTCTTTTATTTAGTAACATATTCAATATTAGTATTAACAATTTATTTCATTTCAATTTATATCATGCACCTACTGTGGTTCAATTTTTGTTGACTGGTAGAGAATGCCGTTGGCATTAAGTCCTCCGTTATACATTATGTGTGTAAGAAACTTAAAATAAAATAAAAAAATGTCTAAATTAATGAGTTTGAAACTAAAATAACTTTGATGATGATGATGATGATGATCACATTAATCGAAATTAATATTAGTTTCCTATCCCTCTTATAGAAATCTTATTATAAGCTTACTTTGTCTCTATCCTTGTTTTTAATGGTACAAAAGAAAAAGACAAAACACAAAGTAACATTAAAATAATCCTACTAATATTATAAATGAGATAGTTTGTGTATGTGTGTGTTTGTTACCACTCAGCGCCTAAATGACTAAACCGATTTCGATGAAAATTTGTATGTAGATAGATTTGGTGTCGGCGACGGACTTAGGCTACTTTTTATCTCGAAAATCAGTACCTGTGGTTCCCGAGGAAGACAAAAATAACTTTAGGCGCGGGCGAAGCCGTGGGTCGCAGCTAGTACTGCTATAAGAGTGGTGGTAGGCTTCCAGGTATATCACTCCGAATCGTAACTGCAATGAACATTTCGATTCCTGTAATTTACGTCGAAGGCTGATTGAAATACTGAGTCTGTCCTCCCAGATATTTGCGACGCAGCATATTTGGTACAAAGGTGTGTTTGACAATTATATTTCTCGATAACATAGTAAATGTCAGTACGGAAATTTGTTAAAGTGTGTAAAGGAACGTTGACAGACCGAATGAAGCTCGGTATCTGCAGATATACATGGACGTGTATGTATACGATATCTGCTTACTCTTTTGGACAAAATAGTGCAATGTTTTGTTATTTTAAGCTATATTAATTTAATATTTGAAATTTTAAGGTCATGGATAAAAATAACTGAAATACTGTCTTCTTAAAAATAAATTACTTTTTATGCCAAACTTGAATGAAAATTGATTTCACGTATGGTGTTGTAGTTGTTACCGGTGTTGTAGAATCGAATGAAATATTACGAGCCTTAAAGTACTTCATGTCTCTTAATTATTATTATACAGATTAAAATAACTAAATTATAGACTACAATTTACGAGATCACTTAGAAAATTGCAAAATATTTATGAGATGA
Organism: Parascotia fuliginaria; assembly: GCA_963082885.1. Lineage (NCBI taxonomy): Eukaryota > Metazoa > Arthropoda > Insecta > Lepidoptera > Erebidae > Parascotia > Parascotia fuliginaria. The sequence continues at coordinate 10,578,953 of OY720193.1, read as the reverse complement.
CTATGTGTATGTGTTTGTTACCACTCAGCACCTAAACGGTAGAACCGATTTTGATGGAAATTGGTATGTAGATATATTTGGTGCCAGAGACGGACATATGCTAATTTTTATCCCGAAAATCGGTCTGGTTCCCGAGGGATACAACAAAACATATTTTACGCGCGGGTGAAGTCATGAGGTGCAGCTAGTTGACTAACAAAAATAAATAATAAAAATCACAATATCATACATTAATAAATACAATAAATTGAGAAATTATGTCCACAATGATTAATGTCAAAATAAAAAAATCAATGTCAAGAATTTTCAAGAATAATATTATTCAATCAATGAAATAAATCAATATTATATTATGCAAACTACCAACGTTTCAATTCAATCCACGTTCCACTCTCACAAAGTCAAACTTTAAGTTATCTTATCTTCAAGGGATCGATTTAAACTCAGGCTTTATAGAGAAAAAGAATTGAATAGAAATATTGGAATACTGAAGAATTAATCAAAGTATTGAAGTAGGTAGTAAATTGTATTCGCGTCAGGGGCTTTAAATAAGCCTTGGTCTCTGTCGTAATCTTCGTTGTTTAATAACTTTGTTTGTAGTTGTGTTATGAGAATGTTTAAATTCTTGTTTAATTTTATTACATTTTTATAATCTACTAGCAATTTTATATACTTATTAATATATATTTATTTATTTAGGATTGCCAACAGTTATTACATTTTACAAAGAGTAAGTATACAAAGCACTTTGGCCTGTTGGTCTAGTGGTTAGTGATTCTGACTGATAAGCCGGAGGTCGTGGGTTCGATTCCCACCAAGGACAAACCTTTGTGTGATGAGCATGATTGTTTGTTCTGTGTCTGGGTGTTATTTATCTATAATATGTATGTATTTACAAATAAAATATGTATATAAGTAGTATATCAGTTGTTTAGAACCCATAACACAAGCAAGTATAATTGCTTAATTTGGGGCTAAATGGCGTTGTGTGCATGTGGTAGAATATTATATATTATTATTATTATTATAAAGCACGACTTACAAGCTAAATGCATAACTCTTACAGGCAAACACCGCATGCAAATTTGACATAGTTACCAAATAAGAAAAATTAAACATAAAAATTAAAAAAATGATGGACTAGTCTTAATGCAGTAATAAAAATAAACATTAGTAAAAGCGTGAATAGTGATTTTAGATATTTAGCGTTGATTTTAACTAAGACTTTTTCATTATGACACTCTGCTTGAGATTTATGCGGATGAAACCGCGCCGCGGAAAGTTAGTATCTGGTAAAAATCAATTAATCCAAAAATCAGGTAATAATTATAAACTGACATGCTTATTTTGTTTCAAAAGCAGTAAGCATAAACAAAAAATAACAAAGACTCAGCATAAAACACCTTATAAAATTGTATTCAAAGCGCCATAAATTGAACTTCAATCGTGATTACTGCTTCAAATGAGGTGCTGAGTTTTTCCTTGATTACAAAGCGCTGGCAGAAGTCAGATCACCTTTTTTTTCCCCTTGTTAGATATATTATGTTTGTTTTAGCCTTTCCAACATCTTAGTGTTTCGTTTGCGCCAGTAATAATATGTAAATGTATTATATTATTCCTTTGTTTATTTGCGCATAAAAAGAATTGTGAACACGGTCGGTAATTTGGGTATATGCGGTATATATAGCTTACTCTTATCTTTGCAAAAGAAAAACAAACGTGTAATTTTTTTGCTAGTTTTTTATTTTTATAGATAGCTTTGTAAATCTATACTATAATATAAAGCGGAAGTGTTTGTTTGTTTGAACGCGCTAACCTCTGCAACTACTAGTCAGATTTCAAAAATTCTTTACGTATGATAGCCCAGTTCTCGAGGCAGTTATAGGCATTAACATCACGCTACTGGCGACGGAAACAGAGCAGTAATCAAATACGCGGGTGAAACCGCACCGCGAAAACTAATAATAATATATTTATTCATTAATGGGCTACGTCAAAATAAGCTAAATACATCTAAGCCTAAGTTTTACAAGAAAGTCTTTAAAAATTTGTAAGCTTCGTGTTAACCCAGGATCCTACACCTTTTATTTTCGTTACAAACTTGAAATTCGTCTGGCACCCTTATATAATGATCGGCCAATTTGAATTTTAACATCTTAACTTTTGAAGTCAAAGTTCCTAATTTATGCTAACTTTCTAGGTTAGTTTATCTGAAATTTCCGATATTATTAAGACCTTGAGGGGATTCTTCAAATTCTTGAGGTCAGAACAGACAAAGGACCGACGACGCGACGTAAACGATTGTAAAGATACTAGACTAGCTTCCCGCGGTTTTACATGTTTGGTTACTGCTCTGCTCCCGTCGCCAGTAGCGTGATGTTACATAGACTATAACCTTCCTCAAGAATTGGGCTATCATACGCAAAAAGAATTATTCAAATCTGAGTGGTAGTTCTAGAGATGAGCGACTTCAAACAGGCAAACAAATCTTTCGCTTTATTTAATAGTGTAGTCAATATAAAGAAAGTCACGCCAAACGCGACGACGCTGTGTGACAATGCCGTAATAACATTTATTTTTCTAAATCGAGTTAACAAAACTAGGAGCGAAATGCTTGGAACGTAAAAACAGCGCTGTGCTATTATTACAAGGTCAAGATTTGAATGCACAGAAATGCACCAATCGTCGTGTCCGTAGTCAGTTCCTATGTTAGTGTATGCCACTATGAGTTGTGCGTGTTTATTGCCGTGTCGCCGTCATGCTCTTTGTCGTCTGCCGTCTGGTCCGACCTTAAGAATAACATTAAAATACGACTAGGGAGCGTTTTAGGGAGTCTGGTATCACAACGGTAATTGGGACCGGCCTCAAACTCGTATAAAACTTGAGAATCTATGACACTTCACGAAACAGTAAATTCGTGAAGATATAATTAAAACGAATATATTAGCGTTGCTCAAAGTTAAAACTGACAAATATTTGAACAAGATGAAGAGTTTAAAAAGGATAAATATATATATAGTGAGAAAAAGCGTGGCGATCTATGTTCATGCCTTCTCTTTATGAGAAGGAGCCTTTGCTCAACATAGGGATAGTAACAGGCTGCAATTATTTAATGATCCGATAATTATTTATTATTCAAATAAACTTGCCCTAAAAATTCACTGCAGGTTATGAGTTCTGAAACCAAAACAGGACGTTATTATAGAGTAAGAATAAGGTTTTATTGTTTTGATGAACATATATGTGTAAATATGTTATAAAATATAAAACTTTATGCTTATAAGAATAAAACCTAAATTGGTACACTTACGTAGCGCCTCTTACGATTTTTTAACAAAAGGTGCGTTATGATCTAGAATAAACTGTCTAGCCCTTCAGTAAAATCTATTAAGTTTATACTGTGCTACTGTTCATTCTTCAAAAGAAAATTATCGTAATGGAGAAAAGGTCCTATGTTGCGCACTTCTAAACAAATTGGGCTTCCAACGATCAAAAAGCAATTATATTCATTTCATTGCGTTCTGTTGTACATTCGTGTTGAATAACATTTTTACTTTACGTATTTGTACTTTACGTTTTTATATTAAACTAGGTGTCCGCGGCGCAGTTTCACCCACGTCTTTGCTTACTGCTCTGCTTCCGTCGCCAGTAGCGTGATGTTACATAGCCTATAACCTTCTTCGAGAACTGGGCTATCATACGCAAAAATAATTTTTCAAATTCGACTGGTTGTTTCAGAGATTAGCGTGTTCAAACAAACAAACTAATTCCTTAGCTTTATATATTAGTTTAAATGGTATATGATGTTACATAAACAACATACTTTTATCTATTATTTGAAAAACAGAGAAACAATAGCATTTAGTCACGCTCGCAGTGTCACCCTTTTCCGTTATCCATGAGTGACTAGATTGACTAATGTTGTATTACAGCAATATTGTTGTTATCGATAAATTCGCTCGAATAAAAATTATACAATATAAAAAGTCTGTATTATGTATACAGTATATTGACTTAGTGGTAAAGTTTTAATTTATTTTTTATTTTTAGGAACCCATGATATTCAGTAAGTACCCATAACAGTATAGATTTTTTTAAGACAACCTCTTCTCTAGGTAACATAGGGAACAAGCCCTGCGTCGCGGGAAAAAAACACCTACGAGATCGAAACAGAGCAAGTACTCGTACGTAGTAAATAACAGGCTTTCAAAGTCATACATGTATGTAGTGTATGTTATTTAAAATCACGTTGGATATTACTGATTTACGGTAAGGAAAAATATCGTTAGAATCTATAGGAACTTAGAAATTGTCAATCCACCTCGAGGCAGCGTGGTGATCAATGCTTATGCCCCTCTGTATAAAAGAGGCCTACATGCTACAGCGGGAGTATAATGGGCTGGGATAACAATGTAGTAGCGATATCTTAATACTAATAAAATATTTATCAAAAACACTACGAATTACCATGAAGAGGTCTCGGGTTCGAGCCCCGAGTCGGGTTAAGTGATATTGGGATTTTCTTTCGAAAAATTCTCAGTATTTGCCCGGAGTCTGGAATTGTGACCGATAAATGGCAACAGGCTTGCTCCCTATTACATGAGACTTAAAATAAAAATGGCGAAAAATAGGTGGTTAAACACCTCTGCCTACCTCTTCGGGGATTAAAGGCGTGAAGCTATGGATGTATGTATTGGTGGACATCGGTAAAGTCACAGATGAAGAAAGAAGTAAAAAAATATTATTTTACTTATATTCTACGATTAAATATGGTAAAGGTTTCATTCGCCTGACCATTCATAAAGAACATCGCTTTAAGATTAAATTGAGAAGGAAGAGTCTGACGTCTCTATTGTATTTGAACCCTCGAGATAAGCTGCGCCATGATTCTGACATGAAATCTCACTGTCGAGAAAATCGATATCGATATTTTCGCTGTCTCACTATTATGAATGTTTTATACTTTGTGAATTATGTTTTTCTAAGAATTAATGTTCAAAGAGAATTGTGAAATTTTTGTTTAATATACATACTTGTTTCGTATAAATATTTTTAATTTCATCTCTCGTATGAACTACGCAACCACAGAATAACAGAAGTTACAATTGTATGCGTATAAAAATATGGCATAAAATTGCCTACATGGTATTCTCCTCTTCGTATTTTACCATTGAATGCATCAACGAGTACTAGCTCTTAATTAATATTCTATTGCAATGAAAGTAGCTGCATAGGAGTATCAAGTCACGTGGAAAACAAAAGCGATCCTAGAGTTTATTCGTTTTTTTATGGTAGAAATTATAAACTCAAGCAATTTTTGCTTTAACTAACATTTTTATAAGAATAGGATTTTATAAAAACATAATTGGAGAATTAAATAGTATGCAGAACTATTTTACTTGAAACTGCTTACTTTATTTATGCTTATTTTTATTCTTCAATTATATTTTTAGAGTTCCTTACCTCAATAAGCAAAACGGAGCCCTTAAAGAATCATTTTGTCGTGTATCTGTCGAGACTTTTTTCTCAGTTACAGGGTATAGAGCTGAATTTATTAGAATAAAATTTAAAGAATATTGAATACTTTCATTTACAACCTTTTGAAGCTGTAGAAATAATCAATTTTTTATGTCAACGCAATCAAGAGATCAAATGCTGTGTATGTTATTTACATAGAATACAAATTTGTACGAAACCCTCGGCGGGTGAATTTGACTCGCACTTATCCGGTTTTTTAAATTATATTTATTGTCATATTGCCGTTTTAATTAGGTGTATTATTATTTAAAAGAGCCTGTTGTATCTTACTATTTGCGCCAAGCTCAGTAAAACCTCGTTTTTCTTTAATTATACAAGTTTCATTTGTAGTTTTTTAATTCTTACTACTTGAATACTAACAAGGGAACCATAAGGTTGCAGCAGTTGATTAAATTTTAACTTTACTACCTTGTTTTACTGTACAAGTATGTCTAGGGAAACGAATGCTTCCTTAAGAATTAAGTTAAATAGTTAAACAGTACAGGTGTAACTTGGAGTTTGTAAAGTTTATCTGAATAGCTGTTGTTTGTACATTTAATTATTCAGCTGTTAATTTAATTTCGGTAGGTTTTCATTTTCTTCTTCTTAGCGTTTTGATAGTCAACAAAAATCTATGACCAAATTATATTATGCTGGCCCAGAACGTTGCCACGGCTGCATGGTTAGAAGCAGCCGTCATGTCCTCCGCGTGCAGGTGTAATTTCATTTTAAAAAGATAGTTATTCTTATTGTATTTTCACCAAGATTTTCGATATGCACAAATATTTGATTACCTAAATAGGCGAACACGAAGAAAGTTGGTCATATCTCTTTTAAATTTTAGGGAAAATAATTGAATGGTCATGCTAGTCTTCTTCTTATCAATTGGTTAGTGGTCAACCTAGTATTAGGATTTGTTCAGGTCGTCCATAATTTATTATACAGGCATCCGACTTGACCTAACGACTGCTATCAACATGGTAACAAGCAGGACCGACTATTAACGTGCCTGCCGAAGCACGGAGACGCTCAGATCAAATTCCAATATACGGTCACACATCCATGGGCCAGCCGCACTCTTAGTTGCTTAACTCGCTGATCATTTACCGGTCATGATAGTGATGTTTATATATAATGCAGTGTTCCTGTATCAGAAAACCGTAGGCCTATTACCTCTAGTTTTTCGTATAAGAACCCAAAATGTTTGTAGTACCTACCTTTTGTAGGCATTGATAAGTTGTTATACTCTAACCTTAAGCCTCAATATATTAAACTCCTTAGAAATTTTACAAAAAGGTCTCACATTAAGGTGTTATATATGTACATTTTAGACCTCCACTCGATTTTATAAATCACTTTGATTTTCAGATAGATTGTGTAGCAGCAGCGTTGCCAAAATGGATTTACTTGATTTAGTTTCTTTTGTCAAAAAATAGTAAGCTCTATTCAATAATGTTAGTGTGCTTGGTTTAAATGTTATTGCAGTAATAAATGCCATTGGAACTAACATTTTAAAATATTTTCTATGTACGATCAGTCTGAAGATTATACTGTTAGATATTAGCTCAATTTAACTGAAGCCTAACAAAAAATATATTATACTTTAAGTACTTGATCTAAATCTGTGTATATTTTCTTAACCATGTAGGGAAAAAGGTACGAGGAAGAAAAATGAAAGAGGACCGAGGGGGTAATTGGAGGTTATACATATGTATATAAAGTCGACAATAAAATTGCTTTACCACCCTTAGAGTAAATACCGTTTAAATATCATAAAACAATAATGTCTATTTTTGAAAAACGACCGAAATACACCAGTAATAGTAATAATACTTTTTGGTTAGCGCACCAAACTGGTTCGTTTCGACGAGTATTTTGGTAAGTATACAGAGTGTATACGACGGTATGACATTAAATGCAATTACGTATAGTATGTGAAATTATAAAGCGAGACAAAAAAAATCTACTAAATATCTTCAATAGTTTAGACACAGGACAAATTTAAAAAAAAAAATTAACACTATGTAAGTACGTCAAACGGTCACTGACTTAAGTCATAATCCACGTCGAAGAATAAACGTTGCCGTTCATTACAGTTCAGTGAACTTGTCATAATAAAATGGTGTATTATTCGTTACTATTAAAATATTATTTATTTTGTTAGAAAATTTCAAATTTTTGTTTTTCGTCAAATTACTTTTGTGATTAATTAGAAATCATTATATGGGCTTGTACCACCTGCCTTTTCATTTAATGTCAAACCGTCGTATACACTCTGTATAATTTCTAGCAGCGCTGGACTTAGGCTTGCAGGACCACTTCAACATTTTTCATAAATTAACAGTGTCAAATGTGAGACAAATATAAGACAGATCAATAAAGATATATATTCAATGTAAATTTGTAATACTTCACGGCTCCTGATCCTGATTCATTCTTTCTCGAATTGATGATCAACCGTACAATTCTATGTAAGCTCTCTTGAATGACATATATATAAGAGCTTACGATTATTGAGACGAAAGAACTTAGAATTCTTTTGATCGATTACTCATGCATTAGGAAACAAAATACGTGTGAAAAACATAAAAATATATAAGTTTAAGTTAAACATTAATAATTATATTGTATAAATATAATATATGTTTCTTAAGTCCTTGTATATGAACAAAAAAAAAAGTTACCGACACCTTAGAGTCAGTAAGTTCACTGGCTGGAAAGCGTAAGGACTTCCACCAAAAAGGCAGTTAAGTTAAGGCAGTTGGAACATGCTGAAGCGTTGCTTTGTTATGGATTTTCTAAAATAGCACCCACAAGGTGGCAACACTGAGACGTCAGGTTCAGGCACCGCTTACAATCTTTGATAAATAAACTTGAACAATTCTATTGATTTCAAACTGTGAATGAATTTTGTTTATTTTTTTTAAAAGGAAGACCTTTCACCTAAGTGGGCGCCACTTACCACTACTGGTGGCGAAAATTTTTCTTAAAACGCTCATTGTTTTTAACCGACTTCAAAAAGGAGGAGGTTATCAGATTCCTTTCGATTTCTTGTATTAAATCTATATTTTTCATTCATATATTAATAGATTAATCAAGTAGGTTATTTTTGCTAGTAGGTAGGTTATTTTTATGAAGGTCATTATTTTTTTTTATAGTATAGCCTACCAAAGTGACTCCACCCCGACTGATGGTAAGCAGTCAGTGGAATCCAGAAGTGGCGGCCACTATACCAAAAGCTATCGTTTTAAACTGCTGGTATGGTGGCCTCCACTATGGCGGCTGGGAATGGGGTTAGGGGAAGGAAATGAGGGACGTGAGGAAAGAGGAAAGGGGGGAAAATGGGCCTCCGGCGCTCTCACTCACCGAACGAAACGCAGTAGTACGGATACTACTACTCTTAAGTCGATCTTCTATGAGAGGGTAGTACTTCCCCGGACGGTCCGGCCCATTCATGCTGAAATCAGCGTGGATCTACTACCGTAAGATCAGCGTGGATCTACTACCGTAACAATTACCGTAACATTATGATCCTTCTTGGCTGGTACCGACTCCAAAATAACTGATTAAAAACTATAAATAGTAAAGTATTATAGGGATCAAGGATTGCTTTGATTCCCCTTTAATGTTCTTTGCTATGAAGTAATTAAAATATTATTTTCTACTTTTTAGTTAAGGATTGAACATGTAGGTATTGTTTGAAGTCGGTTTTCATTCTTTTTCTAAAAATAATTAATTAAATCTATGGTAGATTATAGCACTAGACAATGTAATAAATTAAAATTTAATTTACATAAATAAATCACACACTTAAGAGAAAAATAATCGAATTCCAGATCCTTATCGTAATGTTATTAGTAAAGCAACTACCTAGTCACATTTTATATTCATAAAAAAAGAAATATAATATAATCTTCTGACGTCACACTTAGTCGCCTCAATTCAATCGTTTTCATTACCTTGTCATGTTTCAATCCATTTTACATTGATCAAGTAGCTGGCGCCATTATCACTGGATTGAAAACGATTACATTGAAACACTGGATTCTAAACTGGATTGAAAATGTTTACATTGATACAGTACTGATCTAGTACCGGAATGCAGTAGCGCTGGTCTTTATTCTTATAGCCATCTATATACCTAATATTCTCGATAGAAAAATCCATTACCATTTTCTTTTTGGCAATGTGAGATGAAATATAAATTCTTTTCAGTTTTAGGTCTGGTATTGTGCCAGAGAAATGATATAGGATCTTTCGCATTTAAGATTCTACCACATATTCTGAACTAGACACATCAGTTTAAAAATTAATAACTTTGCTTGTTTATTTAAATAACGGCTGTTGCCTGCAGCTCCACCCGCGTGAATGTCGGTTATTAGTTACTCTGTTTGTATATTGAAGATTTTTCAACTTTCATCCCCAATTTCAACCCTTTATTTATCTCCATACCAAATTTCATCAAGATCGGTTTAGTACTTTAGGCGTGAAAGCATAACAGAGTTAAAATATTAGTATGGATTCTAATTTTAGCACTGTCAGTGTAGCTTGTTTTTGCTGAAAATGTAACAGTAGATATCTTAGTAAGTTTCATATAGATGACATTAAATTTCTTTTTTGAAAACTTTTTAATAGGTAGTAGATTCCCACTGGTTTCAGCATGAATGATTCGGATCAACCGAGGAAGCACTGCCCTTTCATAGAAGATCGACGTAAGAGTAGTAGTATCCGTACTACTGCGTTTCGTGAGTGAGAGCACCGGAGGCCCAATTTCCCCCTTTCCTCTTACCTCACCTCCCTCATTCCCTTCCCCTACCCCATTAATTTCCAGCTACCACAGTGGAGGCCACAATACCAGCAGTTTATAATGATGGCTTATGGTATGGTGGCCACCACTTCTGGATTCCACCGACTGCTTACCACCAGGCAGGGTGGAGTCACTTTGGTTAGCTAATATAAAAAAAAAGGATTTAAATCTGTAAAACCTTGAAATAGTAGAAGATACATTGAAAGTGTTTAGCGTTCAACGGCATGGTTTATCAAGAGAACGGACAGGACTGCCTCCGTGATGCAATGAGTGCAAGCAACTGCAGTGCACGAGGTTGTGGGTTCAAACCCCGCACTGTACAAAACTTTGTGTGATCCATAAATATTTGTTCCAAGTCTGGGTGTTCTTTGTGTCCGTTAAATGTATGTATGTAAAGTCCTCCGCGACACAGGGCTTGTTCTCTAATGCAAAAGTTGCCTTTTTTTTAAAAAAGAACATAATTTAAATACTACATTATTTTTTAATATTTATCCTTACTGGTATTAAGAGTATGTTGAATTTCAAGAGATTTTAAATTTATGTGACGTAGATTTAAAAGTAAATTTTAAATGCAACGCTTTTTACGTTATAAATAATATGGAGATACTTTTTGACAGAATAAATGTAGTCTGAAACGCATATTACCGGTATGACGTTAACGCAGAAAATACGTAATAAATTTTAAAAAGCTTCAGGAGATATTTTGATTAAAATGGATAAAATATTTAATACTTTATTGTATACATAACAAACTTATATACAACGACAGAATAAAATCATTTTTAGAAAAAAAATGAAAACCGACTTCAAACAACACCTACATGTTCAATCCTTAACTAAAAAGTAGAAAATAATATTTTAATTACTTCATAGCAAAGAACATTAAAGGGGAATCAACGCAATCCTTGATACCTATAATACTTTATTATTTATAGTTTTTAATCAGTTATTTTGGAGTCGGTGCCAGCCAAGAAGGATCATAATGTCCTTCGTAAAAATAACCTACCTACTAGCAAAAATAACCTACTTGATTAATCTATTATTAAGATATGAATGAAAAATATAGATTTTTAACAAAAAACATACGACCCGAATTGATAACCTCCTCCTTTTTGAAGTCGGTTAAAAAAGAGTAAGTACAAAAGCGAGCTCAACTCATATATGAATAAAACGACTTGATATCTATTATAATAATTATTTATAGCGAAAGAGTTCGTTTATTTGTTAAGTCAGTTGGATTTGAATAAGTCTTTTTTACGTTTGATAGCCCAGTTATCAGCCCAGAATATCAGCGTTACCTGTTCTATGAAGCTGTAGTAAGAAGCTGAGCTAAGACCATTTTTGTCTGTCACTTAGTTTTAGTTGACTTATGTTGTTTTGTTATTTTGAGAGCAAAATAAATGTATTTTCTTTCTTTCATGTATTGAGGAAGATCCTAAATAATATACTGTTACGCTACGAGTGACGGGAGCAGAGCAGTGACTAAAGATGTAACTTTGCGCTGTTAAAAAAAAAAGCTAGTTTTCCTATATTTTTGTATTTTTATGTAGCTTCATGAGAATTTATTTGCTCTACCTCTTCGATGTCCGCGTTCGATTAATTGTGTTTGGTGCAGGCTTTGTACTTGTTTCCAAACAAGCTTTAAGCTTTAAGCTTTGTTTTTCTCAGGCTTACTTTTAATTTATTGACAAACTAGCTGCGCCCTGCAGCTTCGCCCGCGCGAAATATGGTATGTGTGTAATTAATGTAACTTGGAAACCATACTCGGGAATAGAAATTCTCCTACTTCGGTCTCCGGCACCGAATCTGTGTAAAAATAATTTTTCATCGAAATCGGTTGAGCCGTTTAGACGCTAAGTAACAAACACACACACATACTTTCGCATTTATAATATGAATAAGTAGGATTAGTTGGCTTTTTAAAATTTTTATTTTATTTTTGTACTTATTCTATTATATAGTTATCATTTCTATATAATTATATTATAATATGTTTATTCGCATTCTAGAACTCATACCACAAGCTACGACATTTGATGCTTTGGGTCTAGAAAACGTTGTGTTGTGATATTATTATTTCACAAAAAGTCATCGATTATTAATATCTAATATAACAATATTTTGTACGCTATTACTCTTATTTATTATTAGTTTTAGGTTGTTCTATTATTATTATTTTAAACAAAATGTAAACCATGTTTAACAACAAAGAATTGAATTGTATAGCAAAGATAAACTAGCTTTTTAACGGTACGATCCACGCTGGTTCCAGCACGAACAGGCCGTTTCGACCGAGGCAGTACTACCTTCCTATAGAAGATTGACGTAAGAATATTAGTTTTCATGCTAATGCGTTTCGCTCGGTAAGTGAGAGCACCGGCAGCTCAAATACCCCCTCCTTTTCCCTTTTCCTTTCTCATCCCCTTCTCCGTGGTCGGCAACGAATTGGTTATGTTTTCTAAGCATTATTACTTTTGTAATGCTTGGAAAACACAGCCATCTTTATAGGTTACGGTTACCACTTACCAACAGGTGGGCTATATGCTAGTTTGCCACCAAAGTCGTAAAAAAACGTTAAAAATTTTTGATTAAACACTCAAATATTTATCGTACAAAAATGCATTTTCGTTTCGCACATTACCGAGATTGTTCTGTCAAAAAGCAATGCATCAAAGAATTTACGACCTGTACTTAAATGAAACTGCTTTCAAACATTACCGGTAATACGTATAACAAAATACGAGAGAACATCAGTTACTATGTATCTAGGGAAATAGATTATTGGATGTTGATTTACGATTTTGAAAACGTGCTTTTATTGTTAAGATTTATACTAAATCTGGTGTAAAAGATTTGTAACTACTTTGCATACAATGATTAGATTAGACTCTCACAAGTTGAACCAGTGTCCTGATGAGAGTGGTGGGCAACCGATGGATGAAGGCTGAAGGTCGGCAAAGGTGGCGAAAATTGGGGAAGGCTTATGTCCAGCAGTAGATGGCTTTCGGCTGAGGAATTGAAGACGTAATAAAATCGTTTAATGATTGATCAGCAAAACTAGACTAAAACTATGGGTGTAGCAAATGTGTCGCGTCATACGGTACCTATGGATGGGGAAGTTTTACATTGTACATTAAAGACTCTTGTGTGAATAATAAGTAAAATTTAGTTTGAATACCAATTATAACACAATTACAATCAACCAACTTAAACGGTATTCAGGTAATAGCGACTTAGAACTGTTATATTCCCTATCCTGTAGAATCTTGTTGCTTATCGTTCCCAAAGTACAAATACGTGATCTTTATAATTAGGTATCGTGAGATTGGGGACTTTTAGGTTCTCAATACGGTAGTGTAGTAACAACACACTATATACAGAGTGTATACGACGGTATGACATTAAATGCAATTACGTATAGTATGTGACATTATAAAGCGAGACAAAAAAAAATCTACTAAATATCTTCAATAGTTTAGACACTGGACAAATTTTTTAATTTCTTTAATTCTAAATTAACACTATGTAAGTACGTCAAACGGTCACTGACTTAAATCATAGTCCACGTCGAAGGATAAACGTTGCCGTTCATTACAGTTCAGTGAACTTGTCATAATATAATGGTGTATTACTTCGTTACTATTAAAATATTATTTATTTTGTTAGAAAATTTCAAATTTTTGTTTTTCGTCAAATTACTTTTGTGATTAATTAGAAATCATTATATGGGCTAGTAACACCTGCCTTTTCATTTAATGTCAAACCGTCGTATACACTCTGTAGAATAAAAAAAATAAAGATTACATAATACAGGAACCAATGGGTATTGCCCCATTTTAAGCATTCACGTTTATTTAGTATCTTTTTTTTATATTAGCCTACCAAAATGCTGGCCACGATACCATCGTCTTAAACTGCTGGTATATTGGCCTCCACTATGGCAGCTGGGAATGGGATTAGGGGAAGGGAATGACAGAGGTGAAGAAAGAGGAAAGGGAGGAAATTTGGCCTCCGGCGCTCTCACTCACCAAACGAAACGCAGTACGGATACTACTACTCTTACGTCGATCTTCTATGAGAGGGTAGTACTTCCCCGTACGATCCGGCCCGTTCATGCTGGAACCAGCGTGGATCTACTACTGAACCAGCATATTATATTATTATAATAATAATACCAGTCTGTTTACTGTCCCACTGCAGGGCAAAGGCCTCGTCTCATATAGAGAGGGTATGAGAATTAATCATCACGCTTGTTCAAGGCAGATTGGAAATTTCAGACTTTTAAGTCCAGGTTTCCTCATGATGTTTTTCTTCATCGTCAGTCAGAAATGTCCGAGATAAACTTAGAAAATACATATTATGATTTGAAAAGTCGCATTGGTAGGTAAATACTTGCCCGGATTCGAACCCACTACCTCGTGTTTACGGAGCGGGTGGCTTATCCACTGGGCCATTTCGACTTGTAACATAATAAAAATGTAAATAAGATTTATTTAAATTGTTTTGAATATTTCTATCTTGCACCTACTATGTTTCAACTCAGCATCAACTATAGGTTGACTGGTAGAAAATGCCCCGGGCATTAAGTCGGCCTCTATACATACTGTATGTGTATAAAGTATGAAATTTAAAAATATAAAAATACATGTTATTTGTGCGAGTTATTGAGCTCGCTAGATTTATTTATGTTTAACTCTATTTAGTCAGCACACAAATTCATTGTTCGCAATGTAATGTAAACGTACGTATGCATTGTTGTAAGCGGGCCCGGACCCTTGTGCTTCACCTAGGTTCTCCACCTGGGCGAAGCACGGGGACTTGCAAGGTTCCGTGCACCAACTGATGATCAGTACAGTCAACTCATATCAAAAATTGGCAACTTTGATGCAGTATTGAAATAATCCTTAGTGCAAGTAAAGGGACACGATGAACGTGACAGTGAAATGATGAAGACAATGATAATTATTTAAGAATAATAATAAAGAATATTTATTTTGCTCAAAACATGGTAACAGAATGTTTACAACTTGTATACAGTACAGCATGTCTTACCGCAATATTACGGTATGCAAAAATATACACAGCAGCTATAGTTTATATATACTTTACAGTATACTTTGAAACATACAAGAAAAATTAACAGGCACCTAAGACTAAATAAAAAAAAATCTATCTATAAAACAATATCTAAATTATAAAACGAGGTCATTATGTGTTGACACCTATTTAAACCTACTAGTTATATCAATTTATTTATGAACCTATAACCTATATATTTATAATTTCCTACGTGGTATGGGGTTCCTCAAGTACCTAAAGTTCTTTTCAGCATCGGCAACTCTTGAATTGTTGTCTCAAGTACCCGTTGGTAATTATTTACCATTAGACAAGTCCCCTATGAGTATTGCAACGTCCTTGAGCTATAGTAATCGCTTACAACCACGCGAATCGTATTATTTTGTACCTTCGGATAGTAAATGTCAATAGTTATATACAAACAGATGCACGACCTCGCCTACTTGGCACGGTGCTCGGGCGCCGGTCAAGGCGTGTACTGTCATCGTTCAGACTTGCGAGCTGAATGTCGGTATGCAACACGAATATATTTTAATTGAGTCATCATACCAATAGTGAAGAATTCACTTTTAATTACCTAGCAGTAAAAGGAAAACTAATATTTAAGAATCTTTATTTTAATCTGGGCTCATTCTAGAACCCATATCACAAGCTATAACAATGCTTAGTTTGGGGCAAAATTAAGTTGTGTAGCTGTTGTGCTATTATTATTATTGTGCAGTTTGGACCGAATCTATAAAAAGTTCTGAATCTTAAATTCTGCACCTACGTATACAATAATTACATTCAGTGATTACATACTTATCTGTCTATGTAGATACATAATATACAGATATAGATATAGATACATAAATAGATACTTAAGGACTATAACTACGTGTGCTATAACAAGAATTTTACCTTAGGCATTAAGTTTGGGAAACGGATTGGTGATTGCGGTATAGATATATTTAGAGCGCAGCAAACATTGCTGCTCGTTACTTGCTATTCCTTAGTCTTAGAGTTTTAAGCTAACTGACATTATGTACACACGATCAGAATTTAATGGACTAATTTGACCGTTTTGTATGACACACATGACATTTGTAATTGTTTATTTTTAATTTATAATTTATTTAATTTTAATTTTATTAATGTGAATTTTGTACGCCATTTCTTGGCAGAATATGATGTTCATATGTTTTAATATAAGACCAACATTGTACCTCTACCATATTCAGACAAATAAAGAATTTGAATTTGAATTTGAATTTGTCGCGTTTCCACTAGGCAACATTTGGCGCGCAACATGCTGCACAACAAGTTGGCCAAAATGTTGAAAGTTAGCGCGGCACTTTTGTATAAAACACGGGCCACCGGCCACAACCACAAAACGCCGCCACTGGCATATTTCCTGTAATTTTCATACATTTTATATGGACTCGCCGCACACGGTTGGCGCCGGTGGCGGCCACATGCTTCAAATCGTCGCAGCTTGCATCTTGTGGCTCGCACCGGCCACTAAACGCCGACACAAAAAGCCGCCACACGCCACTCGCGCGATTCCGCGCCCCTCTCTCCCTTGCCTCAGTTAACCTGTGTAAGTCAACGGTAACGCACGCACGTAGTCTGTAGTTCATATAGGTAGATAAATATGGATATAGAATTATTTATATCAGAGATACAATCCCGTCCTGCGATTTGGGATTCAAAAAGTGATAGTTATAGTAATAGAGGAGAAAAAGTGAAGGCCTGGGAAGAAATCTGCGAATTGTTTGTGGGAGATTTTTCGAATAAAACTGCCAAAGAAAAGAACATTGAAGGTAAGTTTAATAAAATAATATAAAACCATATATTTATATTCTATTTTCTTGCCACGGTATTGCTCCTTCATTCATAAAATAATCTTTTAACGTATCTCTTGCCGTAGACGCTCGTGTTACTGGCCAGCCTGTATTTTGTATATTTTCGAGTCCCACTATTTTCAAAGTATGCCGAAAATTGAAGCCATCCCTTTTGCGAATAAAGTTGTGCAAAATGCAACAAGCTTTCACAATGTCTTCTGAGAAATGAACAGAAGTGTTTAATGGGCGATGTAATATTCTCCATTTGTTTGCTAGTACGCCGAAGGTACACTCAATGCAACGTCTGGCACGGCTTAACCTATAATTGAAAACTTTTTTGTCTAAGTCCAAATATTTTCCAGCATATGGCCTCATCATATTTTCACTGAGGCCAAATGCTTCATCACCAACAAATGTGTAGTTCAATGGTTGTCGATTACCGACCTGTCGTGGTGAGGGGATATTTAATGTCTTTCTGTGTATTTTATTACACAGTTCACTTTCTCTAAATATTGTAGAATCGGATGCTTTACCGTATGCCCCAACATCCACGAACGTAAAAAGTAAATTCGAGTCGCAACTTGCTAGAAGTACTATTGAAAAAAATTTTTTATAGTTAAAGTACAAGGAGCCGGTATCGAATGGATGAATAATTCTTATATGTTTCCCATCTATGGCGCCTAAACAATTAGGAAAATTAGTATTTTGAAGAAATCCGCTGGCAATTTCTTTCCACATGTCTTGGGTCGGTTCTGGAATACAAACGGCTTTTAAATAGTTCCAAATTAGTTGACATGTTTCTTGTACTATTTTCCTTGCTGTAGAGGCCCCACGGTGGTAAGAGAGTTCAAAATCCTCAAACGAGCATCCAGTTCCTAGATACCTGAAACAAATTATATGTTTTTAAAAATAAATTAAAATCATATTTTTTGTTGTTACAGTAACTAAATTACAGAGAAAGTGGAAGAGTCTTCGTGACAGTTTTAATAGAGAAAATGCAAAAAACAAGAACGTTGCGAGTGGTTCGGCAGCAACAAGCAGTAAACAGTACATTTATTTCAATCATCTATCGTTCTTGAATTCCTTAAAAGAAGTGAGACCGCCTACCGATGTTACTAATGCAACTGATGATGCGGAAACATCTCGCCCGAAAATAAACAGAAACATTAATATAAAAAGGGCCGAAAAATCAGAAAATGAAATTCTCAGAACACTTTCGGAAAATTTAAAACGTAAACATGATCAAATAAGCGACCAAAATGACCCCGATAAGCAATTTCTGATGTCGCTGCTTCCACATGTAAAAAAAATTGACGAAAATTGTAAACTTGATTTTCAATCAGAAATATTACAGTTAATTAAAAAGTACACGCATAATCAAAATTATGAAACCTATTCGGCACAATATTATGGTTATTCTTCAGGAAATGCCAACATACACTCGACACAAAAAGCTTCTACATCTGTTCAGCCTTCTCCACTTCATTCACATTATTCCGACAAGTCTATGCTTGACATGTCATACTCTACACAAAACGCTTCTACATCTATCCCGTCTTCACCTATAATTCAGCCTTCTCCAACTCATTCATATTATTCTGACCAGTCTATGGACAACAGTTCTATTATCGAAAACATGTTCCGTGATGATGACGAGTGATACCAAATTATAATAAAGACATAATAACTAAATACAAATACCTACGTGTTTTATTTGTTAACTAGCTATTCTCTAGTAGAAAAAACAATGCACATTGATTATTATAATCAATGTGCATTGTTTTTTCTATTATAAATAAAGTATAGATTATTTTATCATAGTGTTCTGTGGAGTTTTATGCTAGTGATTATTTCCACTTACCTTAATGTGATAGCTAGTCTTTCCGCAGGTGCGATGCTTTTCCGCATGTTGGTATCGTGGTGCTTTAATCCAGCATATAATAGAGCATGTAGTTCCCAAAACGTACCTATGCTTAAACGAAAATGTTTGAAAAACTTTTTAGGATGGTTTAGAAGATTATCGAAATGTTCGTTGCATTTGTTTACATTCGTTAAAATTGGATGTATCCAATAACTACGGTTTCGTCTTCTACGACGACGTCTTTTTATCAAAAGTAGCGCAATTAAACCTTCTTCGTCAGAGTCCATTATGATACTGCACGCAAGGGTTAAAAAAAAGTAGCAGCCACCGACCGCAAGTGTCGACCACCGGCCACAAGTGGCTGTCGCGCGCTTCAGCTACCTTTGTAGCCGCTTCTAGCTTCTAGTGGCGGCGTTTGTGGCTGTGGCGAGTGGCTCGTGTGCGGCGACACTAAGTAGCAACATCGCAACTTAGTGTCATATTTTCGCGGTTTTAATTTTTTTCATTCATTCGGAGCTATATTTTAGTTTTATTTATATGCAAATAATACATTGAAAACTTCCATGGCGTTATTTTTATAGTAAAATAACTGTAGGCAATATGGTAACTTACTTTTTATACAGCTTGCACGCAATTGCAAAGTCAAAGTCAAAGTCAAAGCATTTATTTCATTTTGAGCATAAAGTATGATGCTTATGAAAAGTCAACATTACATTTTGTCAGCCAATTGACCTACAGCCAGTTCGCTGACGAGGTAGAGCTGTGAGAAGAACTGGCAAGAAACTCACGCCACTCTTTTCAATCGCCAGATAATTACAGTTATTTGAATGAGTTACAATTTAAACACTCAACGCAACCAAAGAACCATACAAAGTAATTATTACAAATTAACCAATTAATATAATACTAAGATTAAAGAAAGAAAAGAGAGGATTTCAATTATTTAGTTTCATCTAGTATGGTAATTTGACTACGTATATTAAGTAAACTGGTAAATGCACCTCCTGGTCACATTGCACGACGAGGTAATACTGGATTGAATATTAAAAGTATGCCATGCCAAGATTGACCAGTCATCCCAAGTAGCACCCGTTCACGAGCATGACGCACGGGCCAGCCATCATCACCCTCGCCATATTAGAGGGAAGGTGATGACCCGGCCAATACGACACCACAAGCAATGACATTTTAGTGAGCATGACAATGCAAAGCATGGGTGGTAAAAGAACCCTAATACTTTTTTTTTTTGCTAAAAGTATTCCACTAATATTTTTAAAATTTAGCTCCAATTATGATAAAAATTGAGATCCACGGCAATATGACATTAAATTGGGACATTGCCGCTCTTATGTGTGAAAGATCTTGACAATTTTATTTACAGTACTTTGTTTGTTTGTTTGTGCAACGTTGCCGTACATGTTATGCGTCAATTGTTGCCTAGTGGATACGAGACTTTATTAACCTCTTACGACACCCGAGAAAAGAGGTGGTAAGGTTTCATTTTACAGATCAGAGATTAAAGCGGTAAAGCTCTTATCGTCAGCTAGACTATCTTTGAACAAAATTTAAGACTTGCTTCATATTAAGAAATTCCCAATGCCGCATAATCCGATTAAAGATAAAAACCAGAATCAGCAAGGTAGAGTCGGCTACCAAAATCGATACATTACATTAAACCTGCTGAATTATTAAAACGTTCATCGATATCAAAATTTATATAAATATTTAATACAGAAATGTTGTGCTTTCCGCCCATTTATCAATTCTGGATACATACATTTCTCGTCTGGCCTGTTGGTCTAGTGGTTAGTGACTCTGCTAAGCCGGAGGTCGTCGGGTTCGATTCCCACCCAGGATAAACCTTTGTGTGATGAGCATGATTGTTTGTTCTGTGTCTGCGTGTAATTTATCTATAATATGTATGTATTTACAAAAAAACGTATCAGTTGTTTAGTACCCATAACACAAGCAAATATAATTGCTTAATTTGGGGCTAGATGGCACTGTGTGAATGTGGTAGAATATTATTATTATTATTAGAAATACAAAACTTCACGCCTGTATCCAAATAATGGGGTAAGCAGAAACTATAGAACGCCGTTTGCTGCGATCCAAACATACCTCCTTTGCCTCTTGAACATTCATTACTCTTTTCATGCACATACGTATCATATTAAAGAAAATATCGATGTATTTCGTATCGGATTTCCCGTCGTAAATCATACTACAAGTATCTGCTGTAATGGTCAGAATGATAAATAGTTTAAGTTAGAAGATAAATATTTATTTGAAAGTGTTTTTTTAGTAACTAGCTTTACGCGGCGCGGTTTCACCCGCATCTTTGCTTATTGCTCTGTTCTCGTCGCGAGTAGCGTGATGATATACCTATAGCCTATAACCTTTCTCAAGAACTGAACTATCATACGCAAAAATAGTTGTTCAAATCCGACTATAAACTTTGTATACTATATTATTATTATAGTTCATAGCTATTAGAACTGACATATATTTACTTTATTTTTTGCATATTGAATGACTCTTACGCACATTTACTTGAGATTGCAATGTAAATACTTGAATTGCAAAGACTAATAAAAACGTTCGTTATATTAATGATGAATAGAACTATTTTTTGTAGTTAAATCTGAAAAGCAACTGCTGAGAAACGAAAATTTCCACTGCTTACAAAATAAAAAAGCATTTCCTTAACTCCTTTTAAAATCCAGGACAATAGTATCTCTATAAACGTAATATACACACAGTAATTAAATTACAAATAATAGAATAGATTAAAAATGTATGGGATTAACGCCAACATTGTCGTTAGCTTATGTCAATCCCATACATTTTTTAATCTATTGTATTCTAATAGCATTTATGCAACTTGTCTAGGCCCTCAGGTCACCTATAGTGTCGAGAATTGTAGCAATAAGGGTGTTTAGGATTTTGGGCCAATCAGGTATTAACTTTCAAAAGCGATTGACAGTAAGACCTGACGCATTGGTGCAGCCACCTGGTAGGCGCCATTTTAAAAAACCCTCTCAGTAATTTTCTTTTGTCCTTAAGTACGTGAATATCCATTTTGTAAATTAAAAATTCAAATTTTATTAAAAATGAGCTCTGAAAAAATTTTGTTTTCATAGCGCTGTCAAACTGGAAGACCTTTTACCAAAGTGGCGCCAACTGGTGGCGAAAGTTTTTCTAAACACCCTCATTACTCAGAACTTACCAAAGTCCTGAGGCTATCAGTTAAACATAACTGGAAGTTTCGCATCCCAACTGTTTGCTTATTCTTTCGTTTACTACGAATTAACGTTTGTTTGTTGATATAGCTTATTAGTAACTTGTACAGTGTCGTTGAATTACATTGCTTTTGCTATAGCTACTTTGATTTCGTTATGTTTAGTAATATTGAAAACATTATTAGATAATAGGTTTTTGTATATTTTGTTAGTTAAAAAGAAAGAAAGAATAATTTATTTCTCAGAATAAAGTATACTTACATAAAATTTGGTGTTAAGTTGTTTTAGTCCATATGTTCTACCATATTTTGTGTACAAATATTTAATATCTAAATATTTATTATTTTAAATCTAATTACATAATATTCAATACAGAGGCCCTAGACAAGTGTCAAAGATTTCTATTCTATTCATAGAATAGATTAAAAAATGTATCGGATTGACATAAGCTAACGCCAACGCTTATGTCAGTCTCATATATTTTGTTATCTATTCTATGAATAGAAAAGAAATCTTTGACACTTGTCTAGGGCCTCAGTTATCACATATCAAATAGCATTAATAGAATGTCAAATACAATTATTATTATTATATGCCAACAAGGTCTAGTAAGTAATCGGTACAGTTCAGGAATGGTGGCTTCCATAAAGCCTTCGTATCAAACTACTGACATGATAGCCACTTGCTCTGGTAAAGAGTCAGGTTTTAATTGAGTGACATAAGTATGAAATACTAAACCGTTTGGTTCTAGACTCGATATGAGCGTTCACACATATGAGTTGCAACGTCGCAATTGAGTGTAATATTTTCGTAGTTTTTATTTTTATCATTTATTCGGGGATATATTTAAAAAATATTAGTAGAACACTTTTTAGAATTGCGTGAAAGCTGTATAAAGTAAGTTACCATAATGCTTACAACTTACAACTTCCATGGCGTTATTTTTATAGTAACTTTTTAAACATTTTATACTCGTACATATAGATATTCTTTAGGAAAATATTCCTAAATCCTAATAGAATTCCAAGAACATAAACGTTTTTCAAAAATAATGTGAGAAGGAAACATACTTAAGATGAAATAGTGACCATAGTTAAAGATAAAATGACAAATATTTTTTATATAGAAGCATTAGCGAAGGGTTTAGTAGACCCAAGGCATTTGTCAAAAGCAATGCCCCGTGTTATTCGGAGAACGCAATAGATTGTCGAAGATAGCGATTATGTTAATCATATTTTCTAAAAAAGGTTTAATACAATTTATTCTCGACGTTGAACATGTTGCCGCTGGCTAACCTAAAGATCTGTTTGCTTTTATATATCGATACAAGTTTAGATAAAGCTGTTTAAAGTACAATATAATTATAAAAGTTTTGTACTGTTTACAGAAATAAAATATTTGTTGGCAGGCAAACATTGTTGCTAAACAAAGTTTTACGAGCATAAGTCGAGGTCGTTTGTGTATTACAGGCAGCTAATTAAAAACCACTTAAATGCATAAAGCCTTTTTAATCCATACTAATATTATAAATGCGAAAGTAACTGTCTGTTACGTTTTGATGCCTAAACCACTGAACCGATTTTAATAAAATTTGCTATAGGTATAGATTAGACTTCGGGGAACAACATAGGCTATTTTTATAGCAAAAAATGACTTAACCCTTTTATGGACACTACTGTAGACACAATAGATGTTTTATTGTCATCGCGGCCATATACGTTTACTGTCCCGGAAAGTGTTAAGGGGGTTGAAATATGGGATGAAAGTTGGTATGAAAAATCTTTAATGTATAAACAGAGATATGACCGACATTTACGCTAGCGGAGCTGCGGGCAACAGCTAGTAAAGTATAAATTTTAATATACAAAAATTAAATGTTACAGGTCCAGTGGAATAGAAGCATAAAAGCTGATTTACATTGATTCAGCAGCTGGCGCCAGCACATCAGGTTTACATTGATACACACTGGATGCTGGACTGAATTGAAAACGTTTAGGTATATTGCCACAGTGCTGATCCAGTACCGGAATCCAGTTTTTCTGGTGTCAGCTACTGCATTAATGTAAATGAGCCATAAAAACGAAATACGTCTATTTGGTAATTTATATCGTATGTTACTGAAACGGAGTTAAAATAGCCAAACGGACTCCTTTTTATTATTATACTTTATTGTACACAACATGATAATAGCATTTAACAAGTACAAAGGCGAGCTTAACTCAAGATGAGATTTCTCCCAGCAAACCTCAGAGTGGTACAGAATAAGTTGAAATGTAAGAGTTGTAAGTGTACAACGAGTAAATACTTACTATGCCATAATTACATACATAATATATGATCCTTGTTTTATTTTTCTTTGGTTCAAGAGAGCGAGTATACTTTAGAAGTTTAATTTTATTAAAAATGAATAAATGTGTACACATTTTACTTAGTTAAGCTCATGTCAGTGCCATCATGGCTTTGATCTTTATTAACAAATTTGTCGTAAGCAAAATTATCTGATGACATCATAAATTGAATAAGTTTTCTGCAAATATTACCTAGATATTTAAATCAGAAAAATGGCGTTCTATAGTCTCTACTTATTCCCTTATTGGAAGACAGGCGTGAAGTTATGTATGTTTGTATGTGAAAATTCGGAAATTCTAATTTATTGTTACATTTAATTGTAAATGTCACTAGTCGGACTATAATTAATATTATGTATGTAATCCATTTAATAACCCATTAAAACAAAAATACCCGCCTCCTTAAAATGAACTGAAATGAAAAATAACCCATATTTTTCGCTTATCACTTACGCTTATTCCCACAATTAATACAAATCTAATGAAACCTCATACGTTAAAATCCATCAAGCCATTTAGGCTGTAGAGCGTGCCAAAGAAATCGACATACATATCCACGTACATACATACGCTATAAAAACATTACCCTCCCTGACTTCTGCAATCGGGCAATAAGAGAAACTAAACTTAGTAGGCAAACAAACTCCAAATGGGGCTGATTCCAAATATAATTAATATTGGGATCAACTAAGCAAGATCTAATGAAGACCTATAGAAACAAAATACGAAACAAAATCACAAGATATTTCGTAATTGTTCGACACAGAGATAATTTCCAAAGCGAACATGATTAAGTTTTTGATGAAGCTTTTGATATTTACTTACATAATATTTAATAATAATATTACTCGTAAGTGACAAGATAAAATGGTGCTCAAAATTAATGTACTGAAAAAAATTGAAGATGTTAAAGTAATAACTAAATAGCTTTATTTAACCTTGGTGTCAAAGAAAATTGAAACTTAAATTATATCATAGCTAGAACTAGTCTTTAGATCAAAGCAAAGTTTCTAGGCTCCAATCTCATAACTGCTATAATACATACTAGCTATCCACGGCGCGGGTGTTACCTGCGTCTTTGCTTACTGCTCTGTTCCCGTCGCCAGTAGCGTGATGTTACATAGCCTATAATACTCCTCGAGAACTGGGGTATTTATACGCAAATCAGACTGGTACGTTAAGAGATTACCATGTTCAAACAAACAAACTCTTTCGCTTTATGTAATAGTATGTATTACATATGTGGTAAAACAATTAGGAGCAAAAAAGTAAGGCCCAATTTTCCCCTTTCCTTTTTCCTCACTTCCCTAAATCCTCCTCAATCAGTATGAATGGACCGAGTCACCCATAGTTTACTTAGGAGCAGATCTACACAAGACACAACGTTATTTCTATTGTGTCTGATATTATAGCCTATGAGAGGTTAAGTGATCTTTTAAAGGTTGTAATTTCCTTTTGAAGCACGGAATCAAACTTAAAACCAAGCTGATACAAAAATCATTCAGCTTATCCTTTCAAAACTTATATATGTAAGATACGAGTATCAACTCAACATTATTTTATCAAATACTCGACAAAGAGACCCATTAGTCAACAGTGAGGGAGTGGTATACTTATCAAACTTTGCCCCTGTGTTTAAGTCGCGTATGGCAATAGATTTCGCTATAGAAAGAGCTACTATAATCCCTTTTGTTACTGAACATTGTTAAAGATTTTAAGCAGAAAATGAATTAATCAAATGTGATTTTTTATTGGTCATTATGTGTATGTGATGATTAGGGCAAATAATGTTATTTAGTATTCATGTATAATTGTTTATACTTTAACTGAACTTATGTCAACTCCGTATATTTTTTAATGTATTCTATTATTCTATTAGCGTTTATGCCACTTGTCTAGTGCCCTCAGAGATTGAAAAATTGTTTAATATAATAATAATCATTTATTTCAGGCATATAGGACCCATAAAATTTCAATACATAAATAACAAAACAAAAACTATAGACTAATACATATTTTATATAATTTAAAATTAAAAACTACTGTACACGAGGGGTCGGCGTCGTGTTACGCGTGTTTAAGATTTATCTATCTAGTTTAGTGTTCATTTGCACTTATTTTGAATCTAGAAGAGAAATATAAATAAAGTCTCCTTATCTGTAAATTACATCCATAAATGGTTCTCAAATATCCGCAATAATAAATTCAAATGTAAATCTCTATCGCCTAAACCACACGTAATACGTTCTTCACAAACGATCTGTCTTACAAGTTGACATTTCACTTCCCAAACCTATCTTTTTCTTTTACTCCAAAGAAATTATTGTCTCCCCAATCCGCCAGAGGTCGCTCCAGCCACTTAATAACACTTTGATCTTATTTATTTTTGGGGACCCGTGGAGGGCAAAAAGAACTCGTAACAAAAATTATAAAGGTTTTGTCTTGTTCCATCACGGATAGTTGCAATTGATTTTGTTGTATTCTTTTGTACATTTTTGGGTCAAAATTTATTTTCTTGGATCTTTGTTTTCAAAGTTTGAATAGGTTTTGACAATGTGTTTGTTATCTTCGAAAAGGGTTTGTTTCATTTTTTGGAAGCATTTTTAACAATTGCTAAATTCAGTTGTGGATAAAAAAGGTTGAAATCTGAACACAATTATTCAACAAATTTTAGTTGCCTATGTGTTGTAGATAAACAACAACCGCTCATAATATGTTACACAGATCTTAATAAAACTGAAATGTAGGTAAAAATAAAATTAATTAATTAAGTTTAACATAAACATAGACAAACCTTGAAGCTGAATTGAAATAATTGACATTCTTATTAATAACATAAACTTGAAATTAATATTAATTATAGCTAATAATTTAATAGAATATTTTAAAGATTCAACTTACTAATACAGGTCTCTGACGGCCCTTTGTATAACTTTAATTAAAACTATAAACTTAACCTTGATCCAAGCTAAAGTTGTAAAGGTCGGAAACATACCTTAAAGTTATGGTGTAGTTTTCCACCATTATTCACCAGATAATAAACTATCAGAGGTTCATTCAAACCAAGCATTATCCGGCAAGAGGTTCCTTGTTTACAAAGAGGGCTATTTTAAATGGATCCTTTTTTTCAAGACCCCTATAAATAAATGAGTAGCTAGGCTGTTTTGTGGGAATACATTGATGGTCTGGGTTACATTTTATTAGTGAGTTGAATTTTAGGTAATTACAAAATTAAAAAGAAAGAGAATTGGAAATTCATAGTTTTGTTAGGAGATAATTTACGAAAACTTTGAATAATTGGACTACCTCTGTGGTTTGGTGGTACTGTGTAGGGACTGCCACGCAAAGGTTGCACGAACATGAATATTTGCATTGGTCTGGGTGTTTCTATGTATGAAAATATTTTAAGTATGTATATCCGCAAAACTCATAACACAAGCTATATTCTTACTTTGGGTCTAGATGGCGTTGTGTGTAGTTGTTGTGATATTAATATTGTAAGGTGCTTTTATTTATTCGTTGCCTGTCACCAAGTCCTCGACCTAGGTTGTGAGAGATCTGCCCATGCTGTATCCTTCTAGATTAATTCATTCTAATTAAATCTTTTTCTCACTTTGTCAAATTTCATTTAACTTGGGTCGCGTCGACAGTAATATGAATCTAACTTAACGTAAAAATAAATACAAGAGCACTTTATCTAACTTTAACATTCACTTTGAAAGACTCTTATAAGTAATATAAGTTCTTGCCAAATTGTATCCGGAAAGAGGTTAAAACAAAACTTTTTAGTCGGTAAATGTAATAGGCGACTAAGAATAATAATATGGACTAAATGAAGTGCTCATGGAACAATTTCTGTTTAAAATACAAATCGTTCGAGACGTTGATTTTAGCAAAAGCACGGCTGTGATTATTCGGTTTTAAACGCGTCTTTATCGTAGTGACTTGACACTATTGAGACGAGCGCGAATATCAGCGCTTATAGCTTTAACATTTAATTTTGGTAAGCGAAAATAAACCATACCTATGCACTGTTAAGCCGTTTTTTCATCAGTATTTGGTAAAAAAATACCAATTCATTTTTGGGATGATTACCATTATCATAAATAAAGCCGAAAGCCGTAAGACGTCCACTAGTGGTCATAAGCTTCTTGGCCGGTTGTGGAATGTCCTTATCAATCGGTTGCGCGTCAACCTTATCAGATCATCGTTCCACTCTGTGAGAGGTCTGCCCACGATGGGCCTTTAAAAAAAATCTTTTTGTCCCATCGGCCAGTTCTGTAAGCTATGTGTCCTATGCCCATTTCCACTTCAGCGCCTATTATAGTTTACGAAATCTGTGTGTAACAAATCTGTCTACCCCTACTGAGATTACGGTCGTGATGTTATATATGTATAAAATATATGTGTGCTGTAAATTGTATATATATATAGTATCTTGAATCGCATCATTAATCATAATTACGTTTTGTTTTGTTACTCATGAATGCTTTCAGAGCTTTTACTTTTTACAATGCCAGTCAATTTTGTTCTTCCATTGCGGCTTTTTGTACACTTAACATAACTTCACACTTTTTCCCTTAGAAGGGTAGGCAGACAAGAGCTAAGTACGTAAATAAATAAAAAGGACTTTACTCTCAAGAAGTTAGCTTATTCCCAACAAGTATGCTTCAAATAGATTATGATAATAATTTGGCATTATAGTTCTTGGCTCAAGTTTTCGACTATGGTCCGATTTACTGTGTGCGGAATGCCGAGAGGTCGCGGGTTCGATTCTCGCTCAGAGCAAATATTTGTATACGTGAACATGACTATTTGCATTGGTCTGTATTTATATGTATAATATGTATGTATTTACAAAAAAAAACCGTATTTATGTATGTTTATCCACAATCTTGAACCCATATCACAAGCTATAATATATGCTTACTTTGGGTCTAGATAGCTTTGTGTGGTTGTTGTGGTATTATTTAATTTAATTTATTTTAAAATGGCCACATTTGACACAATACAACATATTGCAGTAGCCCATTAGATGGTTAAGTGATAACCGTTACCTGATAGCTACCTAAGTTTTTAAGCAGTTTAGATTAATACTTCACAACCAAGTCGTTGCCAAGTACTAAGCCGTTTGGTTCGAGACCCTTCAGATTATCCCATCATTAATTTACAGAGCAATACAATTACTTAACCATTCTAAATCAATCCCAAATAACTTTAAGCCAATTATTGGAATTCCTTCAATTATCTGAAGATTTAAGATAATTACTTTAATAAACTATTTAATTGTAAGACTTCTATTAAGAGCCAGGCAACGGTGAACTGAACATTTTATAAAGATTGTTTGATTTATAAAACGTTTGTTTATTTGTTTGTTAGAACGCGCTAATCTCCCGAACTACCAGTCGGATTTCAATAATTCTTTTTGAAATGAAATGAAATGAAATGAAATATATGTTTATTCATTTAGGTTAATTAAATTAACACTTATGAACGTCAAAGTTTACAAAATGTCAGCAAATTAACCTATAGCCAGTTCGCTGACGAAGTAGAGCCATGAGAAGAACTGGCAAGAAACTCGGGCCACTCTTTTTAATCGCCAGGTTATTACAATTTTTGTAAGTTACAGTTTCAAGTAGCATGCAAAGTGACGCAGGCAATACACTTAACTCTATAGATACTTAATTACTTACAGCTTTCTATGTTGTAAAGAAAATTAAAAAGTAAAATGTGTGCTTTACAGGTTGCCTCAATTTGCATATTGCTACAAAAGGTAAAGGCAACATGTGAACTGTGATAAATGTTTCTATGTAGATATTATATAAACTGTTAATTTTTGGTATAAGTATAAAGTAAGATGAACTTAATTTACCACAGGAGTTCACAATGTACCTCTATTTCACAAATCACAATGTAAAAAAATTTAACAATACTAAGTATACAATTTTAACAAAACAATACAAAATGTGTACTTAACTGTTCAAATATGGCTCGGGCATCATGTCATTTATAATTAATACAAAAAAAAAAAAAAATCATTTTATAAATTATGTCAAAATGTATCAATAAATTAATGTCAAAAAATTATTTGTTAAAGCATGTCATTCATAATAATCATAAAAAATGTCATTCATACAATAATTAACAAAAATATGTCCTTTAAAGTATAATGTCATTAAAATTAAGAGTAAAATTAATTTACTCCTTCGTCAAGCGAGCATCCCATGACTTTTATCGTTCAGATACTCATTAACAGTGTAGTAACCCTTAAGTATTAAATGTTTTTTGACAATTTGTTTAAATTTGTCTAAGGGTTTATCCATTATGTCGATAGGTAATTTATTAAATAAACGTACACCAAGTCCCGTAAACGAATTATGGACTTTATGTAAGCGATAGTGTGAGCCAACCAGTTTATGCTTACCCCTGGTGTTAATCTCATGCACATCGCAATTTCTAGTATATAGACTAATGTTACTCTTAACATAAACAACATTAGCATATATATATTGAGATGCAACTGTCAATATACCTATCTCTTTGAATCGCTCTCTCAGGGAGTCTCGTGAACCTAGGTTGTAGATAGAACGTATAGCTCGTTTTTGAATAATAAAAACGGTTTCAATGTCAGCAGCAATTTTTGGGTTTGATAACCCAGTTCTTGAGGAAGGATATAGGCTATATAATATCACGCTATTGGTGACGGGAGCGGAGCAGTAACCAAAGATGTAACTCAAAGCGGGTGAAGTTTACAGTTCAATTTATATGCAAATAATACATTTGAAATTTAAGTTGCGTTATTTTCATAGTAAAATAACGGTCAGCATTGTGGTTAATTACTTTTTATACAGCTTTCACCTAATTCTAGTATGTTAACAGAACATATTTTTAAATATAGCTAAGATTTAATGATAATAATATGTATTAAATGGTAATATTTACTTATATTATTTATATTTTAATTTTTAATCAACTGTAATGCTTGGCGTCACTAGTCACACGGGGCTGTCGCTGATAACCAGCGCTGTTGCGCTTTGAAGCGCCTCAGCATTGAGCTGAGTGACGGCCAGTTTTTCGCGTGGACGTGGCGCACATCTGCACGCGAGCTTGTGTGAAGTCCAGTGCCATGGTACTCTGTTTTTTTATGTCAGTTTTATGTTTTTGTGTTTTTTGACAGTGGCTAAACATTTATTTTTACATAATCTTGTGTGTGTCACCTTCATGTGAAAAATAAACTGTTTTTCTTTCTTTCTTTCTTCTTTCTATAATAATTTAAAACCACGAAATATAACACTCAATTGCAACATTGCTACTCATTACGCGTAAACCCTCTTATGACAATGCAAATCGGCAACGTAGTCACATTTTTAAATGTTATATTTAAATTTGTTAGCACGGTTTTAAATGTAAATATCTCGCTGTATTACTATTTATTTAAGTTTTTGTTACAGATCTAAAGAAACAGTTAGTAAGCTTGGACTTTAAAAGCTAATACCCAGAAGTATCTCGAAGCTTTCGAGATGTGGTGCTATCGTAGAATGCTACGCAAAAGCTGAATACAGAGGGTTTCCAATGTGCGGGCACTCCAGCACATAGGCAAAAAACGCGAAATCTTACAAACCATCAAGAGAAGAAACGTTGCCTACCTGGGTCATGTCTTGTGACACAATAAGTACGAGCTTCTCCAACTCATAATGATGGATCAAATCGAGGGAAAGCGTTGCGAAGAAAAAGTCGTGGTTGCGAAACATCTGAGAATGGACCAGTATTGCAATCGTAGAAGAACTATTTCACTTGACACAAGACAGAAATAAATTCGCTGAGCTGAAAGCCAACGACGAAAAAACAAAGTTGGTAAAACGTAGACGTGGGTGTTACACCTCTGTTTACTCCTTTAGGGTGGAATAAAACGAGAAGCTATCTTAGCTTGACTAACAGAATTGACTTCAGTATAAAACATGTGTAAGTACATATTTAAACAGTTTCGTCCTCAAATTTAGTACCTCAATAACAAGACAGTATAATAATGGCAAATTAAGTCTTGAATAATATGCAGAATAAGTATCGGTCAAATAAGAAATTTATTTAATAAGAATTTACAATAAATGGGTGGCTCCACCTTACTCGCCGCCGATATCGATAAATCATTACTGAAAGGAAGGTAGTTAAATTTGCCGAGGTGTTGTGCAGTAAATTGACAAAGCGCTGGGTCAGTTTATTTTGTTTGCTGCTATTATTCTTATAATCCTATTATCTAAAGAAAATAAGAGGTGTATTTTCTTACAATTTATGTTTTTGAAATTAGATTTTTTGTTCAGCGTCAATGGAAAATAAATTTACCGTTAGAATAAGCTATGCGTGTCTTACGTAGGTACTTGGTTGTTTCCACTAAGTTGTAGCTGACCTTGATAGAATGAGAGAAGACGTAAAAAAATGGTCTGACTAGTTAGGCTACGGGCGTGCTCAATCACCAAATAAAATGCTGTAATGTGTATACGAATACATCTGTAATTAATTCGTTTCCAGCGTTCATTTCTCTCACGTATTTGCAGGCTCTGGAACGAACTGCCAGCTCAGTTCCCAAGCGCTATGACTTGTCCTTCTTTAAACGAGGTTTAAAGAGAGCATTAATATCACGGTAGGCTACGCTTCGCGGAGTCCTCGGCATTTTAGAAGTGCATGAGCGACAGTTACCATTTACCAGGTGGGCTGTTGGCTCGTCTGCCACGGTAGGCAATTAAAAAATCGGCTCATTTATGCTAGAAATCATATTAACTGGTTTTTGACGCTGGTTGCATGAATGGGCCGGATCGACCGGGAAAGTACTACCCTCTCATAGAAGATCAACGTAAGAGTAGTAGTATCTGTACTACTGCGTTTTATTCGGTGAGTGAGAGCGCCGGAGACCCAATACCCTCCCTTACCTCTTTCCTAACCCCCATCATTCCTTCCCCTACCCTATTCCCAGTCGCCATAGTAAAAGTCACCAGCAGTTTAAGACGATAGCTTTTGGTATGGTGGCCATCACTTCTGGATTCCACTGACTGCTTACCATCAGGCGGGATGGAGTCACTTTGATAGACTAATTAAAAAAAATATATTATCATATTTCATGGCTTCTGATATCATCTTCCGAAGGAACCAGTTGAAAGCAGGATTCATTCAGGTTCTTTGGCCTTTATTAACTACGATAGTAGACATATTACCCTTTACAGTATTTTCGTCTATTTTCCAAAACTTATCGACGCCAATAGCCTGATTCCACATGAGCCATGCTAAATGCTTTAACTTTTGTTAGACAGACCTGCTTTGCTGATTCGCAAACTTCAAGCAGCACATAAAATTAACTTGTTTTTAATAACGTTTATCTTTTAACGGTCGTGGTAAGCTTCAATGCATAAATTGAAGCAAACAACATATCTAAGTCAAAGAAAACTTTAGTAGAGGTTTTACGTTGAAGACGATATTTCACTAATATTATCCTATTAATATTATAAATGCAAAAGTTTGTATGTGTGCATGTGTAATATAGTGTATATATAGTGTTATAAATGTGTGTATTTTTGTATGCATCGTATAAACTCAAAAACTTCTGAACCGATTTCAAAAATTCTTTTACCATTAGAATGCTACATTATCACTGAGTAACATAGGCTTTATTATCCTAGTACTACCACGGTAACGTGAACCACGCGGGTGAATACGCGTGACGTCCACTAGTAATTTAAAAAGATACTAGCTACTCTCCATAGCCTCGCTCGCGCTTAAAATAGTTTTTGTCTGCCTCGGGAACCAGATCGATTTTCGGGATAAAAGTAGCCTATGACCGTCTCCGGCACCAAACCTATCTGCATACCGTTGTTCATCCAAGTCGGTTCAACCATTTAGGCGCTGAGTGGTAACAAAAACACACACACAAACTTTCACATTTATAATATTAAAAGAGGTTGTTCAAAGGAGTCTGTCAATTTTTAATTAACCAAGCGCCACTGCGAGCGACAGCTAGTTATACAATGAATTAAGGGATCATTGGCATTTGACTTTAGCGACCGCAGTAGTTATTGCTGAGCAGAATTTATAATAAGATGGTTCGTGACTTTGTATATTAAAGCAGCTTCTTAAATAATGCATATTAATGTCTATAAACAACATTTATTACGTTTCTCTGCTAACTTTTTCTGAGAACTTATTTTAATACAGTTTTTACTAAAGCTTAGAAAAATTCTTTTGGAAGGTTTATGTACTATTGTTTAGAATTAGGTTTAGTTACATATTTGGTTATTGCTCTGCTCCTGTCGCCAGTAGCGTGAAGTTTCATAGCCTATATCTATACATATAATAAAAATGTAACCGATCGCTGTCTGTACATGGAAGATATATGAGAAAAAATACTATTGGGACCTATATCAACGCAAATAGAACCCTAAACAATGATTTTTAAAATTTTTGTCTGTTTGTCTGTTTGTCTGTTTGTCTGTGCGTTTGTGCACGCTAATCTCAGAAACGGCTTATCCGATTCAAATATGGTTTTCACTAATATATTATGGTAAGCTTCACTTAACATTTAGTGTTTGTTTCATGTCAATCGGTTCATAAATAAAAAAGTTATGCCAATTTAAAGAATCACATCGAACATTCGTTAATTTACTACGAAATCTTAAAGAAGCAGATATTTTAACAGGTTGCGGAATAGCTGATAGTGTTTTTATTCCTTGGATTCTAAACAGTCTTTCATTTAGTTTTAAACGAGTCCAGTTTCCAGTGAGCCTATGTTTTGCGATGACTAATTAAATTAATTAATTAATTAAGTAATTAAAGTAAAGGTAAGACACTAAAAGTTGTGGGTGTGGATCTAAGTATTAGCTGTTTTTCGGTCAGCTTTATGTGGCTCTATCACGTGTTAGCATTACTAGCAGCCTGTATGCTTTGATCCCTGATGGCTATACGTCTAATCCATACATCCATACATATTATAAAAGGCTTTGTCCTGACTGACTGACTGACTGATAGACAACGTAAAGCCTAAACCGCTGGTCGTTGCGACTTGAAATTTGGAGGGTGTGTTTGTCTTAATGTCTAGAAGTGTACAAAGAAAGGGTTATTAAAAATTCAACCCTTAAGTGTATGAAAAGGGATGAAATCGATTGTATGAAACGTCTTCATTTTTTAAGTTACAGCTTTGAAATTTTGTTTTGGAATACTTTTATTTAAATAAAAAATACGCTCATAATTGTTTTTTTACTGGGGTGGATTTATAGGAGTGAAATAAGGGATGAAATATTGTATGGAAAGATCTTTGCTTTTGAAGTTGGCGACTTGAAATTTGGAGGGAGGGGGAAGGGAGGGGGAGGAAGAGGAAAGGAAGGGAGAAGTGAGGGGAAAGTGCGGGGGTAGTGAGGGAGAAGTCAGGGGAAAGGGAGGAGAAAGTCAGGGGGAAATCGACTGCCTCTGTATTTCGGTGGTACTGTGTATGGACTGTGAGGTCGCGGGTTCGATTCAGTGCAAATATTTGTAGCATGAACATGTCTATTTGCATTGGTCTGGGTGTTTATATGTATAATATGTATCTATTTACAAAAATAAAAGTATTTAAGTATGTTTATCCGTATTCTAGAACCCATAATACAAGCATATAATATGCTTACTTTGGGTCTAGATGGCGTTGTGTAAAAATAAAAAAGGAAGAAGGAACTTAGGGGGTGTGAGGAGGCAGTGAAGGGCAAGTGAGGGGCAAGTGAAGGGCAAGTGAAGGGGACGTAAGGGAAAGTGAGGAGTCAGAAGTGGTGGTGAGTGAGTGGGAAGTGAGGGAAAGTGAGGGAGATGGGAGGGAGACGGGAGGGGAAGGAAGGGGAGGGGAGGGGAAGGCAGGGGAAGGGGAAAATTTGCCTTTGTGTATTGTATGTTGTTTTACGGGGGATATCTTTAGGTAGGTGAAAGAGGGTTTGTACGAATGGTGATGATGATGAGATTAGAAATATGCAAAACAGTATTTAAACAATATAAAAATGTCTATTGAAAAACGATATTCATGCGAGCGAAGCCGCGGGCAAAAGCTATACATATATAAAAACGAAAGGTCACTCACTCACTCACTCATCTCATCACGAAATCTCAAAAACTACAAGTGCTAGGAGTTTCAAATTTTGGAAATAGGTGCTCTCTAAGACGGGATTTTGCTAAATTTATTTCCCTGGAGTATAAAGGGGAACAAAATTTGTATGGAGCTTCTATCGTTTTTGAAAATAGGAGTGCCAAGTTTCGTTAAATATCGCAAAATTTCGTCTGTTTTAGGGGTAGCGGGTGATTAGATTTAAATCGGATTCGCCTTAGAGACGGATTATACTGATATTTATTACTAATATACAATGTACGATTGCCGTAAGATTAGGTAAGAAATATTCTCATACAGGCACACATCTGAATTTTCACGCAAACGAAGTCGCGGGCAACAGCTATATATAATAAAACTGTAACCGGTCGCTGTCTGTACATGGAAGATATATGAGAAAAATATTATTGGGACCTTTATCAACGCAAATAGAACCCAAAATAATGATTGTTACAATTTTTGTCTGTTTGTCTGTGCGTTTGTTCACGCTAATCTTAAAAAACGG
Organism: Parascotia fuliginaria; assembly: GCA_963082885.1. Lineage (NCBI taxonomy): Eukaryota > Metazoa > Arthropoda > Insecta > Lepidoptera > Erebidae > Parascotia > Parascotia fuliginaria. Next base: position 10,541,665 of record OY720193.1, on the reverse strand, counting down.
CTTATCAGATTTAAATATGGTTTTCGCTGATACATTGTGGTCAGCATCACTTAACATTAAGTGTTTGTTTCATGTCAATCAGTTTATAAATAAAAAAGTTATGCTAATTTAAATAATCACGTCATAAATGTGGTATGTATTTAGCTTAGCTTAGTTTGTTTTTAAGTTAGGTTAACACGTCTTATTTCTTTATTAAAATGTAAATTAAAATGTAAATACTTTATTAGTTAAAATGTAAATACAAGTTAGATTTATATTTTCTGGATTTATTTTATTTTTTATTTTTTGTGATAAAAACATGTTTGTTAACACGTTTCATTACGGAATAGGTGGAATTGAATTGAATTACGAAATAGTAGTAGTCGATTTACGCTGGTTTCAACACGAATGGGTCGGATCGACCTAGGATGTACTACCCTCTCATAGTTTTCGACGTAAGAGTAATAGTATCCATATTATTGCGTTTCGTTCGGTAAGCGCGAGAGCCGGAAGCCCAATTGATGCAGAGATGACAAACCTCGCAGCATGTGTGGGACCAGCTGAGTATCCGCGGAGTCATTGTGTGGGTGGTGTGTTCAGTTTAATCTAAAGGGTCTCGAACCAAACGGTTCAGCACTTTATACTTTTGTCGCTCAATTAAAGCCTGGAACTCTTTACCAGCGCATGTGTTACCACCTAACATTCATCCTGGGACTTTTAAGCGAGGCGTGAAGAAGCATCTCACTAAGCCGCCATAGTGGAGGCCACCATACCAGTAGTTTGGCTTTTGGAATGGTGTCCACTACTTCTGAATTCCACTGACTGCTTACCATCAGCCAGAGTAGAGGCACTTTGGCAGGCTAATATAAAAAAAAAACTTATAGCGTTTTTATTCCTCGGATTCCTTTCATTCCAAACAATTTCCCGTTTAGTTTTAAACGAGTTCAGTTTCCAGTGAGCCTATGTTTCGCGATGACAATTAATGAGTGTGGATCTAAATATTAACTGTTTTTCGCATGGTCAGCTTTATGTGGATTTGCCACGTGTAAGTAATCCTAGCTATAGCCGTCTATATACGTCTAATATCGTAGATAGAGAAGCATTTACTGTAAAGATTTTTCTTATTCACCTAAACGAAGATGTTTATAATTCAAAACAAACCAAAAGATATATCCAAAAAATGCTGCCCAAAATCACTATTCCACGCGGACGAAGTCGCGGGCACAGCTAGTAATATAATAAAAATGTAACCGATCGCTGTCTGTACATGGAAGATATATGAGAAAAAAAATTATTTGGGCCTTTATTAACGCAAATAGAACCCAAAACAATGATTGTTACAATTTTTGTCTGTTTGTCTGTTTGTCTGTTTGTCTGTTTGTATGTGCGTTTGTTCACGCTAATCTCAGAAACGGCTTATCCGATTTAGGTATGGTTTTCACTAATACATTGTGGTAAGCTTCACTTAACATTTAGTGTTTGTTTTATGTCAATCGGTTCATAAATAAAAAAGTTATGCCAATTTAAAGAATCACGTCGAACATTTGTTAATTTACTACGAAATCTGATAGAAACAGAGACTTTAACAGGTTACGGAATAGCTGATAGCGTTTTTATTTTTCGGATTTCTCTCATTCTAAACAATCTTCCGTTTAGTTTTAAATGAGTCCAGTTTCCAGTGAGCCTGTTTCGCGATGACAATTAATAAAGCCCAAGGTCAGACACAACTAAAAGTTGTGGGCGTGGATCTAAGTATTAGCTGTTTTTCGCGCGGTCAGCTTTATGTGGCTCTATCACGTGTTAGCATTCCTAGCAGCATGTATGCTTTGATCCCCGATGGCTATACGTCTAATCCATACATCCATACACCCATACATATTATATAAGGCTTTATCCTGACTGAATGACTGACTAACAGACAACGCACAGCCTAAACTGCTGGTCGTAGTGACTTGAAATTTGGAGGGTGTGTTTGTCTAAATGTCTAGAGGTTGTACTAAAAAAGGGTTTTTTAAAATTTAACTCCTAATTGTGTGAAAAGGGATGAAATCGATTGTATTAATCTTCTTCAAGAACTGGACTATTATACGCAAAAAGAATTTTCAAATCCAACTGGTTGTTCCAGAGATTAGCGCGTTTAATAATATATAATAGTATAGATAAAAAGGTATACTTCAGATCTAATAACATTCACTATTGTATATTAAACAATACGATTACTTTATAAGTTTTATCATAAACGTTTACGAGACAGCCGCAAAAGATGTCTGGGCTCAAGTTTTTTATAAAGACATTAATAAATATAAACGTCTTTCTCTTTGAATGACTTTTGCATTATGTCCTCTATCACAATAGAGCTTTGATAAAAGCTATGTTTAAGGTTTAATAGTTTTTTTTGTATTGCCGACAGTTGCAGACGAGCAAACAGTCCACGTGATGGTAAGTGGTAACTGTCGCTCATAGACGACTCAGAGTCTAATATTCTGCGAAGGAAGCGAAATGCTGCTGTGAAGGGAGTAGGGTAGGTAAAAGGATTGAGCAAGGTGCGGACAAAGGAAAAGGAGAAAATTAGATCTAGTAATATTAATTTGTTGTAAAGAAAATTATGTGTGGACCTAAGGCCTACATAATGTATGTTTAACAGTATACAATTTTAGGCTCATGATGACAATGATATTAAAATTGAACAAAAGAAAAAGCCTTAATAAAATCTATACTATTATATAAAGCGGTAAAGTTTGTTTGTTTGTTTAAACGCGCTAATCTCTGACACTACCAGTTAGATTTGAAAATTCTTTTCGCGTATGATAGCCCAGTTCTCGAGGATGGTTATCGGCTATGTAACATCACGCTGCTAGCGACGGGCGCAGAGCAGTAACCAAAGACGTGGATGAAACCGCGCCGCAGGAAGCTAGTATATTATAGACAGATGGTGCTAGACGATTATAGATATAAATAAAGAAAAAAATATATAGAAAACTAGCAAAATTTTATTTTCATCATCAATCATATCGGTCGAATTACGTCTACTGCTGGACCGTAGGCTTCCCCTTACATTTAAAGCTTACCTTTGCATGTATTACAAATTTTTACTATAAAGCGAATACTACATTGACAATCATTTTTCATACCACAGTCTTTGTCAAAATATCAGAGTGCCTAGTGCAAGTTGTTTTTACGTTAACGCGATCGAGTCGTTCACCGCGTTTGGCTCTCTGATTGGTTAAGAGTATGAAGCGGGCCAATTGGAGCACCAACGTCATTAGCGTGTCAATCGCGTTAACGTAAAACAAACTAGTAAGAGGCACTTTGATTGGTCCGCTTTAATCTTTTAACCAATCAGAGAACCAAACGCGGTGAATGACTCGATCGCGTTAAGGTAAAAACAACTCGTACTAGGCACCCTAGTAACTTACAGTGACTTTCTTTAAACCAAAACTATCTAACAGATATGTTATACACTCACTAAACAACCGGAAAAAGTGTTCCGCGCAGCAGCCGTTGCACACATACAACATACGTTGTACACAATCTTCATTCATGTATGAATGAAGAAAGTGTGTAACGCAGACTAAAGGCAATACGTCCCAATTAGGACGTTTTCGGTTCCTCACGATTATGCGTTCATAACATATCTGTTAAATTTCCTTAAACGAGCTTTATTTGAAAATCCGATTTTATGCAATGAATAGTACAGCGCTGAGTCACTTTTACATTAATTAGGTCAATATGTCTTATAATGACAGCGCTTCAGCTGAATGAAAAATCGGGATTTTCAAGAATCTTGGATTAAAATTTGTTCATAAAAAGCCGCTGTAAGACGAATAAACATTAAACTACATATTTCAACCGATTTGTAAGTTAAAATCATATTAGTTGAAGCATTAAAGGGGCTCAACGCTCTGCTGGCGTCAAGTCATGGGCTGGATCTGTTTGCTGATGAATGGAAATTGATCTTATCTGAATGTATGAGGTATTGTGAGACGTCAGAGTGAAAGTTGTTATTTTATATATTTTAAGTTTTTATTGTGTAATTGGCTGTAATTTTGTCGTTCTGAAAATTATACACAGATTCTGTCACTCTTATTGATATACGTTAAACCTTGCGCTTTACGGTAAATGGTCTCAATTTACGAACTTGTAGGTTTCTTCGATCATTTATTCATCGTATGTAATACTCTATCTATTAACACGTTATCTTACTAATCGGTTGAGCTGTGTCGCTGATTTATATTCTTCTTCGTCTCCCTACGTATTTGCTTAGATTTCGTTAATAAACTACCAATAATCTATTACTTTTTATCTATATATACTGTTATGAAAGCGGAAGAGTTGTTTGAACGCGCTAATCTCTGAAATTACTAGTTGGATTTAAATAATTATTGTGGCGTATGATAGCCCAGTTCTCAAGGAAGGTTGCTGTGTAATATTACGCTTCTGGCGACGGGATCAGAACAGTAAGCAATGACGCGAGTGAAACTGCGCCGCGGGAAACTAGCATATCTATTAAGGGTAAGGATAATTAATTTCTAGTTGACGAGTTTGTTTCTTTTAAATTTCACTGTTAAAGTAACGTCACTATTTATCATACGCTGCAAAACAGAATTTAATGAGTGTAAAAATATTTTATTCTGTCGCCATTTTTGTTCATTCCATTCAGCCTTATTTTTATTTTCTATGCCAAAAATATGTCTTGGAAAATTTCATTCAGACACTTAATAGCTACTTCACAATCTTCATCGCGATCTTTACAAAACAAATTAAACACAGCATTAGTATAATAAATTTTAACCGAAAAAGAAAAACGTAGTACCAACAAAAGGTTTAAAGCTCATGTTCCTGAAAACGTCTTAACGAGGCACTCCAGGCAAAAATATAGCCTATTTAAAGTTTCAGAGGGTCGTATTCTCTTTGTCAGAGATCATTATAGTTATCCTTACAACGACCTAGCTTTGGAGTGTATATTTGGTTGAGCTTACGATTGTATGTGATTATGTACGGAGTAAATTAGATGAAGAATTAAATGGTCTGTCTGTGGATTAAGTGGTGTTGTTAGTGTTCTGGAATAGATTAAGCCTTGATCACAAATAACACGGATAGATGTTAATAGAAATAGTGGCGTCAGTTTAGAAATGTATGCACTCTTTACTTAGCACGTATTTTTATCTAATTTTGGTTCAGTGTCTTTTAATCACGAAGTGAGAAAGTATCTCGTAAAACAATTGTTACGGGAGCTAACATGTCAGCAATTTTTTAAATATTTGATGAGGTTTATATACATTATTATTCTTTCTGAATCAAATTTTTATGTAGTTTTGTCAATAATAGGTATAACAGCTATAGGAAAACCTATTAAACCTTATTACAAAACGCGGCCAAAGTACGATTAAATAAACCTTTATCATATAAAAATTAAACTTACATTTAAATTAAATTTTGTCTCGAGTTATAAAGCTATAAAACCGTTCTATCTGCACAAAAATGTGTCAAGAATTAGTGTTTCAAGGCTAAGAATGAAATGGACAGCGACGGTTTAATCGTTTGTTTAGTATGTTTATCTTTAGAAACAGCCGTCACAGTCTCGTCTGATGTTCCGGTCATCAACTAAATTAGATTGTATAAAAAAATGTCTTCTACTCTGGGTTGAACGACACGGTTTTGAGCCAATTTTATTAACATCAGTTGGCGAGTTTATTCTTGTGTTAAAATAATTTCTCTATTCAGCTCTTTAATACTACATTACATGTTAAGATATTGCATTGTTTTGATAAAGGACTTTAATGGTAATGATAAGGATTTAACGTCTTTTATTTTATTACTAGCTGCGCCCCACAGCTTTGCGCGTATAATAGTATGTTTTGTTGTATCCCTCGGGAACCAGTCCAATTTTCGGGATAAAAAGTAGCCTATGTCCGTCTCCGGCACCAAATCTATCTACATACCAATTTTCACCGAAATCGGTTCAGCCGTCTAGGCGCTGAGTGGTAACAAACACACACATACATACTACACACACACACACATACACACACACATATACACACATACAAACTTTCGCATTTATAACATTAATAGGAGTAACACTATTAGAAGTGATTATGTGGTTTTCTATCGAGAATAAATCACTTTCTTCTAATTAGTAACCTAAGAGAAGGCTAAAAGAATACCAGGCAGTAGCGTAAAAAAATTAGATCTTACCAGAGGGCCTAGACAAGCGGTATAAACGCTAATAGAATAGAATAGATTAAAAAATGTATGGGATTGACATAAGCTAACGCCAACATTGTCGTTAGCTTATGACCATACATTTTTATTTTATTATTTTATTTTATTAGCATTTATCCCACTTATCTAGGCCCTCAGATCAGATTTTATAAATTCCTTTCTATTTAGTGTCTTCAGGCATCAGCTGTCTGAATTACTTCTACAGCTTACCTTGATTGAGTATAAACATTTGGTAAAATTAAGTTTTTAGTTAAATTGCTTGTGCACTTTTGTTATAGATTTGTCTTTATATAAGTGACAATTAATTACTGTCGTTTTGAAACATTTATGAAACTACATAAAAATAAATAAACAAAAGTATGTGAATCAAGAAATGCGAGTTTCTTATGTTATATCGGTTCATAATTCTAATGTTACAACTTTGCGCTCTTAATATCATTACGTTCCCCTATTAATTCTTATGATTATTGTTATCCCCAATACCAAATAGGGGTTATAAACAACCAGTCATTAATACGAGAGTCAAAGCTTAATTAGTAATTTGGAAAGATAATAATAATGGGTATACGAAAAAAAAAGAAAATATGTTTATTCATATAGGTTAATTAAATTAACACTTATGAACGTCAAAGTTTACAAAATGTCAGCAAATTAACCTACAGCCAGTACGCTAACGAAATAGAGCCATGAGAAGAACTGGCAAGAAACTTAGGCCACTCCTTTTAACCGCCAGGTTATTACAATTTTTGTAAGTTACAATTCTACTTAAAATTGTAACTTACAAAAATTGACACAGGCACTTAACTCCATAGGTATGTAAGAGAAGAGGCCTCTCGTTGCAGTGGATTAAGAACAGATTAGTATGACGATGATACTGTAATGCACTTATTGACGAATCAAGTAATTTCACAGATCCTGTTCTTTTTAATTCTCCCTTTTTTGTGTTTATTGCTGACATTGCCAAACGAACTAACAGCCCACGTGATGGTAAGTGGTAACTGTCGCTCATGGACGACTCAGAGTCTCTAGTATTGCTTCTTCAATATCAGGGACTCTAAGCCGCTGCCTACCGTGATAGGAGAGGGGTGGGTAAAAAGATTGAGGTAGATGAGGAAAAAGGAAAGGGGGGAAATTGGGCCTGTGGCACTCTCGCTCACCGAACGGAACACAATATTACGGATACTACTATTCTTACGTCGATTTTCTACGAGGGGGTAGTACTTCCACGGTAGATTCATGCTGAAACCAGCGTGAATCTACTACCGCTTAAATTTAAATACTCCTTACTCATTTTTAATCTACGGCTTTATTTTTCTTTTGCATTGTTTTTGCAATATGTATTGAACGGATTTATGTCCCATATATTACCTACTTATAATCCATTGCCACGTAATAAATCGCATAGTGATAATATTCCGCTTTAAAATCTACGTCAACCCATAAATTCTTGCAAACAAGTAAAATATATTTATTTAAAACATAAAGATAAACTGAAATGAAATAAATCCTTTCTTTTTACATACATACGCTCGAAAAACATTACCCTCATTGACTACGGTAGTCGGGAAAAATATCTAGTCACGATGACTTCTAATGCAATCATGGACAAACCCGTATGCATTACCACACATTCCCAGACTAAACCTTCACCTAAAAACACAAATATTTATTATTCCTTGTCTGTTGTCAATTAACTTTAGTTTATTTTGGCATCCACGGCGACCCCGTCTGAAAATATTTTTGGTTATATTTTTACTATATAGTTGCCCGCGGAGTGGTTTTACTCGTCTTTGGTTACTGCTCTGCTACCATCGCCAGTAGCGTGATATTACATAGCATATAACCTTACTTTAGAACTGGGCTATCATACGCAAAAAGATAAGCGCGATTAAAAATAAATATAAAATAGATTAAAAATATTTTCATATAAAAATATTTTTTTTTTATATTACACTACTGGTATCCAGCTGTGGTAGTTATGACGTTAAAGTTTTTGGAGCCAAATGGTGTACTCATTAGCAATAAATTCAGTTTCATAATTAAATAGTGACTTATTTTATAATGATGGCGATTTTTAAACGAAAGTTGTTATTTTAACATTTTATAATTCATATTTTATTTTTTACCTCGTCGATGTGGGAAGTATAATTTGTTTTTAAAAGTTTAGTAATTCTGTCTGGAAGAGAACGCTTAGCGATAAGGAATATTGTTACATAATTTTAATATCTAATGTAAGTTACAGATGTATAGTCGACCATACAATTGCTTTATCTTAAAGTAAAATGTCGTTTGCATATCACAAAACCATAATGTCCATTTTTGCTTGCAAGTTATCTCATAATAAGGTCATAATGAGTTATATTAAATTTTAATATTGATTAAAATGTTTGCTAAAAGTTTTCAAATATGTAATCGACTATACAATTAAGCATAATTATAATATTCTGTTCTTATTTCTTACGATGTTTTCCTCCACTTTCACGATGTTCTCTACAGTTCTATTTAAGTCTCTTTAATGTAAAATATATTTTTAGACGTGAACTCATAATTGAATAGTGACGAATCATTTGATCGATGTGTTTTGTCTATACGAAATCGACAGGTTTTAAAAATAAACTCTGACTAATGTCCTAGTTACATCATAACCCATGGTGATTATGATGTAACTGAAACATTAGTCCCAGTCCTGATTGTTCGTCGGTATTATTATTATACGTGCAGTATGTTAACAACACTAGAGGGTCTATGCAAGAGGCATAAATTCTAATAGAATAGTTTAAAAAAGTATGGGATTATAAATGATTCCATACATCTCTTAATTCATTTTGTTCTTTAAATCCATACTAATATTATAAATGCGAAAGTAACTCTGTCTTCTCTGTCTGTCTGTCGGTCTGTTACGCTTTCACGCCTAAACCACTGAACCGATTTTAATAAAATTTAGTACAGAGATAGATTAGACCTTGGGAAAAACATAAGCTGTCTTTTATCGCAAAAATTGGCTTGAAGGGGTTGAAATAGGGGATGAAAGTTTATGAGAAAAATTGTCAAAGTTGAAACAGAGATTTGTCCATGTGCGATATAACCGACATTCACGCAGGCAGAGCAACGGGCAACAGCTAGTATAGAACACTTTTAGCATTTAAGCCACTTGTCTAGGCCCTCAGATGTTTTAAGTAAAGCCAATATTGTACTTACTTATCTATATAAGTACTTTATTATTATTACATTGTACTTAACAATGAAAATCATCGAAAGTGTAATATATACTTAATGATTGCTTTTACCTTTAAGGAGAAGAAGTGCATAAATAATTTAAATAATAAACCTAAACACTACATGCAAATAGTTACGTGCAAAAATAATAAATTCATTTTTATAGTCGTATGACTTTCTAAAGGAAAATGAAAAACAAAACATAGAGCGATGACATAAAAAACATGGAGGTTCGTTACGGCCAGAGCTATAAATACAACTCCAATATTTCGAATGCCGAACGCCATCAGAAAAGAATAGAAAAATATTCATTTAAAATCATTCTTTATAGAAAGAAATGAAAGAACGAAAGAGCTATTTATTTACTGCCCAGACTAGAGGTGAACCGCAAAGAAACAAGAAAAATCTATTAAAAATTAGCATTAAAACCTCTTTGCAATAGCAGCATGAAAAAATAACTATAAATGATTGTTAGCTTTAATATAAACAGAGCATGTTTGCACGCCATATCTGTGCAGGAAATTTGGACTACACTCAGCTTAGTGTTGTGCCAGAGATTCAGTTTACCAGTTGACAAAGAAGCAACAACCTGGTTGTAAGTGGTAACCATAACCTATAGATATGGCTGGGTTTTCTTAGCATTAGAAAAACAATACTTATATACGGAGAATGGGATAAGGTAGGAGTAGAAAGACGATAGAATTGGGCATTGGGCTTCCAGCGCTTACACTCGTTGAACAAAATATATTAGTAAAGAAACTAATACGTTACGGTAGTAGATCCACGCTGATTTCAGCATGAATGGGCCCGAACAACCGGAGAAGTACTACCCTCTCATAGAAGATCAACGTAAGAGTATTAGTATCTGTACTATTGTTACTCGTTCGATGAGTGAGAGTGCCGGAGGCCCAATTTCTTCCCTTTCCTTTTTCCTCACCTCCCTCGATCCTTTTACCTATCCCACTCCCTTCACGGTACACAGCGGCTTCGCAGAGTCCCTGGCATTACAAGAGCAATGCTAGAGACTCTGAGTCATCCATGAGCGACAGTTACCACTTACCATCACATGGTCTGTTTTGCTTAAAAACTTTCCGAGAGTAATATTTCCCAAATCGAGCCGTTGTTTATTATTCGGTAAATGAAAACAGGCTTATCCCCTGTTACATTGGACTCAACTAACAAATATGCCTATCTCTTCAGAGAAAAAGCGTGAAGCTGAATGTTTAGATAAAATCCCTATGTTACTTAGAAGTTATCTCATAAATGATTACCACTAAAAGTTTACGAGTATTATCGCCATCTTACAAGTTACTAAGAGACAAAGATAGTTTGTAAGTTCTCACGATCTCGATAGCTTTCGGACAATCGAAGCGTTGAATTAAGATCAAGACACTTTAAAGTTCTTCCCCAAGTATAGGATTTTGCTGACATATCGCTTGGCAAGCAGATTGCTGATCGTAATTGCGGCCGTCTTATCACAAGATGCTATGTGTTGAATGGTTTTTTTTGTAGTTTTAATTTGTAACTAGCTTTTTGCGACGCGGTTTCACCCACGTCTTTGCTTACTGCTCTGCTACCGTCACCAGTAGTGTGATGTTACATAGCCTTTACCCTTCCTCGAGAACATGGCTATCATACGTAAAAAGAATTGTTCAAATCCGACTGGTAGTTCTTAAGAACAGTGCGTTCAAACAAACTCTTCCGGTCGTTTATAGTAGACTAGCTGTCCGCGGCGTGGTTTCACCCGCATCTTAGTTTATTGCTCTGCTCCCGCCGCGTGATGTAACATATCTTATAACTGAAATAATAATATTAATAATATTCTAGCAAATTTACACAGCGCCATCTAGCCCCAAATTAAGCAATTATATTTGCTTGTGTTATGGGTACTAAACAACTGATATACTACTTATATAAATTTTTTATTTGTGAATACATACATATTATAGATAAATAACACCCAGACATAGAACAAACAATCATGCTCATCACACCAAGTTTTGTCGTGGGTGGTAATCGAACCAACTTGAAAAAATTGGAATACTATCAAGACATATTTTGCCGAGTCCTGAGTTTATTTTAAGGTCACAGGTTGCTACTTACTAACTGATATAGAGTATTACTCGTTTAATATTACTACACTACCTACGTAGTGTTACTCGAAACATTTTCCTACTTTACAAACAAAGTAAGGTTTCTTTGGCGTAGTAGCAAATAAATTGTCTAGTTTCACAAACGCCGTCTAGATTGATCGCCTCTCACTTTATTTTAAGCTATCGTCAAACAATGTGTCTTTTGAAATACAGTTCAGAAAAATATAGCTAGCTTAGTCAAAAATCTGACATTTATTTATGACAAGCAGAAAAAATATTGTATAATATAATCATTTATTATTTTTTAAAAGCACTCTTTGCACCAAAGAGAAGTGGAATGAATGCTGGTGAACGCTGTCCTTTGCGTAGAGTAATGAATTTTTATAATGCTAACTTTACTGACGTTGAATGTTTTGCATGTTCGCCTTCTAGTTTTTGAAATAATGTAAGCAAAATATTAATTTCCGATACAATATATTATTACTGGCTGTTTTGAGATGACTGTACTCTTAGTGCTTTGTACACAAAATCATTACACATTCAGTAGATGTAATTTAATTTGTAAGTATTTTGCTTTGTGTAGTTTAGTTACAATTTTATTATTGATTTGTGGACAACGGAGCTGGTTACACTATTAGTATTATTTAGTACATAATGTTTTTTAAGCTTTAAGTGTTACTGTTTGCTGTCCCAAATAAAAAATATATATATATATATCTAGGGTACTATAGCCAAGAATACATAACGTTTAAAAATTAAATGAGAAAATAAGCTGTACGAATATGAATCATGTCTCGATATTCTCGTCTCTCTAGAAGACATTCTCTATCTTCATCATGAAACACCAAAAATAAACAAAAACTCAAGCTGTTATCCTCAAAACTGTATTAAACCAGCGAAAAGAATATAAACGCAAAGATATCGCTTCACCAACGGATATGAAAACGAATACTTAGTAAAATCGCATAGAAAAAAAGGGATTTTCCTTCCATTCGCCCCCACGACGATAAGAAAGATATAAAACAGTGGTTTTATTGCTAAGAGGGGCCCTATATCATCAGGAATTTGGTGGAATGATCGCGGTATGAAATATTATGTGCTATGCTGCTGACAAATGACTGTATCAACATTGGCTATCATTCTTTGAGAGTTTTCAAATGATGAAGTGAAAATATTTTTTGCGAGTTCATAAGTTATAAGTTTTATTTGGGGATTTGCATGAATATCAGTAGTTAAGTAAAGTTAATTGTTGCGCTTACAGATCGGTACATGATTAGCGGGTTGCGGATTAGAGTGCGGATGGCCCATGGATGGGTGACCGTATAGTGGTATTTGATCTGAACGTCTCCATGCTATGGAGGGCATATTAACAATCAATCTCAGCAGTTATCATGTTGATAACAGGCTCTAGGATAAATTGTGAGCAATATAAATTAATCCTGACCTATGGTGGCCCAGTAACCACTCGCTAAGAAGACGAAGAAGTAGCTTAGTGGCTTGCTGTGTATAAATTCATATAAACTTTTTACATACAGACAATGAATAATACATTAAGTATAACACGCGCTTATTAAATATCTAAAGAAGAAAATATGTTAGCAACGGAGCCTAGACTAATATTTCTTTATTAGCTTGTAAATATGCGTATAACTCTTTATTTATCTGAGGTATTTTGTATGAAATTTATGTAAGTAACTATCTTATGTGTCTACTAGGCCTGAATATATGCTATGACCATAGTAATACAGCTGACAGTAGTTTTCTCTAAGGTACTTTCCTGATAAAAGTTTTAATGAGAAAATTAACAATACTTTCTGCAGACCTACAAACATTTAAATAAAACATAAAAATTAACCCTATTTAAATTTGTCGATGTAATTATTTTTAAAAAACTTTACCAAACACGATTCTCGCGGTAATCCGAAATGAAATTAGATTATTAATTAAAAATGAAAGTGTGGTTTCGTGGAATAATAAGAAATTCTATCATTGTCCCGAACAGGGGCAGAATATGAATGAGTTTGTGTCCCCAGTTAAATTTTCTGTTATTCAATAAGTAAATAAGTTTTTATTATTAGAAAGGGTCAGTAAACGACAAATTGTGGTAGTTTCATTGCCACATTAGGACAGTTATAATGTAATGCTTACAGAGGTCCACCTGTGGCTAAGCGATAACTGTTGTTGAAGAATGTTGGAAGCTTAAGCATCAAAATGCGCTATTCGTATCTGTGTCACCGTCTCAGATGGAGTTGGCACCATGCAAGATAAAGAATACATAATCAATCCACAGATTTTTTACCAGCAGGTACCTGGTATATAATCATGTGATCTTTTTTAGGAAGGCAATAGAGAGGCAAAGTCAAAGAATCAAATACAAACAATAGAAAAGAAACCTGCAAAAGCAAGATAAAGAGAAATATGAGCTTCTCTCTGTATTTTAAAAGTTCTGTAAGGACCTTTAAATAACTTATAAACATAATTACCTTGTAATTTTTTTTCGATATTGGTAACAATGCATACATATCAAAAGTATAAAAACAAACAAAATACAAAACGTAAATACAATCTATAGACAGAAAGAAATCAATTTATTCTTGCAAAAAAAGTAAGGAAACCCAATACAATCGAATTCAATAAAAACATACTTTCAAATAACAATAAACAGGGTGAACAAACAAAGAAACAAATAATAATAATAATTTGATAGGTAACAATAAGGTTATATGTATTTTAGGCTCGGCATTGTAATAATAATATGATGGATGAATGAGACCGGTATATAACCGGCCAAAAATTGGGGGAGACTTACGTCCAGTAGTGGACGTCTTTTGGCTGATATGATGGTATAATAGTAATATTTCAACAACTACACCCAACACCATCTAGACCCGAAGTAAGCAGATTTATAGCTTGTGTTATGAGTTCTAGAATGCGGATATACCTACAAACTTAAATACTTTTTTTGTAAATACATACATATTATACATAGAATAACCCAGACCAATGCAAATAGACATGTTTATGCACACAAATGTTTGCACTGAACGAGAATTGAACCCGCGACCTCTGCGTGGCATTCAGAGGCAGTACAGAGGCAGTCAAGTCCTCATAGTTATATCGACTAATAAACTACTATTGTATGTGTTTCAATAGAAAAATTGTAATACCTAGACAGATGAATGTATAGGGCAGACACAAGAACATGGAGATTAGCACAAACTAAGAGAGGCCTTTATACAACAGTGCGTTTATTCAGACTGTGGATGGCGATGGGTTTCGAGAAAATCAAGCCACTGAACATAGTACGGTAAAGAACATAATTATTAACACAATTACAATTAAATTATATACGAGTACTACATTGTAGATTAAAGAGTAGCTTATTTATTATAGTACGTTTTTCTTAGTAACCTAAATAAATTGTTAAAACAAATTAAATTTACTTTAAAATAAATTCAACAAAATTTACTTATTACCTTTAAAATTATGCTTATTTTCTAGCTGTTGCTATCAAAAAGTGTACAAAGATAAATGAAAGAGCAAAACACATTCTGCTCTATAATAGAAGAATGTAGTAACTGCAAAACATAGCGTATTGAAAAATGTACCTAAACTAACTAATTTAAAGCGTGTTTTCATAAAACAAGATTCGAACTGTTGCCTTGTTTGTCTTTGTTAGTAAGGTAACATTTACCTAAGCAAACGCAGATAAGATCCAATGTTCCTTAATTCTGTCAACTGACAAATTTCCCACCATTAGCACTCTGTTTGCCGCCATCTTGGGCGCCATTTTGACGAATTATTTATGTCTGCCATTTTGTAAGCTTAGCACGGTTTAATCTTAAGTTTTAGACGCTAGTTTGATGAAATAGTGTCAATTATTAATTTTTCTCTGGTAGAATAAAAATGTAGCGATTGTTTTACTAAGAATTTTACGTTGAAACGGATGGTTTGATGATACTATGGACTGCCACGTTGAGGTCTCAATTTCGATCTCTGGATTGAGTTAAGTGATTATGATAAGCCGAGAAATTCACAGTGCTAACGCTGTTAATTTTTTTAACTCAGAAATTATCACTCGCGTTACGTTAGTTCCAACATAGCTGACAATACATGGGTGGTATACATTTCTGACTTTTAAAAAAGGAGCGATGCTATATATCTACTTAATATGTGTTTGTACGTAAACTGAAGAACTATGACGATTTATAGTGAATTAGATTCTCGCGGCGTGGTATCACCCGCGTCTTTGCTTACTACTCTGCTTCCCTCATCAGTAGCGTGATGTTACATAACCTTCCTCAAGAACTCGACTATCATACGCAAAAAGAATTATTCAAATCCGACTGGTAGTTCTAGAGATTAGAGCGTTCAAACAAACAAACTTTTAAATAATAAGTATAGATAGTCTGAGAGACATCGCTGTGGGGAGCTAAAGAGATCGGTGTGAGAGCCCCATGCTCGACCGCGAGCCTGACAAGAAGAATGTACGGAAACTAATATTGAACTAACTTCATGTCACCTTTGTCATCATTTATCTCCTGTCAGCGAGTGCTACGAACCAAACCTCATAGCAAAATTTTCTTCCTTATAACTAATTGTGGGTATAACTGGAGCTACGAACCAAACTTTCCGTTTAAATAATTGTGGATATGACTTTTTGTTTGTTTGCAACGATTTAACTAAAAATCTACGTTACCGATTTGAAAATTCTTTCACTTTTATAAATCATAAATGAAGCTTGTGTGTGAAAGTAGTAAAATAAAGAAGTTTGTGTGTGTGTGTAATTTCAATATTTCTAGCAATACAGAAAACAGCAAAAGTTAATTTGCTGTATAGCAATAATATTTCGCAGACGTGGTTAATATTGAAAGAACAAAAGTACTCCAAAATCGAAATACAATACCTCAAATTCTTTTTACTATGACCAACCACTTACTTCAACATCCTTTCGTCACCAAAACGCGACCACCACCTTTCTAGTACTAAGTCCAATCAAAGCGGCACAATCAAAAGGATGAGTGGCATTTTTCCCATCCACCGAGCACGTAAAATATTAATGATTAATGGTACATACGTGACATGACGGACTAGTATTATTAGTCTTGTGGTTTTGACTTTAGTGAGTGTAATATATTGGGGAAAAGCTGATCTGGCCGGTGGACCCATCATCTGATAAAAGTAGCCGATGGATGTAAGCGAACGACTGGTAGAAATGTTTGAAAAATGGGTTATTCCGTATTCATTTTTAATTTTCATTTTACCGATATATACATAAATTACCATGATCGTTTAGATGATTCCGCTAATAACTTACCGTACAGCTGGTGGACATCCTAATCTCGAGAGGAAGCGCATTCCAAAGAAGAATGGACTGTATGGACTATAATTGTACTCTGATTTTGCTGACTTTTTTAGTTACAAGCGTGCTATCCCTTCTAATTTCACGTAATTTAAAAACTTTGCTCTCCATATACAGGTGCATATTTACAATGTAGGCACTAACCATTGAATTAAAGTCAGTAGCACATACTGTAGCCCCAACAGGCTTATTCAAGAGTTAGCAAGTACAACTAGTGTACAAACACTAATTATTTCGTATAGAGAATAGCACGGAGCTGTGGGGTTTAAAATTTTAAATACAAAGTGCTGTAGTAACAAGTTGGGATATGATTTTGGCTATTTAAGTTACATGAAACATTGCTACAGAGCAATGTTACATTTATTTTGCCATCATAATAGAATGATGTTCCAACTTTTATTTGGCAATACTCTTTAATAAGGGTGGAAGCACCTATCATTATAAATATCCTCCTCTATTTGTCTCAACTAATTTGTATGCAAATTTAATAGCGCCTCTAGTATTTTTTCTGAGAACTAAATTTTTTAGTGTATGACAACCACGATTTTTAATAATCTATGGTGTATTTTTTTCCGAATTCGATATAACACTCCTTTGAAGTAATATCAATGAGATGATACTGACCCAAAAATATAATTTTATCTCAAACTTCACCTCGACAAAGTGTCCTAACTATTCATAAACTCAAACTCAAAGCATTTATTTCATTTTGATCTTAAAGTATGATGCTTATGAAAAGTTAAAATTACATTAAGTCAGCTAAGTTTGCTGACGAGGTAGAGCTGTGAGAAGAACTGGCAAGAAACTCACGCCACTCTTTTCAATCGCCAGACAGTTACCGTTTTTGTATGAGTTAACAATTTTAACACATCAACGCAACCAAAGAACCATACAAAGTAATTATTACAAATCAAACAATTAATTTAATTACCAAGATTAAAAAAAAAAAGAAAATAGAGGTTTTCAATTATTTAGTTTCATTTAGTATGGTAATTTAGCTACGTACTTTAATTAAAAAAGCATTAATTTATTATTTAGTCTGCACTTGGATCCTTTATTCATCCTCGTATACTATAAGATAAATAATTACCCATAGTACAATCATTGACACTTGGCATAAAAATATATACACAGTGCCAAATTGTCTGGCAAAAATGATCCATGGACGCCAAAACGGAATACCCCATTGTTTGAAATATGGACATGGCAGTATATTCTGAAGCATTTTTGTAATTCTTGGTTTAAATTTGAAACTTCTTATTCACAATAAACATGGTACAAAGCATATGAAATCAATTTTTTGAATAATGACGTTTGCAATGTAATTATTGTGTTTTCTGTGTTAATTAATTTGTTTTATTAATATTGACATAATAATGTAAGTAAACTATGTAATTTTATTTGTATAATTTGTATATTTATTGTAAAACAACACCTTTTGTAACAATATTTCTGCAAATAAATGTATGATTTATGATTTAGTTATACTGCCATGTTTCGTTGTAAAAGCAAATGACAATAAATAAAAATTAGAGTAGTATTCATGAACTAAATAATCAATTAGTGTAGTTTTTGCTAGACTCACCTCCAGTTTCTAAAAGGCTGATCATCGAAAAATGAACTAATCACTCGTTAAATCTCATGTGAAGTACCAATTGTGTTTCTAATCTAATTAGTAACTAATTAGATCATTAACTAATTATCCATGTATTTAGCATGCTTTCAGGTACTTCACATGAGATTTAACAGGTGATTAGTTAATTTTTCGTTGATCAGCCTTTCAGAAACTGGTGGATAGTTCTTTTCAACTCGTACCAAAATATCATAAGCGTCTATAGTATCCACTCTATTCTAGAAACTTTTTAAAATCTTCGGCTTACTACCAACTTACTATGCTTGGAGTCGTGAACTCGTGATCTTAATTTTTGAATTTGTTTTTACTACATTTTATCTGTCGTACACCAGATATTGCCATTTCATTTCTCTGCGACTTCGCCCGCGCGGAAGTTGGTATCTATTTAATTAATGTAACTCAGGAATCAGACTGATTTTCGAAGTAAAAAGTAACTACGTCCGCCTATGGCACTGAATCTATGTACAAACCAATTTTCATTGAAATTGGTTTAGCCGCTTAGGCACTGAGTAGTGAAGAAAGAAAGAAAACTTTTATTGTGATATAAAAGACGACAACACAAACAAACATACACACATTCACACAAACTTTTGCATTTATAATATTAGTAAGTTTTTTTGTCTAAATTGCTGATTGCGTAATCACTTGATTCATATAATTATCCTTTAAAAAAGTTTTAGATTCTGCCCGACCTTAAAGCACATCAACTCTGTCATATCCACATAAATCACGTGATCGTTTAGCCACCGATTCATCATGTTAAAATATACAGCCATTGAAATGATTTCCTATGTCAGGCGCCACACAACACATATACATCATCGTTTACTTGAGTTATCTGTGAGGTGATGTGACTAATGTCGGGAAAACACTTTTTGCTTTGTCAATTTTAGTATGATGGATAGACAAAGTAAAATAAGATATTTTTGAGATAAGATGTTTTCTTGCATCAATAGCGTCAAATTTTAACTTATTTGCGATTCAGAAGAAATCGTATTACCCAATTGGAAGAAAACAATGTCAATAGTAACGAACTTATTTGTAAAAATCCTTTATTAGTTGCTGGCTTACTTTATTTAAGACTAGCTTTCTGCGGCGCGGTTTCACCCGCGTCTTTGCTTACTGCTCTTCTCCCGCCACCATAGCGTGATGTTACATAGCCTATAACCTTCCTCGAGAACTGGGCTATCATACGCAAAATGAATTATTAAAATCCGTCTGGTAATATTAGAGATTAGCGCGTTTAAACAAGCAAACAAACTCTTCCTCTTTATATAATAGTATAGCTTAAACTTGAAAGAGAGAAATGCCCGCTTTAATAAATGTAGATAGATACACAATAGGCACTATAATGTTATCTGTATAGTGGCCGTGTTGTTTCCTGACTGAATATGGAGCTATCCCTTCCCGTAAGTGTCGTAAAGGCAACTAGAAGCATATACCATTACAGTGAGTGTACATTCGCAACAAAACTACTCACAGATGTAACGCTTTTTAATGTCGTTTAAATATTCTATTTGTCCTCTCACTTATGTAAGAATGTCTAAAATTCACGAATATACGCCTAAAAACCGAAATATTTAAAAATAGCTCGCCGCAAAACGACGTTAGAAAGGAAAAAGTTTTGCGTATAAACCGGGTGTTAGATAAAATCTTTAATTCTGTCAGCAAATGTGTACACGGACATAACTGTTGATTATGCAAAACAATGCCGTGAAAATTGTCTGTATTTAGTATTTTCTCGGGGTCCAAGTAATAGCGAGGATGCTGACATTATATTATTTTGTTTATCTTTTAAAATTGTGAATCTTAGGTAAAATGAAGTGAAGATGGCAGTGAGGTAATAAAATAATTTTAATGCTGTTTGAATTGGTACAATTTTGAGTTTATTGAGTTGGCGTAGCTGAAAATTTACATAAAAGCATCAGCTATTTTAATAAAAGTTTATTTGACTTGCGGGATCTTTTGTTATATTTGTTAGACTTCCTTACGGTGTTATTTTTATCATCAGTAAAATTCAAAGTAAACATAAAAAGTTTGACTTTGGAAAATCACAAACCAACCTGCTATTGAGTTTACTCTATATAGAATCCTAAGCTTTGTGCATAGCACAGGTACCATTTTCTATCATTACTAAAGTAATAATAATAATATTTCAACAACTACACATAACGCCACGCCATCTAGACCCAAAGTAAGCATCTATTATAGCGTGTGTTATGTCTTCTAAAATGCGAATACATACTTAAATACTTTTTTTTTGTAAATACATGCATTTTTTTTTTTTTTTTTTTTTTTTTTTTATATTATAGCCTACCAAAGTGACTCCACCCCGCCTGATGGTAAGCAGTCAGTGGAATCCAGAAGTGGCGGCCACTATACCAAAAGCCATCGTCTTAAACTGCTGGTATGGTGGCCTCCACTATGGCGGCTGGGAATGGGGTTAGGGGAAGGGAATGAGGGAGGTGAGGAAAGAGGAAAGGGGGGAAGTTAGGCCTCCGGCGCTCTCACTCACCGAACGAAACGCAGTAGTACGGATACTACTACTCTTAAGTCGATCTTCTATGAGAGGGTAGTACTTCCCCGGACGATCCGGCCCATTCATGCTGAAATCAGCGTGGATCTACTACCGTACTATACATGGCATATTATACATGGAAACATCAGACCAATGCATATACAATGTACATGCACACAAATATTTGCACTGAGTGGAAATCAAACCCGCGACCTCTGTGTGGTAATCCATACACAGTAAACCGAACCACAGAGGCAGTCAAATTGAATTGAAGATTAACTCGATCTATACTATTATATAAAGCGGAAGAGTTTGTTTGTTTGAACGCGCTAATCTCTAAAAATACCAGTCAGATTTGAATAATTATTTTTACGTATGCAAGCCCAGTTCTTGAGGAAAGTTATAGGCTATGTAACATCACGCTACTGGCGACGGGAGCAAAGCAGTAAGCAAAGACGCGGAATGCTAGTAATGTATATTTTAAAAATATCACATTCTTACTTGTCGTCAAACTTCGTACATAACAGGCAGATACTAAACCATTACACAAAATAAAAGTATACCTTCAAATAAGCTTCGTGAGAGTTCCAGATATTATGTTCACCGGAATAATGGAGAAAATCTCTTGAAAAATAAAAGTGCTGATAGTGGTAGTGATTTATGGTACAGAACACGGGACAATGACCTTGGAGGTGCGTATGAAATAGAAGTGATTCACACGCCTTAATACGCGACCTTTAACGATTACCAGTGGATATAAAACTAGTGTTTCTTTTGTGTAACAGTAATTGAATCCATTAGAGTCGATTTTTATTAAATCTGATATTTTTTGTGTTAATATTTTGTTTCTTATTTTTTTTTATGACGTTGCAGTTAGCTTTCAGTTATATTCTACGGTATTTCTGATACTATTATTTCTAAAGTGGGTGGTACTCACCCTAGACGGACATTCACGGACCAAAAAGGAGGATGTGTTGATAAAGGTCACAATTACAAGCACCCGTAACCGACGTGTGTGTATGAAAAGATTAATGAATGTTGAAGAGGCAAAAGAGGTATGTTTAAATCGTAGCAAATGGCGTTCTATAGTCTCTGCTTACCCCATTAATGGGAGACAGGCGTGAAGTTATGTTTATATGTATGTATGTATTATTCACATTAAACTGATGGAGGCAGCATGAAATAAGCTTCTTGCTGTTGCCTTTTGTGAACAGTAGAGTTATTTCCTTTCTTTCAGGAAAAGAGCTTAAGTGCTAATTCGAACTCCATTTCTCTATTAAACAACTTCAGTGGAAAACAAGCATACGGTCCATCTGATGGTAAATGGTAACATTCACATAAAGAGATGAACGTGTTTTCTAAGCATTGTAGAAAGAATGCTAAGAAAACACACAATTTATTGATGGCTATGAAGGAAGAAACGACTGAAGGTACGAACGTCGGCAGTAGTAAAAAAAGACTGTAGTAAGTGCAGTCTATTTACAGTTCTGACACTCACTGAATAAAACGCAATGATTATTAACTTTGACTGCCTCTGTGTTAATGTATACGGACTGTCACGCAGAGGCCGCCCGTTCAATTCCCGCTCAGTGCACATATTTGTGTGCATGAACATCACTATTTGCATTGGTCTGGGTTTTTCTACGTATAATATGTATGTATTTACAAAGAAAAGTATTTAAGTATGTTTAACCGCATTCTAGAATCCAAGCTATAATATACACTTGCTTTGGGTCTAGATGCCGCTGTGTGTAAGTGTTGTGAAAAAAAAAATCCTTAGTCTGCAACAATTCTCCTCGGTCGGTCCCATTCACGCTGAAACCAGTCTTTTAACTTTGCATAGCTTCTACGCTTACACTGTCACCTCTAACGTTGTTGTTATCAAGTTTATCTTTGATATGTACCGTGCCAATTAACTACATTGTCGTGTGTCTTTACAAAGAAAGGGCTTTTTGTTCTTCGTGAAATTAATGTTTGCGGTTTTGTCTTAAATTATTTCACTTTGTTGTTTCGAATTTATTTCAAAATGCGAATTTTTGTCTGGCAATAAGTGGTTAGGAGAGGTTCCTAGCATAGGTATTTTTGTATGTTAGCCTACCAAAGTGACTGCACTCTGCTTCATGGTAAGCAGTCAGTGGAATACAGAAGTGATGGCCATCATTCTTAGAGCCAAACTACTGGTATGGTGTCCTCCACTATAGCAACTTAGTAAGATACTTTTGTACGTCCCGCTTAAAAGACCCAGGATTAAAATTAGATGGAAATACATGTGCTGATAAAGCGTTCCAGTCTTTAATTAGACGACAAAAGTACTCAGTGCTGATCCGTTTGATTTACCCCTTAGGCCTTTAGATTCTGTCTGTGAAAGGAAGGCACTTTAGTTTCGCGCGGATCTTTCTGGATAAAAAGGAAGAGGGTGGGATTAATTAAAAGGGTATTGTTATTGTCGACTATTAAGTATACATTAAGGACATTCAATTCATTGAATAACTAAAAATAAAGCAAAAAATAGAGAAACGTCCGAGCCTGACGGTAGTAGATCCACGCTGGTTTTAGCATAAATGGGCCGGATCGTCCGGGGAAGTACCACTTTCTCATAGAAGATCGACTTAAGAATAGTAGTATCCTTACTACTGCGTTTCGTTCGGTGAATGAGAGTGCCGGAGGCCCAATTTCCCCCTTTCCTCTTTCCTCACCTCCCTCATTCCCTTCCCCTAACCCCATTCCCAGCAGCCATAGTGGAGGCCACCATACCAGCAGTTTAAGACGATAGCTTTTGGTATGGTGGCCACCACTTCTGGATTCCATTGACTGTTTACTATCAGGCGGGGTGGAGTCACTTTGGTAGGTTAATATATATAAAAAAAAAGGAAAATAATAATTATAATAATATTTTTTTTTATTGCCGACAGTGAGCAGACGAGCAAACAGCCCACATGATGGTAAGTGGTAACTGTCGCTCATGGAAGACTCAAGAGTCCCTCGCATTGCCAGGGACTCTGCGAAGCCGCTGCCTACCTTGAAGGGAGTGTGGTAGGTGAAAGGATTGAGGGGAGGAGGAAAAAGGAAAAGAGATATTTGGCCCTCCGGCACTCTTAAACTTAAAATATAATTGTACTTACTCTAGCGACTTTGTGAACTTACAGCTGTATTTCTCTTACCTGTAAACAAAACGAAACGATTGTTATTATAAAAAATTTTAAAGTACTGAATAGGTAAGGTACTTAATTTTTATTATTAATTCTAACAAAGTTTTTTATCCTTAATTTTACACTAAACTTCATAAACATTAAACCTAAAAACATAATATTTTAGTACAGAAAAACAGTGCACAGGTGATCGTAAATACGTCAAAGTTGCAACACATCGATATGCATCCTAAAATTGTGATTTATACTGACTGAGCAGATTTATGATCTATAAACACCAAAATGTATCAGAATATTCTAAATACACAGTACCAAGGCTGCATAGTATGTCTTAGAATGATTTACGAATAACTAGGATATGCTTTAAAAGCGCTATCAACTGATTAAATTAGAGTGAAAAACACTAAATGTGTGATGGGGTTAAAAAAATAAACTATTTTTAAATCAGTTTAATAGTACTCAAGCTTATTCTGTGTGATCTAAAGTGCTGGCGACCATTCCAAAAGCCATCGTCTCCAACTGCTGGTAAGCGGCCTCCTCTATGACAGTTTTATAAGTTGCTTTTATTCAGGATTAAAATTAGATGTAGGTATGTATAAAATATTGAACCATTTGATTTGAGAAGAAATATTAAAAGAATCCTAAGAACTCCACTGCTAAAGATAGGTCTTTAATAATAGTAATACCAGCCTGCTTACTGTCTCATTGCATCGCAAAGGCTTCTTCTCATATAGACAAGGCATGAGCATTAATCATCACGCTTGCACAAGGCGGATTGACAATTAGATTACTCAAATCTAAAAGAATCCGCAGGTAACAGCTTGTACCTGGTGACTTTATCGGGTAATTTACCTATCTTGTAGGTGAATACAATTTCTTGGACTTTTCTGTGCATGATTTTCATTTAAAAACTTTTGTTACTGGATATTCTTCAAATCACCAACACCCACGGAAGGAGTTTTTTTTTTATATATAATATATATATTAGCCTACCAAAGTGACTCCACCCCGCCTGCTGGTAAGCAGTCAGTGGAATCCAGAAGTGATTGCCACCATACCAAAAGCCATCTTTTTAAACTGCTGGTATGGAGGCCTCCACTATGGCGGCTGGGAATGGTGTGAGGGTAAAGGGAATGAGGGAAGTGAGGAAAAGGAAAGGGTGGAAATTAGGACTCCGGCGCTGTCACTTACCGAACAAAACGCAGTAGTACGGATACTACTACTCTTAAGTCGATCTTCTATGATAGGGTAGTACTTCCCCGGTTGATCCGGCCCATTCGTGCTGAAATCAGCGTGGATCTACTACCTTATAAAGATATAAAAAGCTTATGATATTCTACTTTTAGTCACTAGATATATACAATTTTGGAATATAAATTAAGATTCTAAAATAAAATATGAACGAAATGTGAAAACGCAATTAAGTAAGACACTTAATACAATGATATCTAAATGCCAGAAAACATGATTTACAACCAACGTACAAGCGGTAACAAAAAAATGCTTATATAGTAACAAAATTTGCCGGCATTATATCCCGGCAGTTTTAAGAGTAAGGCGTCGCACATAAGCTGAAAGTATACCCATCATAATAAAACACAGAGAAGTCTTTGGTATACAGAAAAGGTATAAATATAAAAATACCACGACTAAAGGCCAGCAGGCCTAATGCGTATCTCAGTTGGCAGTTAAAGTTAGCACAAAGACTATTTGAGAAGATTTTTGTAGTAAAACGATTGGTTGACCGTTGACCACAGTTATTCCTTCTGTTGGATCATTATTTGCTTTTTTCTGATAAGGTTTGCCATCATTCGATTAACTTATTACAATATTAGAATATGCACAACTGTCTTCATTATAATCAGCCGAAAGATGGCTACCGCTGGCCATGGACCTCATCCAATTTTTGCCACCTTGAACGGTAGTGAGCCGTCCAAGACGACTGCCTTTTCTAGAGATTGTTCTTCCTCATGTTTTCAGATAAAGCTAAACCTTACTATTGCAATAAAAGTACAATGTATGAAACGCTGATGTTGAAATCTTGACGTTTGATTTAAAAGTAACAAGGACGATTTAACGGATTTTTTTGTTCAAATGTTATTTTCAATTAAACCGGTGCGGTGGATTTGGATCAAAGCCAAAGTGTTAGCTAACAACTTAGATTGTTTTTTAGATAAATGAGGAAATTATGAAATTTTTTTTTGTTAGTCTAAACATTTTTGATAAAAGTTTATATTAAACTGGCGAATTGTATCGTTTCACAGAAGTAGACATAGTAGAGACTGATCAGTATTAAACATTTTGCTCGCTCAAGTTGTAATTTTGGACATATATTTTTTATATATTATTTGGATAATCTATACTATTATATAAAGCGTAAGAGTTTGTTTGTTTGTTTGAACGCACTAATATCTGGAACTATTAGACGGATTTGAAAAATTATTTTTGCGTATGATAGCCCAGTTCTTAAGGAAGGTTATAGGCTATGTAACATCACGCTACTGACGACAAGAGCAGAGCAGTAAGCAAAGACACGGGTAAAACCGCACCGCGTAAAGCTTGTTGTTATTTATATATCTATGAGGTTTCATCACGATGAAAGTAAGTTTAGTAATGAATAAAAACACTTTCATTGTTCTAACATACAACTGAGGAATTTATTTATTTTTGTTTCTATTTATGTCAAGCTTTCCGAAGCGCAGTTTTACCCGCGTTAAGTTAAATCTTTGGTTACTGCTCCGCTCCCGTCGTTCGTAGCGTGATGTTAGAAACTTCCTTAAATATTCTGCTTTATGTATTGGTATATATTTAAATATATGAGTACCTAAATTTTTACGCTGAACTTTGATTGTATTCACAAACTTTGTATTTGTTTTCTGTTATGGTATATTTTCCTTTACAAATTAATATTTGTAGAAACAATTTGCATAAAAACTTCTCTTAAGTTTTCATCAAATTAGTAGCAGGCATCCATTGTAGAAAAGATGCAAAAGTTAGTAAGAATTTACTTTAATTAAGAACGAATTTTAGTACACAAATAATAATTGCATTAATCCAATTTTCACCGTATAAACTCAAAAATCGAAAAAAAGCAAATCTCTCTTTCTATACTAATATAAAGCGGAAGAGTTTGTTCGTTTGTTTGTTTGTTTGTTTGAACGCGCTAATCTCTGGAACTATTAGTCGATTCGATTGATTCGATCGATTTAAAAATTCTAAAGTGCAGTAAATTACTCGAACACTCAAATAAAATTTAGTTAAAATAATAAATCATAGCTTATGTCATGTCTAAAGTTTCATTAACATTCACTTAATATATCTGATCACAAATTCAGGCAAGTTTGTAATAATATCATTTAATATTATTGGCTAAAATAACTTCATTACAGATGTCCATTGTAGACAAAGCCCTGTAACGCGTCGGTTAGCTATTCAATGGTTTACCATTTACCATTAATCGACCACTAACCCGGTATTAAGTGCCTAACCACAACTGAAACGGTGTTGACATAGGCTAAGACGCAAACCAATGTTTGTGATATTTGATGGACACTGAGTAAATATCTGGGGCCTACCACCACCTCTTAAAGCAGTAATAACTCAATGTTACTATGTTTTGTCTTTTTCTTTTGTACCATTAAAAACAAGGATAGAGACAAAGTAAGGTTATATATGCTATATGAGGTTTTGGTCTGTCCCTGGACCGTTTGAGATACGTAAATGTCTTAGTAGATGATTGATTTTGATATTTTATGTCATTGTTTAGCTAGCCGATATTAAACTGATTAATTGCGCAATATTGCTTTGAACTTCATTGATTCAGTATTTCAATGCGATTGCGAAAACTCAGTGAAAGCTCTATTGAACAGCACGCTTTCAATGCAATGGTGACGATATTGAACATTGTTCAATATATTTTTAGTGTTGGCGCGATGACATCGTACAAACGTATTGCCTTAAATATTAAATAACATTTCCATGATTTAAGTTTATATTAGTAATGTGCACTTTTGAATGCTTTTCAATGGAATTGATTCGATTTGATCAGCGCATAATATAAACGAAGAATTTTCGCGAGCAAATTGGCAATTGTATTCTTATCAGAACACGCGATTTTTTTGCCTAGAATATTATTTTAAAACACTCCACCAAAATAATCCTAATATCAATTTTTATGCTAAGGTTATTCATTCTAACTACCTCCTCGGTCCTTAATCTATCCCCATTGGTTATTCCATCCCTTTAACCGTACACGGTTTGCAATATTTAGCGTAGTAGTGGTTTGAAGGAGGACACGGTCAAGTTAAATCTTTCGTTTTTTTTATTATATTTTTGATAATCGCATGTTTCTACAATTCGCTGCGGCCGTATACTTATTATGAGTTATTCCCGTCTGATCCCCTGAATCTGATGCCCTGGGGATCGGTTTATTTAAATATTATTTTCTATTCCGTTCTAATCCCCTTGCAGGGGATCAGAAACAAAAGATAAATATGAGAGAAGTCTTAAAACAAAAGAAAATCTAGTCCTAAAGTAACCATTGTATAACCATAAAATAACTAACAATTCTTATTTCCTCACGAAACACTGATCCTAATAAATTTTTGCTGTATATTATTCTCATCTACTTAATCCCACCCTGTCGGTATGCCCGAATAGTCAGAGGTTTTGTGTGCCGATCTTTTTGTTACACTTTAACGTACATTTTGATAGTCTAGTTTTAGGGTGAGTCCAGACTACAATACATGTTATAAAACAAAGTTATTTAACATGTTTTATTAGTGTGGACGATGTGTTAATAAAACAAGTTATATAACATGTTATTATGTGTTCTTTCGTGTCGACAATATACAACACTGCAGAACTGTCGGAATGTTGAATAGCATTGTTATTTCGCAATGTTATTTTATTGTGTATAGTATTGTTTTATGTTGAAATGTTAGCAAAGTAAATAATGTAGACGTATTAAATTGAATAAGTTATACATGGTACTGATACATAAGTCGAAATGGCTCAGTGGATAAGGCACCCGATTCGTTAACACGAGGTAGTGGATTCGAATCCGAGCAACTACTAATGGGATTTTTCAAATCATATGTACTTTTTAAGTTAAAGTTGGACATTTCTGTCTGGTGGTGAAGGAAAACATCGTGAGGAAACCTGGACTCAAAATTCTGAATTTGCCAATCCGACAGTAAACAGGCTGGTATTATATACATGGTACACATTCTGAACGCTAGGTAGGCTGATCGAGTTGCTTTAGCAAGCTTAACATTTAACGACTGTCAGCTAAAATGCCAATGTGCGGGGGCTACTGTCGCTCTCGTGTCGGACATTACAGCCATTCCAAATGTCGCCGGAAAAACGCTGTTAATCCTGTTAATCATCTGATAAAGATGTTAAAGGCCGGAGATGAATCTGAAAGCACCTTAAGTGCGCATTTACACAGCCAGTCCGTTTTACAGGCTCGTTTCGTCCTCTAAGTTTTTATTCAACAATAGTTTTATTAGCGTATGTAGTTATACGAGCAAGTTCACACACAAGACTGTATTTTAGATCTAGTAAAAATACCGATTCAACAAAAAACAAAAGCGGTCAGTTTCTATATATTTCTCCATTAAAGACGATCCTGTAAATGCGATGTGAACAATATCTCCAGTAGCTACGTATCCGTTAAAACAGATCCGAAAATACGGATGTTCTCTGTGAACAAGCTCTTGCAGTTAAACTAAGAAAACGTGAATTATGATCCTTTGTTGTTTAATTGGTTTATTTTCAGTTTAGGGTTGTTTTTGATTGTGGTATCACAATACAGTCGTAAAATTGGACACTTCAATGCTATATTGCATCTTAAGCTGTTTGGTATAAAGTTAATATTTGCATAGTATGCTTTGTCTGTTTATGACTGTTTTCTGTTAGGGGTAATAAACCTCCACTACTATTGTGTTTGCCTTTATTCAACAGATCGTTAAATTCTGTTATGAATAAAACTATTTAAATTTAATAAATTTCTGAATCAATTATTTTGAAGTAATGGCTTAATAAAGTAGATACATATGGTGTGCGTTTTGTCATTATTCGCTTTATTTTAACTTAAAGTAGCAACCATAGTATTTACAAAAATTACGACTAGATTCAGATTGTAAAAGAAATTGAAGATTTTTGTATAGTCGACCACATATCAACTTACCGCTTTACTACATTCAACAAAAAATTCTATCAAAATTAAAATTCAATAAGACTCATTATGACAGTGACAACTGTCACTGTACTAAGGTAACTTGCAAGCAAAAATAGACATTATTGTTTTGTAATCTGCAAACGACATTTATTTACACTAAGGGTGGTCGCATAAATATCTCCTGCATTTTCTGTACGAAAGGACTTTACGTCTTTGCAAGAGATTTAGTTATCAGAATAAACACTAGAAGCGCTGTTAATTTTTCGTTCAACAGTCTAGATCAGATCGGAGATATAATCTACTGCAAGCTAAGTATCGAAATATACACGATAAAAACTGAAGAAATTTGTATCTCATAAATATCCTTAAACATGTCCCAAGTCAATTCCCTCAATTCGATAGATATGTAAATATGCCTTAGAGACTGATTACTGAACGTCTTAAAATGTACGGCTCTTTTATCGGACGCTATCAACTTATTACGGGACTAGGGTATCAAAAGCTACAGGTTATATATCGGTCTTATGGGATTATTCAGCCTTGATATTTTTTACGCAGCGATCAGTTAAGTTGCTGTTATGATTAAACGAGAAATAAAAGAAAAGGAACTTTATAAGTAGGTACCTATTTAGTATTAATAATAAGTTTTTTTTTTTTCTTTACAAAATTCATACTAAAAATACTTATTTCCGGTAGTCACCAATCGCCAAGCGTACTTAGTTAAACGCTTCCTTTTAAAAGAGATTATTTTAGTGTAATAATAATAACACTTGCCTATGACTAAAAAACTATCAGGCTATATATACATAGAAACATTTACCACAGTTCACATGTCGGCTTACCTTTTTGTAGCAGTATGCGAATTGAGACAGCCTGTAAAACACACATTTTTTTTGCTATAATCTAGTAAGCTGTAATTAATTATCTATAGAGTTAAGTGTATTGCCTGGTTCATTTTGCGTGCTACTTGAAATTGTAACCTACCGAAATTGTAATAACCTGGCGATTAAAAAGAGTGGCCTGAGTTTCTTGCCAGTTCTTCTCATGGCTCTACCTCGTCAGCGGACTGGTTGTAGGTTAATTGGCTGACATTTTGTAACTTTTAACGTTCATACGTGATAATTTAATTAACCTATGTGAATAAATGATTTTGACATTGACTTTGACTAAGTCTTTTGTCCAGGAGTGGGACAAAAATGGCAAAACATAAATCAATAAATAAAATAATGAAAATTAAATTACACACAATATTTTAAATTAAACATATATACTAATTTACTACAAGTTTATTAATTAAGAGACTGTCCGTTCCATTTAATTAGTAAATTATGTCGCTACACCACATGAACCAATTTCCTATGTCTAAAGCAGAAATTGAATTTAACCGAGGACCAGAGCTTATACAAGATGTAGAATTCCAACAAGAATATGTATTTTTATTACTTGAAGCATAAAAATACCAACGACATCCATTAAAATAAATACTTATCTCAAATACGCTTCAATAGTTTTAACTATTTGGCTATAAGTTTATTGACAGGTCAGGTTTGAGTTAAAACGACACATTGGTTAATGAAACGGAATGAAAATAGAGTGTGAAGATGGGTTTTATTTGTCTGACTGCCGAAGTGAAGGAGGGTAATGTTTTTCGAGCTTATGTATGTACCTATGTCGCTCTACAGCCTATATGGCTTGATGAATTTTTATGTATGAGGTGTCATTAGATTCGTATTAATTGTGGGAATGACATAGAGTATATAAAATTCAAATTCACATCATGGTACTATCCTTGTCAAAATAAACATGTATGATTAAACATGTATACGCTGTTATTTGTATTAAAATGTGATATAAATTATTTTGTATGGAATAACCTCAATACTGAACGACGTACGAAACTGGGCCAAATTTTTAATCGGCAAACTTTAAACATATAGCTGCAAAGGATTCGCGCTCGCCCATTCGCTGTTTCCGGTCAAATTTTTATTGGCTTGTGGACTTAAAATGTGTGTAAAAAGTATAAAATATTTGACAAATTAAGCAGTTATGTTCTTAACAAATTTTGTGGCATATTTTATTTTTGGGAGAAAAAGTATCTATTACATACCAATTTTCATAGAAATCAGTTGAGCCGTTTAGACGCTGAGTGATAATGATAACACCCACATACATACACACAAAATTTCGTATTTATAATATTTAGTAGGATTTAAAGTATCATGATAGCCTTCACTGCGCTCCATTTGCTTTATTACTTTAACGTTTTTAAAATAAAAATATTTATCGTAAAACAAAATTAGTAAAGAATCTAAAGTGCTGAAAATAAGTCTACAATTATCATTTTTACTTTAATTTTGGACTGATCTACATTTTTAGGTCTTATTTTATCTGTATATCAATATTGATTATTGCTTGAAGTTCACCTGTACGCATTAAAAACTACATCATCTAATAAAAGCTTAAATTACTTAAAAGCATTAAGATTTATAATAAAAGAAGCAACTTAGCTCTCACATTGAGGCGCTCATAGTTCGTTGCGCTCACTGATCAGTAAACGATCAACGGGTTAAGTAATAAAGAGTGCGGCTAGCTCATGGATGGGTGACCGCATAGTGATATTTCATCTGAGCGTCTCCCTTCAAAGGTTTGTTTAAAGTCGGTTTCGGCTGTCACCATATTTACAAAAGCCGTTAAGTTGAGTCGGATGTTTCTAAAATAAATTATGGGCGACCTAAACAAATCCTCAAATCAAATCAAATCATTACATGTAGTAAAATAAATACATAGGTAGGTAAATCTTAACAAAATACAATGTTAGAATGTTGTGTGCCTGTACTAAGAAAATCCTGACACTAGGTTGGACTCTAACCATTCGATATGAAGTAGACTAACATTGAACAGTCAAAAATACAAATCGTTATCAGACAGCTTTTTTAAATCTTGCTAAAACATTTCCAAGCAACTTTATTTAAATCTCGAAAATTGGAATCTTTATACAACCGTTCACAGCGACCCGTGCGAATTGTACCCCAGTATCCGGTTTTATCAGCTTTTATTGGCAACACTCGGCCGGCAGTTTCCCTTGGTGAAGGAAACTGTACATTTTTATATGAGTTGAGTTTGTAGCTGTTAACGGGTTAACGACTGTGACGTAAGCCTGTGTCGTGTTGTCATACTTGTATTATTTTTAAGTCGGCATTGTTTTAACGGCTTTTGTTTCCGGATAGTTTTATTTTTGTTGTACGATGAATGTTGAATTCAGGCTGGAAATGTTAATAACTTATTAAAGTGACAAAATATATTTAATGAAGATTTTAAAAAAGAGTTTCAGTGATAAACGTTTAACGTAACGTCATTCACAAGCAAGCAAAGTTTGACAGCATACAATGCGATCTGTCATTATTAGTGTCAAATTTAGTCCTGTAACTGCCCACTATATCGCTAGTTGTCTCACTGTTTATCACGACAATACAATGAGAAGAAACTAAATAACTAAATTTTAAACGAAATAATAAATGAGTTTTAGACCTTTTTACATTAGCAATTTAAATAAATAAAGAAAAATACCCAACAAATACATAGCTCAATCAAAAAAAAAAAAAAAAAAAAAAAAAAAAAAAAAAAAAAAAAAAAAAAAAAAAAAAAAAAAACTAAACCCAAAGTAAGCATATTTAAGTTATAGCTTGTGATTTGGTTCTAGAATTTAAAGTTTTTTTTTAATATATGGCATTTTATATGTAAATACGTTTAAAATAAAATATGCAACGCTATTCTCTTACAGCATATACCAAACAACTGCCCGTAGGCTAAACCGCATTGACTGACCGGACCTTTAACGCTAACCTATTTTTACATCCCAAGTTCACACTTACAAAAAGGTTGAATATCTTAGATACTGTGATACGTCTTTGGGTTAAAAGTACTATTTTACTTTATTTAGAAGGTCTTTTCTATATAACATCACTTACAGTAATTAGATCGTCTTTTGCGCGATATAGTTCGATTCCCGCTCAGTGCAAATATTTCTATGCATGAACATGTCTATTAGCATTGGTCTGGGTGTTTCTATGTATAAAATGTATGCATTAAAAAAGTGGGTATATAAGTATGTTTATGCGCATTCTACAACCCATATCACTAGCTATTATTATATGCTTTCTTTGGGTCTAGATGGCGTTCTGTTGTTGTTGATGTTTTACTATTATTATTATTATACATTATTATTATTATAGTTTAAATCTTGTTTTTGTTTTTTTTAATGCAATCTGCATTCTTTAAATAATGAGAAACTAGAGGTTTAAGATACATATTTTAATGATCGAAGTGCGATCTCGGTGGCTACCTCAAGCGCAATCAAATGAAGCATGATTGAAAAAATTGACGCTAGTATTGTTGACACGAAAGTAGAGGAAGATAGATAAAGGATGATATTATGGCATTGAAAGAAAGAACGGTAGTACGGTATCTGTACGGTAGTAGATCGTCGCTGGTTTCAGCATGAATGGGCCTGATCGTCCGGGGAAGTACTACCCTCTCATAGAAGATCGACATATGAGTAGTTCCGTACTACTGCGTTTTAGTCGGTGAGTGAGAGCGCCAGAGGCCCAATTTTCCCCCTTTTCTCTTTCCTCGCCTCCCTCATTCCATTCCTCTAGCAGTTTAAGACGATGGTTATTGGTATGGGAGCCATCACTTCTGGATTCCACTGACTGCTTATCAATAGGTGGAGTCACTTAAGTAGGCTAATATAAAAAAAAATCTATTCCCACATTTATAAAGAAGCATTTCTGATTTTTTTAATTCCTTTATTTCTTCACTTTACAATATATATTTTAAAATAACAAAAGCCAAATTAAATGAATATTTTATTCTTAATGAAAAAAAGTTAAACAAAACTTTTTAATTTAAATAAAATGTACCTCGATGTTAACTCAGGCTACATAGTCAGAGAATCAAATCCCTTTTGGGAATTCTATTCAAACCTAACAAAGGGTTTTGTGAAAGGATTAACCATGATACATTTATAATGTTGAATATTGAGAGAAATTATTATTATTGTTTTTCAACACATTTCACAAGGTATTTTCTAACTACAGAGTTCTACACTACAGGAGTACAAAAGCAAAAAGATTACAGAATTGGAACATGATAGTGAAAAATAAAAAGAACTAAGTACGAGTATACCTATACGTCGAAAATAGATAAAAAAATAAAATACTTAATAAAAAGTTTGTGTGAGGAATAAAAGTCACTGCTTCTTATATTACAGTCATCTTTCAAAAACAATAACTAGGTACATATTTATAGGTATTATCCTTATTAATTTGCTATTGTAGTAAGGTTCTTATAATATTTAATTATTAAGTATTTACTTGGCACCAACTTCAAAATTATAAAATACTTATTTAATTATTTCTGATTAACTTAATCAAAATACGAATTACTTTGTGTTTTGTAAATTTATTTTTGTTTCCTTCCTGTTTAAAGTCGGTTTTCTTTTTATTAAAAATTATTTTATTTTACCATTTTTAGTGATGGGTAGAAATAAATCTTAATATCTAATTATTTTTGTATACACTAAACATTTTGGCATATTGAACCGTATGAAGTAAGCCGGACATGACTGCTGTTGAGGAATTCCCTCGACTGTTTATGGTCACCTGTAATGGCACTTATAACCCATATGGGAGCAAAGTTCTCATCATTAGAAATGAATTAAGTCCAAACACCAAGTAATTGCTATAAATCGTTGAAGAGTTCCCTCGACTGTCTTTGTGCATCATCAGTTTGACTCCAAACGTTCACTAAATAGTAGTGCCTTAAAATACTTAATAAAAAACATAACAAATGCACTAGTCATCAGTATGATTTTCGAAAGTTCTTCTCGATTTATCTGGGATGTCATCATCAGATCCTGGTTTCCTTACCATGGTACTACCCTTGAAATATCTCCTTTCCAACAAAAAAAGAATCATTAAAATCGGTTCATAAATAACGGAGTTATCCGCAAACATATCTAGAAAAAAATATATATACGGTCGAATTGTGAAAAGTCCTCTTTTTTTTGAAGTTGGTTAAAAAGGCGGTAAAAGTCTTTAGGTCGATGGTGATGATGATGAAAGTCTTTACATACACAAAGATTAGCGACCGTTTTTAAATAACAAAACTATAAGGACATCAAAATCTATATTACTATCTATAGCGTAAAAATTTGTTTGTTTGAACGCGCTAAACTCTGGGACTACAGGTCGGATTTGAATAATTCTTTTTGCGTATAAAAGCCCAGTTTTTAAGGAAGGTTATAGATTATGTAACATTACGCTACTACGGAAGGGATCAGAGCAGTAAGCAAAGCCGCGGGTGAAACCGCGCCGCGGAAAGCTAGTAAGAAATTAAAGACACTTCCGTCCAGATACATAAAATGTGTTCAGGTAATGAGTAGTCTGGACTCCACACAAAAATAGTGTAATGTTAAACAATGCGCATTTTTATTTCAATTTGATTCTCACTCTCTCTTACTCTCTCTGTTTGTCAATGCGCTATTCTAACCTATCTACAAAACAATACAAAGTCTTATTAACCTCAATTCACCTTTACCCATTATAGTTGGACGAAATCAAGAAGCTTATCTTGACTGCACCGTTGGTCTAGTGGTTAGTGTAACTGACTGCGACGCCGGGTGTCGTGGGTTCGATTCCCGCGGAAGGCAAATATTTGTGTGATAAACATTTGTATTTGTCTTCAGTCTGGGTGTTTCCTAAGTATTCTAAGTATGTATTTACAAAAAAAAAGTAGTATATGTATTATATTTCAGTTATCTAGTACCCATAACACAAGCTCTGCTTAGCTTGGGACTAGATGACGATGTGTGATAGTGTCCACATATTATTATATTATTTATTATCACACACCAATTCAGTTACCATTCAAATGAAATCCTAATTAAAAACTTTAACTGTTTTTCACAAGTTTGTGAAAAGTGAATCTAAAATTAAATACTATAGAATTGTTTTTACTATAGCTTGTATGTACACTTACGTCGTTTCTCCTTGGTAAGAATATAACGTTATCGTCCAAAATTGGCTACAGGGGTATTTGTTTAAAAATGTTATATACGGATGAAAGGTCAAATATCACAAAAGGGACATCAGTCCGTGTATACTTTTATAACTTCCATATCCTGAGAGTTGTGTGTTACGTTATTTTAATGCCGATAAAAAAGTTACCGCAGTTATTTATGGTTTTACAGTTTAAAAATAGATATTCTATTTTTATTTTTATTTTTTGAAATAGTAAAGCCAGTGTGAAAAATGTAAATACGACAGCTAGCTTAAAGCGGAATAACATTTTCCAACTTTTATATAAATATTTATGTATACCGTATATTTTTTCACTGCTATCTTTTTCCCCGAAGGGGTAGGCAGACATGTGTAAAGATTATTACTTTAGAGGTTCCGAGGATCGAGCCAACAACCTCTACGTTTCAGTCATACCATCTCGGTACCTAGACATATTTTTGATTTATCGAAAGACACTATCTGTACCCAGCATGCGTTACAATATCACGTAAAGTAAATTAAAATATAGGTATAGAATTTTTGAGACAGAAACCTTTGCAAGCGTCCCTAGAACACCCTATCAAAGTTTAATAGTTAGTTAGGACAATCATACAAACATTTATTTTTTACTAGCGGTAAATGTCGTTTATATCTCTGTTTACATTGACGATTTTTCATACAAACTTTCATCCCCTATTTCAACCCCACTGAGCAATATTTTCGCGATAAAAATAGCCTTTGTTGTTCTCCGAGTTCTAATCTATGTGTATACCAAATTTCATCAAAATTGGTTCAGTGGTTTAGGCGTGAAAGCGTAACAGACAGACAGACAGACAGAGTTACTTTCGCATTTATAATATTAGTATGGAAGTATGGATAAAGATACAAATTATTTTTCTACAACTTCCGTAGAAGCAAGCATATATCTGCTGGTAAATAAACCGTAACCCATGTAGGCTGTGTTACTAAACATTGCAGATAAACGAAGATTTCTTGGCGTATCACACAAAAGATTACAAAGGGTCTGAAATGCTCTAATATAAAGACCTCAGATAAAAGACATTTAAATATATTATGTATAGTGATATTGTTTTTGATCCTTCATTTTCCTGTATTTCTTTTTTCTACACGGTTAGCATCGGACTGGTTGGAAATTAAAATAAACCGATCCCCCAGGGTATCAGATTCAGGTAATCAGACCGGAATAAGTCTAGTCTACTATACTCTTACACTTATATAGCTCTTACACTTAAGTATAATGCCTGTGTCACTTTGTATGCTACTTTAAATTGTAACTTACAAAAATTGTAATAACTTGGCGATTAAAAAGAGTGACCTGAATTTCTTGCCAGTTCTTTTCATGCCCTACCCTACGTCAGCAAACTGGCTGTAGGTTAATTGGCTGATATTTTGTAATTTTAAACGTTCATAAGTGTTAATTTAATTAATCTATATGAATAAATGTGCAATGATTTTCATTTGCACACGAGCGGCATGTTGCCAACAGCAGAAGTAACTGTAGCCGTCCTTCTTTGAATGAAAAAGGTCTTACTGTAATTCAAGCGTGAGAGACGGCGATGTCTTGTAATGGACGTCTGTGGGCTCATTATGTGATGTGTTAATATACAAGAACATGACAATTCCTCATATAATAATGTACGAGACTAAGACAAAAAGCACATTAGCAGCTCTGTATGTTATTGCCAAATTATGCTTCCAAATAGTTTTATTTAAGGGTTCCGTTTAAGGGGGCGAAAAATAGTGTGCGTCAAGATGAAGAGTCCAAGTCTTGGATG
This sequence comes from Parascotia fuliginaria, assembly GCA_963082885.1. Classification (NCBI taxonomy): domain Eukaryota; kingdom Metazoa; phylum Arthropoda; class Insecta; order Lepidoptera; family Erebidae; genus Parascotia; species Parascotia fuliginaria. The sequence continues at coordinate 10,502,455 of OY720193.1, read as the reverse complement.
TCTGTCATACATATTAAAGTAACATTTTTACGGTTTCAACCGGATCGACCGGAGAAGTACTACCCACTCATAGAAGATCGATGTAAGAGTAATAGTATCCACACTATTGCGTTTCGTTCTGTAAGTGAGAGCGCCAGAGGCCCAATTATCCCCGTTTCCTTTTTCTTCACCTCCCTCAATTTCTTTACCATCAGGTGGGGTGATTGCTTGTCTGCCATTGTCAGCAGAAAAAAAGTTTTTTTGCTTGGAAATAAAACTCTCAAGCATTCTCATTGCGCTTCTGAGACATTCAAAACCGAATACAGACTACAGACAGCAAAGTTTGCTTGTATCGTTTATTTTACCCAAGATTATATCAACTGAAACTAACTGCTGTTGTGTTTCCAAACTGAGTGACTTATCCTGCTTCAAACAAAGTTTAAAGAAAGTTTTAACTTCTCGGTATGTAGTGGCTTCACTGAATCTCTGACTTTGCGAAAGATAGTCTATGTAAGACAAAATAAAGTATATTATTTATTACAGATTCCCATTCTAAGTACGGGACATTTAGTCTGTTTCCTTTTTCCTCTATATCACGCTTATGGATTACCATAATGATGGACTTAGGGTGCCGTGATTACGACACAAGAAAGCCGACAAAAAATGCTCTCAGCGTTAAAAGGCCGTTCGATGTCGTGACAGTAGAGTAGGCTGTCTTATGTTATTTATAGGAAACTTGTCAAGCGGGAAGTAAGTTGTCTAAGGGAAACTTTTGGATAAAGATAAACGGGAAAAATAAATAAATAATATATATTACTAGACGTGTTATTATTTTTAACAATGCGATGTCTGCTTTCAATTTTGATCTATTAAGCGGAGCGTGAAAATCACCATGTTTTGTTGTGACAGTAATTACTGACTACATAAATAGGCTCAACTGTCTTATCATCAATTCAAAATTTATGAAAAAAAAAGGAATAATCAAACAGTTAAACCAAATGTTATTGAAGGTTTACGCGGCATGCGTGGCGGGTAGGTTAATTTACTTTAGAACACTTTCAAAACGTTTTCCTATATTGTTTAATAAAGAAAGTAACGGCCACTTACCTATACAGAGAGACATTGTAGTCAATTTTCTCATTAGCTTGGTCCATATTAGCTTTTGTAACTACTTTTCTACAAATCCCTGTTCCATTTTCCACAACTTTTAATTCTTAGAGGCAGGGTAATAATTTAATTCTTAGAGGTCTTTTCAATGCATAAATGCGATGTACTCGTATGTGTGTTTGTTACTACTCAGCGCATAAGTCATTGAACTAATTACGATGAAAATTGGTATATAGATATATTCGGTGCCGGTGACGAACATAGGCTACTTATAATCCCGAAAATTGGTCTTCACGTATTACGCGCAGGCGAAGCCGTTAGGCGCAGCTAGTATATTATATATACAATGCAAATATTCATGTTTATGCATACAAATATTTGCACTGAATAGGAATCGAACCAGCTACCTTTGCGCGGCCCGACCGTACACAGTACCACCGAACCACAGAGCTACAATATTAGATATTTCTTTAATAGCCCACTTCAAAGCTAAATGTGGTAAACGCTTCGATAAACAAGGCTATCAAGAACTTATAATAGACTCACTTACACTTCAACTAACACTTAATCCAGTTATAAAAGTAGCTCGTAACTAAGAGAACCGTATAATTTTGTACATACTTATTTATTTTTATTATTTATGTACGCGTTATAAATGTAAACTTTTTTGTATCTTTCTTTGCTAAACTCAAAATCTATGTAACCAATTTGATACATTCTTTCAGATATAATAAGGTACAATATCATCGAGTAACATGAGTTATATTTTTTGTAATATGTAGGATGCGGACGAAGCCGCTTTTAGTAATCTATATTTATATATTATTGATCGAAAATTAAAGTATCGATGTTTGGAAGAGGCTTATGTCTGTGAAAGCCTTTTGACTGAAATAATGATGATGAATAATGAATTAATAATAAATACACAACTTCACGCCAGTCTCCCATTAATGGAGTAAGCAGACACTATAGAACGCCATTGTCTGTTCAACATTCATTAATATTTTCATACACACATTTCGGTAACGGATGGTTGTAATTTAAATTAATAATATTAAACAATAATAAATAATTTAATTTTGGTTTTAAACCTTTTAGCCTAGCATTTCTTTGAACCGTCAGAGATTAATCATGAATCCACTTCTGATAAATTTAAATTACTTCGACCGTCGTATTTAACTTTGTAACTAAGTATCTAACTAATCTTTTGTAATTTCAAGTATCTTTAATTGAAATGAGAAATGAGGTTCTATAGTCTCTGCTTACCCCATTAATGGAAGATGAGCATAAAGTTATTATGTACTACCAAAGTGACTCCACTCTGCCTGATGGTAAGCAGTCAGTGGCATGCCGGCAGAAGTGGCGGGAACCATATCTAAAATTGAAATGAAATGAACTGAACAATGTATATATGTATATTACAAAATAGAAAAAACACGTTTCAATTGTCTATAAAAGCTACTACAGCTCACAATTTATAACTCCATTTACCCTCTGTCATAGGTGAGCTATTAAATCGCGTGTCAATCATCAACGTGACAGATGACATATCCACGATAACTTTACGATGATCGACAGATGTCAGCACGTGATCGTATCACATTAGAAATGTTTGTGTAAAAAATATTTTATGGAGAAAAGATTAGATTTTTTGTATGTTTGTTTGCAACGATTTAACTATAAATCTACGTTACATATTTGAAAAATTCTTTCACCTTTAGAAATCAATAAATTCAGCGGGAAACATAGGCTATATTTTTTTATGTTTAACATATTAATTTTAGTCATTTTTAGAACTTGAATATTTAAAGCGCCTTCGTAAATGTAAATGATGCAATACGACACTATTGCTATGATATTTTCCGTAGGAGCTTGTAGTAAGATCGAAAGAAACTTTTGATACCGTAGCGTAGCGTGTCTTGTATTTACTATAGAAATAATCGTGTACTATATTGACTTCAATTATTTAAGTTTCCAACCGATTTTAGGAGATGCATAGATATTATTATTGTACCTACATCAATAATAATTATTATTATATTACACTAGCTTTTGTCCGCGACCTCGTCCATGTTAAATTAGGATTTGGTGCTGAAATTAGCTGATTAACATAATATATTAATGAATTACTAGCTTTCAGAGGTGTTGTTTCACCCGCGTCTTTGATTACTGCTCTACTCCCATCGCTAGTAGCGGGATGTTACATAGCCTATAACCTTCCTCGAGAACTGGGCTATCATACGCAAAAAGAATTTGACTGTTAGTTCTAGAGTTTAAATAAACAAATAAACTCTTTCGCTTTTTGTAATAGTAATTATAGATAAATATGTCTTAATCTGTTGTTGCTATATTACTTTAAAGCGTAATTAGAATCCATTCAGTAGTTTTTGAGTGAAAGAGTAACAAACATCCATACATCCACACACTCATACAAACTTTCCGCACTTGCCGCGGCGGGAGAGGAGTGCCGGTATAACGGTGCGCCGGTCTCCCTACCTTCCGCGGCCTCGGCGGGGCCGCAACCGCCAGATTGCGGACGCGGTGGGGCCGCAGGGGAAGAGGAGTGTCGGTATTGCGATGCGCCGTTCTCCCTATCCTCTGCGGCCGAGTTGGCCTGCGGGCGGCGATCGGGCAGTCGCCGCCCGAACAGCACGGGCCCGAGACGGCAGTGCGCGTGTTCCGCACGCGCCTCTCGAAGGAGGGGGGGCTAGGCCCCTAAATCGGACGGGGCCCGCTCGCGGTGAGTGGGCCATGGCCCGTCGGGGTCGTGGATGAATGCGCAAGCGACTCCCGTGACCCCGACACTCTGGCCGTCTGGAGGAACACCGTGGGTTTTACTCGGTATGCTGGCCGCGCTTTGAGTGCGGTCGGAGAGTCCGACATAACCCCCGCCTTGCCCGGGCGGGTGCGTATGCGTAATGCATTTCCCACGTATTAAAAAAAAAAAAAAAATCTTTAGGGTTCTCCAGTGCCAGTTGACATACACCTAATTCATTGTCTTGTCACTTTTACTAAAATCTGAGCTAGTTATACATTTTTTTTGGAAGAAAATCACGACGTTATATATAATAATATGCCGAAGGTATATTGGGCTAGGTTAGAACTGTGACCCACTTGCTTTAAACTATTTTTATTTGTTTTTAAACAATTTAAACATCCCCAATTAGCTATACACTTTGCTTGTAACATATCCGACGTTATGTAATATGCCGAGGTAGATTGTAAACAGTGGATTTATACAATTTGCCTGCGACATAATCTATAATATAAAAATGAATCGCTGAATGTGTTGCTAAGCGCAAATCTCGAGAGCAGCTGAACCGATTTTGCTAATTCTTTTTTTATAGTATTCCTTGAAGTACGAGGATGGTTCTTACGGAGAGAAAAATTTTAAAATTGCCTGGAAAAAAAATCATTTTTGTATATTCCCATTCAAAAGTATCTTTATTTATTCCAAAATGTTTAAAAAAAAGCCGGTGCGGGCCGCTAGTTATTTATAATATTGAAATGTAGCGTCGGTACGTAAAAAAGGGTTTTTTAAGTTTCTTTTAGGCAGGTTAGCGTTTTGTTTTTTAATAATATATTTTGCTTGTTAGTATTCTCCATAGAATAACCAACACATTTGACATTTACGCAAATATTCAGTAAGTAATATCAGCCTGATCAACGTGAAGATTACCGCAGTAAAAAAATATTATAAAAAAAAATTGTAATTAGATTTTCTTTTCAAGCAACTAGTTGCGTTGTAAGATTATTTATTCTTTTAAACAACTGGTTGCAAATCTCAGTTGCCAATGACCATATTTTAAAAATTTAAATCCTTTTCATATAACACGTGTGTAAATATCAATATTACCATATTTGTATTCGTATTCAAATCTGCCGATCCCGGGATTCATAGCCACAACCGCAACCCTATTTAAACGTTAGACAGGGCACTTTATGACCACACTATTTGCGTTCAACTCAGATCTTGTGGATATTAAACAAACCAATTTTATTATCGTGTAGACGTCTTGAATTCCCGGGATTTAGTTACAGTTACAACACTATCAACGAAGAATTGTAATTTAGAACAAAAATTCAGTAGATACAATTAAATTTGAAATCATTTCATTTTGTGTATAGGCACTAAGGACTTTAAACAAAGAGAAGTGGCGGAAATTGTATTATTTCCACCAATAAGAGTTCCTCTTAAATTCATGGATGGATAGGAACTAAGTAGTAGTTTTTATAGGAGAAGTTTGTTTACTGCTACATAACTATTTTTAACTGTTTAGGTTATGATCTGGAGACGTGACGATGCGTGTTTTAGATGCGTCAACAACGCGGTAGTAGATCCACGCCGGTTTCAGCATGAATGAGTCGGATCGACCGGGGAAGTACTACCCTCTCATGGAAGATCGACGTAAGAGTAGTAGTATCTGTACTATTGCGTTTCGTTCGGTGAGTGAGAGCGCCGAAGGCCCAATTTTTTCCCTTTCCTTTTTGCTCAATTCCCTCAATCTCTTCACCTACCCCACTCCTTTCACGGTAGGCAGCGGCTCCGGAGAGTCGTCCATGACTGACAGTTACTACTTATCATCACGTGGTGTATGTTCGTCTGTCACTGTCGGCAATAAAAACAAACGCAACTAACATAATAATAAACAAAATCTTTGTGAACATTTCTGCACTTTCACTACAATACGTACATCTGAAATTATTGTGCCTTTGACGTAATGGGAAGGATAAGGGCACTTAAATATTATTATGGACAATGCGACCAAAATCGGAACAACCATTTAATTTTATGGACACACATTTATGTACCATAAGTGGTCATTCCCACGCGCGGATTTTGTGCACGTGAATAAAACATGCATAAAATTTGTGTCTTTGACTATGTTTAAATTGGCTTAAATTTTACTTTTATACAATCTTAGTCAAAGTTAAAGCATTACACGGCTTTGCCCGCTCGTAAAATGTTTGTATCTCTTTTTGATTTTCGGGATAAAAAGCCTATATCTGTCTCCGGCACCAAATGTATTTACATACTAATTTTCATCGAAATCGGTTCAGCCGTTTAGGCACTGAGTGGTAACAACGACACACACACACACGCACAAACACATACACACACACACACAAACTTTTGCATTTATAATATTAGTAGAATTTTTCATTGCATAATATTATGAATGTCAAAATTACAAAAAAATATATGTCAGCCAATATTGACCTAAAGAGAAAAATTCGTCAAATCTTATACTAAAAATACCTAATTGTAATAATTTTAAGATTATTTATTTGACTCTGTTTGAAATGTATAATCTTAACTTATCTTGCATAATATCTCATACTTGTAAAATACTTTCCTTTTTTCAATACTTTTTATCATCATTTACAAAATTACACCTCCACATTTGCAAAATAATTGAAAACAAAATTAAAACTACCCCTAGGAACTCAAGTAATAAGTAAATAGAAAACGTAACATTTTGAATACGCCCGTTTTGTTTTTTGAACATTCGTAGTTCAGGGAAACGATGTCTACTTGTAGCAACCAATATCCAGAATTGGATGGACTCGAATGTTGAACATTTGGAAAGTGGAAAGTTTTGTCTTGGAAAATATTATCTACTAGCTCCCCACGGCTTCACCCGCGCCTAAAATGAGTATTGTCTCCCTCGGGACCGACCAGACCGGACAGAACAGACCGATTTTCAGGATAAAAGTAACCCATGTTCGTCTCCGGCACCGAATCAATCTACATAACAATTTTCATAGAAATAGGTTCAATTGTTTAGGCGCTGAGTGGTAATAAACACGAACACATACATACACAAACTTTCACATTTATAATACTAGCGGCGCCCTACGACTTTGCCTGCGCCTAAAATGTGTTTTGTCCTTAGAGCATTAAACCAACCGGAGAGGCCACTGACAGGCGTACCCCTCTGCCAAAGGTACCAGCCCACCGGTCATACCCGTTATATAAAACTAGTTGACGCGCGTTCCGCATCATAAGTCACCAATCAGTGCATGCGTACTAACGTCTCAATAGAAATGCCGAATTGCAGTGTATTTTGGTGTAAAAAGCGTTCAGCGACATCAAGTCTACAAAAGGATAATATTACATTCCACCTGTAAGTATTATTTTGTTCTAATATTATTAAATAAGGCATTAAATTAGCAATTTAACCAAATAAAATGCTAATCAACAAGTGTTGCCAGGCTTATCATCAATACTCCAATCTGGGGTAATATTTTAAGTTGAATTAACATAAAAACTAACCTTTTCTTTTTTATATCTCGCCTTGTTGACATATCTAATAAGTTTCATTTTGGATGTACATTATTGTGTCACCGTTCCCATATTTATTTATTTTTAATTAAAACCAATGTTTTTTTTACCAAGTAATGCACAAAATAATATTAAATGAACAAGTAAAATGAGATTATAAATCCAAATATACAAGATTAGTGCACTTTATTCCGAAAGATAATTGCTCATTTCTTACAAAAATAAGCGTATTTATTTTTAAGAAACTGGTCACACTTTAGCATAATTAGAGATGAGACAGTTTAATCACAAATATCGATATTGGTTTTCAAGTATTAAATTAATTTTTTTTTGTTTGTTTTAGATTTTCAAAAGAAGCAGCGCCTCGAGTCGCTTGGGTCCAATATTGTAGGAACCATATAAGTGGGTTCCTAAGCGTACAAGTATCTGACTAACAGCTTAAAAGACAAAGCCTTCTGTGCTGCCAGCACTGCTACCTCCTCCCTACCCCCCAAGCGGCGGAGAGCTCAGTTTTTAGCAAGTAAACTCGCTGTGCGCTACCTCCTCTTATTGCATTACCTAGGATTAGTTAAACTAGATTTATAAGGTTAATTTAAATTGCACAGTTTTTCAGTATTTTATTATACCTACTTAAATAAAGACTTTCTGAAATATATTCTGTTGTTTTTTTGTTATCTGAACAGATAAAATATCTCTCTAAAAAAATCTACTCATACATTCTCATGTCAGTGTCTTGTTACTATGTAATCAGAACAAAATACTCCAATTACAAGCTCTGCTTAGTTGGAACGAAATTTAATAGCAACAGACAATTAATTCAAAGTATTATTTGGTTTGAATATACATACATACTTAGGAATAATACACGTAAAATTGACACGTAATAATTAATTACAATCTTTAATCCACACTAGAACAAATTTCAACAGGTGGTGGTTATTGAACATACATCCTTGTGCGCAGTAGTAAAATAAAAAAAAGAGTGGGTACCCATGTACGCACGTAAGAAGTTATACTTCTTTGGCATAACAATCCGAAAATACCAAATAATAATACAACGCATACATACATAAATATTTGAATTGATATAAACGCCAATATATTTTTTATTTACTCACACAGATTATTTGTACTGATACGACACACAAAGATCCGCAACTAACTTCAGTGTGTAAAAGGTTCGCAACTAACTTCAGGGTGTTGCTTTTTTCTGTCGGTGTGCGCGCGCATCGTAAAAATTCACTCTCATCATTTTTCCCAATCGCGCCAAAAAAAGTATAACTTCAAAAAAACCGGCTAAATGCCAGTAGGACTCGCGCGCCGAGGGTTCCGTACTATCAGGGATCGGAAGTATTGAATAAACATTAGTAAACATAGTAGGAGAGCCCGATCGCATAACCAGATTTGTTTGTCGAACAATGTTTAACAAATAAATTTAGCTCGACCGTATGACGGGACGGGCTTTTTTGATAATAATTACAAAAAAGTGTGCTAGTTAGAAACACTGTTTTATTCTTCCTGTAATATTGACATAAACATGAATTAACAGAATTACTTCTAGTTAATTCATGTTTATGAACTATTTACTTTACTTTCATCTATTTCAAAGTGCTTAAATAAAAAAAAACCTTAAAATTATAATAGATTATTATTACCTAAAAAAAAACTGTTCTATATAATATAAGATATTGCTCATTTTAATAAGCAAACATAATAATCATGAAAATAATTAAATCTTTCGCGTACTTATATGAAATCCTAAACATCGATACTAAATATCGACAGAGTCAAGCTCTAACTGTTTTACGCTAAGGAAGCGTAAACTGATAGATGCCCCTGTGTGTGAATGTGATTGTGTGTGTTTAGTTTAAGCTAGTGTGTAATAATTTTATTGTGTGCGTGTATAACGACGCGATTTAAAAATGCATTAGTAGTTAACATTGTAATTAGTGTGCGTTGCTCGCGTTACCCCGTCCCCCGCCGAAAGTGGCAGACTTTTGCGCAAGGGAAATAGAGCGCGTGTCCACTCCTGTTGGTTTAATGCTCTAAGGTTTTGTTCTTCTCAGAAACCAGACCAATTTTCGCGATAAAATACTTTTCATCGCGAAAATCGGTCTGCTTATGTCCGTCTCCGGCATCGAATCATTTACACACTTACCAATTTTCGTCGAAATCTGTCCAGCCGTTTAGGCGCTGAGTGGTAACAAACACACACACAAAAACTTTTGCATTTCTATTATTAGTAGGACTAGGAACCCACCTATGGTTTACACGGGCCCAATTATACTTTATACGACATGGGTTAATAAAAGCCTAATCATAATCCGTTGCGAGCGGGATTTGAAGAAGTTAGTAGTACAGATAGGAAAAAAACAGCTACTTTGTATAAACTATTTGCAGTTTATAAAAATCTGATATTCAGTGGCCTATCTCAGTTGACTCTTGGGTTGAGTACTTCTTAAGATTTTATGTCAAAAATATTCAACATCTCTTCGAAGTTCAATATTGGTATAGTCGACAATAAAATTGATTTACTACCTTAAAAGTAAATGTCGTAAAAACAATAATATCTTTTGCTTGCAAATTGCCTAATTACAGTGACAAAGTTGACAGTTGTAATGAGTTGAATTTTAATTTTGATGGATTTTTGTGTCTATAATAAAAAAATCTTTTAACTTTAAATAAAAAAATATCACTTTAAATGTATTAGATATTGTAAGACGATGTAGTGAAATGATTTATGCTTTGTTTCTATTTTAAATAATCGGTTTCTCCGTTTATCGGTTTATAGGTTTATCGGTTTATCGGTTTATCGGTTTTACGGTTTATCAGTTTATCGGTTTTCGGTTTTTTGACGTTCTTATTTAATTTATCATCATCATATCAGCCAAAAGACGTCCACTGCTAGACATAGGCCTTTTTTACCAATTTTCGCCACCTTGTCCTTTCATGAGCCGCCCTCATCCATCGTAATCGTGTCAGTAATAGATCAACCCTATTTTAATCAACGTCTTAAATTAACGAACACAAATACCTCAAGACCTCATAATTAAAACTCCAAGAATTTTTACATGTACCAATTAATTTCGTTTTAAAATTTCCTTTTACATTTTAAAGAAAAACAATCCTTATATCCTTGTAATAAAGACTAAGTAATGATTGTTCTTTGTTCCAAAAGATTTCCTGTGTTAATTGTGTGTACCTTATCATGTTTGTTTCCTTGCGAAATTTTCTATTCATTTTATTATGTTCATTTAATAAGGCATGTTTAATTAGCTCGTAATGTACGGTATATTTAGTTAGTGTGAAGGGGACAAACAAGCATACGGCATACCTGTTTTGTAAGCACTAGCTTTCCGCGGCGTGGTTTCACCCGCATCTTTGCGTACTGCTCTGCTCCCGTCGCCAGTAGCGTGTTACATAGCCTTACCTTTCTCGAGAACTGGGCTATTATACGCAAAAATATTTTTTCAAATCCAACTGGTAGTTTCAGAGTTTAGCGCGTCCAAACAAACCAACCAGTAAAAACCATGACCAGTCATATTGAACTACAAGGTAATACTGAATTAAGTATTAAATGTATGCCAGGCCAAGATTGACCAGTCATCACAGGTAGCACCCGTTCACGAGCATATTAGAGGGAAGGTGATGACCCGGCCAATACGACACCACAAGTTATGACATTTTATGTAGCCTAACAACACACCATACAAAACAGCGTGCTAAATTCAATAAAAGTCTTTACACAAACAAGCACCTCAGAGAGTTAAAATTAAATTAATCCACGGATGAAATTTTTAATATCCCGCGTGGTAATCGCGGTGAGATTAAAAAGTTAATGAACGTCCTCGTGCTTGAGTGTCTCCACGGGGGCAGAGGAGGGGGAAGGGGAGGGAAAGGAGAAATACCATAACGTAATGGTTTAGAGCGTATCGAATGGCTTAATCTTTCTTATTCATTACATCCCGTCCCTGTTTTGCACGTAGTAGGCTGTATATACCTACATTTAACAAATAAATGATTTGATTTGATTTGATTAAATTTTGCTTTTAAAACATGGTCACAATCGTTGAAATTTTCAATTTTCCTCGACTACTTGAAATTGTAACTTACAAAAATTTTAATAACCTGGCGATTACAAAGAGTGGCCTAAGTTTTTTTGCCAGTTCTTCTCATGCCCTACCTTACGTCAGCAAACTGGCTGTAGGTTAAGTTAATTGGCTAATGGTTAAATGAGCTCCTTAACGAAGTTTTATTTTCTTGCGGGATGAAAAATAGGAGTTACAAAGTTTTTACAAGATTAGTAACTCTTGGGAAGCAAGTATGTTTAAGTTACGGTAACAGTTAATCACTAAGCTTGCTTGTTTGTCACCTTACTGTCGCATTCTATATACGATCTTTATGAATCGGGATTTTGAAGAATCTTGGATTAAATTTTATAAGAAAGCCACTTAGTTGTATGAAATGAAAAAAGTTCACTCACCCCCAGTTTCTGAAAGGCTGATCAACGAAAAATTAACTAATCACCTGTTAAATCTCATGTGAAGTACCAATTGGGTTGCTAAAATCATGAATAATTAGTTTAATTTGATCTGATTCGTAACTAAAGAGATCAAATTAAACTAATGAATCATGCTTTTTTCACATGAGATTTAACAGATGATTAGTTAACTTTTCGTTGATCAGCTTTTTAGAAACTGGGTTTTAGTACGTTATTAATGCACTGTGACAATCACTCTCCTCATAGATATATCGATCGTCTAGCCTCTACTATAAACAAAAGTATTAATAAAGATATAAAATATCTCAAAGAACACCATGTATTGAAATAACAAAGAGACGCGATCGTAAAATCACTCGCTGACCGGCTGACACTGCACTGCGCCAGTGTTTTTTATTACAGGGATCCGTAGCACAGCAAATAATACCTTAATTGTTGAGATATAGGTTTGTTTGTATCATGAAAATGATTATATAGTAAAAAATTCTACTAATATTATTTATATGTGAAAGTTTGTCAGCGCCTAAACGGCTGAACCGATTTCGATGAAAATTGTAGATAGATTCAGTGAGTTCAGTGACGGACATTGGCTAACTATTATCCCGAAAATCGGTCTGGTTTCCGAAGGAGAATAAACTAATTTTATGCGCGGACGATTCTGCGAGGCGCTGCTAGTCTGTTTGTTCGTTCGAACGCGATAATCTCTGTAACTACCAGTCGGATTAGAAAATTTCTTTTTGCGTATAATAGCCCAGTTCTCAAGGAAGGTTATCTATTGGCTGTGTAACATAACGCTACTGACGACGGGAGCAGAGCAGTAAGCAAAAACGCGGGTGAAACTGCGCCGCGGAAAGCTATTATGGTATAAAATCTAATTTGAAATTACTAGCTCAAACCTGGTTTACAATATTTCCTTCACTGTATGCCAACCCCCAAGGTTTCTTAAGGATTTTAAAAAGATTCCCTTAAGTATAAACAAAATAAATTGAGTACGGAACCTATTTAACCTACTGTCGTTAACTTTTGTTTTCACTGTTTGTGAATTGCAAACTATCAGCGGCAAAGTTTGCTAAAATGTTCTCGACGTGCCCTTTGCAACCTTTGATACTGTGTGTTTATGAACAGTTTGTAAATGCTGTATTGTAGTTTTGAAGCTTTCTATGATGTATATAGAAGGCTTTAATGGCATACATAAGCTCCTATATTTACTTTTAAACTGCCGTTGCATGATATAAGTCGAATCGTATACGGGAATCCACGCGATCATGCATTAGATATGCAGTCAGCTTCTGACCACGGTCGGTGTAACTTGGTCGGAACGTCAAACAAAGTCGACTCTCTGCTGACTGGGTATTTTGTTTTTACGTTATTTAGCTTATTTATCGTTCGGCTATCTAGGTACCATGCTTCAATGTCAATCTAACTGAATTGTCATTACACGAAAAAACATTAAACAAAATAGGTTAATTAAGTACTTACTGCATAATTACGTGAATGTCTGTTGATACAAAATATATAAGCTCTTTTTTTATCGTTGAATAGCTCCGGCTTTTGCACTATGGTGGAGGGAACCTTGTTTTTTATAATATGTTTATAAATCGTGGTTATTCTTGGCTTGTATCTTTTATTATTTGAATGGTTTTATCTTTTTTATATATGACAATCAATGTTTGTATATTTACCCTCTATGCATACTGAAACCAATGATTAGATTATAAAAAAACTTAGGTTCCAGCTACGCCCGAAACGGTTCCTAGCCCAATTTTTTTTAAATTAAGCATAATTTACGTAGCCTATTAATCACACTGCCCTCTTAATAAACACCTACATAACATATTTAAGGTATAACCGACTGTCCTCTGTGTAGAGCATGCATAGAGCACGACAAGTCCGTCGCCCACGTAGTCCAGTGGCCCTAGACAAGTGGCAAAGATTTATATTATATTCATAGAATAGATTAAAAAATGTATTGAATTGACATAAGCGAACGCCAATGCAAATTGAACGTTAAAAGGACCCTATGGTCCAAATGCCGAAAACGAGCCCACCAATAAGTAATAAGTAAATTACGTGGCATCGCAACGCACACCGAATGCACCTACTTATACTATAAATCTTGCAAAAGAAGGTTTTGTTTAACGAACGTATATTATTAGAAAGCACATAATCAAATAAGTATTACAATTTAACAGTCTAAAAAATTATTATAATATGGTACACATTCATAAAAAAACCAAGCTTAATAAAACTGGTAACATCGTGTACTATTTTTCACGCTGACAACTGTCTTATAACTGTCATGTACGTTCCGATTAGTGTGACAGCTTTCGTACAGTTGCTGTAACATGGACATTGTAAGCTGTATCACTGTTATAGTGAATCACTTTTCTTTCTGAATGGTGTTGTGTGACAAACCTTTTGGTTGGATGTTTAGACATTAGTATGTTATAATATAATTTTGTGTTTAAATTATTAGTTACTCTAATTTGTAAGTTTGCAATCGTACTAACAAATAATGGATGTAATGTAAATCTGAAATAAATAATTATTTTATTCTATTCTATAGTGTACTGTAAGTAAAAACTGAAGCAAATTTTAGACGTCCGCCCTCGCTTCGCTTCGGTATCAGAAGTTTCATTCGGTCTCACAATCAACGCCTACGGAAAATATTATAGCAATAGTGATGTATTGCATCATTCAGATTTACAAAAGCGCCTAAAATATTTTAATGTTGACAATGAAATTGAAAACGCAACTATTAATCAATTAATCAATCAAACAGACAATTATGTCTGTTTGATTGATTGATTGATTAATAGTTGCGTTTTATATACGACAAGACCCGCCCCCGCTTCGCTTCGGTATCAAAAGTTTCATTCGGTCTTACAACGCCAACGAAAAATATCATTGCAATAGTGTCGTATTGTATCATTCAGATTTACAAAGGCGCTTAAAATATTGAAATTCTGAAATGTCTAAAAAATACGTCAAACAATAAAATGTAGCCTACGTTACCCGATTTATTTATTCCTTTCTATAGGTGAAAGAACTTTTCAAATTGGAAAAGTAGATTTTTAGTTAAATCGTTGCAAAGTACAAATATAAAAAAAAACAAATCTCTCTATTCTATTCTCTTTTTCATTATAGTTTAGACTAAGGAGACAAACAAATATACAGCTCGCCTGATGGTAGGCAGTAACTGTAGCTTATGAATGCTAACAACATCAGAAATGTCACTTGCGCTTTACCCTGTTTAAAATTATGAACTTATTTCTTTAAGAACTCTATTTCGAAGTCTTTAGTGAAAACAACACAAACTGATTGTACGTGGGAGAAAGTTTCTCTAAAACCTTACTGTGCAGGATCCAAGTCACTAGTAGATATAACGACACAGAACGAGAAATCTTCAAAATCTAATACTTGTTCGAACTAGAAAGGATACATACATACGTACATACATACATAACTTCACGCCTGTCTCCCTTTACTAGGGAAAGCAGAGACTATAGAACATCCAAACATACCTCCTTTGCCTCTATATCTACTTACCTTAACTCATTAACTTTTCTTTATTTAGTACTAGCTGACCCGGCGAACTTCGTTCCGCCTAACAGACGATCAACATTACTTTATTTTTTCTAAAATAAAACAATTTTCTAAAATAAACGTAGCCTAAGTTACTCCTTATTACATCAGCTTCCTGCCAATAAAAGTCCCGTTAAAATCTAATATATTATACTGACTATATAAAATTTATACAAATTCGATTCCTTAATTGCTTACCACAATTTGGGTCATTAACACAAAATATAGTAAGCAGTTACCATGCTCTATCAAACTTATAACACCAAACTGCTTCAGCCATACAGTGTCATTCATAAAGAGAATATTTGATTTTTTGTGCTTTGTTTGTTCTGATTTAACTCAAGATCTACGTCACCGATAAAAAAAAATCTTTTACCTTTAGAAAGCTACGAATAGAACATAGACTATATTTTATTATGTTTAACATATTTTATCAATCACATTCAATCTTTTTTAGATCTGTTCACCTTACTTTACATATCAACCTAAAAGCAAGTTAACAGCTTAAATATCTTTAACTAAGCTATCATAATTAAACTGAAAGAAAACAGGCCTAACGCTTAAGCCAATTAAACTTACCTAAGTAGAATTTTGAGTTCTTGCTATCATCACTTCTCTTACTACTTTATTTAACAATACTAATAATAAAAATGCAAAAGTAATTCGTCTGTCTGTCTGTCACGCCAAAACTACTAAACCGATTTTGATGAAATTTACTCAGGAAACAACATAGGCTTAGGCGGCATAGGGCGGCATAGGCTAGGCAACTTTTATTGCGAAAAAAAGGTTAAAAGGGATTTAAGTAGGGACGATAGTTTGTATGAAAAACCGTCAATGTATAAACAGAGATTTAACAGACATTCACGCGGGTGGAGCTGAGGGCAACAGCTAGTATTGTAAAATTATGTCTTTATTCTGTCTGATTTCTCAAGAACAATGTAAACGAATGTTTTCCTGTTTGCGTAAAATAACTATAACGGTTAAACGAAGAAAAACAAATCGAATTTTCTGAGAAAATACGTCCATTTGCTGATAAAAATTGAATTTGGTACAAATCTTTATGTTTAGAAGATTCATTGAGTTGCACAAACATTTGTTTATTTATTAAGGGCTTTATACATTACAAAGTGAGTAAGCGATTGTCTGCACAGAGTAAATACCAAACCATATGTATATATTTTGATTTCATATATTATCGTTGTCAGAAGGTTTTCTGAACTTTTAATGCTTAAGGTATAATAATAATATGTGGACACTATTACATACCGTCATCTAGTTCCGCAGAGCTTGTGTTAAGGGTACTAGATAACTGAAATAAATATAATATATAAATATACTTTTTTTTTGTAACTGACTGAAGACAAATCGGGAATCGAATTCACGACATCCAGCGTTGCAGTCAGTTACACTAGACCAACGGTGCAGTGAAAAGGTATACTTTTAATGAAATGAAAACGTAGCTACAAACATACATACCTTTACGCCTGTCTCCTATTAATTTGGTAATCAGAAACTATAGAACGTTATTTCCTGAGATCCAAACAAATCTACTCAAAACGTAAGTAAAAGAAAAGAAAGTCAAAGATCAGTTTAAAGTATACCAAATTTTGAAAATAATAAAATTTTTGAGTAGTACTGACAATCCAAAACAAGTCTAATTTTTATTACATTAAGGTGATGTTTAGCACAAAGTTATTCTCGTGATACAAAATAGTTCTATCTGAATGTTCATGGCTATAAAATCTGCCGCAAAACAAGCCTTGTTCGTAATACAGGCCAGTAATAAAGCAGTAATAAAATGTTTATAACAGGTGGGATGTATCGGCCGTAATACATATAAAAAGTAATACTGTACTTAAAACCGAACTGGCTAAACCTAGTTACCAACAGAAAAAACTATACCTAGTTACATAACGACCTCTATGGTGTAGCAATAGAGCGATCAAAGTTAAGGGTGGCTGGTTCGATACCTGTTCAATGCTAATATTTATGTGCATGAACATGGATAAATGTTACTATGTATATTGTACAAGCTTCCGTCAGCGCGGTTTCACCCTCATCTTTTGTTACTGCTCTGCTCCCTTTGCCAGTAGCGTAATGTTACATAGCCTTCAACCTTCCTCAAGAACTAGGCTAATATACGAAAAAAAGAATTATTCAAATATGGCTGGTAGTTCTAGAGATTAGCACGTTCAAACAAACAAACTTTTCCGCTTTATATATTAAGTGTAGATTTACAAAGTAAATATATCTAAGTAGTTACATATCACATCTCTATATTCCTTCTGTGGTTCGGTACTCTGTATGGACTGCCACGCAGAGGTCGCAGGTTCGATTCCCATTCAGCACAAAAATGTATATACATGAACATAACTACTTGCATTGATCTAAGTGTTTTTATATAATATGTGTACTCGTATATAAGAAAAATAACATATGCTTACTTTAGGTCTAGATAGCGCCGTGTTTATATTGTAAACATATTATTGTAAACTGTCGTCTTCTCTACAACGAAGGTTTCGAACTCCAATTTATAAATCCCGTCGTAAATTTGTATTGGAACATAAAATTTGGCACATACGTTTTGAAATGGCTTTGAGGAGCAATAAAAGTGAAATTGTTGAAATCAATCGAAGAAACCCGCAACAGGCTATAGAATTACGAATGTAAATGTGATGTAGATAAATAGTTTTTGTTTCGTCTAGAATATTTTTATCTTATTCATACTATTATATAAATCGGAAGAATTTGTTTGTTTGTTTGAATGCGCTAATCACTAGAACTACAAGTCGAATTAAAAAAAATTGCTTATAATAGCCCAATTCTTAATTAAGGTTATAGGCTATCTAACATCACGCTACTGGCGACGAGAGCAGAGCAGTAAGCAAACACACGGGTGAAACCACGCCGTGGAAAGCTATAAAAATAAAAATAATAATAAATAGTATAAAAGGAGGTCGCGGGATGCTTAACCAATTTGGACATTCTTATATTTATAGTGCATTTATTAAGGCAGGTTTTGGTAAATATATCATTGTCCTATGTCTTATAGGAGACAAGCAGTAGCTATAAAGAGAACCAAGCTGATACCGATAGTACGCAATAATTTTTAAGAAAAAAACAGTATAACAATTTGACTTAAAAATTTTTGACACGAAAAAAGAAGGACAAAATAAATTAAATAATTGCAATATTGGAGTTTGAATCGTATTAACCGTAGTAATTCAATTTTAGCCGATCGAATAATCGGTTTATTCAAGTCTTTTTCTTTTAAATTTACATAATCGGACTTATAAAGATTGTCGTTCCTTGTGATAATTTAATTGTTATGTTTGTATCGAGTTAACGTACCTTAAAATTACAGTAAGTTTTTGAATGAAACTTGCAATGAGCATGATTAATCTAAATAGGTATTTTTGAGCAACGGTATTATCAACTAATGTCACTTACATTAAAGTCTCGCACTTGTCAAAATTATTATCATATTAATATTATAAATGCGATGTGAGTATTAATGTGCGTGTGTCTGTGTGTGTTTGTTACCACTCAGCGCCTAAACGGCCTAACCGATTTCGATGAAAATTGGTAAATCGGTCGTAATAGTCGTAAATCGGTCTGGTGGTACAACGGCGAAGCCGTAGGGCGCAACTAGTAGACCATAAAAAGGTGTTCCACTTCTTCAATCGAAAGTTACAAACAACAATTTGATGATGGTAAACGGTAACCGTGACCTATAGATACTTGCAACGTCAGAAATATAAAAAATGAAAGTGAAATCAAATTATAGATTTAAAATTTTGTTATATTTGTCACCATAATGTTTATGGTTTTATCAATAAATTTATTTTATTTGCTTACATATTAACAATACAACAAAAAGTCATAAATTTGCCACTATTACGTGCTTTATTACCAGAAAAAACATAAAAGAACAAAGCAACAAAATACAAAAAAAATCTCAAGATTTTATTTTATCATTTTAAAATTAACATAAATAGAAAACAAAGCTTGGTATTTTATGGGTTCACGCGTCATGAGTGGCAACGATGCAATGTTGTGTCATATTTCGTGGTTTTAAATTTTTATCATTTAATAGGGGCTATATTTTAAAAAAAATGTTGAAACCTGTATATAAAGTATATAACCATAATGCTAACAGTAGTTTACTATGAAAATAAGGCAGCTTAAGAAATGTGACACTGAATTGCAACCTTGCCACTCATGACGCGTAAACGCTCAGTTTATAAATCTTTTTCTGTTATTTTTAAAACATTTAATTGAACTTCATACTTTTTTTTTTTTTTTATATTTTAGCCTACCAAAGTGACTCCACCCCGCCTGATGGTAAGCAGTCAGTGGAATCCAGAAGTGGCGGCCACTATACCAAAAGCCATCGTCTTAAACTGCTGGTATAGTGGCCTCCACTATGGCGGCTGGGAATGGGGTTAGGGGAAGGAATTGAGGGAGGTGAGGAAAGAGGATAGGGGGGAAATTGGGCCTCCGGCGCTCTCACTCACCGAACGAAACGCAGTAGTACGGATACTACTACTCTTAAGTCGATCTTCTATGAGAGGGTAGTACTTCCCCGGACGATCCGGCCCATTCATGCTGAAATCAGCGTGGATCTACTACCACAAAATACTTATTCTATTCCGGCAGTTACTCGACTCATTACACTTACATTCCGAACATCCGGATAGGATATTACCCGGTTCGACTGACTTATCTATGAATTGCTTTTACATTTCGTTCAGCTCAGATTTTGACTGTCATTAATTGATGTTTTAAAAGAATATAGAACAAGATATGTTGTTAGCATGACAGCTAAAGTATAATAAATAGTCATGTCAATTAACCCTTAAATTGACAGTGTCTTATCTCGATATTATTTTGGGCAACTTTTTTTAAAATTAATTGTGTTTTTAGGGATAAATTAAAATAACATAAATTAAATTGAAAAAAATTTAGAACAACAATAAGTAAACTAAGCTCCTATGCCTTTGAATACTATCATTCAGATCTTTAGTCTTGAAATTCTATCGATTGTTTTGTACTTAAAATGATGTCTGTAGTCCAACTTAGCCTTTATTTTTTGGTTTGTGAATTATTTAAAATTTATTTAAAGTCTGGGTGTGTTATGTGTTCGTATGTTTATAAAGACTGACAAGCACTGAAGCGTACGTACACTGTAACATAAGGTACATTATATATTTGACATAAGCCACTGTAAATGAGATTAGCTTTGAAGTGTTTAATGTAGCATTGTTTCTCGTCAAATTGTGCGTCAACTTCAACTAGTGTAGCAAGTATTTGGAAATGTTATTAAATTTAAAATAGTTTTTGGAGCTGGCGCGAATGTTCAGTGGTATATATATCTACCACGATCAGGTCCTGAAGTCAATGCGTCAAGAAGTATTTATGCAGGTAAATGCATGTAACCATAGTAAATGCCTTAGTCACTAATAGACCCATATATTTGTTTCAAAATTTTTCATCAGTACGCATATATATTTATTTAGTTGCCCAGCGCACTCTGTCAGTATCATCAGCGACAGAAAGAAAATTAATATTTCACATAGTTAAGGGCGTTCCGTCACATATGACCTTGAGCGTTTCGCTTCCTCACCACCCCGCGCCTCACCCGAAAAAAACATTGCGTGCGAGTCCGCCCTCTAGCGTCAAGTAGCAGTAGCACAACTATAAGACAATGACCTTACTTGTCCGAAACCGCAGAGCTAAAATCTGATAGACGCGAAAATAATGAATTATTTTTTTAGTATCTTTTATTATTTCGTTTAGTAAGTATGTATATTTTTTAGTATATATTATTTATATATTTATTATTTATATAGTAGCGAAAGCAAAGATGAGTGTTTAGAATCATGACGTTTGTTAAATATGTAGTAGAAATAAAAATAACTACTGTGGGTTAAACCAATAAACTCAAAATCCAGCTCTACCGTGGTATAACTAAAATGCCGTTAACTGCCAAAGTCGAGTTTTGAGTAAACACTCAAAAAACGCGGCAAAAATTGAAAACGTTGTCACTTACAAATGACAACAATTATTTGAGATTTAAAGGTACCAAGATATAGATCAAATGAAATACTTTCAATTTATTCTCCTGTCAGTTTGTAAATATAATTAAATTTTATAATAAAACGTTTTTTTGCGTTTTAGTATACCATTGGTGTTACAAAAATCTAATAAATCAGCGGCTAAAATGCCACTACGCTTAGCGTAACGGCATTTTAGTGTCTCTATTTCATAAAAAATATTATTTGTTAAAAACCTAAAAAACAAAAGAACTTAATTGTAACTAAAATGTCGGTATAGCACATAATGTCAATTTAGCTTATCATTAATACTTGTGGAACTACCTCATGTTAAACGTGGTTAACGTCCGTTCACTGCTTTTAAGTCTGGTAGTCTATAAATGTGTTTAAATAAGAGTACAAAACTTGATTCATTGTTACGCTTAAACGCGGTTAAACTTAAAACCTTATAGTTTAACGGCATTTTAACGCAACAGAATTATAAAGTATTAGATCATTATCGATCAAACTGAAGTTAAAAGTTATTAAAATACACTCATTTTTTAAACTTACAACTAACACAAAACTTCCCTTAAAACAAGATTATCGGTATCGCATCAATTATTATAAACTTAAAACATGGTTTTTATAAAATTTAAATTGACTTACAAACCACTTTATAATAAAAACAAATGTAGATACTAATAATAAAAATCACAAGTAAGTTTAACTTACACTTTAAACTAATAAGCATAAAAAAACAATTGGACCTACTTATGCAAAAAGGAACCAATCCACACATATGCCAAAATTGAGATAATTAAACAAAAAGCATAAAATGCACCTTATAACTATAATATAATAATAATATTCTACCACATTCACACAGAGCCATCTTAGCCCCAAATTAAGCAATTATATTTGCTTGTGTTATGGGTACTAAACAACTGATATACTACTTATATACTTTTTTTTTTGTAAATACATACATATTATAGACTAGCTGTTGCCCGCGACTTCGTTCGCGTGAAAATTCAGATGGGTGCCAGATTTTACGGCAACCGTACATTGTATCAGTAATAAATATCAGTATTATCCATCTCTATGGCGAATCTCATTTAAACCCGCTACCGCTAAAACTGATGAACCACTTTCACACAAACTTCGACTCTTATTTGTTCACTTAATAAGGGTAGTTTCTGAATATTAAAAAAAGAGTATTTTCTAGTAATTTGGTAATCCTACTATAAAAACTATAGAAGTTTCATACAAACTTTGTCACCCCTTTATACACCCATAGAGGATGGATTTTGCAAAATCCCGTCTAAGTGAGCACCTATATCCTAATAGGAACGATCATGCAAAGTTTGAGATTCCTAGCACTCACTTTCTCTTCACTTCTCCCTCGCTTCTCCCTGGCTTTCCCTTGACTCCCCTTGACTTCTCCCTGACTTTTCGTACTTTTGTAGCAATATGCAAATTGAGGCAGCCTGTAAAGCACGCATTTTACTTTTTATTTTTTCTTTGCAACATAGAAAGCTGTAAGTATTTAATTACCTATAGAGTTAAGTGTATTGCCTGTGTCACTTTGCATGCTACTTGAAACTGTAACTTACAAAAATTGTAATAACCTGGCGATTAAAATGAGTGGCTTGAGTTTCTTGCCAGTTCTTCTCATGGCTCTACTTTGTCAGCGAACTGGTTGTAGGTTAATTTGCTGACATTTTGTAAACTTTGACGTTCATAAGTGTTAATTTAATTAACCTATATGAATTAACATATTTTAATTTTCCTTATTTATTTTCGGTTCATCTGGATATCACAAATATAACTTCAGTAAATCGTTCTGTATATTGTATAGCTAGCAAAAATTTTACGGAAGTAGATCTTTTAGAATAAGCGGGACGGTTTGGCTGGAGATGTACATAACGACGTAAAGTGTAAGTTTTGTCTGAAAGTCAGTGGTCCGAAGGCATAGTTACCTCCTCGGTCCTCTTTATTTCCTTTTTCTCCCACAGTATCTTTACTCTGTATGGCCACCACTGCACTGAATTTGAAACAGCACCATTCACCAGCAAAACTGAATTCAAATGACAGAGCTGATAAGGATTTTCAGTTACACATGCTTTAAACAAAGCGTCATCATTCCTATGTGTATATCATTATTTCTATAGAAATTGATATTTTTCAATGTACCCTATCAAAATTCAAGGATGTTGCACAAAAATGTATAGTATTGGATAAGTAGATATATTTATTTAGTAATTAGTGTTTTTAATTTTAGGTTTTTTATGATATCGTATTGGGTTTTTATCTGTAATGATATTGTAAATACTTTTTCAATAAATAAATAAATGTTGATTATCTTCTAGTAAGTGCCCGTACGTAAGGTACACAATATCATGTACCCTTAGCAAAATAAGTAACACGAACAATTGCCAAAGTAGACGCATTGTACCCACTGTTTGAGTGATTTGGATGTACCGTGAAAATTACCTCGCTAGAGATTCATTATAAGTATAGATTACTTCAATATGTACATACAAATATATGTGTACATACATATATTTGTATGTACGTACATATTGTAGTATTGTAAATGTATAATATAATGCAAAATCGGTAAAGTAGAACTAATGTAATATTATCGCTAAGTAACGGATCCATGCGGACGACGTCACGGGGTAGTTTTACAGTACATAGACTTATAATATAATATAATAAAGATACATACATACATACATACATAGAGTGCTAAACCATAATTCTTTTGCCTTTACCTAGTTAGGTAAAGACTGTACAAAAAAGAGTAGAATTCTTTATACTGTGCCACCGTGCCGGGTCTATTACTTTCTACATACACCTATTACTCGAAAAATACGGTATTAGTTTTGTTATGTCCAGTAGGCACTCAACAATATATTATTTAATTTTAGGATTAAAAATTTATATAGTACGATAATAAAGGAACAGAGAGTAGGATTTTTAATTTACCTAATTGTGATAATTTCACAGTCTTCAAATATTTTAGTTTGGTTAGAGACTAAGACGTTTTGTAAAGCCTTTTTTCTTCCTTTCTTGCAATCAAATAAATAAATCAAAATAAGATGCATTGAAAGTAGAAGGGTAGGTATTTACTTTAGCCTAGTATCTTATCACTGATTTTATCAGCTCATGAAAAAAAATCTAACGAGGTAAATACTTGAATATTTTATCGGTATTACTTACCGATAGAATATTCAAGTACACACCGTATGTATATATAGAATGTATAGGTATTTATGCTCGTGCAAGATAACGTAGATAGTTAGGTAGCTAACAGCAGCGTGTATGGTTGTTTTGTGTAGGTACCTAACTAGGTCGCAAACCGACGCATGTCACGTATAATCATTGTAATTTGAGTTCTATGCTAGTTGTACGACCGACGCCGACGTTCGTGTTCCGACCGAAGCACCTCGTACCTACGCCGGCGTCGCCGTCGTCGCGTCGCGTCGGTCGGAATCGGAAAGCGCCCTTGCCACATGAGTAAATATCCAAGTTAGATATTTTACTCATGTGCCCACCTACCACACACCTAGTTCGAAATGATAGTAGACATAGACAATATTGTAGCAAGCTCATATTCATACCCCTAGGGTATATAACAGCAGGAATTTACTGATTCTTGAGGCCTGGTGTTGCCTTGATCTTATCACGAGCGACAATAGGCTCACCACCTGCTACCTAGTTTACGTGGAACTAAACATAATTAAAGGATATCCTAGGTAAGTATCTCAAAGAAGGTATTTTACTAAAAATATGAAGGTAGGTATATACCTACTTACAGGATATTCTATTATTGAATCCTTTGCATTTGTATTTGTTTCAGTCGTGAAATTTTAGTCATTTTGATGAAAAATAATAATAAATGTAGGTAAATACCTACGTATTTAATACACTAAAAAAATCTAAATAACTAATCTAATTTATTTGCAACACTAAATCTATCCACACAATATTTTTTTTGATATTATTTATTTGCAATTATTGAATTACGTAAATAATTTTTAAAAAAACCGCATACGTCCGTCCGTCAGAAGGGCTTGCGCCGCTCTGCCGTTCTGCCTCCCGTCGCCCGCGCAGAGCCCCTGCGACGCTGATTCAGCCAAATTATCAATAACTATTGAAACATAATCCTAATAAATGAAATAAACCTACAGAGTTGACATTTGGTTTATTCCGGTTGATTCAATATAACTTTTATATTTATAACTATAGTAATTACAAAGTAATATTTCGAAATAAGTGAAATCACGTTGTTTTAATATCGTTGGTATAAGTTATATAATCAATTATTGTAAATAATTCTTCTACTATTCTAAAGTTCATGAATCAAAGTATATTGTTGGCAAAAAAAAAAAGAATAAATAGCATTAGAATCTACTCAATTATCGAGATGAAAGTAGCGGATTTCGTCGAAATTTCGTCGGAACCACCTTAATAAATAATATTCAATTTACTTGGCATACATAACATAAAGCACACAACGTCAAATACGGTATGCGAAAATTTTGTTTATATAGTAAACACTAGGTGCGCTTTTTCATAAAATATTATAATCTTAAAATACAAACACCCTATTACCCTATCTCACAGTACAGGTACAGTTGTTTTCTTAAAAATACTGCAGAAGCAAAATAAGAAAGAAAATCCTTTAATGTATATTAAACTTAAAACTAAGAGCAAAATATAACTCACCTGTCTACTATTTTAAAATCTCTTGAAAAAGCTATTACGGTCTACCCCAACAGCTTAACACGTACCTGTGGGCAAAAAAGAGCTATTTTATTAAAGTACACAACTAAAATGAGCTTTCCGGTCTAAAAAACCATCTCTACAAGAATATTCCACTATTCCGGGTTGAAAATTCTTAAAAAGTGAAGTAAAATTCTTACATCGATAAAACCTTTAAAATGATTGACGAATTTTATTCAATTTGAATATTTGGTTCCACGAAATTCAATTACTTATGTAGAGTCTACATTTGGAGCTTTTAGTATGTTCTAAGAATTTATTTTTAAGATTATTAATGACTATCTGCGCCTCGCGGCTTCGCCCGCGCGTAAAATGAGTTTTGTGTTCCTCGGGAACCAGATCGATTTTCGGAATAAAAAATAGCCATGTCCGCCTCCAGCACCGAATCTATCTACATATCAATATTCATCGAAATCGGTTCAGCAGTTTAGGAGCTGAGTGGTAACAAACACACACCACACACACACACATACACACATACAAACCTTTTGTATTTATAATATTAGTAGGATTCTTAAGTCAGGCAGAGTAGAGGTTTTTTTTTTTAAATTTAAGCAGCTATGAAAAGAACCTCCATTTTAAAGTAGACCGTATACCATTCTAAAGAAAATTGATAATTAAGAGGTCTAGTATCTATGTTTATCACGAGTATGTCTTCACACTATTTTTATTAGAAGGGACAGGTATTGATGAGTTGCAGGTGAAAACCTATAACCATTTTAGAAGCACAATTTTGAAAGAACAATGTATTTTTTAACATAGATTTTTTTTTTTTTTTTTATATTTATTAGCCTACCAAAGTGACTCCACCCCGCCTGATGGTAAGCAGTCAGTGGAATCCAGAAGTGGTGGCCACCATACCAAATCTATCGTCTCAAGCTGCTGGTATGGTGGCCTCCACTATGGCGGCTGGGAATGGGGTTAGGGGAAGGGAATGAGGGAGGTGAGGAAAGAGGAAAGGGGGGGAAATTGGGCCTCCGGCACTCTCACTCACCGAACGAAACGCAGTAGTAAGGATACTACTACTCTTAAGTCGATCTTCTATGAGAGGGTAGTACTTCCCCGGACGATCCGGCCCATTCATGCTGAAACCAGCGTGGATCTACTACCGTCACTAGTATATATAGATAGATAGATAGATAGAATATTCTTAATTGCACACCACATAATACAAAACAAATGATAGAATAACACAATAATAAGTAGTGACAATGGGCGGTCTTATAACTAAAAGCGATCTCTTCCAGACAACCTTTGGATGGACTTGAGGCAAATATTAATCGGCAGTTATGGTGTACAGGTACATTAAATAATAATTCGAATCAATAAATAAAGTTATATACAAACAAATTAACTGTCTAATATATATAAATAATACATACAATATATAATATATATAAATATTATAACTTAAATACAATACATACCTACATACTAATACATATTATAATAAATACAACGTGATTGTGACACTAGAGATAAAATATGTAGAAGTGACAATGCTTGATGTTATGTATTGGATAAAATGTAACAAATAAGATATAACAATATAGATATGCGTATAGGTGTTTTATAGTGTACGTTGTGTGGATATCGACGTTAAATAAAATTGCTTGACCATTGTCTTAAATGAGACCAATGATTGAGCTCGTCTAATTTGGACCGGTAATGCATTCCACAAACGTACAGCATTAACTGTAAAAGAACAGTCATTAAATGTTGTGGTATGTAATGGCATTTTTAACTTTAGGTTTTCTGATGATCGTAAGAATCTTGCATGTGTATCATGAAGAAACTCAAAACGTTCTTTAAGATAGGAGAGTGACGAAGGGTTAAACAGTATATTGTATAATAGAGAAAGGATATGAGCATTCCGGCGAAGTCGAATAGGTAACCAACTAAGCTTTTTTCGAAATTCAGAAACATGATCATATTTGCGTAAACCAAATATGAATCTTATACAGACATTTTGAAGTTGTTCTAGTTTGTTTAATTGGTTCTCGGTTAGATCTGGATAGCTGGCGTCGGCATAATCAAGAATAGGAAGTAATAGGGAGTTTGCAAGCGTGATTTTAGTGGCAGTTGGTAGAAAGTTTCGCAGTCTCCTCAAGGATCCAGCTGATGCAAAGATCTTACGGCTAACTTTGCAGTGACAACTTTTGAGCACACAATTTTTGAGATCATCCTGGAGCTGCCAACAACAATAACTTGAGTTTTTAATGAGTTCAGTTTAAGTCCATAGGATTCGCTCCATTTACTCAGTGTCACTAGATCTTTGTTAACATTTTCAATAGCTTCTGATAAATTTTCTAGGGAGGCTTGAGAATATATCGGAAGATCATCTGCATAAAGGTGGTAGGAAGAAATAAGTTTGTCAGAGATTGAATTAATGAATAACGCGAAGAGAAGAGGAGATAGAACGCCACCCTGGGGTACACCAGCATGTGTGTCACACCAAGAGGATAAAACATCCTCGACGCGTACACACTGCCGACGACCGCGCAGGTAACTACGAAGCCAATCAATTACCGTTGGAGATATGTTAAGTGAGCGAAATATGTTGATCAGAATGTCAATATCTACGGTATTAAATGCATTGGAAAAATCGAGGAGTGCAAGAACAGTGAGATTTTGATTTTCCATGCCATGTCTTATGTCATCCGTAATATTTACCAAGGAGGTGACGGTGCTGTGACCAGGACGGAAACCAGACTGGAAAGGATTGAGGACGTGGTTTTTTGTAAGGAAGGTACTGAGTTGGTTATGGACTAGGCGTTCAATGACTTTGGAAAGGAATGGTAAAATGGATATAGGACGGTAATCAGAATATGTTGTAGGATTAGATTTTTTGGGTATAGGAGTTATTTGAGCACTTTTCCATAACGTCGGAAAGGTACCACCAGATAAGGAAAAATTAAGAAGGTGACAAATAATGGGAAGGATTTCATCAAGGATGGGAAGGATCATATTACGGCTGACACAATCACCACCAACAGCGTTGGTGGTGATAGACATAATGCTCTTCTTAACATCACAAGCGGTAACTTCAGTGAAAACAAATGGATCATATCTAGGAGTTGGAAGGGATGACAGAAAATTTATAGTACTTAATTTAGTTGTCCTATCAATGTTAGACGAAGCTGAGAAATGTCGATTGAGTAAATCAATGTTTAAAGTTTTAGGAATGTTGTTTGCACAGGGTTTTCCAACTCCCAATGTTTTTAAAAATTTCCATACCTTAGTTGGTTCGCCATTCTGAACCGTGTTGTGAATATGTTGGCGTTGTGCGTCTCTACACACCTTATTGCAGTGATTTCTAACAGATATATATTTGCGCTGGTTGGCTTCAGTAGGTCTACATTTGTATTTGAATTTTGCAGCTGCTTTTTTTAACATAGTTATTCTTTACTACCGTTAAAAACATATGGCAGAAGGATTTTATTTACACGTGCATTTTTATATATTCGATTGCCTCTGTGATTCAGTGGTACTCTGTACGGACTGCCACGCAGATGTCGCGGGTTCCATTCCCAATAAGTGTAAATATTTGTGTACAGAAACATATATATTTGTATTGGTCTGGGTGTTTCTATGTGTAATATGTATGTATTTACAAAAGAAAAAGTATTTAAATATGTATATCCGCCTTCTAGAACCCATAACACAGGCTATAATATGTGCTTAGGTCTAGATAGCGTTGTTTGTAGTTGTTGTAATATAAATATCTACATACTTAGGGATACTACTCCAAGAGGGTAAGTAGTACTTACCCTTTTCATGAACAAAGATCAAAAACCGTGATCTTATGTATTCTATGAAGTATAATATCCAAAATGAGATGCCGTCAACAAAATAACATACCTAATTAACAACATCAAAAGGAAAAAATCCCTTGCGATTCGTGCAAATCCCTTTTTATTATGTCACTGATCCCTAATAATCCCTTTTGTAGGTCCCAATTTGTGAGGGGAAGTCGATGTCGGTTTAATTGAATTGGACTAATTATGAGATGAGATCATCGATAGTTACTGAGACATACGGGGAAAGAACAGTGGAGAATATTGCCGTACTAACAATATTGAAGTAGATAGTTGTGGGGTGTTGTGAATCCTATATATAAATAACGAGACTAATATAGGTAATAACTACACAGCGCTATTTAAGCTACCATAATCTTTTCTTTCTGAAGCTTTAATTAAGGTGTGACGAATGGCCAATTCGCATTGAGCAAGCAATCAATGCTTACGATTTCTTTAAGATAATACTGGACTGGTACCAAAGTAACACCAACTTTTGAGTCTCTAAAAACTAAATGACAATCTCTTTGGTTCGGTGGTACTGTGTATGGACTGCCACGCAGAGGTCGCGGGTTCGATTCCCGCTCAGTGCAAATATTTATGTGCTTGAACATAGCTATTTGCATTGGTCTGGGTGTTTAAATGTATAATATGTACAAAAAAAAAGTATATAAGTATGTTTATCCGCATTCTAGAACCCATATCACAAGCTATTAATATATGCTTACTTTGGGTCCAGATGGCGTAGTGTAGTTGTTGAGTATTATTATTATATTATTATTATTATTTACTTACAAAAAGATCGTAGGTAAATCATTAATATGTCAATAGCAGATTTAAACATTATGACAACCACTTTACTGTGCTTAACTAAAAAAGCTTATAATCCATACCAGCCATGAAAATAACGGTTCTAAAGTGTTCACATTTAGGTTCTTTTTTCCAAAACTTGTATTTCGGTTACGACGTTTTGAATAATAAGACAGTGTGGTAGGTAATTTCGCATACTGTTGTATATGATCGTTCAAGGATAATAATGCTGCTTTTACATAAGAAAGATATACGTACGAAAAGATCAAAGAATGAGCGATTCAAGAAAATGCCTACTTTCTCCCAAAGGGTTGGAATGCATGACTGCATCTGAATTAATATATTTTGTAGCATATGTCGTATTTATTTGCCCTTTTTGGTGAAGTGAAATACGTTTTTCATACCGCCTGCTCAAGGAAGATTGGTGGTTATATTACCATGGAGACAGTAAACAGCCGACGCTTCTTGGTATCCATTACACAGCCGACGGACCAATAGGGGACGACGTCTCTTTGTTTTTTTCATAATGCATTGAGATTTTGGCAAAGGTCGGCGATATCCAAGCAGTTACCACATTTATGGTGACATAAATCTTTAATAAATTAACATTTTTACAGCTTTCTCGTGATTTATATATTTTCAACATTGAAGAAAATGATTCTGAAATACGATTTAAGTTAAAAAGTTTATTTTTCAGCGTGTATACATATCTTATTTTTATCGAACACAATAAAAATCTGAAATAAAAAATATTTGTCGATCACACAGATCGTTTTATTGCCGATTGGCAGACGAAAAGGCGTCTTGCCTGCTGATGTGTTAACTAAAATAGACCTCATAAGTGCTAAGATCTGCCTTTCATGTTTATTTACATAAAAACAGAGTTTCTCCTGCTGCAAATAAGTACTTCATCATTATCGTCGTACCAGCCCATAATTATCACACAGCAGGGAAAGGCCTCTTATCTTAAAGAAGGCATGAGCATTACGACATCTGCCCACTATACCGTACCATATCTTTTTTTTTAATTGCTGACAGTGGCAGGCGAACAAACAGCTCATGTAATGGTAAGTGGTAACCGTCACTCATGGACGACTCAGAGCTCCTAGCATTGCTCCTGCAATGCCAGGGTCTTTGCAAAGCCGCTGCCTACTGTGAAGGGAGTGGGGTAGGCGAAAAGATTGAAGAAGATGAGGAAAAAGAAAAGGTAAGAAATTGGGTCTCCGGCGCTCTCACTCAAAGAACGAAACGCAATAGTACGGATACTATTACTTTTACGTCAATCTTCTGTGAGAGGGTAGTACTTCCCCGGTCGATACGCCCATTCATGATAATGACCGCGCTATGAACGTATCAGGATTGGAAAGCAAGACTACAACATGGAGTTCTTCAAGAAGGAGTTAAAAGGTTTGTAACAAAGTCGGCAACGCGCTAGTGATGCTCCTGGTTGTTGCAAGCGTCCTGCTACAGTAACTGCTTACCATCAGGCGGGCCGTATGCTTTATGGTCACCTTACTCGTATAAAAATAAAATAGAAAAAAAGCAACACGATGCGCACTACTATGCCTACTATAGCGTCGCCTGATATTCTCGCCGATAGTTATGAACGCACCGTGCATAGCACGCTACGGTGCTGATCGGTGACGGAACGGTCTAGTGGGCATAGTGTCTTTTCAAAACAAAGAATATTTTTTTACCTGACACTTCATTATTATGGTCCTAGTATGATACGTTGTAGTGAGCAGAATTCTTTAATCGCCACTTTTGCTCATTGCGAAATGCCAATTTCAGACTTTTTAAATATAAATCTTGGTTTCTTTGGATGTTTTCTATTTACTGCTAGGAATTAACGGTTCTAACATTAAAAAAATTACAAAAACAAATTGTGACATTTCTAACATTAAAATAATTACAATAAGTTGAATTACATAGCTCTCTCATGAATTAAATATTCTAAATAAGTCATTAACATAAATCAGAAATTGTGTTAGCATACTCAACGTCAAAGTCTAACTAAAGTGTATGTTTTACGACTCGTAATATACAAGTAGCCGCCA
The DNA here is from genome assembly GCA_963082885.1 of Parascotia fuliginaria. Classification (NCBI taxonomy): domain Eukaryota; kingdom Metazoa; phylum Arthropoda; class Insecta; order Lepidoptera; family Erebidae; genus Parascotia; species Parascotia fuliginaria. Next base: position 10,469,504 of record OY720193.1, on the reverse strand, counting down.
TTTTGTGGTAGCACGAACTAAACTAGCTATGTCAGAAACATTAAACGTAGTTGTAAATCTTTTCTTCTATTCGTTTATTATTTTGTACGTTATTTTTATATTTTGACTGCCTCTGTGTGTCTGTGGTACTATGAACGGATTACCACGCAAAGGTCTCGAGTTCGATTCCCGGGTTGGGTATCATATCATCATGGGGTGAGATAAAAGGCGTGAAGCTGTATGTGTGTTTATATTTTGTTTTCTGTTATTATATTTCATCTAATTTCGAGATGTTTAGTAAACAATTCTAAATAAAATAATTAAAAAAAATATACTATTGTCTATGTCCAGTGGTCTCCTGTATAAAATCAGAACCACCTCATTTATACTCATTGGGTGTAGTAAAAGGAGCATACTATGGAAACTGTAAGTAAGTAAGTAATACCAAATCTCACAAAAATTCACTTATAAACCTGCACTTATAAAAATTATAATACTTGGCCCTTATGGTCCCAATAACTTTAATTTTAGTCTGTATTACATAAACAATATTAATTTAACACAAATCTGTTAATTACTTAAAATGTTGTATGTATTTCACACCACGAAACTCTAAACAATTAATTACTTAATATACTTAATTGTTTGTCGAACCTTTAACCGTACAAGTCAATATAGAAACATTACTAATATAACTTGAACTCTTATCGAAAATAGACTCTTTATAATTTGTTTGAGATTAAAGTTGTTGGTGTATAAGGAAGGGTTAACTAATAATGGTTGGTTAAATTAAGATTACATAAGAGACTGATTGATCAGATGTTACATTAGATCAGAGTAAGGAATGCTTTTGTTTAATAAATTAATAATATTATTTTATAAATGGCTTGGAAAGTTGGGAGGAGTTGCCCTAGACAGACATACGCGGACCAAATAGGTGATAGGTTGACAAAGGGCACAATTATATGCACCCGTAACCGACGTGTGTGTATGAAAAGATTAATGAATGTTAAAGAGGGAGGTATGTTTGGATCCCAACAAATTGCGTTTTATAGTCTCTGCTTACCCCATTAATGGGAGACAGGCGTTAGGTTATGTTTGTGTGTATGTATTATTTTATAACTGCTCGGTCAAATAAGACTGTCATTCAGAGATCTCGTGTTTGACCCCTGGGTTGGGTAAAGTAATATTGGGTTTGGAAATATTCGAAAAATTACTAAAGGCTATTAACATAACTGCCTACCCCTTCGAAGAAAAAGTCGCTATGATAATAAAATGCCAATATTAATGTCAAAATACTCATTATCATTTCAACCAATAGGACAAGACCTTATTCAAGTGATCTCTACCTACTTCTAGGAAAAAGAAGCGTGATGATGCTATATTATAAATAGAAAATTTCAAAACAAACTACAAATTCAAAGCAATATTAACATCTTGTCTCGTATATCGACATCGTGAACCTTTGTACAGTTTGACGTAAACAATGCTATCGTACAACCAACAATATCGTGTTCTGTGAAAACGATATGATACCCTTGTAAAAGGAACAAATTATATTATATTATTGTATATTGCAAATGAGTTATGTTTTATTCTAAACTTAATATTTGAAGAGATGATAAAAAAGTTAAAAATGAATAGTTATTATTCTGTTATAACAACATTCTTTATTAAGTACAGAATGATAAAATTTTGCGACGATTTAGATAAAATATAATAAAATAGAAATAACATATTAAATAAATAGCTTTCTACGGTGTGGTTTCACCCGCGTCTTTGCTTACTGCTCTGTTCCTATCGCCAGTAGCGTAATGTTACATATAAATAATAATAATAAATAAATATTACCACATGAACCGTACAACGCCATCTAGACCCAAAGTAAGTATACATTAATAGCTTGTGATATGGGTTCTAGAATGCGGATATAATAATAATAATAATATTCTACCAAATTCACACAGCGCCATCTAGTCCCAAATTAAGCAATTATATTTGCTTGTGTTATGGGTACTAAACAACTGATATACTACTTATATACATTTTTTTTTTGTAAATACATACATATTATAGATAAATTACACCCAGACACAGAACAAACAATCATGCTCATCACACAAAGGTTTGTCCTGGGTGGGAATCGAACCCACGACCTCCGGCTTAGCAGTCAGGGTCACTAACCACTAGACCAACAGGCCAGTCATATGCATACTTAAATACTTTTTTTTAAATTTTTTTAAATAGAAACATCCAGACCAATGCAAACAGCCATGTTCACGCACACAAATATTTGCACACACATAGCCTATAAAACCTTCCTCGAGAACTGGGCTATCATGCGCTAAAAGAATTTTGAATTGCAAATACGACTGGTAGTTCTAGAGATTAGCGCGGTCAAACAAACAAACGAACTCTTTCGCTTTATATAATAGTATACATTTTGCACATTAGCGATGTATTTTTGGTGTAGATTTTTTTACACAACTATGGTGTTAAACGGCTTTGGTGCATACTATCTATTTTATGGTAAGAGGTAACCTTCCGTACCGAAAATCAGTCTGGTTTGCGAGGGATACAAAACATATTATACGCCCAGGCGAACCCGTGGAACGAAGCTATTCTACAATAATGTTTTGTGAAAACAAATCATCATAACACAAATTGCAATATTATACATCTCCTTGCTACCCTAGTTTTAAGTTACATCAGCACTTCTATAATGATAGGGTTACCAGCGAGTCATGGCGCCTTGAGATAAGAAAGTAAACCAGTTAATATTAACTTGAAGTGTTGCTGACAAGTTACCTTTAAATCAGCTTATTTTACACGTTTTGAAACGTAAATTCGTACCTGATATCCGTCCCAGAAACTTGTTGCTTTTATTTGACTAACATGTCTACGTGATTAGTTAAATTTCACTGACTTGTGAGCACGCGTTGATCTCAGAAAATACTATTAAGATTATACTGATATTTCTTATTATTGTGATATTTTGGGTATTTATTGAAGCGCACCCTATTTGTTGTTAGTTCTAACTGGTGCGTTACGAGGAATACTTTTGGTTAGAGAAATACCCCAATATTTCATTGAATTATCATTATCACTTCAGCTGAGAGACATTAAAATATATGTTCAACAGTGAAAATTATCATACTTCAACAATCGACTAAAATGCTCTAGAAAAAATCTTTTTATCCACAAAAATCCATACAAAGGAAGACAAAGGAAAAAGAAACTGATGGGGTCAAAGGTCTCGGACAAAACTGAGCTATTCCTAAGACAATAACTTCAAATAAATCATGTATCTGCTGAAGAGCAAAAGCACTAAAAGAATACCTAAAATTTCAAGTTAGTACACTGTTTAATACTTAACACTTGCATCACATATAACAGTTTGTTCACAAAAGCACCAAACTTGCGATAACTTGAAACATAATAGTTAGAAATTCAAACATTGTTTTACTTAGAACATGCAGTGTATAGCTGTTAGTTTAATACTTGAATAATTTAACGGTATGCAACGCTCTATTGCATTAACAACAATAAGCAAAAATCTCTACTAAGTATAATTTTGAAAAGTTTACGTGTTCAATTTGCTGTAATTCACAAAAAAACGGCGTTTTACCACTCTTTTACTTACAGCAAAAGTGTGGTTTATTATTAAACATCTGATATAACTTACAGCATTCATATAGAATTAAAGTAATATGTGACAAAAAATATGATATAAGTATTTTTTTAGAGTTAATCTTGCACCACTTTATTAATACGTAATTTATTAAATATTTCTATCTATATGGAAATATACGAAACTTAGCTATCTTTGAGAAGTCACTACTTACGACGTTCTTCATGTCTTTAAAATAAAAAGTCAATTGCAGTATTTGCTGTAGGTAGTGAAAAGCCTACTGAAAATAACTTTAAAATAACAATAATAATATAATATAATATTCTACCACATTCACACAGCGCCATCTAGCCCCAAGATAAGCAATTATATTTGCTTGTGTTATGGGTACTAAACAACTGATATACTACTTATATACATTTGTTTTTTGTAAATACATACATATTATAGATAAATTACACCCAGACACAGAACAAACAATCATGCTCATCACACAAAGATTTGTCCTGGGTGGGAATCAAACCCACGACCTCCGGCTTAGCAGTCAGGGTCACTAACCACTAGGCCAACAGGCCAGTCAAACAATAATATTATCATTGCTGTTCATGAGTATTATTTTAACAAAACTGCGTTCCAAACATCCTGTCACCGATAACTCAAAAGATATGATTTTTTTTCCGACTTTTCGAAGTTATTTGGCTCTGGTGCTCTTGCGTCGATAACATACTTCGTATGTTACAGTATTTCTCTTCTAGCCACCTGCTACGGCGTAGAACTGTTTCTACGCCGTAGCAGATGGTCTACGAGCCGTAGTCATTAAATAAAAAAACGTGATATAGTTATATTAGCCGAAAAGCTTACACTAAGCTCCTTTTCAATGTCTAAGTAATGATGTAATAAAACAAAAAGGTTTTTCTTAGGGTCCCACGTTGAGAATATAAAAACGCCTTGTTAAGATTACTTGGATTATTTATTCATCAATGTCCGTCTAATAGGGATCAGCAGAGTACTATGTAAATATTTTTGCGTATGAAAATTACTTTGAATAATATTTAAATGGGATTGATGTTGGAATGAACAGAGTTAATCATACATTTAGTTAATTTGAAAAGTCTTACGGATATCAAAAAAAAGAGAAGTCAATTTGCATATTTTAAATGAAAAATGCGTTTAACATCGCAATAGTATTGACCGATGCCTGTCACACAGTTGTGAACTCATTTATAACCAAACTATTTATTACATTTTGCGATTGACAGACTAAATTTAAAATAAAATATGTGTAATTTTATTGCCAAGTAAATACATAAAACATATCTGGAACTACTACAATCACGTGGCCATAAAAGCGGTACCACTAATCTATACTATTAAATAAAACAGAAAAGTTTGTTTGTTTGTTTGAACGCGTTAATCTCTGGAAGTACTAGTCGGATTTGAAAAATTCTTTTTGCGAATGATAGCCTAGTTCTCACGCTACTGGCAACAATTTTCATTGAAATCAGTTTGGCCGTTTATTTTCTGAGTTGTAATATACACTGACACACAGACAGACAGAGAGAGAGAGCGAGAGAGAGAGAGAAAGAGAGAAAGCGAGAGAGAGATAGAGAGGGAGGGAGAGAGAGAGAGAGACAAAGGAATTAGGCATTCTGGAATTAGTTAGGAATGTTAGTACCTAAACAAGTAAACTCAAAACAAAACAAAAACAAAACACTACATTAGTAAAGTTTAATACATTTAACTACGGAACCAAAACTAACAGAAGGTCGTCCAATCCCTAAACGTAGTTGGCGTCGGACTGGACTACGTATAATAAATAACATTGATATATGGGACTGAAGAAGGATTTGACTTAATCAATCGATCAAGTGAAAGCAATGTTAAGTTGAAATTTTGAACTCGTAGATTAATAGATTTTCTCAAAAAGCATTAGTTGGCTTTTTAAGTGTAGATTTCTACTGCTGCTGCCTACCCTCTTTACTATACTGTTATTGTTCATCAAAGATATGAAGTGAATGTATTGCACTGCGTCGATGTCATGGTACGTAACAGAATAATAAATCAATTTCATTATTATTTTATTTATTGACTTACTTATCACAAACATTATAAAGTGTATTGGTCAGTTTACTTATATTAACAACTAGCGGCCCGCCCCGGCTTCGCACGGGTGGACATATTTTTAAATATTTTGGGATAAATAAAGATACTTTTGTATGGGACCATAGAAAAGTAAAAACTTTTTAAATTTTTCTTTCTGTATGAACCATCGTTGTACTTCAAGGAATATTATAAAAAAAGAATTAGCGAAATCGGTTTAGCTCCTCTCGAGATTTGAGCTTAGCAACACATTCAGCGATTCATTTTTATATTTTAGATAGAAATTTAATAGTCTCTAGTGTTCATACAAAGAACAAAATTTTGAAATTATTACTATGTATTTTTGGTTAATAAATATATTATTATTATTATTATTATTATTATAAATAAATGTTTTACTATCCTCCAGTTTCTGAAAGGCTGATCAACAAAAAATTAACTAATCCTCTGTTAAATCTTATGTGAAGTACCAATTGGGTTGCGAAAAGCATAATAATTAGTTTAATTTGATCTTATTAGTAACTAATTAGATCAAATTAAAGTAATTATCTATAGTTTTAGCATATTTTGAGGTACTTCACTTAAGATTTAACAGGTGATTAGTAAATTTTTCGTTGATCAGCCTTTCAGAAGCTTGGGGACAATCACAAATTTTAGACAAATCTTAATGATAGTACTACTTGCAACAAAGTGATAATATATATTATGATAGTTTACTTACGAAGCAAACCTTTCTTAAACCGATCATTTTATTAAACATCCGTTTCCACTTAAGTAAGAAAACAGAGCCACTTTGACGGCAAGCCGAGGCGTCTGTATTATACTGACAGCTTACTTTAGATAGCCGATCGCTTCAATAGTTCATTGAGAGGTCAGCCAGCGAATAACTTTACTCGAAGCGAAATGAAAGCTTGAGAATGAACATTGAATTTAAAAATAACTTGTAATGACTGCCTCTGTGGTTCAGTGGTACTATGTACATTCGCAGAGGTCGAGAGTTCGATTCCCGCTCAGTGCAAATAATTGATCTATTTTCATCTGGGTAATTTTATGTATATTGTGTACGTATTTATAAATAAAAAAGTATTTAAGTATGTATATCCATTCTAGAACCAATAACACAAGCTATAAATATATGCTTGTTTTAGGTCTAGATGGCTCTGTGTATAGTTTTTTTTTTTTTTTTAGCCCCAAATTAAGCAATTATATTTGCTTGTGTTATGGGTACTAAACAACTGATATACTACTTATTATATACATTTTTTTTTTGTAAATACATACATATTATAGATAAATTACACCCAGACACAGAACAAACAATCATGATCATCACACAAAGGTTTGTCCTGGGTGGGAATCGAACCCACGACCTCCGGCTTAGCAGTCAGGGTCACTAGCCACTATAGTTGTTGTGATATTATATTATATAATATATTTTAAAGTGACTAAAGTTTCTACTACTTTGGACACTTTTCACAATGTCTACAACTTTTATATCTTTAAATGTGTTTTTTTTTATATAAGTACTTATATTTAGAATGTTAACTTTTGAGAAATTATTTAAATAAAGGAGAATAATAATAATATTCTACCACATTCACACAGCGCCATCTAGCCCCAAATCAAACAATTATATTTGCTTGTGTTATGGGTACTAAATCACTATATACATTTTTTATTGTAAATACATACATATTATAGATAAATTACACCCAGACACAGAACAAACAATCATGCTCATCACACAAAGGTTTGTCCTGGGTGGGAATCGAACCCACGACCTCCGGCTTAGCAGTCAGGGTCACTAGCCACTATAGTTGTTGTGATATTATATTATATAATATATTTTAAAGTGACTAAAGTTTCTACTACTTTGGACACTTTTCACAATGTCTACAACTTTTATATCTTTAAATGTGTTTTTTTTTATATAAGTACTTATATTTAGAATGTTACCTTTTGAGAAATTATTTAAATAAAGGAGAATAATAATAATATTCTACCACATTCACACAGCGCCATCTAGCCCCAAATCAAACAATTATATTTGCTTGTGTTATGGGTACTAAATCACTATATACATTTTTTTTTGTAAATACATACATATTATAGATAAATTACACCCAGACACAGAACAAACAATCATGCTCATCACACAAAGGTTTGTCCTGGGTGGGAATCGAACCCACGACCTCCGGCTTAGCAGTCAGGGTCACTAGCCACTATAGTTGTTGTGATATTATATTATATAATATATTTTAAAGTGACTAAAGTTTCTACTACTTTGGACACTTTTCACAATGTCTACAACTTTTATATCTTTAAATGTGTTTTTTTTTATATAAGTACTTATATTTAGAATGTTACCTTTTGAGAAATTATTTAAATAAAGGAGAATAATAATAATATTCTACCACATTCACACAGCGCCATCTAGCCCCAAATCAAACAATTATATTTGCTTGTGTTATGGGTACTAAATCACTATATACATTTTTTATTGTAAATACATACATATTATAGATAAATTACACCCAGACACAGAACAAACAATCGAGCTCTTCACACAAAGATTTGTCCTGGATGGGAATCGAACCCACGACCACCGAATTAGCAGTCAGGGTCTTTAACCAGTAGGCCAACAGGCCAGTCAAATACTTATTATACTAATAACATTAAAATCTGAAATTATATATTCTTCATAAGTAGAAAAAGGGGAAAGTTTTCTAATATCGACATGTAGGTAGATGTTTACGTACTCCCACTCCTACTTCTCCTGAGAATAGTAGGTTTTTTCCATATAGCAATTCAATGTACCGTTCCCTTGTTAAGAACTCAGAACCAAAACTTTACTTGGTGATATTTCATACACACGAAGCTAAGTGTTTGTACGTAAAAGGCAATCTATTTTTGCCTTATTAAGAATTGTAGCTTGCAGAACTGACGGCCGTTGGGCAGAAAGGTTCTAGAGTGGCGACTACAAACCGCAAGACGCAGCGTGGGCAGACCCCTCACAAGGTGGACCGACGACCTTATAAGGGTGGCGGGCAACCGATGGATGAGAGCGGCTCACGACCGGCCACGGTGGCGATAATTAGGAGAGGCCTATGTCCAGCAGTGGACATCTTTCGGCTTATAATGATAAGAGTTCTAGTTTGACGCTAATAGTTCTTTGCTGCTTTCAGCATGGGTCGGGTATATCGACGTAACATAACAGTATCTGTACTTTTACTAAACCTTCAGTTAGTAAGTGAGAGCCGGAATTTATTAAATTAATTAACAAAGCCACAGTCTTATTAATTTTGATTATACGAATTTAATTTCATTAGTTGTGTACACATTAGTAGAGAACTACTAAGCGTTGCCAAGTCGGCGCGTAAATGTAAACTTGTGTGAGAAAATGAACAGCGCCTTTAGTACTTATTCTGAGAACTAAATTATTTCATACAAATAATATCTATGTACCTTATTTCTACCGCTGAGATTTTTAATCGAAAATTAATGCAATACGAAGCTAAAAAAGGAAAGATAAATTTATAAGTTTATTTTTATTATCAGTTAATTATAAGTTAGCCAAATAACGATCAAACAATTACAGTAGAGAATGCTGATAGCATTAAGTCCGCCTATATACCTATGTATAGTCGATTACATATTTACTTTGCTTCTTTTTACAAAAGTTTCCATCAAAATTAAAATTTAATAAGAATCATTAAAACAATGACAGCTGTCACTGTACTGAGGTCACTTGCAAGTAAAAATAGACATTATTGTTTTATGATCAAACAATAATACTCCAAGAGTGGTATACATGAAGTTCCATAAATAAATATTTAAGAAACCCATTCAACTTAATAGACGTTTTAATAAGACTCTGGTACTAAGGAGAGAATGAGAATGGCACTGCACCGGTGAAGGTAGCGAAATTTGGGGAAGGCCTTTGCCCAGCAGTGGACGTCTTTTAGCTGTTAATATTATGATGATGATTATTGATTTTTTTATTACCGTCAGTGACAGACGAGCAAACAGCCCACGTGATGATAAGCGGTAACTGTCGCTCACAGACGACTCAGACTCCCAGGACTGTGAAGCCGCTGCCTATCGTGAAAGGAGGGGAATAGGTGAATGGATTAAGGAAAATGAGAAAATAGGAAAGAGGGTCCGGCTCTCTCACTCACTGAAGAAAGAAAGAAAGAAAAGAAAGAAAGAAAAAGCATTTATTTGTGCAAAAAACACGACGCACATAGACAATAAAACACAATTTAAAAAAAGGAAATGCATAAAATATCTTATTTCTAATTACTTAATAAATAATTATGACAAAGAATGAAATCAAGCAGATCATTGTTAATTTTAGTTAAAACTAAACTGTGGTAACACTCATAATAATAATGTGTTTTTTAAACGTATCAAAGCTGTCAAAAAGACATGAGATGACTCAGACTCATGTCCAATTATTTGACGTGGCACCACGTGCTACATCTACTTATTTACATTAAAGAATAAAAAAGAAATGCGAAATTACAAAATAAGTGAGTACGCCGCGATTAAACGCAAATTGGTTGGACACTCTAAACTATTTGATTCATATTTACAAAATAGAAAACAGTATAAAGAACTAAGATCTGTAATAGAAAATAAAGAATACGTTTATAAGTCTAGACTAACTACATTAAATACTGGAGTACCACAGGGGTCAGTTTTAGGTTCCATTTTGTTTACTATATTTTTAAACGATTAAGCAGAATATATAAAAAATACTTTACCTGAAGCACAATTGGTTATTTTTGCAGATGATACTAGTGCAATTATAGCTAGAAATGATATGAAAACTTTAGAAGTGAAAATGAATAGTTTATTGTCAGCATTTCGACATTGGTTTGGTACTAAATAATCTTAGACTTAATATAAACAAAACTAAATGCATGTTATTTAAATCTACTGTTAGAAGTAATACTGACTTAGAAGTACGATCATTGGATGGCAAAGTAGAAGTAGTAGAACACATTAAGTTTCTAGGTGTACAAATAGATTCTCTATTAAATTGGAAGCAGGAACTAAAAGCAGTAACTGATGCCCTAAGCATTGCATGTCATGCGATCAGAAGTCTAAGAGACGAATTAAATATAACCTAACTCCGAGAAATAATATAATAATATACTTCACTCTGGTTGAGTCTAGGCTAAGGTATGGCATACAATTTTGCGGAAATAGTTATAAATATAATTTAAGCACAGCATTCGTCATGCAAAAAAGAGCCTTAAGAAACATATTGCGTATTAAGCAAACAGATTCATGCAGAGAACACTTCATTAAACTAAATATTCTAACTGTACCGTGTCTTTACATACTGGTTTTACTTAGCTATTCAGTTAAGCACCTCAACAGAACTTAGACTGCAGAGCAAAGAAAAGAGAGAGTCGCAACCCGTAAAAAAGGATCTGCCGAATACTACACAGCCAAAACTTAATGTAGTAAGACATAGCTCTGGTGTTCAGTCAGTAATTTTATACAATAAATTACCCACGGAGTTTAAAGAGATGAACAGTGAAAATTTATTTAAAACTAAATTAAAAGAGTTTTTATTAAAAAAATGTTATTATAGTATAGACGATTTCTTAAATGATAAATCTCAATAAATTTATTAGGTGAGTAAGAGTTCATTAAGTGTTGCAATAATCGTGTGTTCGCTGATTATTTTGTTTAATAATTAATGTTTCTGATCTTACATATTGTTTTTATTTTTTTCGCTTTATGTATAGTACATAATAATTATTATTTATTGTTTCTAATGTATAATCAATGTTCAGTACGAATGCATATTTGTTCTGAATAAATAACTTATGACTTATGACTCAGCAAATACTGGGTTAAGCAATTACTTAACCAACCCAGAACTGATTTTCAGTGCCAACCACAGTGTCACCCAGACGCAGACGCCGACATGACATTAACTTCTACATTAACTGTAACAGAAATTCGGAGCCATCTTTTGTTTTCACAGAAGATGGTTGTCATTTAATTTCATCCACATCTTTTCTATTTTTATCATTGTATTATACCATTAAAATCATCAACTAGTATATTATTTTACACTTGACGCTGGCAGAAATAGCTGACACCATCGTCGGCTCAGTTGCCATAATAAAGGGAGAAGAAGAGAACAGAAATTCGAAAATAATATCAAACGAACCTACACAATATTATTTTTAGGGTAAGTTTTGATAAACATAGGTACCTACTTACTTACATTTACACAGACATTAATTAAATTTAAATTTACATTTGAAAACCTCTGTGGTTCGGTGGTACTGTGTATAGACTGCCACGCAGAGGTCGCGGGTTCGATTCCTGCTCAGTGCAAATATTTGTGTGCATGAACATGGCTATTTGCATTGGTCTGGGTGTTTCTATGTATAATATGTATGTATTTACAAAAAAAAAAAGTATATATGTATGTTTCTCCGCATTCTAGAACTCATATCACAAGCTATTAATATATGCTTACTTTGGGTCTAGATGGCGTTGTGTAGTTGTTGTGGTGTTATTATTATTATTACAGAAGAAATACAATAGTACGGATACTACTACTCATATGTCGATCTTCTATGAGAGGGTAGTACTTCCCCGGTCGATCCGCCTATTTTGCTAAAACCAGCGTGGATCTACTATCGTACAAAATTGTTTGTACGATATTTGCACAGTGATTAAAGTAAAACAAGCAGAAATGCAAAAATAATATGAGTCTGAATTTTGTTCAATATACATAATTTTATGCGAAATTGTCGCTATAATATAGAATATGTATCACCATTTTACAGCCGATTAATTACATCGGCGGCGATGCGCCGTTTTGTAATGCAGCAGTCATATTACCGATTATCGAATAATCGATGGCAACAATATCGATAGAATAATCGCTAAAAATTAATGTAATGTATGGTCATTTTAAATGGTTACTAATCTATAAATAGATACCTACATCGTACTTTTTCTACATGAAAGAATAGGCAGAATTGTTTTGCAATATTGCAGGATACTATATACATACATAACTTCACGCCTACCTCTTATGACTGGGGTAAGCTGGGGCTATAGTCTCTTACATAAATAATTGGTAAATATAGAGTTTCATAACAGATTGGTTAGTACCTTACGGAAAGTCTGCACACGCTGCATCTTCCGCTCATCAAAATAAAAATATGTAACAATATTCAATGAATTAATACTTCAACACAAATAACAATGTTACCTTCAAACAGCGTAATAACATGTAAAATAAGCCAACGTTCTTATCAGATAACGACAGGTTATAAATCAAGCTGGTGGGGGGAAGGGGAACAAGATTAATCACCTGAATTGACTGACGAGTAATCATGGTGATTGACAACTCTGTTTAAGTACTGCATCGAACGGGGAAAATGTGCTACAGAAAATTCTGCCGTCAGTTACGAAAAGGCTTATGTTGATGTAAAAATCAATAGACTTAAGCCCTTTTTAATGATATGGTGTGTTATTATTTTTATATTAATTTTACTAAAATGAAAATATATTTATACATATAGGTTAATTAGATTAACACTTATAAAGCTCAACGTTTACAAAATGTCAGCAAATTAACCTACAGCCTGTTCGCTGACGAAGTAGAGCCATGAGAAGAACTGGCAAGAAACTCAGGCCACTCTTTTTAATCGCCAGGTTATTACAATTTTTGTAAGTTACGATTTCAAGTAGCATGCAAAGTTACACAGGCAATATACTTAACTCTACTTATTGACAATGGTTTAACTTAACAGTTTCACTCACCGAAAGTCAAAATATTTATATACTTCAAATAATTCGTTATCTTGATCGTACGATTATACATCAAAATAATTAAGTATTTCCCATAACCAACTTTAATTATAACGCATAATTAACCATAACCAGACTAAAGGAAATAATTAAATATAATTATATACGATTATATAAAACGTAAGAGTTTGTTTGTTGTACGTGTTAATCTCTGTAACCTGGAACTACAACTACGAGTAGTAAACAAAGATGCGGGTGAAACCGCGCCGCGAAAAGCTAGTCATTTTTTTAAAAGGAAGTCTCCATAAAGCGTCTGTCTGTCAGTATAAAACCATAAATCTCAAGAACTGCACAATGGATTTTAATACGATTCTTACATGTTATATTTGGTTTGCGTAAGGTTTTAGTAAACAATAATCTATCAACTAAAGGAGTCAACTAACGATAATAGTAAAACAAGTCGGGAAACCGCAACTTTTGATAATGATTAAGTTTAGTTATAAATAAAACCGGCCAAGTGCGAGACGGACTTGCACACCAAGGGTTGCGTACCATTATCTATAAAAATGGCACGAAATATAGCAAAAACGAGCAAAAAAATCACGTTTGTTGTATAGGTACTCCCTTAAATATTAATTTTATTATGTTTTATTTTTATGTGTTAGTATTTTTTGTTATAGCGGCAACATGAATACACCATTTTAGTTGACTGGCCTGTTGGTCTAGTGGTTAGTGACCCTGACTGCTAAGCCGGAGGTCGTGGGTTCCATTCCCACCTAGGACAAACCTTTGTGTGATGAGCATGATTGTTTGTTCTGTGTCTGGGTGTAGTTTATCTATAATATGTATGTATTTACAAAAAAAAAATGTATTTAAGTAGTATATCAGTTGTTTAGTACCCATAACACAAGCAAATATAATTGCTTAATTTGGGGCTAGATGGCGCTGTGTGAATGTGGTAGAATATTATTATTATTATTATTATTATTATTTGCGAAAATGTCAACTGTCTATCACGGTGCATGAGATACAGCCTGGTGACAGACAGACGGACTGCGGATTCTTAGTAATAGGGACCCGTTTTAAATAAATGCACTCAAACCGTAAACAAAAACAATTCCCTCGATACATCAATGTTCAACACTGACATTTGACATGTTTGTCAGTTGTTTTTTTGTTTAAAAAAATACAATTTAAAAACTTTTGCAATAAATTCTAAATGTAATTTTCAAACAGACCGAATCGACCAAGAAAGTGCCTATTCTCTTACAGAATATTGGCGTTCAGTAGTATTACTACTAGCAGCTCAAATACCACCTCGCCTCGGCCCTCTTCCGTTGCCCTTTTCCTTCCTCATTTCCTTCTCCGTTGTCGGCAACGGCTTGGTTGTGTTTTCTAAGCATTATTACTTCTGCGATGCTTGGAAAACACAGCCATCTCTATAGGTTACGGTTACCACTTACCATCAGGTGGACCGTATGCTTGTGTGCCATCACTGTTGTATAAAAAAAAAGGTATTTTTCATGCTAATAGGTTTTGTTCGGGATTAAAAGCGCCGCAGGCCTAATATTTTGTTCTGTATTTATTCCTCCCTCATCCCTTTTACCCTAGCAACGTCTTACTTAAGTTTTAATGACTTTGATGAATCCATTTATAGATATTATTAAGTATTTAAATTGGTCATAATAATAATCTAGGCTATTAAATAAACCGCAAGAGTTTGTTTGTTTGAGCGCGCTAAGCTCTGTAACTACCAGTCGGATTTGAATAATTATTTTTGCGTATGATAGCCCAGTTTTTGAAGAAGATTATAAGCTATGTAACATCACTCTACTGGCGAAGGGAGCCGAACAGTAATCAAAGACGTGGGTGAAACAGTACGGCGGGAAGTTAGTTTTATTATAAAACATAGCTATAGTTTTATTATAAAGCATAGTTTGTAATAGATAACCTAATTGTAACATTTCATCATCACCTTATCAGCCAAAAGACGTCCACTGCTGGACTTACGCCCCCTCCCTCAATTTTTGCCACCTTCGCCGGTCGCCCTCATCCATCGGTTGCCTACCACCCACCGAATGTAACATTTAAAGTTGGCTCATTGAACGACACCTAGAAATTAAATTGAATAAATTTTGACATTAATAATCCTCATAACTGGACATTATAAAAATCTTTTTTTTTATTGCCTACAGTGGCAGACGAGCCAACAGCCCTCCTGGTGGTAAGTGGTAACTGTCGCTCATGGACTTCTGCAATACCAGGGGCTCTGCGAAGCCGCTTCGTACCGTGATATTAATGCTCTCTTTAAACCTCGTTTGAAGAAGAACATGTCATAGCGTTCGGGAAACACCGCAGCTGGTAGTTCATTAAAGAGCACGCACGTAGGTACGTGGGAGAAATTAATAATTCATAACAACGAAATGAAATGAAATGAAATAAATATGTTTATTCATATAGGTTAATTAAATTAACACTTATGAACGTCAAAGTTTACAAAATGTATGCAAATTAATCTACAGCCAGTTCGCTGACGAAGTAGAGCCATGAGAAGAACTGGCAAGAAACTCAGTGCACTCTTTTTAATCGCCAGGTTATTACAATTTTTGTAAGTTACAATGTCTGTACTTCACTATAAAAATATTTGCTTGTCAGAGACCTTCGACAAAAGTTTTTAGAAAATAATTATGTATTTAAACTACTATATTTTTAAGACCAAATTTGTACCAACATAATAAATGATTTGAATTTGAATTTAAGTTTGAATTTAAGAAGGACAGAACTTTTAAGTTATTAACGTACAAACTTTTTAAATCAAAATCACCAATATAAAATATCTACAAAAGATCCTAAACTTTATATACAACGTTGTAAACAAGCGAGTTTGTTTACGTCCCTTTATCTGCGAACATCTTGTATCGTATTTTCAATTTGTTTCGGCCCCACGGGGTGTTCTCGAATCGTTACATCGGGGTACTTGTACTTGGAAACTTACAAATTTTGTATTATTGTGTTGTATTGAAAACGATTGAAATCAAAGAGTTTTTTTTTTTATATTAGCCTACCAAAGTGACCACTTTGCCTGATGGCAAGCAGTCAGTGGAATCCAGAAGTGGTGAACACCATTCCAAAAGCCAAACTACTGGTATGTTAGCCTCCACTATACCGGCTTAGTGAGATGCTTTTTCACGCCCCGCATATGTTGCTTCTACTATTAGATAGTTTTGTTTCTAGCCACATAGTCTAAGACAGATAGTATAGATAAACATATCTGGCTTGTTCTAGAAAGTAAGCCTGCGTCACTTTGCATGTTAAAATTGTAACTCACAAAATTTACTTTTAAACTGTCGCGTTGCATGATATGGTAAAACTAAATATACGGGAATTCATTCTAAAATAAGGTATGTAAATACCTAATGCATGATCGCGTGAATTCCCGTACATTTAGTTTTACTGTAACTTACAAAAATTTTAATAACCTGGCAATTAAAAGAAGTGGCCTGAGTTTCTTGCCAGTTCTTCTGTAGGTTAATTGCCTAATATTTTGATATTTTAACGTTCATAAGTGTTAATTCAATTAACCTAAATAAATAAATGTCTTCTCTTTGACTTTGTATCTTGAAGTGTTGTTTTTACAAGATTTTTTTTCAACGGCAACTTCCGCAAGAGTAACATACATTTAACAGACACAAAGAATACCCAGACTCGGTACAAATGTTATATGGATCACACAAAGTTTTTATCTCGTGTGGGGATCGAATCCACAACCTCGTGCACAGCAGTCGCTTGCGCTCCCACTGTACCACAGAGGCAGTCAATTTCGATAAGCAGTATAGTTTGTACTATCTGTTTAATGTTATTTCCTATGTTTAGATTGCTAAGGCTACGGTTCTGTATAAAAGTTTACTCCGCTATTGCTCAATTCTTATCTGTATGATAAATGTTTTTTATCTACATTAGTATAAAAACGAGTTTGGTATGATGATGACCTTTTCCTTAAATAAAATACCGATTACAATTTTCACTATTGTTAAGCACCATAATCCATTCTTACATACTAATATCATAAATTCAAATGTAACTCTGTCTGTCTGTTACGCTTTCACGCCTAAACCACTGAACCGATTTTAATAAAATTTGTTATAGAAATAGATTAGTCCTCGGGAAAAACTTTTATAGCGAAAAATGGCTTAACGGAGTTGAAATAGGGAATGAAAGTTTGTATGAAAAATGGTATATACATTGATTTTCATACAAACAGAGATATAACCGATATTCACCAGCTAGTATAATATTAATAATAACTAATATTGTGCTACAATTATTGTGTGCCATATTGTTAGTAGCTAATGAAATTCCTATCTAAGACTTACTCCATGTCAACGAAGGCTGTATTAGTTTACAAGCGCCTTAGGCACAAAACATACTGTTCGAGGCGTGGATGTTAGCTCTAGCTGCTCTAGTTGTACCATTGTGTACAAATAACTCAAAGTATATGAAAACTAGCTGTCCGCAGCGTGGTTTCGCCCGCGTTACTGCTCTGCTTCCTTGGCTCATAGCGTGATGTTACATAGCCTATAACCTACCAAGGCTATCAAGTAAAAAATATTTTTCAAAACCTGGTTGTTCTAGCTATTAGCGCGTTCAAACAAAAATAAACTCTTCATCTTTACATATTAGTGTCCTATTGCACTATTGAGACAGTCAACTCTATATCTCTATTACACAGCCGCTTTTTATATTCGACCTTTAATCATTGTAATAGCAATTCAGATCATAAAATCGGGATTAAAATAATCTTAGATTAAAGATTGAATATAGAAAGCGGACGATACCTGGACAACAAAAATCTAAAATTGCTAATCGGCAAGAAAGTGTGATTGATGATGGCATCGCGCAATCTGTTTCAAAAGTGGCTTTTTTATTGCTGAAAGTGGCAAATGAGCTAACAGCCCACTAATTAGTAACTGTCGCTCATGGATTTTTGCAATGCCAGATATTATTAATACCCTGTTTAATCTTCGTTAAAGCCTTACTCGCTTAATATCGTTAGCATTAAATGGGTCAATACTTTAGTAACGTCACAATGTGAACAAATTTCAACAAGCAATATCTCACCCTATCACTCAAATATTTTAATACTAAAGTGTTCTGGATAGTTCTACACTGCACATTCGTTCGTATATCAGCAGAGAACTTTCCAGAAACTTCAGCTGTCGAGCTGTCTAGTGATGTGCACGGGCGGATACAAAGTTTAAAGGTATCCGAAATAAGATAGAGATTAATGGTTCTGTATATTGAAGGATTCGGTCACCTAGGGCCACTTACTCCAACGACCACCGACTAAATTCCTTGTTCGGCCATTTCCTATTAGGTGCTTTTCCTCGTAAGGCCATTCCTCGAATGACCTCTATGTGAATTCCTAATTGGGCCACCTCCTCTAATGACCACACTGTATGTTCCTAGTTTGGCTATTTCCTTGAATGACCACTATAGGGCAGTCGATGTCAAAATATATTTACACTTTGGGACCTTAACTTCTTTGAGACAAGGCCCAAAAGTATAAAGATATGTAACTTCGACTGTACCTTAATTCAAGGCTATACCTACTGTACGGGTAAGTCGGGTTAACACCCTACCAAGCCACCTCTACTGGGGTATACAGGCATTTCTATAGGATGTCTCTACCCTTGTGACCATCGATCCCGAAATTACTCAAAATAGAAAAAAGTGAAGTGGGTTTAATTACGAATTAGGTTTCAAGTATTTTAACTGTATGTTACATGTAATTAATGTTATTTGTTTTACTATTTTATTTATTATTGATCTATTCATCTTAATCTTAGTAAGTGTTTGAGTGAACATAATTATATCATGGTGTAAAATCGAGGCGGTGTTTAGGTTTTTAACATAGGAAAATAATTAATAAAAGTATGACGTTATAATTAATATGTATTACAAAAATAACAACATAACAAAAAAGAAACAAAAACACTGCCTAAACGTTGAACTTATCATTTTGGATTCTACGAACGGCCTATGATTGGATATTAATTGACATCAAGACAAGGAAGTTGGCCCTTCAGGGATTTACCCGTAAAGAGAAATGTGGCCATTTGAGGAAGTGGCCGTACAAAGAAGTCGCCACTAGGAACGTGGTCATTTGGGGATTGAGCCGTTATGGGAAATGTGATCGTGGCCCTTTTAGCGAAATGGCCGTTAGGAGAATAGGCCATCAAAGGGAAAAGGCCGTTTAAGGAATGTGGCCCTAGGTGACCGAATCCATATTGAACAGTGTAAATTCTTTATTCTGTTTAACAATGGGTAATGTAATATCTATACTATTTTATAAATTGGAAGAGTTTGTTTGTTTGTTTGTTTGTTTGTTGGTTTGTTTGAATGCGCTAATCTCTGAAACTGCGAGTCGGATTTAAATAATTCTTTTTGCTTATGACAGCCCAGTTCTCGAGGAAGGTAATAGGCTATGTAACATCACGCTACTGGCGACGGGAGCAGAGCAGTGAGCAAAGACGAGGGTGCACAACATAGGCTATTATTTATCGCGAAAAATGGCGTTGAAATAGGGGATGAAAGTTTGTACAAAAAATCGTCAATGTTTTTTTTTTTTTTTACCACATTCACACAACGCCATCTAGCCCCAAATTAAGCAATTATATTTGTGTTATGGGTACTAAACAACTGATATACTACTTATATACATTTTTTTTTGTAAATATTTATTTATTTATTTATTTATTTATAAGCTTCACTTACAACTATTTTTACAGGTTTCTTAACCTAATACAATAGTGTAACTATTTCTAATACAAACAATTAATTTTATGAGTAACATATTACAAATACAGTCATTCGTGTAAATTCATTCAGAGAACAATGAAAAAGATCGATCTTTTCTGCTACTTGGTTGAGGGTATGCAGTGCTTGGGTCATCGGTGCCTTGCCGAGTAAATTAGTGCGCCCCTTTGGTATAGCCAGAAGAGGCGGCCGGCGACGACGCCACACATACCGGTCCGGAACCGAAAAACTCACCATCTCTAATACCGAGCTATTATTTATTCTACCCCTAACCAACCCAAACATATATGAGGCCAGGAATAGTTGCCTGCGTACCTGTAGTTTATTGTACCCTACCATACCCAGCACAAACAAAGTAGGGTACATCAAAGGATAAAATGGATATACTCCATACAATCTTAAATACAAATACCGTGCGAATTTATTCTGAATTTTCTCCAACATAAGACTATATTTAGCTTCATGTGGAGACCAGATAACTGCGTTGCTTTTAAGGTTACTTCTAACTAAAGCGTTGTATAATACAACTATGGCTCCAATGTTCGTAAAAACATTTGACCGACGAAGTATGAAACCCAGATTTCGGTAAGCTTTTTTACATATATTAACTATATGCTCTCGAAAGCACAAGTTGCTCGTGAATTTCACACCTAAATCTTTTATCTCTGTTACCCTTCCTATACATATTATAGATAAATTACACCCAGACACAGAACAAATAATCATGCTCATCACACAAAGATTTGTCCTGGGTGGGAATCGAACCCACGACCTCCAGCTTAGCAGTCAGGGTAACCACTAGACCAACAGGCCAGTCATGTACTTATACATTAACGATTTTTCATATAAACTTTTTTCATACAAACAGAGATATAACCGACATTCACGCAGGCAGAGCTGCAGGCCACAGCTAGTATAAATATATTCTGCTATAAGCATGTATATATCGACTGGCCTGTTGGTCTAGTGGTTAGTGACCCTGACTGCTAAGCCGGAGGTCGTGGGTTCGATTCCCACCCAGGACAAACCTTTGTGTGATGAGCATTATTGTTTGTTCTGTGTCTGGGTGTAATTTATCTATAATATGTATGTATTTACAAAAAAAAAAAATGTATATAAGTAGTATATCAGTTGTTTAATACCCATAACACAAGCAAATATAATTGCTTAATTTGGGACTAGATGGCGCTGTGTGAATGTGGTAGAATATTATTATTATTATATAATAACCAAGAACATTATAATAATAATAATCATGATCCAATCAGCCGAAAGTCGCACACTGCTTGACAAAGCTTTCCCCAGTTTTCGCCACCTTAGCCGTTCGTATGATTCTGATTTCTTTTAAATCTCTTTTAAAATATCTATAGTAAGTTCTAACCACAATCAAACCGCGAGAAAACTTTTGACGGTTCCTTTTATATTCACTTACTTTACTTTATGAACAGAATAGTTCGAACTATCATGAGATACGCCAAGTAAGTTCATTTGCCAAGCATATCAGTTAAAAGTTTGAAGAGTTTGAGTTTGGCCGAATTGAGTTATATATACCATATTTTTCTTTATCGATCTGTATATTCAATGTACCCAAATTCATCCAGCCTCAAAACAGATAAATTGTTAATGTAAGAGCCTGATAAACTTTATTTCGACTTAAGAGTAGTATTATCCGTACTACTGCGTTTCGTTCGGTGAGTGAGAGCGCCGGAGGCCTAATTTCCCCCCTTTCCTCTTTCCTCACCTCCCTCATTCCCTTCCCCTAACCCCATTCCCAGCCGCCATAGTGGAGGCCACCATACCAGCAGTTTAAGACGATGGCTTTTGTTATAGTGGCCGCCACTTCTGGATTCCACTGACTGCTTACCATCAGGCGGGGTGGAGTCACTTTGGTAGGCTATAATATAAAAAAAAAAAAAAAAATTTAAAGTTTTTTAAAGATATAAAAAAAATATAAAATACCCGTTTAATATAAAAAAACAAAGATGAGTTCGATTCAGGTAGTTTAATTTCATAAAACGAACATCATAATTCGATAGTTACACTAATATTAATGAAGTTTTCACACATTCTGACAGTAGCTGGACTGTTTTTAATAGTCAAAATTCTACAGTTATGGGTTTTTACGTTAATAACTGTGATATTAACTCTATAAAAAATGGATATAAATGTACACTGGTAATTTTTACCCAATTTTAAGGGGTGTATAAACAATGAATAGTTTTTTTCATGGTGTAAATCCAAGCTAACTTCTAAACTAAAGAAGAAAATTTTGTAATAAACTCGGACACTATGACTATGATAGATATAATTTTGAATACTAGCATCATTATAATCAAAATTGTTCTCAAATGTACCATTAAATATTGAAAAACGGTCGATAAAATGTGATTGTATAACTTCAGAATGTGGCAACGGCAATCATTACAAAATGTCCTTCAACATAATGACGCGTACTACTTACTGGACATGCTGAAAATCAGTCTCTATTAAACGGGAGGAGTTTGCTATAATTATCTACCTACTATATTTACCAGTCGCATTACTCGTGGCTCGTGACGATTACTCACCGCGTTGCCGAAAGCAGGACAGTAAAACCAGCTTTAGTACGTAAGTATAAGCAGCCTTACATTTCCTTAATCACCTCATACTAAACCTGTGGAAAGAGATGTGTGATTTCATGTCTTATGCGAGAAACTATAGGGCATATATGCCTACATATGATCCTACAACAGGGTAAAAGTATATAGTATTCTTCTACAATAAGCTTGCATAAGGAATACTGGATATTTTAGAAATTTTTACAGGCAGGTTTGTGGGTGAATACAGGACCAGTCAACGTATACATTTTTAAAGTGATTGTTTTAACATCCACTGCTAGAATGAACGAAGGTGAGAATAAGGCAAGGTGATATTTTCATAAACATTGTTGTAAATATAGCTGAATAAAAGCATCGAAAAGGTACTTAATAATGTCACATCAATTATATTATTGTGTTCGTGCACATTACAAAAACCACAACTTATTCACGAATCACTCGAACATGCCACAAACATTGATGAAATTAAATTGAATTTCATATTTTCGTGTCGACATTCAGTTGTTGCGTAAAATTACACATATCATCAGACAAAGGAAAAATAATGTTTATTTCGATTTCTTATTAAGATTACTAGCACGCGCGATTATTCTACTAATGTTAAAAACACACAATAATATATCTTTTATCTTTATTTACCCGCGTCTTTGATTACTGCTCTGCTTCCGTCGCCCATAGCGTGATGTTCTAAGCCCATACCCTTTCTCAGGAACAGGGGGCTTACCACCATCTTATACAAAACAATCTTACTTTAGGAACGTTTTATATCAAGATTACAATATGATTACTCAAATCCTAAGAAAGTAATATTGTTTTATGATTAAAATAGGCTTATTTTAAGGGCGTCATGGTACGAAAAGACGAAGTAATATTAAAGTAATACTGCTTTAAGAGATGGTGGTAGGCCCCCTGAGCTATCATACGTAAAACAAACTTTTCAAATCCGACTGGTAGTTTCATAGATTAGCGCGTTAAAACAAAAAAAAAACAACAAACTAACTCTTTCGCTGTATAATAGTATAGAAATGTTGCAATTTATTCTCCATTGATATTTTAGCCACAAATAAATCTTTCTTTCTTTCTTATAAGATGAGTGTAATAAGACGTAGCCAGCGATATTTATAATTAACAAAAAAGATAAGAAATAAACTACAAACCACAAAACGCAATCGAGGTATTTGAAAAACACTTACATGACTGTTTTATGCTTGGCCTTTCTTACGAACACGCTAACTTTCCAAAACAAGTTCTAAAAAAAGTATTTTATTCCCCTATTTTCATACATCAAGATAAAATATCCCAAATTGTTGTTACGTTCCTATTTCGTATTGTTCGTTGTTCTTTAATTTGTGATATAACTTTAATGCTGTTTCACTTAGATATCTCAATGGAATTTGTGCCGAATCTGATCGTACTCTGTCCGTTAACTGTAATATATGCATATTATTATATATTAACCATTTTAATATAATTATATTATTCATTTATAATTTGTAAGATGTTTCACGACACATACATTACGACGCCGTATGAGTAGTACTTAAAAAAATCGTTCAGTAACAGCATCTTTTATCAAATATATAATACATATATGTAAAACGCATATATACAGAGTGTATACGACGGTATGACATTAAATGCAATTACGTATAGTATGTGACATTATAAAGCGAGACAAAAAAAAATCTACTAAATATCTTCAATAGTTTAGACACAGGACAAATTTTTTAATTTCTTTAATTCTAAATTAACACTATGTAAGTACGTCAAACGGTCACTGACTTAAGTCATAGTCCACGTCGAAGGATAAACGTTGCCGTTCATTACAGTTCAGTGAACTTGTCATAATAAAATGGTGTATTACTTCGTTACTATTAAAATATTATTTATTTTGTTAGAAAATTTCAAATATTTGTTTTTCGTCAAATTACTTTTGTGATTAATTAGAAATCATTATATGGGCTAGTAACACCTGCCTTTTCATTTAATGTCAAATCGTCGTATACACTCTGTATAAAAGGCCTTTTGGTCTCTGATGCAAACGCAATTATTTACCATAGACAGAAATATAAGTTGCTCTGTTACAAAAACCTTCAATATTTCCAATAGTACACATGGATCTAGTAAATTATTTATTATGTTAATCGGCTTTTACTGTTACGTTTTCATTTTTCTTCCGACGTTGGACAATGCTAAGCTTAAAGAAATCATATGAATTATATAGTTTCACAAAATTCGATGTAACATCCAATTTCTGAATCGGATTAGGTAGAGATTTAAAAGAAAAAACAAATAATTTTACAACTTCCTGCTGTGGCAATAAAATTAGTTTTTGATCAGCAAGAAATTACTAGAGCCTGATAATGGTAGGGCTTTCAAAGTCAGTCAAACTCATGATCTCATACTTTATGGAGTTTTTCTCTCGAAATATTCTCGATATTAGCCCAGAGTCTGAAATTCAGTCCGATAAATGGCAAAAATACGTTGTTTTTCTCAAAATTAAACATCTGAATATTCATACTTGCATGGCAGTTATATTTATGAAACCGATTGTTGTATTAAATAAATTGTCTTTTTAATTAGCTCCATTTAAAGTTCTTCAGGAAATAATTTGAACGCAAAAAAATATACTATTACATCAAGAATAAATAATTTTATAGAAACAGATAATTTCAAAGTGTGAAAGTAAAAATATAAACTGATATAGCTTCGAATTGTATAAAATTCTTTGCTACTTCAAATTAGTTTTACTGAGAAAAGTGTCTATCTATACTAATAAATAAAGCGGAAGAGTTTGACCGTTTGTTTGAACGCGCTAATCTCTAGTACTATCGACTATAATTTAAAAAAATTTGATAGTCCAGTTCTCGAGTAGGCTTAGGCTATGTAATATCAAGCTACGAGCCACAGAGCGGCGCAGTAATAAAAGACGTAAAACGCGAGTGAAACCGCGCTGCAGACAGATAGTTCTAAAGCCCGCACCCGTTATACACTTGCGGGGAGGACTACTTACCCCCAATTACACGTTGAGAACGCTCTTCTCAAAATTTGCTCTCCTAATTTTGCTCTGAGAGCGTTTTGGTGCGAATCGACTGCAAAGCTATGTCGGCAAGTCATCTTATGAATGTCTAGTTTCCTTTGTATTTGACTTGCAACGCATCTCAAAGGATGTTGTATATTTAAATATTGAGAAGCTATAGTATTTTCAAGAAAATATTTGAATATACTGTTTGCGGTACTTGTTCGAAATTTTATAGATACGTTGTTCATCCTACTAATATTATAAATGCGAAAGTTTGCGTGTGTGTATGAGTGTGTGTCTGTTTTTACCACTCGCGCCTAAACAACTAAACCGATTTCGATGAAAATGTATGTAAAAATGGTGCCGGAGACGGACATAGGATACTTTTTATAAAGAAAATCGGTCTGGAGCCCGAGTTACAATAATTAAACAAAAAACGGCGAAGCCGCAGGGAGCAGCTAGTAAATTATAAATGCGATAGTTTGAATGGATGTGTGGATGTATGGATGTGTGGATATATAGATGTGTGGATGTATGGATGTATGTTACTGTTTTACACAAGTACTATTAATTTTAATAAAACTACATTAATATAGCATATACATCAGAATAAGACGTAGGCTATAATTTATAAAGATATTATGTTATTTAGCCAAAATATAGATAAAATCATAATTTAATTAAAATGAACACTTTTCTATTTCTTCTTGATAAATTGCTTTAATGGTTCAGCTACAGAGTAACCTTAATAACTTAGGAAATAAAAAAGGATAGTATAATATAATTTTAATTTAGTGTTATAATATTATTTTAAGTTATACCTAATTCAAATGTGTACTAATTATCACAATTTTTCATCCTTAATTATTTTTAAAATTGAATATTGTTTACCATTTAATTTTGTCTTAACCTAGCATAGTTGTCATTCATTATATATTTATATTTGTTAAATATAGTAAGCACTCTTTGTAGTCTCCTAAAAAAAGGACATCATCTAAAATGTTATGCATACCTTTTGTTTGTGATTACTATGTAATATATGTATATTAATAATAATGTAACTATATAAATATATATATATATGTTTGTGTGTGATTATGCAGTTGGTGTGCTTATTGTTAAATAAATAAATAAATTTGTATATTTTATTTACTTTACGTAATAGAAAACCAATTGAAATTCACATCTCAAAAAGGTTGACGGATTTCAACACTAAGTCACTTTTTGTGTAACTGAACCCCTACAAGGGCTGATTTTATTACTACCCTTAAGGGTAAGGTTTTCATGACGTACACTTTTAGATTCTTTATTTGATGAAAGGAATCACATGTTTGTATTGAATTGGCAATATAGGTTTTGGTGTGTAGTTGAGTAATGGTCCGACATCTGTGCGGTAATAAAGTGTTTATTTTTTATTTATTTAATAATCAACTTAAACTAACAGGATATAAGATATAGGTTATAAAAGTATTTTTATAAAATTGAAAACAAAAGACAAATGTAAAAGTTAAATGCAAAATTTAAAATTTCAGTGTAACAATTTTATAAAATTTATATATTTTTATTATTATTATTTTTTTTTTTCGTGGGACACTCATAACGCGTACGCACCCGCCTGGGCGAGGCGGGGGTTATGTGCGACTCTCCGGCCACAATGAGACAGCGGCCGGCATACCGATTAAAACCCACGGTGTTCCTCCAGACGGCCAGAGTGTCGGTGGTCAGCTCCCTCTCCCACTCGGCCGCCTCCTTGGCGAGCATTACCTGCTATCAAAAGGTGGCGACTCCTTCCCAAGCCCTCTCGCTGCTGACCATGGACAGAACCACGGTCGGCAGCGAGAGCTGGGCCGCTGGTCCGCCCACGCCGGACACTCCACGAGCGTGTGGAGCGCCGTGTCGCGCGCGCAGACCCCGCAATGGTGGCAGACGGACGTCTGCTCCCGGCCTATATATTTTTATTATAACATAACCATGATTAACATTATCCATACTTAATATTATAAATGCGAAAGTAGCTCTGTCTGTTACGCTTTCATGTCTAAACTACTAAATCAATTTTTAATGAAATTTAGTATAGGGATAGAACAGATCTTTTATCGCATAAATGTTTTGTAGGTGTTGAAAAATAGGGGATGAAAGTTTGTATGAAAAATGCGATAACCGACATTCTCGTGGGCAGAGCTGCGGGCAACAGCTAGTACTTATATATAGTTTGTGTTTTAGGTAGTATGTACTTATGGCTGCCTCAATGGTTCAGTGATAGTATGAACGTATTGCCGCAGAGAGATCCTGGGATCGATTCTTGGGGTATAACAGTCTAGGTAGTTCTGTGGTATGGACTGTTACTTAGAGGTTTTAATAGCCTAAAGTATTATACTATGGTTATTATCATCAGGCGTTACATATTGCCATAGATAATAAAAAAACGCAACTTCAAAACCTATCATAATTATTTTCACACATTTCTCCCCAAAAACAGGGAAAATAAAATAAATTTCTCCACTTCACCCCTCCATAGTAAATATGCCAGGGTAACAACTAACTAGCAACGTAATAGAACCTTCAACAACCGCCTGAAGGGGTCCCTGAATTTATGATGTCACTTCCGGTTCCCAGTGCCGATGACATCCGTTTTCGTGGGAGGTTTTATTGCACTGACGTACAAAGACAACGGCTTGCAGATTGAAAATTGTTATTTTTATTACTTTGGGGTGGAACAGGGTTGGTTCTTGGTCTGCTTGTAAGGTCATCAACGGAAATAGAACATTTTATTTTTAACATTTTTTTTTGGTATTCACTGGAAAGTTCTTTAAAGTCTTTATTCTTAGTAAGGTATACCTATGTAAGTTCATACCCTGTCAAAAGGAAGATTTAATTAAAATTATAAGACATAACGACTTCGCCCGCGCGTATAATATGTTTTGTTGCATCCATCGGGAACCAGACCGATTTTCGGAATAAAAAGTAGCCTATGTCCATTTCCGAAATTTATCTACTACATACCAATTTTCATCGAAATCCGTTCAGCCGTTTAGGCGCTGAGTGTTAACAAACACACACACACATTACCTACCATTTAAATACCATTTAAATAAAGAAATATAAAATTAATTCACAGATGAATGAACGAATCTTTGTGTCTAAGAAGCGCAAAACTCAATAAAAAATAAAATAGCAACAAAAACTGAGATATTCAGATTGATCATAGAAACGTAGATATAATGAGGAAACGGTCTAATGACTACTTCATTGCAATAAATAAAACAGAAAATAAAATACTGAAAATTTTAACCGAAGATTCTGCTAATTAGTAGCTGGCTCTTGCATTGGACGTATATTAATAGTAAGTACAACATATATTTATTAATATAATATAAAGTGGAAGAGTTTGTTTGTTTAAACGCGCTAATCTCTGGAACTACCAGTTGGATTTGAATTATTATTTTTGAGTATGATAGCCTAGTTCTAGAGGAAGGTTATAAGCTAAAACATCAAGCTACTAGCGACGGGAGCAAGGCAGTAACCAAAGACACGGGTGAACTATGTGTATTCCTTGCTTTTAATGTATAACTGAAATCCAATATGAAAGAGAGTTAAATTGAGATAAATAGAGTGCCGGAGGCCCAATTTCTTCCCTTTTCTTTTTCCTCACCTCCCTCATTCCTTTTGCCTACCCTACACCCTTCAAGGTAGGCAGCGGCTTCGCAGAGTCCATGACATTGCAGGAGCTATGTTAGGGACTCTGAGTCATCTATGAGCCACAGTTACCACTTACCGTCTCGTGGGCTCTTTGATCGACTGCCATTGTCAGCAATAATGCTGTTGATCTAGTGGATGTAATGAATGAATGAATGTTGATGTAATGACTGGCCTGTTGGTCTAGTGGTTAGTGACCCTGACTGCTAAGCCGCATGTCGTGGGTTCGATTCCCACCCAGGACAAATATTTGTGTGATGAGCATGATTGTTTGTTCTGTGTCTGGGTGTAATTTATCTATAATATATATGTATTTACAAAAAAAAAATGTATACTAGTATATCAGTTGTTTAGTACCCGTAACACAAGCAAATATAATTGCTTAATTTGGGGCTAGATGGCGCTGTGTGAAAGTGGTAGAATATTGCTATTATTATTAATAATAATAAAAAGAATACCATATCTAGAAAATACTGCCACATAAACCCACCAGGGACCTTTGAACCCCTACTTTCAGCAGAAGTAGCACTCACTAGGTCGTACATTTAAGTTTTAAGCATTTAGCTTTAAGTTCCTGCAATACATTTCTAACAGTATATACTCTCCAATTAGAGCAACCCTGAACCCATGTTACTTATTTAGGTAATTCTATTTGCCACGAAACGCACGTAATAACAATTAATTTTAACAAATAACACCATTTTGTTTCGTACAATGCTGCGTGTAATTTTATTTAAATCGGCAAGCTTAAGTTGTATCAAGCCAAGATAATGCCAAATTATAAAAGCTATACAAAATAATTGCAGAACGTTTATTACTTGCAGTAACATGACTGTTTTGGGGTTTAATGGATGACCTGCCTTTCATGCAGAGGTATCGGTTTTCGATCTTAGGGTCGGGTACCAGACCGATTTTCGGGATGAAAAGAAGTCTATGTCCGTCTGCGGCACCGATTCTATCTACATAACAATTTTAATGCAAATCAGGTGAGTGGTAACAAACACACACATACAAACTTTTGCATTTATAATATTAGTAATAGTTCGAAATCTGGAATTGTGCCAATTATATTTAAAAAGAATAAGGACAAGATTCGTTTTTAAAAAATAACAAAGAATAACTACTGGACGTCTTTAGGCTGGTGATAATGATAATGTACCTATAGTCGACCACAAATTTGCTTTACCACTGTTTACAAAAAAATCCATCAAAATTAAACTCAATAAGACTCATTAAGTGACAACTGTCAATGTACTGAGGTCATTTACAAGCAAAAATAGACATTATTATTTTGTGATGTGCAAACGACATTTACTCTTAGGGTGGTAAAGCAATTTTATGGTCAACTTTTTCGATTTTTAACACAAATTTCAAGTAATATTTGGAGGACATATTCTGAGTAGCGTAATTCTTTTTGTAATAAAGTTATAGCCTATTAGCTTATTAATAACTAGTTAATTTTAGCTCATTAATAACGAATTAATTTTCAGTTATTGAAATTTACATTGACAAAGGGTACACATTATAATATGTGGATTAGTTTGTACCTCGATGATAAAATGGAAGGATATAAATAGATTAAATACCCGATTTAATCCCCTCTTGGAAGGAATCTTGTTGGTTTAGTGGATAAAGGCTTGTTAGAGCGGTTTCAAATAAACATTTTATACGCGCGTAAAAGCTCGTATTCGGTAGCGAATGTAGGCGCGTATAAGTAATATTTCAACAACTACACACAACGCCATCTAGACCCAAAGTAATCATATAATATTAAAGCTTACAATAATACATTTTTTTTGTAAATACGTATTTTAGATAGAAACACCCAGACCAATGCAAATAGACATGTTAATGCACACAAATATTTGCACTGAGCGGGAATCGAACCCACAAGCTCCGCGTGGTAGTTCATACACAGTACCACCGAATTACAGAGGCAGTCAAGTAAAATAAAATACTCTCTACTGTCTAGTAAAAATAAGTGCACCTTTTGAATCTCGTACGGGCGTTGACGCCCTTATAAGCTCATAATTATGTCGAATAAGGAAGGCTAAAGTAACTCTGTCTGATACCCTTTACGCCTAAACCACTGAACCGATTTTAATGAAATTCAGTACAGAGATAGAATAGACATTGGAGAGCAATTAAGCATTTTTATTACGAAAAAGTGTCTTGAAGGGGTTGAAATAGGGGATAAAAGTTTGTATGAAAAATGCGATAACCGACATTCAGGCGGGCGGAGCTGCGGGCAACAGCTAGTTATTACACTAACACCCAGTTTCTGAAAAGCTGATCAACGAAACGAACTAATACTTAGAAGCAAACAAAACATGGATTGTTGATGTATTTAGTTATTAAACAGGTGATTAGTTAATTATATGCTTTTAGCAACCCAATTGGTACTTATTATGAGATTTAACAGGTGATTCTTTAATTTTTCGTTGATCAGCCTTTCAGAAACTGGGTAATACTATCACTTTATGCGACTGACGCACAAACCTTCAGCCACAAAATAGTCTCAGAACCGTATTACTTCATGCTAAATTTCTGCACCATTGGTCTAGTGGTTAGTGTAACTGACTGCGACGCCGGCTATTGTGGGTTCGATTCCCGCGGAAGGCAAACATTTGTATTCGTCTTCAGTCTGGGTGTCTCCTATGTATTCTAAGTATGTATTTACAAAAAAAAAAGTATGTATATGTATTATATTTCAGTTATCTAGTACCCTTAACACAAGCTCTGCTTAGCTTGGGACTAGATGACGGTGTGTGATAGTGCCCAAATTTTATTATTATACATAGAACCGCTGAGTTGTGGAAAGCAATTTATTCATAACATTCAAAATAAATACGCCTGAATTATGTTCCTCTATTCATCTTGTTAACTAGAAGGTTTGGCCCTATCTATACTTATTATAAAGTGGCAGAGTTTGTTTGTTTTAACGCGCTAATCTCTGGAACTACAAGACGGATTTGAATAATTCTTTTTGCAGTACCTAAAGATGTAACGCGATTGAAACCGCGCTACGGTAAACTAGTTTATTATTTGAGGAAAAGAAATGTTAAAAGTTCTCAGTTCTGTATTAGGATTTCATGTTATATATGCAATAGGAACATTATTTTTGTCTCCATTATGAGAAATTATTTTAAAATTAGTTACTTTATTTACGCTTTAGAGAAAAGAAGTTTAGTTTTTTTTACATTTAAAAACTAATTTACTGATGATCCGCAGCGCGGAAGTTAAGCTTCAAGCAGTGCGCACGCGCACGCGTGCGTGTGCGCGTGCGCGTGCGCGTGCGCGTGCGTGTGCATGTGTGTGTGTGTACATAGAATACTGCTGTGGTTCCCGATTTCGGCGCGGGCAGAGCCGCAGAGCGCAGCAAGTTTAGTCATAATTATTAGACGCTACTTTATTTTAAATCTTTTACATATTACATATTATATATTTGTACAGTATTGTACAATTATGTCTCTATAATACCTTTGAGTGGACTACCTAGTTCATTAAAAACAAAAATAAACGTTCAATGATTAGTACCATCCATTAAGGATTAAAATAATTTCTAATTTCAAAACTCAAGCTCGTTTAGACCACATGAGTGACACTAATGAGCGATAAAATAAATAAAACAAAATTGTAGCCAATTAACCTACAGTGTTTGAAGTAGAGAAATGAAAAAATATTCCCAAAGAATTCAATTCACTCTTTATTTGATAAATTGTTATTTTCGTGAATTATAATTGCATGTAAAGGTGACGTAGGTAAAACAGTAAACTCTAAAACCATGCAAAGGATTTAGATACTACTAGCTGCGCCCCACGGCTCCGCCCAAGCAAAAATCTGTTTCGTATCCTTCGGGAACCAGACCGATTTTCAGAATAAAAAGTCCGTCTTCGGTACCAGATCTATCTACTTACCAATTTTCATAGAAAACGGTTCAGTTTTTTAGGCGCTGAGTAGTAACAAACACACACACACTTATATTTACTTTATTATTAATAGGATTGTACAGATTTTTTTTAGAAAGGTAACGGTATTCTTATGTTGAATAAAAAAATTTCAAAGATTTGCAATTATTATTTAGTATATTAGCAAAGCCTGGGCGAGTTGCTAGTTATGTTATAAAAGAGGGAAAAACGTGAATTAAATAATAATAATACCAGCCTATTTACTGTCCCACTGCAGGGCAAAGGCTTCTTCTCATATAGAGAAGGTATGAGCATTAATCACCACGCTTGCTCAAGGCGGATTATATAACCTTTGGTTTTCAAAATAAAAAGAAAATGTAATATAAATAATTATATTGATGATAAGAATATTTTTTTAGAACATTCAAATCTGACAGCTTCTGTGGTTCGGTGGCACTGTATACGCATTAGCACGCAGTGGTTCCGGATTCGATCCCAGGGTCGGGTAAAGTAATATTGGGTTCTTCAGTTAAAAAATTCTCATTCGGAATCTGGAATTGGTATATATATGGCAACAGGCTCGCCCCCTGTAACATGGGACCAAAAAAAATTGTGAAAAGTGGGTGGTTAAACACCTCTGCCTACCCCGTCGGAGATAAAAGGCGTGAAGCTATGTATGTATGTATTCAAATCTTTGTAAACGATAGAGCGATAATAAAGAGTACGCACAAATATGTAGGACAGTTATTTTAGTCACACCCGGAACGAAACTGATGTAAATGTCCCTGAATGTTGCAATGCAGTGTTGTTCATGCTGTATTTAAATTGTGTTTGCGTTAAAAGCAACGCTAATTATTGATTACTAGAGGTCTGCCCTTTCTTCGCTTCAGTATCAAAAGTTTCATTCAATCTCACAAAAAAACCCCACGGAAATCGTCGAGGTGAGGAGGTGGGGAAAATTCGGCCTCCGGCACTCTCACTCACCGAACGAAACGCAGTAGTAAGGATACTACTACTCTTAAGTCGATCTTCTATGAGAGGGTAGTACTTCCCCGGACGATCATGCTGAAACCAGCGTGGATCTACTACCGTCAATACAAAGTATAGTAAAAAATAAAATCTTATAGCGTAAGTAAAGGCCAAATTTAAAACCACCAATTTGCTTCTTCCTTATAGTCAAAGTCAAAGTCAAAGTCAAAGTCAAAGTATTTATTTCATTTTGATCATAAAGAATGATACTTATGAAAAGTCAAATTACATGAAATCAGCTAATTAACCTACAGCCAGTTCGCTGACGAGGTAGAGCTGTGAGAAGAACTGGCAAGAAACTCACGCCACTCTTTTCAATCGCCAGATAATTAAATTTTTTTTGTATGAGTTAACAATTGTAACACATCAACGCATCCAAAGAACCATATAAAGTAATTATTACAAAACAACTAATTATTTAATAACATTTTTAAAAAAAGAAAAGAAACGAAAATATAAGGTTTTCAATTATTTAGTTTCATCTAGTATAGTAATTTGACTACGTATTTTAATTAAAAAATACATAAAAGTAAATACATTTCCCAGTCACATTGAACTACAAGGTAACACTGAATTAAGAATTAAATGTATGCCATGCCAAGATTGACCAGTTATAACAGAATACATAATATATATAATTTGATGTAACCAGTACGTAATTAGGAATCAAATTGAATCCGTTACATGAAAACATTAATTGTTAATTATAAAGTTAAATATTTGCCGTCGGTACGTAACATCTGTTGCAATTGTAGCCAAATGTAGACTAATATTCATTTAGAATGTTTATTGAAATGAATAAATATGAGCTACATGTATGTTGCTTTTAACAAGCGTAATTAGGACTTGGCAATGAGTATATTGTCTTTGGGACTTGGTGTTAGGTAGGATAGGTAAGAAAGAAAGAAAAAAGAAATGAATTTTATTATATCCTCACCAATATATACAATTTTTAACATGTAATAGACAAACGATAACAGTAAAAAAGTGGGACAGAAAAGATACCTTTCTCAGCACTGAGCTAAGAGAGCTAAGATATTATAACCAAAGCGCTAGTATTCTGAAAGGCCCTAAACTGGGGGGCACAGAAATGGAGAGACCAATAAAATGACAGATAAAATGATAAAAACAAACAAAATAAAGAAATTAAAAGAGAAAAAAATTATATTAAAAAAATATAGAAACAGAAATCTTCAAAAATAATAATCAATAATAACAATTATAATTTAATTTAATAATAACAAATTTATAAAATTCTAGAGAACAGACTATCTAAGTATTAATATTTTTTTTGCTCTGGCAACCACGGTTGGATAAGCAGATGCAGTGATAGACGTGACAGTGACAATGTTAGTGTAGTACGATGCTAGACGGCTAAAGTCAAAAATAAAAAATTTAATAATTAAATTGTGCAAATAGTAAGTACATATTATTATTTAACAATGTAAAAAAGCAAGGCAGGACGCAGACTTAATAAAATCGTGTAAGTGATGACCGTTGGGGTACAAAAGTTCTAGAGTGACGAACTGGAAGGCGCAGCGTGGGCAACAAGGTGGACCGACGACCTTTTATGGGTGGCGGGCAAACGATGGATGAGGGCGGCTCACGACCGGCTTGGATGGCAAAAATAGAAGACCCCATGTGCACCAGTGGACTTCTTTTGGCTGATATAATACGATGAAGACGAATGACAGTTTTAAGCACTGCAGACTTAGACAATTCACGTTTATACTTTTCTACTCATTATATCAAAAGATTATTGAATAACAGCTAACGTTAGCTTAAAGGTGGGTTAGCCGATGTCCCCATATTTCATCGTATAACTATTTACGTTCATTAGTTTATAATGAAAATATGCCACGTTTTAAGCGGCTAAAATAGCTCAGTTAAAATTAATTGGCTTTTGATTGGAAAATGTTGCATAGATTGAAACTGTAACACGAATAAGGTCACCTGTTCTTGAAATAGAAAAGCTGTGGACATTAGGTATACTATTAAAATTAAATATAGATGTTTAAGTGTGATGACCTAATACACAAAATTATGGGTTCAAAATGTAAAAAGTAGCAGTGTAACTTATTAGATTCATAATTACGTAAGTACCTTGGACATTACTGACTTGCGATGAAGAAAACACAAGATTTAAAAAAAAAAGATGTCTGAAATTGCTAATGCGCCTTGAACAAACGTGATAAGCAATGTTCCATATTTCATACATTATTCGTTTTTTCTTTTTTTTTTAATAGCCTACCAAAGTGACTCCACCTCGCCTGATGGTAAGCAGTCAGTAGAATCCAGAAGTGGTGGCCACTATACCAAAAACCATGGTCTTAAACTGCTGGTATGGTGGCCTCCACTATGCTGACCTGGAATGGGGTAAAAGGAAGGGAATAAGGGGAGGTGAAGAAATAAGAAAGGGGGAAGTCATCACGGCTATAAAGATTTACTCTCCCGGAAAGTGTTAAAAGAATTGAAGTCGCTTTATTGGGGCAATATCAATGATATTCTATTTAACAGATGTTATGAACGCGTAATCGTGAAGACCCGAAAACGTCCTAATTGGGACGTATTGCCTTTAGTCTGCGTTACACACATTCTTCATTCATACATGAATGAAGATTGTGTAGAACGTATGTTGTATGTGTGCAAGGGCTGCTGCGCGG
The DNA here is from genome assembly GCA_963082885.1 of Parascotia fuliginaria. Taxonomy (NCBI): domain Eukaryota; kingdom Metazoa; phylum Arthropoda; class Insecta; order Lepidoptera; family Erebidae; genus Parascotia; species Parascotia fuliginaria. Next base: position 10,432,269 of record OY720193.1, on the reverse strand, counting down.
AACACATTTTCCGGTTGTTTTATGAGTGTATAACATATCTGTTAAATAGAATATCATTGGGCAATATAATGTATTTATTGTAAACATATATAATTGCCAAAAGTATATATTAGATTCACGCGTATTTAGTAGATTCACGCTGATTTCAGCATGAATGGGTTGGATCGTCCGGGGAAGTACTACCCTCTCATAGAAGATCGACTTAAGAGTAGTAGTATCCGTACTACTGCGTTTCGTTCGGTGAGTGAGAGCGCCGGAGGCCCAATTTCCCCCCTTCCTCTTCCCTCACCTCCCTCATTCCCTTCCCTAACCCCATTCCCAGCCGCCATAGTGGAGGCCACCATACCAGCAGTTTAAGACGATGGCATTTGGTATGGTGGCCACCACTTCTGGATTCCACTGACTGCTTACCATCAGACGGGGTGGAGTCACTTTGGTAGGTTTATATAAAATAAAAATATCTATATTAATATTACTGGATGTCGCGCCCCTCGCAAGGACCTACGACATTTTATAGGGTGGCGGGCAACCGATGGATGCGGGCGGCGAATGACCGGCTAAGGTGGCGAAAATTAGGAGAGGCCTATGTCCAGCAGTGGACGTCTTTAGGCTGATATAATAATGATGATGATCACGCTTCTTATCACGAGGTCGTGGGTTGAAAATCGTTCAAGTGCCAATGTAACTTTTTCAAATGCATGTGTACTTTTAAGTTTACCCTGGGTCATAACTGACTTACGGTGAAGTAAAACAACGCATTGCACAGTATTATGTCGAAATAATAATAACAATCTACTACATTCACACAGCGCCATCTAGCCCCAAATTAAGCAATTATATTTGCTTGTGTTATGGGTACTAAACAACTTTTATACTACTTATAAACATTTTTTTTTGCGTATGATAGCCCAGTTCACAAGGAAGGTTATAGGGTATGTAACATCACGCTACTGGCGACGGGAGCATAGCAGTAAGCTAACACGCGAGCAAAACTGCGCTGCGGAAAGTTAGTCCCATATTTTATATCCATTCATAGCTGTAATCTCTAACCAGTCTAATTAATATTTTATCTTAATAAAACAAGCAGTTTTTAACATTGTATGTTTAGACTAACCTATCACATCTTACACGCCTTGTTATAGCATGTTGTATAATACTTAATGAATAATTATCTCAAACAAGAATCAAACGGGCGACCCTTGCCACTGTAGGCACGTTGCCAGCTGGTTCACCAACATTGAACTCTAGCTTTATTACAATAACATACTGACGACAGCTGAACGGTTTAATATTGTCTTGAGGTATGCCTAGCTAAATTTAAGGTTTGTACACATTTGAGTGTTGAGTGTGGGATCAGTAATGTGTGTTGTTTTATTTTATTTGTAATAACAAACAATTGCGTAATATGCTTAACTATAATACAGCGTTTCATAAATCTTCAAGGCTAAAGTAAGCAGAATTGTCTTAATTTTCCTATTTGCGATATTATGTATATATTTGTATTCTATTTTTATTTATTATGTATGTATGTAAGTAGGTATATTAATTTGTGTAACAATATAATTCTTCAATACTAAGAAACAGTACTGAGTGCACCTACCAAATTTTGTATCAGCATCACCTAAAGGTTGACTGGTAAGGAATGCTCTTGGCATTAAGTCCGCCTTTGTACATCAATTTGTGTTGTGCAAAAAAAATATAAATAAATAAATAAAAATAAACATAATACTATAAAAGAACTAAACTAGAAACAAACAACTGCCAAAATGGTGTCCTTTTATACAGTAATGTGTATTAAGTTGCAACTAAATATTGTACAATAGGTTTGTTTTATGTATATTAATTTCACAATGTAAAAGATTTTCAAAGTTGTTAAACTGCATGTGAAATACTAATGGGGTTGCTAAAAGCATAAATAAATAGTTTAATTTGATCTAATTAGTAACTTATTAGATAAAATTAAACTAATTAACCATGCTTTTAGGTACTTCGCAACTTTCAAGTTTCTTCAGAAACTGGGAGTAACCCCCAGTTTCTGGAAGACAGATCAACAAAAAATTAACTAATTACCTGTTAAATCTCTGTTTCTGATCAGCCTTTCAGAAACTGGGTGTTAGTGTGTTATAAATATGTTAGCATTAAAAATGATATTTAGGTACGTAATAAGGTGTTACGTAGAAGTTAAGACGTCTTTTAGACGTTACGTCAGCAAAGGAAAGCCACAGTCACTATGAGTACGCTTAAAAGATTCAGTGCCAGCGTTAGCTTATAAATTGTCATTTGATATAGTGATATCTATTCCCTTATTAATATTCTTTTTGTTTTACCGAGCTTCTTCTAACCATAACAAATTTTGACACATTTTTGAAAAAATATTCCAAAATATTTATGTACACGTGACATCAAAATGACATTAATATTTAAAAGTTAAAATATATAAGGTTTATAAATAAACTAGCTTTCCGCGGCGCGGTTTCACCTGCATCTTTGCTTACTGCTCTGCTCCCGTCGCCATTAGCGTGATGTTACATAGCCTATAACCTCGAAAACTGGGCTATCATATGCAAAAAGAAAATTTTCATATCCGACTGGTATTTCCAGAGATTAGCGCGTTCAAACAAATAAACAAACAAACTCTTTCGCTAATAATAGTATGTGTTAATAGAGCCGAACGTTCTTGATCATATATATCACGGTAAGTCTTATCTCGTAAGGCTTCTAGCCCACTTGATACTTGCGACTACGAGTATTTATCCGGGGCTTCCGCTGCCTGACCTCACTACCCGAGATGGAATTTATTTAGTTTTAATACTTAGTTGGATGAGAGCGGATTTGCGGTCAAAATGTAAAAGATAGGTCGGTACTGTGTATACAGTATCGTTAAACTGAGGTACATACCTAGTACAAGCTGTATGACTAAATATTTTTAGAACAACTAAAGTGATAAATTAGCATGGCTGACCAGAGGACCTCGACTAGTGACATAAACGCTTATATTAAAATAGATTATTTAATGTATGGGAGTGACATCGACATGAACGACAATGTTTGCGTTAGCTTATGTCAATCCCATAAATTTTTAAAAACTACACTTGAGCAAAAAATAATTGTATCTTTTGGTAAACTTCTACATCAGACCCACCAATGCTGACAAGTGCTAATAAAAGTTCCACAATGTCGCTGTTACAAACCAAGTTATGTTATATCACTAGCACCTTGCTCAGCAACGAGATTTCAAACAGAAACGGATCGATGTCGCTCCCTTGTGGTGCAGCTCGAGATCGTAACATCGATTCTTTGCTAGTATGCATAGCTTCACGCATATTATCCCCAAAAGGGTAGGCAGAGGTTTTTTACCACCCACGTTTCGTCATTTTATTTTGGTTCCCATGTAACAGGGGGCGAACCTGTTGATATAATTATAACGAGCACAACTCCAGACTCCGGGCTAATACTGAGAATTTCTCTACAGGAAAACCCCTTATTACTTTACCCAACCCGGGGATCGAACCCACCGAACCACAGAGGCAGTCAGTCTTTGGTAGTATAAAATTAAATTTTACTTCATACCATAACTACACTTTTAAGTTTTTCACTAAATACAGTTTTTTGTAATAGCCTGGTAGCCCAATTACCGCTCGGTTCTTCCACACCCCCTTCTTCCTTCAAAGTTAGTGAAACTTGGTTGTTTTTTCTAAGCTTAATAAAAAACTCAGGCATTTTCATAGGTCACAGTTACCACTTAGAAAGGTGGGCTGCATACTTGTTTGTACTCAAAGTTGTGTGAAAAAAAGGGTATGAAAGAGAAAAAGAAGAGGACCGCACTGATATTCTTACTCACCAAACGAAACAAAAAATAGTATACTACATAGGCTGCTATATAAGAATCCGGAACTAGCCACTAATAAATAACATTTAAAAGGTAATTATTACATTTGAAAATGGAACTCTTTGTCTGTAGAATGCAGTTTGTTTCATCCGACTGTCAATTGTTTTCATTGTCTTCAGTTTGATACTCTATGAGAGGATAAACACTTCATAAGTCGATTCGGTCTATTAATGCTGAACCAGCACGTATCTTCTACTCTCTTAAATGTTTAAAATTATTTCATAATACCAGCCTGTTTTACTTTCCCACTGCAGGGCAAAGGCCTCTTCTCATATAGAGAAGGCATGAGCATTAAGCACCACGCTTGCTGGCGGATTGGCAATTTCAGAGTTTAAGTCCAGGTTTCCTTACGATGTTTTTCTTAACCATCAGTCAGCAAACTAAACTTAGAAAGTACATATAATTTGAAAATCACATTGGTACTTGCTCGGATTTGAAACCACTACCTCGTGTTTACGAAGCGGGTGTCTTATCCACTAGGTTATTTCGACTTATATTATCTATAATACCAAATTTTAATTATGTCACCAAAATTGCTTTAATAATTTCATATTATGAAACATTTTATTAGCTATTTCATTAATTAAGAAAATGTCTTCTAAATATTAATATACCAGAATATTCTGAAATCTGAAAATATTACATCAGTAAATGTTAATAAAGTCGTAATGTTCATGCCAACAATGTCACGAGGGCCTAGACATGTGGCATAAATGCTAATAGAGTATAATCTAAAATCTACGTTACCGATTTGGAAAATTCTTTCACCTTAAGAAATGACTGGCCTGTTGGTCTAGTGGTTAGTGACCCTGACTGCTAAGCCGGAGGTCGTGGGTTCGATTCCCACCCAGGACAAACCTTTGTGTGATGAGCATGATTGTTTGTTCTGTGTCTGGGTGTAATTTATCTATAATATGTATGTAATTACAAAAAAAAAAAATGTATATAAGTAGTATATCAGTTGTTTAGTACCCATAACACAAGCAAATATAATTGCTTAATTTGGGGCTAGATGGCGCTGTGTGAATGTGGTAGAATATTATTATTATTATTATTATTACCTTAAGAAATTAATAAATTAGGTGGATGGTTTCAGTAATTTTTAAAATTTCAATATTTAAAGGGCTTTTGTAAATCTAATTGATACAATACGTCACTACTGCAATGATATTTTCAGTAGGTGTTTGTGAGACCGAATAAGACTTTTGTCAGCGATGCGAGAGCGGACGTTTAGTAGAATATAATATAAATAATAATATAAAAATGTATGTGATTGACATAATACTACAGTCAATAAAGAATTATAGAGTGCGTGAGCAAGTAACTTAGCAATTTCTTCGTAAACGTGTTTAGGATGATCAGGGAGTAAACATACTAAAAGTCCCTTCTTTTAGGAGGTGAGCTGGAGGTGAGGAAGGGGTTTAAAGTACCCAGTTTTTAGTTTTTCAACAATATCTCAAATACGGTATGTCCTAGAGAAAAATGTTCTTCTAACAAATGAAAGCTTATAAAATTCTCTACAACTTTCATCCTATGCACATTTGCCAATTTCCAATAGATTTTGAGCTAACACGCTCTAAAAAAATAGAAATTAACGAAAACACCGCTTGTGGCATAAGATTATACGGGCCTACGGGGGTACATTTAAATTGACGGAATGGCGGGAAGGAGGTAATTATCAACACAAATTCATTTTTATTTTCAAGATATTCACCTACAGCACTAATACATTCATCAGAATGATTAATTATAATAAACTACCGTAAAAATTATTTGTCTTAGTTTAAAACGTACGCTGAAACGTACTACTACTCACTAACTACTCAATATTCATCGAAAAAGTAAAGAAAATAATATTACACGATGCTCGTCTGAAGAAGACACATTACGCAAAGATTGATTGAAGATTGTAGGGATCAATGTTCATGCCTACCCTTGCAGGGACCCTGCTGAGGAACAGTATCAAGCTGGTACTTATTGTTATAGTATGTAAAATACCATATTTACAAAATAAGTAATAATATGGTTTATCGAAGTCAATTGTGTATTTTCAAGTTTACGGTGAAGAAAAACACCAGGAGAACAAACAGATGAGCTATATTCTTAAAATAAGATGATAAATAAATAATACCACAACAACCATACCACGCCATCTAGACCCAAAGTAAGCATATATTAATAGCTTGTCATATGGATTCTAGGATGCGAATAACCATACTTTTAAACTTTTTTGAAAATATTACATAAAAACACCCAGAGCAAATAGTTATGTTCAATTGTTCATGCACACAAATATTTTGCACTGAACGGAAATCGAACCCACTACCTCTACATGGCAGTCCGTACATAGGTACTGAACTACAGAGGTTATCAATTATTTATTTATTTAACCTTTGTGTGTTAAATAAAATATTTTTAAAAACTTCTTACGAAACATAAAAACACATCGAATTGTATTTAAAACCTTCATAACTTAAGAAAACTACCAACTAATCAGTAAAAAGAAGAGAAAAGGTTGGAAGATCGATTTCCACAAGAGACAAAACATTGTGTTCTGTATTTGTGCCAAGTTTTACTTGTGTCAATTAATTAAATGTTTATTAAAGTCCCTTGCGACGCAGGTCTTATACTTATCTATTGCAGAAAAAGTTTACAAAGAAGGAAAACAGTTATCATTACAAAAATATTTACAAAACTTTCATTTAAGCTTTAAGTTAATATTACTTCTCTTTTTGTATGTATAGTTAAATAAAACTATTTTTGATTTTACATGAATTTTATAATTTATAGTTATTAGTGCATAGAGATATTATTTCAAAATTTTGTAAAAACACAGCTCAAGTTTTAAAAACATCACTGTCATTATGATAAAGAAAAACTCAGTGAGAAAAATCTTTGAACAATGCAAAAGATCAGAGCACCAGAGAGATTTCCCCCCTTTTCTCTTTCCTCATCTCCCTCATACCCTTCCCCTAATCCTATTCCCAGCCGCCATAGTGGAGGCCACCATACCAGCAGTTTAAGACGATGGCTTCTGGTATGGTGTCCACCACTTCTGGATTCCACTGACTGCTTACCATCAGACGGAGTTGAGTCACAAGATTTAAGTCCGTAAAGACTAATGTTTTATTATCACAGTTTAAGCCACTTTACAATATTTTTACATCTGTACCTAATATTTCAAACAGTAAGCTATTTAACAGATTGCATATTTTCTAGATTTTAAAACTAGGTACTATATGTACTATCTGTTACGATCTCAGTCAGCAGGCAAGTCTAAAAAATATAATATCAAAATAGTTTCTTTTATTATTTACACATCTACATTTAAACTAAAATTATAAAGAGAAATGATGATTTATTGTATGTGTTCGTTGTAACGATATAACTAAAAATCTACGTTACCCATTTGAAAAATTCCTTCACCTTTAGAAATGAATAAATTCAGCAGGTAACATAGGCTATATTTTATTATGTTTAACATATTATTATCAGTCATTTTCAATATTTTAAGCGCCTTCGTAAATCTAAATGATGCAATACGACACTATTGCTATAATATTTAACGTAGAAGTCTTTTGTGAGATCAAATGAAACTTTTGTTACCAAAGCTCAGCGAGGACGGACCTCTAGTCTATATATATAAAAATTAATCCCTATTTCCCTTGGTCATGGCATCACGCGTGAACGGCTAGATCAATTCGTTAATTCTTTTTTTGTTGTATTTGTTATTGTCAGGAGAAGGTTCTTATGAAAGAAAAACTAAGAAAATTGCGCGGTGATTTAGAAAATTTAAGAATACTTAACATCATATTAAATTTCAACCGCTAAACCGATTTTGATGAGAATTGGTATGTAGATAGATTTGGTTTCGATACATAGGCTACTTTTTATCCCGAAAATCGCTCTGATTCCCGAGTTACTTTATTTAAACACATAGCAATTTTAGGCGAAGCTGCAGGGCACAGCTAGTATAATATAAAACAAAACAAAGTAATATTTTATGATTTATTATGTTCTATTTTTCATTTTGTTTATTTTTACATAACAATTAATTTCATATCTAAATTTAATATTTGTCATTCACTTATTTAGAAATTTTAATAATTTTTTGCAGTGTTGTGTCATTTCTTTCTTTCTTTTCTAGACTTTGCAACCTCTTCTACACATAGATATTTGTTTACTACTCACTTTAAAACAAATAGGTATTACTAATAATACCCTATTTTGAGTATTGTAACGAATTAATTTAACTACGAACCTAAAGTATACTTAACTAGGTCACGGGAAGACTGACCATGGCATTGGCAGCCATGGCCATTGCAGTAAGCTTTTCTCAATGCAAAAGTTCCAAAAACTAAACTGAACGCAACATAAAAATAAAAAACCGAAATGTACGTATCTTTTCGCAACGTTAAAGTAGATTATTTAAAAGTTTAAAACATGTTATATACAATTTAATATAGTCATTATTCTAAAAAACTATTACTGTCAACGAAGAAGAGATATTTTCTTAAAGTAATCTGCTATTAAAACTCTGTATCTCTATTTTTTCACATATTATAAAGTAGGTACTTACAGAAAACATCAAGAGTTCCAAATAACTGCCAAACTAAACTGTCTCCAACCGTACGACGTCCTCGACGAAAATATTCAAAGGTTATTTTGATCTTAATAACCTGGCATCAACGACAAAGTCACAACAATTTTTTTTTATCAATTAAACTTTTTACAAACTCATTAGCAACACAGAACAACGTCTAAACACTAATAAAGCAACAAATTAAAAAGTTGAAACGTCACTTTCAAATTTAGAATTCGATTACACGTGTTTTATTATTATTTTTTATTGAAATTCGGAAGCCAGTGCGACAAGTCCGCTCTCGGTTATATTCGCGACGCGACTGAAGTTATAATGAAAAGGTATACGTTTCAGGGGTAGACAAAGACAAATGTGTTGCCATCTTTGTCTGTCGTCTTCGAGATATTACTGAATGCAGTCTGTAACGTTCAGAATTACTAGTTTTATGAATTAAAAGCGTCTTTAAAGTACATTTTAACCGTGAAACATGTTGGGAAGTCTTTTTGTCGCATGTACATTGTTGAAGACTTGTAGTTATTTTATTTTGGTTTAGTTCAGGGTTTGTTTTTAAATATGTTCAGCTATGGACAAAGGCCACAGGGGGATATTAATGCGTTTCGTGAAAGATCGCTGTACTATAAATAGCTCAAAATACACTGTTTCGGTCTGAACTGACTTTTATTGCCATTTTCGTGTGATGTTAGTAAACATTTGAGAAGCTTTGAAAGAGTTGCAATACTTCAATGAATGAAAGCTTTATTATGAAGTCAGTCAGTTCAGTATTTCGTAATAGAATTACTATTGTAATAAGTAATACTTTGTTTAGTAGTGTGGTTAAATGTGCACCTACTACGTTCATCTCTGCATCACCCAAAGGTTGGCTGGTAGAAAATGCCATTTGGACTTAAGCCCTCCCATGTACACAATCAGTGCATAACGTTAAAATAAATAAATAAATAAATATTGCATCAGTACTAAACGTTTGATCTCATAATCTGGCATTAAAAGGTATTTAGAATTTGAACATGTGTTGTTCTAAGCATAGAATTTTATTGTTACAAGCTTACCTACTTATTCAAAAACAAACAAAATACAAGTAAAGCAGCCATGTCCAGTTAGACTAAACCTTTCAGTTCAAGAAAATACACAGGTTCAAATTCTAAATACCAGAATGGAAAGCGACGGATTGTAAGGCTGATTACAAATTCTGTATGAGGACCACGACCGCTCTGACAAGAGTCTAACCAACCAACCGTTTGATGCCGCCAGCATACTTTTAATAAATCATAAATTAAATAGCTAGATTTTGGATGTTTCTTCCTTTTTTTTATTATTGTGTTAGATTTATAATAATACTTAATAGTTGTCACAAAACGACATACTTACCTATATGTATTAACCTTTGTTTTAATTCAAAATAAATGTTTCTTTCTTTCTTCTTTCTTTAACTGTACAATTCATATCTCTGTGTTGTCTGTGGCTTATGTCAATGTATTTTCTTTTATTCCATTTTCTAAAAATCTGTCCTAAATAAATTATTTTTTTTTAAAAGGTTTATAGTTTCCAGTTTAGAATAAGAGTGAAATATGTTTTGTGGGTGTTATAAGAGGCATTTAAGGGACTCCTAAAATCTGGCTGCGACGTTATCTGCATACTAAGTCTTACTAAGGTCATCAACCTTGCCAGACGTAATATCTACACAACAATCTTTAATTCTAGTGTAAAGTTATTTTTTTTTTTTTTTTTTTTATATTATAGCCTACCAAAGTGACTCCACCCCGCCTGATGGTAAGCAGTCAGTGGAATCCAGAAGTGGCGGCCACTATACCAAAAGCCATCGTCATAAACTGCTGGTATGGTGGCCTCCACTATGGCGGCTGGGAATGGGTTTAGGGGAAGGGAATGAGGGAGGTGAGGAAAGAGGAAAGGGGGGAAATTGGGACTCCGGCGCTCTCACTCACCGAACGAAACGTAGTAGTACGAATACTACTACTCTTAAGTCGATCTTCTATGAGAGGGTAGTACTTCCCCGGACGATCCGGCCCATTCATGCTGAAATCAGCGTGGATCTACTACCGTAAAAAAGTTAATCTTAAAAGAATTTGTTTTTTATTTCTAAGGGAAAAAACATACATTTATTTGACACAGACAAAAAAAAACACAAACTCTTAGAAAGCCAACACAAGCGCACAATAAAAAGTATGTTATTAGTCTGTTTTTCACAACGACAATCAAAATCTCCTGATATCCAGACTGCTTACCATCAGACAGTGTACACTAGAACAATTTTTGTAATTTGTATGAAATATGTGGTTTTACAATGAAACAAGACTTACTGTATTACTTCACATTGTAAAAGAAAAACAGCTTTAATGGTAATGGAAAACTAGTAATAGAGACGCGGCGTATACATAATCTACTAAAGTGGCTTTTCGTCTATTGTTACGTGCTCAGTGCAAATATTTGTGTGCTAACATGACTATTTGAATTGGTCTGGGTGTTTCTATGTAAAACATGTATGTATTTATAAAAAAAAAATTTAACCCTTTCATAGCCACTACTGTAGACACAATAGATGTTTTATTGTCATCACGGCCTTTACGTTTACTCTCCCGAAAAGTGTTAAGTATGTTTATCTGCATTCTAGACCCTTAATACAAACTATTATATATGCTTACTTTGGGTCTAGATGGCGTTGTGTACAGTTGTTGAAATATTATTATTATTAATCTACATCACATTACATGCTGCTTGAAATTATAATTCACAAAAATAATAATCTGGAGAATAAAGTGTGGATTGAGTTCCATGGGAGTATTTTTTCATGTCTCCTTCAAACGGACTGGCTGTAGGTTAATTTGGCTACAAATATTTTTTATCTGTTTTATCGCTCATTAGTGTCACTCATGTGGTCTAAACGAGCTTGAGTTTGAGATTAAAAATGATTTTAATCCTTAGTGAATGTAATAATCATTTAACGTTTATTTTTGTTTTAATGAACTAGGTTAAATTGTAGCCCACTCGATGGTATTATAGAGACATAATTATTCAATAATGTCTTTATCTATACCTACATATAATAAAAATGTAACCGATCGCTGTCTGTACATGGAAGATATTTGATAAAAAATATTATTGGGACCTTTATCAACGCAAATAGAACCCAAAACAATGATTGTTACAATCTATATATGTATGTATTTACAAAAAAAATTATATATGTAGTATAACAGTTGTTTAGTACCCATAACACAAGCAAATATAATTGCTTAATTTGGGGCTAGATGGCGCTGTGTAAACGAAAAAAAAACCGTATATATATATACAAGTGTATGACTATAAAACCGAAGTACACTTAGTGCTTACTTTGGGTTTATTTAGCTTTGTGTAGTTGTTGTGTTAATATTATTATTTATTTTATTACTAGCGACCTGGTATCAAAAGTTGCTGTTTTTCAACTTGTTTCATTATTATCGTTGTTGTTTGGCTTTTGTAGATTATAGGTTCATGTATTATTGATTAAAACCTTCCTCGAAAAGCACACTATATAACATTGAAATCTGTATTTAAATCCATTTAGCGTTTTTTGAGATTAGCGATTTTATACAGACAGACAGAGGCTTTACAGCAACTTCCTTTCTTACTTTGTTTGTATAGATACGCAATCAAAGGTTGAACCATTATTAATATTAACAGCTCACGTAAAAGCAAAGATTTGCCGCCATTTTCTTAATTTTAGCAAGAACGTAAACATAAAAGATTGTTATTAGTACAAGATACTTGCAAATTTGGCCCATTCGCAATGATTGTGAGCTATTCCTTTTTATGTTATTTCAGGCTAATGGCACATTATAAGTACTTTATTATTTGCTTTATGGAAGATATTTTAAGTGTTAAAATACGGATAAAAAAGATTGTTTATACAAAAAATACTTTTTCGGTATTGAATATAAGCCCTCTTCTTGTATTTATAGACACGAAAGTTACTTTGTACTCTTATTTTAATTTATGTTTCTTACCGCTTTGACAGTTAAAATTAATATATATTAATATAGATACTAGGAGCGCTATTTTACAAATGTTTGACGGCTATATTTTATCGGGGTAAGCACTAACTATAGAAGATCATTTGCTAGTAAACAACAATAGCAATTTTGCTTTATATATAGAGACTAGCTTTTGCAGCAGGGTTTCACCTGCGTTAAGTTACATTAGTTACTGCCACGCTCCCGTGACTCGTAGTGGGTGTTAATGTTACATAGCCTACAACCTTTTTATCCCTACAAGATGGAAAAAGTCTGCATCACGCAGGTCATCTTGACGCTCTACCATTTACAGTAAAATAAAAACATTTGAAGTAAAGCAACTTGCTACAATAGATAACAAACGTCAATTATTCAAGAAGAAACTTAAGCCCACCTACACCTATAAAAATAATGCAGCAGGTCAACTTTTCTACTCTAGTTGTGACCGAGTATTTAAAACTAAACTCAGGCTAACAAGTCACATTAGAGCACATGCTAGGAAATGAGTCGCTAAAGGACGCCATTATAGAAAACGATAAGGAGGACTGTATATAACCTTTCTCGAGAACTGGGCTTTCAAACGCAAAATAAATTTTCAAAATCGGTTCAGTCAAACCAGAGGTTACTTTCTACAACCTTACAGACTTTTACCGCTTTTTAATATTAGTATTCAAAGATGTTTGCGCCTTGCACATCCTTAAGATTATGGTGTAACGGATACCCCTATTTCTTTGTGCTTATTGGCAACGAATCAAGATCGTAATGCAACTACGGCTGTTAATCTCTATGTTTAAAACTGTACATATTCAAAAGAATTTTCTTATAGTACTTAAGATGTAAACAAGTGAACTCGAATAATGGAAGCCGATTTATACGGTAGTAGATCCACGCTGGTTTTAGCATGAGTGGGCCGGATCGTGAAAGTGCTATCCTCTCATAGAAGACCGACGTAAGAGTAGTAGTATCCGTACTACTGCGTTTCGTTCGGTGTGTGAGAGCACCGGAGATCCAATTTCCCCCCTTTTCTCGTTCTTCACCTCCCTCATTCCCTTCTCCTAACCCTATTCCCAGCCGCCATAGTGGAGGCCACCATACCAGCAGTTTAAGACGATGGCTTTCGGTATGGTGGCCACCACTTCTGGGTGCCACTGACTGCTTACCATCAGGCAGGATTTAGTCACTTTGGTAGGCTAATATATAAAAAAAAGCCGTTGACTTGTCACGACGCCTTACCATAAAGTATGAGACAAAATTCTGCTTCCATTTTTATGGCTTTTGCAGGCTTGGCATGGCGCAACTCATGTTTTGATGTTGCAAGTGTAAGGTAAGGTAACTGAAATTAGCAAGAAAACTAATATAATGTAATGTGTAGTAACAAAAAAGAAAAAATAATCGGCTTAAGAGATGGTTCTTTGAAATTATGTACGTACTTATGCAGGTAGGTACTTTTTTTTTAAACAAAGCTAATGAAATAGGTGAGTGCTATGTATTCAGTGTCACAAATAAATGTTAAATAAACTGACTGAAATTTATAACAGAAAGATCGTAACTATCTTGAAAATTCTAGCAAATACCAAATGCAAATTTTTTACCCTGGTACCTTTATTCAAAATTTAACCAATGTGAACAGGATAACTTAATATTAAATGACTCCTTGACTCCATGCTATATTACCAAAAAGTATACGAAAACTAACGTATCTAAAAACCTATCCAGCAAGTTGATTGTGGCAAACTTTTTGTAGACAAATTTATTTTACAAGGTAAAATTAACTAGATAATTTAATAAGTACATAAATAAATAAATTATTTATTTTCTCTTCAAAATTGATATCTTAATTCTAAGCATAGTTGTTTGATGTTACAGATATAAACATTGTAAACAACTAGTGCCCGAGATAAATAAAACCTGTATTACAGGTCACCAGGCCTCCCCCGGATCCTAGCATCCAGGTCAACATGAAAAATTTTGTATCTTTTATTGCGATTAAGATAAAATAGAGTAATAATCAAGGATGACTGATCGGTATAAAATCAGTTGTTTGTGTGAACTCTGAGGGTTATAACGGGTTGTTCTTATTCTGCTTAGCACAAGATCGACATTTTAAATTGTTAGTCAAAAACGACTTCACTCTGTCTGATGTTTTTTTTTTTTTTTTATATTATAGTCTACCAAAGTGACTCCACCCCGCCTGATGGTAAGCAGTCAGTGGAATCCAGAAGTGACGGCCACCATACCAAAAGCCATCGTCATAAACTGCTGGTATGGTGGCCTCCACTATGGCGGCTGGGAATGGGGTTAGGGGAAGGGAATGAGGGAGTTGAGGAAAATGGAAAGGGGGGAAATTGGGCCTCCGGCGCTCTCACTCACCGAACGAAACGCAGTAGTACGGATACTACTACTCTTAAGTCGATCTTCTATGAGAGGGTAGTTCTTCCCCGGACGATCCGGCCCATTCATGCTGAAATCAGCGTGGATCTACTACCGTACTCGTGATGTCAAACAGTTCCCCTTCTTTTTCCTTCTCTTTCAAGATCAACAATAGTTTGGTTAACATATCATCTGGGAGTTGTTTGTAAGAATCACCAAGCTTGCTCAGTTAATATTTGACAGCAGTAGAGCTTAGAAGAAAAAGGGATTTTTTAGTACCCAGATATTACCAGGTTTTTCTCCTGAAAAGAGATAGAGTGAGTATAAATAAAATAAATAAATAAAATAAAATATACTACGCAATATAATTTGTTCATTTCTAAGTCCATCCAAGAGTAATCTGGAAGAGATCGCTTTTAGCGATAATACGGCCATCTTTTTGAGAGCGCCGGAGGCCCAATTTCCCCCCTTTCCTCTTTCCTCACGTCCCTCATTTCCTTCCCCTAACCCCATTCCCAGCCGCCATAGTGGAGGCCACCATACCAGCAGTTTAAAACGATAGCTTTTGGTATAGTGGCCGCCACTTCTGGATTCCACTGACTGCTTACCATCAGGCGGGGTGGAGTCACTTTGGTAGGCTATACTATTAGAAAAAATGTTACTACCTAATAATTTCTGTTGTTATTTTGTTTAAAGTTATATAGTAGTAAAAAATTGTTCTGTTGTTTTGTAATATGAGTATAAGGTGTGCAATACAGAATATTCTTTTTCTATTCTACGCTAAATATGGACATATCCTTATTATTTGTTACCGTGCAATCTCATTAAGTTTAGAGATGGGCAACATTCCAAGTGACACGAACATTAATTGCTGCGACAATCGTACCATTAGCTGGAATGCAAACCTAAATGCTTTCGGCCTTGAGTGCCTACTAACATGCATTCGATTGTGATGCGATAATGAGGGACGCGTTAAATTGTAGCAAGTTCAGTGCGTTAGTTTTGGTGGGTCCGTCCCGACTGCTCACCAATATGTTTGTTCATACAACTAGTCTCGATTTGTTACCACCATAATCGTGACGAGTCGGGATAAACTTGTTTTGGTAACAATATAAGTTGTGACTAGACTGTCGAGACTGCAGACTACAAATCATATCAGTCGGTAGACGTTCACTGCTGGACATAGGCCTTCCCCAATTTCGCCATCTTTGCCGGTAATGAGCCGCTCTCATCCATCAGTAGCCCGCCATCCTTATAAGACGTCGGTCCACCTTGCTTAAGGTTGCCTGTGACGTAATTAATTGATAAAGAGCGCTATCTAGTTTCATAGTAATTGTTTAAATGAAAAAGGATTAGGTAAATAGGTAGGTATTTAGGTTCCAGGTAGGTACTTTAAATAATTAAAATTGCTTCGTCATCATCATCATACCAGCCGAAAGACGTCCACTGCTGGACATAGGCCTTCCCCAATTTTGCCATCTTAGTCGTTCGTTCGCCGCCCTCATCCATCAGTTGCCCACCATCCTTATAAGGTCGTCGGTCCACCTTGTGAGGAGTCTGCCCACGCTGCGTCTTCGCCGCTTTGTAGTCGCTACTCCAGAACCTTTCTGCCCCAACGGCCGTCACTTCTGCGAGCTATGTATCCTGCCCATTGCCACTTCAGAGAGGCAACTCTGCGAGCCACGTCGGTTACCTTGGCTCACCTGAGGATGTCTTCGTTTCTTAAACGATTGCGCACGGAAGACGCCTAACATAGCCCATTCCATCGCCCTATGAGCGACTTTGAGCCTGACAAGACCCATGGTTAGCGACCACGTTTCAGCCTGGCCGCACCCGGGGATTACTTGATATTATTTAGTATTTAGTTTTAGACTTTTGTAACACAAACCTTTGCGGCGCATATGTTTTTTTCTTTCAATTTTTACGCCGGAAAAAGCATCTCGCAAAGCTACCTTATTTTAAGCCAGATACGATATTTTTTTAATTATCCACTACTCCAAAAGTTCCTTGACGGCTTACTGGCAGAGTGGACTTATATTGGTATTATTTACTTATTTACCAGCACTAAAACCTTCGCTGCAACAAACTACAATATAAAGGTAACACGTTCAGCATAATAATATTATATTAAAACTAATTTTACTGAATCATTTAGTGGTGGCAATAATTTAAATGCTCCCCGTGCTATAAATAGTCAGTAAGGTGTGGTCTTAGTGCGAGCGATTTATAGACTAAACCCAAAATTTATTTTTATTTCTTTACTGCAAAGCGCAAGGTAGGACAGAACGTCTACGACCTGAAGACAGACGGTAATTTTACTCAATGTATACTGCTTTTAATCAGCTCCATTGGAAATCCGACGATGCCTGTGTTTAACATTTATTAAAATCCGACTGGTAGTTCTAAAGATTAGCGCGTTCAAACAAACAACAAACAGATAAACTCTTCTGCATTAAATAATAGTGTACCTAGATTATAATTGGCAATCCAAATAGTTCTTTTCAACATAAATTAATCATTTCGTACACACACGTCGCGTCGGATATGGGTGCTTGTTATTATGCCCTTTGTCAACACATCTCCTATTTGGTATGTGTATGCCTGTCTGGACTGTACCTATTAACTTTCCCAGACATTTCCGTTGTATTAATGTCTTTCGTTGTCCTATTTCCATCCATTCATCACTCCTATTATGTATTCCAAAAGTAAATCAAGATTGTTATTGGTAAAACCGCCAACACTGTGGCTCTAACTTATAACAAAGCTGCGTACCCTACTCGTGATGTATGAGACTAATATTGTGTGTGCCATCGACTACTATAACTCCAGTGTTTGCCTGCTATTATGAACTACTAGCAACAACAATGTATTATAGTGTTATCCTAGAGCTTATATCAAATTTGTTTAGAATAAGCGGAAAATATGATACGGTAATTTCTTATGTGTAACTTCATCGAAATCACGGTACGAATATTCATACAGTTTTCGATTTTATTCGGAAAGATTTATATAAATCGTACTAGCCTCCCGCAGCGCGGTTTCACCTGCGTTAAGTTACATTTTTGGTTACTACTCTGCTCCCGTCGCCAATAGCGTTATGTCACATAGCTTATAACCTTCCTCAAGACTGGGCTACCAAACGCAAAGAAAAGTAGAATTATTCAAATCCAACTGGTAGGTTCTGAGATTAGCGTGTTCAAACAATCAAACTCTTCCACTTTATTTATTAGTATTAATATAGTAGATAATTGACGAGAATTACAAAAAAATTTAACTAAGTTCAAAACATATTAACATCCACGTGCGTTTGCAGCTGGTCTAAGTATATTTAGAGTTATGGAAGTTTGTTAGTCTTTCACGTAAAACCTACTGAATAGATTTTAATGAAACTTTACAATAATATAGCATCATACATCAGAATTAGACATAGACATTTGTTGACTAAAAAACACACCGATTCCTAATTTTACGCGGATGAAGTCGCGAACAGTACTTAGTAATAAATAAAATAGGGATCGTATTACATTAAGTACTATTTTAAATTTACCGTATAATTTAAGGATAATGAATAAAATGTACTTGACTTAATTATATGCAAGCCAAGCGAACTAAATGCATAGCAAATCGAATTTCTGCTTCATTCGATGGATTCCAACTGAAAACATATGGAAGAATAATAGGTACTTATTTAATATTTTTGCACTCGTGCACCTTTTCTACTTTTGACAGTCAATTAAAGCCTGGAACTCTTAACCAGCGCTTGTGTTCTTATCTAGTTATGATCCTGGTTCTTTTAAGTGGGTCAAGAAAAAGCATCTTACTAATCCGCCATAGTGGAGGCCACCATACCAGTAGTTTGGCTTTTAAATTGGTGTCCACCACTTCTGGATTTCACTGACTGCTTACCATCAGGTAGAGTGGAGTCACTTTGGTAAGCTAATATACTTATATTATATTATGTTTTTCATATCATTACAAATCTTTTTCTCGTTTAAGCCCACCTTTTAACACTATTTCCATTTTAGAAATTTAACTGTAAAAATGTTATACAAGGTAGTAGATTCTAAATAATTTTAGTATGAATGGATCAATTGTAGAAGTTGATGCTTCATATAGAATGTCGGCGTATAGTAATGGTATGTCTAATTTCCTTCTAATGGTCGACAACAGCTCTTGTATTTTCTTAGCATTCTTTCTTTCATAGCTAGGAAACATATCTATATGCCTACGGTCTCCACTTTCCATTAGCAAAGTTTAATTTGTGTACAAAAGTATCATTATAGTAGTAGCCTATAGTAGTCTTTATATTAATTACTGGACATTAACACTTTTTCTTTCCGTCTTTATTCTAAAGCTTCTCCTAAAGCGTTCCCGATATTTAGTTAATCGCCACAAGCGTCTAAAATCATCGTTTCATCTATTGGAGAGTACTAGAACTTTACGTTTTTCTGTACGAGGTCACTCTTGAACATTGTTAGGTTCTTCGATAAAAATGGCATATGCCTTCTTTAATGTGCTAATTCCGCGATCTGTCAGTAAATTTAGTTAGCCGACAATTTTGTCAATAATCTGAATTCATTACGTAAATAAAACTCTTCTCAAAGCTTACTGAGGGACGTATATAAAAGAGTTTGATTTTACTGCTAATGGCCTAAAATAGCCAGTGAAACTAAGTCACAATACCAGCTCGTATGTTTACAGATCCTGCGCGGCGGAGACTTCACAAATTGACGAAGAGGTATTTTTAAATAAGAGAATTTTCTGGATCTACAATTGTTTTGTGATTAAGATTCAATCTGTTTTTAATAATTCTAACAGCTTAAGCTGTTTAAGGGTAGCGGGCAACCAATGGATGAAGGTGGCTCACGACCGGCTATGATGGCGCAAATTGAGGGAGGCCTATGTCTGTCTTTGATCTGCCTAAATTTTTTTTACAGTTGGACATAAGCCTCCTAAGGCCTTTGTTACAGTTCTCACACTTAAAAGGTGGAATGATGCAGTAAGATGATCGGCATGCAAGTAACGCTAGTAACTGTTACCCTTAGCCACCTCATTCACTCAGCTATTATTTTACTGTTTTATTCTATTACCTCCTCAGCCATGCCCGGCTTGTTGGCGAACCTACCGACACTTCCCTGACGAAGTAGAATCATAAGAAGAACTAGCAAGAAACTCAGGTCACTCTTTTTAATCCCTAGGTTGCCGATTGTTATAAATTTTACATTAGTTATTATTATAAACAACGACATAATCGCAGAATGTCAATATCGCAGTCTTAATTTTAAAATGCCATAATCACTACAATTTTAAATAGGTAGCATACAAAGTGACGCAGACAATAATATAAAATTACAAGTTAAAAGTGATGCACGCAATAAGTTCAAATTACAAGTTAATGTTTATAATCTGCTAGATGAACGGGTAAAGCCCTACATAAAATTATAAAAAAGGAAAAATGCAAAACGTCGCGATGGCCAAAAATAAAGGAAATATCAAAATCAAGAGGTATGGGGAAGACCTAGAAGAATGTACTAATCTGATAAAAAGGCACGGTAATATTACGCCAGATAAATAAGCCACAGATAAAGCTTCGAATTAGTAGAAATTACTGTACTGAGTTAGAGTGTATATGTATTCAACAAAAAAAATATTTTGTGCACCACATTTTTAACCCTTTCATGGACACTACTACACAATAGATGTTTTATTGTCATCCCGGAAAGTGATAAAGACGCCGTAGTTCACGTAAAAGCAAAGAGCAGAGGCGTACACTTTTTAACATGGATACTGTAGCATAATTTATACTGTTTAAATACCACTCATAGTATCCAGTATTTAGTTGAGTCAAACGAAATCCTACGAATAGCTCCTCTGAATCATAACTATCTCAAGCAAACATTTAAATTACTTTGAACGTACGAAATTATTACAAAGCGAAATTATTTGGCCGTAAGTTTAATTAAAAATACACCATAATTTGTTAAATTTATATTTAATACACAAATATTTGCACTGAGTGGGCATTGTACACGCGACCTCTGAGTGGCAGTCCGTACACAGTACAACTGAATCACAGAATATTGAGGTAAGTGTTGTTTTATCATTTTACCAACTGACAACAGAACATTGTTGTATGTTCGTAACTTTTCCAATAAATTTCAGAACATTTTTAACTCAAAATGAGTTATAACGACAGTTTTAAAAAGTTTTATGTTGAAATTTAAACGCTTTTATACACGAAATCTGTTAAGTAATAAGATAAACATCATGAACCGTTCTCCGGTACACAAATAAAGCTTCTTGTTAAGATAACGGAAGGAAACTTACTTATAAAAATACTAGACGTTGCCCGCAGCTCCGCCCGCATATATGTCGGTTATCGCGAACTTCATACAAACTTTAATTCCTTATTTCAACCTCTTCTAACTATTTTGTTTTCCAAGGTCTACCTAACTTCATACCAAATTTCATCCGGTTCAATTTCGGTTTAGATGTAAAATCGTAACATACAGACAGACATATAGACAGAGTTACTTTCGCAATTATAATATAAGATATGAATCTAAAATCACCGATTCGACTTCAGTAAGCGTTGTAGTAAATTCAAATGGTTTTTTTTTAATTTTATTTTTATTTATTTAAGAAAACTCTACAGCTTTTTA